>OY720431.1:92285388-92927888 GCA_963082735.1 Pocota personata
CGAACTGAGGTCTATGATAAAGGTACTCCGGCATTTTATTCTCCTTGAGTTTGAACAAAAAGACTAAAAAAAAATAAAAAATGAAAATAAATATTTGGCGCAACTGCTCTTTAAGTGCCAGGGCCTAGCTTCTCGCAAGCACTCGTGTTGTGTGCGTTACATTTTTCACACGAATGGAAGGGACCTACAGTTTAGTGCCGTATCCGAACGGCAATTTGTTTTGAGAAGTTTTCTCGTGACATCAAAACTTTCGGATGTTTCTCAGACGTTCGCGAGAGGTGGGGTCGTGAAAAAACTTTTTGGTGTTTTCTGGGATTCGAACTTGGAACCTGTTGGTAATATAAGATGGAATTGGTTCAGATATGTCAGTCGTTCACAGACTTTCAGAGAGTACACATGTGTCCAACCTTGTAAAGCGTCCCTCCACATCAGCTTCGGCTGAACAGCTGCCAGGTGGAGTGAGGGAGGGGCGCCGACTACAACAACAGCAGCAGCAGCAGATAAGAAGCGACAAAGGTCGGATGACTCTGTCGACTTCCCGTACATCTCCGACGGCGGGGAAGGCCGCTACATCGGAGACGACAACAATTGCTTCGCAGTTCTTGCATCCTCCGAATCGGATGATGAAGATGAAGAAGTTCAAAGTCTGACTAGCAGCATCAGACAGCTAGAAGAGAGGGTGCTTGCCATTAAGGCCAAACAAATGGCGAGAAGAGAGAGGGAGCGGCAGCTAGAGCTCCAGCGCGCTCAACAGCAAGAGAAGCAGCCAGAAGGCCAGCTGCAACTACAACTAATGCAGCAGCAGCAAGAACAAGAGCAGCAGAATAAGCAGCAACAACAATAGCAGCAGAAAACGCTGCAAAAACCGCTGCAGCAGCAGAAAAAGCAGCAACAACCGCAGCAGCAGCAGCAGAAACAGCAGCAGCAGCAGCAGCAGAAACAACAGCAGCAGAAACAGCAGCAACAGCAGCAGCAGAAACAACAGCAACCGCAGCAGAAGCAACAACAATCGAAGACGACTACAAAAGCGAGGGTACCGCCAATAAATACGTACAAGATTGAGCTTATGGACACCATTAAACTATGTAAGTCGGCCATAGGCAACAATTTTTCTATTAAACGATTAAATGAAGACAGGCACGCTATCCACTGCAATACAGTGGAGCAATATAAAAAAATTAAAGGTTTGTTAAAGGACACGACGACGGAGTTCTTCTCCTTCACCCCGAAGGGGGAAAAGCGGCAAACAATGCTGCTGAGGGGGATAGACCTGTTTACTGATAAGGAGACGCTCCTTGCGCTGCTTAAAGAGAAAGAGTGCAACGAGTTCGAATTTGTAGGGGTCAAGCCGTTCACCACAGCTAAGGCAAAAAGGGAGAAGCGGAAACTGCCGTTCTTCCTAGTTCAGCTTTCACCCAATAGCAAGCTGGATGGTCTAAGGAGTATTAAAGTCCTAGACTACCAGTTTGTCGTATGGGAAAAATTAAGAAGGAGCGATAACATTTTACAATGTGTTCGCTGCCAAAGGTTCGGGCACGCCGCGTCGAACTGCGAAATGCAGCCTCGATGTGTCAAGTGTGGAAAGAACCACAAAGCAGAGGAATGCACTTTTTTTTTTTTTTTTTATAATTTGCACGTGTTAAAGGGGATATGAATACCCTTATACTAATATTTAGAACACGTGCGTTTTTTTTTTTTTTTTGTGGAAAGGGGAAGAGACAGGGAGAAAGACAGAGTGGTGTAGTTTGAAACTCAGGTGGTATTAAGTTTCTGTAACCTCCAAGGGTGGCTGTCCAGATAACTGGGGAGTATGCTGTTTGTTTTCGCTATTATTGTTGTTGCTTATGATTCACAGTATTATTTTCCATCCTCCTGATGTCATCCCACGATCAAGTTGCATTTTAGCCATATGACCACCCTACTGCCAGTGTTATGCCTTCACAGTAGAGTTGACTTTGCTTTAGCAAGTGATCGACTTTTTTATTTATTTCCTGCGAAATAAATAGAGGATTCTTGACTTCAGGATTCGAACCGTGAATCAACAGCGTGACAAGCGATGATGTTACCACTACACCACGGCCACCCTTAAGGAGGAGAGGAATGCACTCTGGGTAAGGATGGAGTGGCAGATATGAGCCAGCTCTCGTGTGCTTTATGCAGGAACTCGGGACACACCGCAAACTATCGGGGTTGTCCTAAGTTCCAGTACATTAAGAAAGTAAATCTAGTTCGCGAGGAGAAGATCGTAGTGAAACGTTCACCTGCTCCAATTCAAACACAATGCGTGACTCCCGAAGTGACCTACGCCCAAATGGCGGCAGGTCGGGGAAACGCGGAACAGAAAAGACCGAAGGTTACTTCTCAGGCCCCAGCGCCTAGAGCACCGGAGGCTCAAACTGACTTGCTGGCCATCTTGCTCTCTATCCAAGGGCAGATGGAGCAGTTTCAACGTCAGGTACAGGAGCAGACGAAGCGGGTGGACCAGATCTCCTCACTTCTGCCGGGCTTAACGCACCTTCAGTCGTAATGGGTACGAACATGGAGGAGCAATCCCTGAAGATCCTTGCGGTGAATGTGAATTCACTGATTAGGATTGAGCGAAGAGCCGTATTGTTTAAGTTGCTAGAAGACGAAACCCCTATCTGGATCTTATGCTGTTCGACGTACGGTTACAACTGACTGACGTGGACCGACAAACTATAAACTGTCTGCACACATTTGTGTATGACAGTGACCATTGCGGACTCAGTGCCGTAATAACGATTCCCAACGAAATTGCGGAGTTGGAGGAGTTTGTCCAAACGTACTCCTAAAATTATAGTAGGACGCGTTGGTCTCGCTTCTCAAGAACTTTGACAAGAGCACTCTCCTCGAATTCGCTCTACCCACCGTCCAATAGGAATCTGTCAAACAAGGAGATTGACTGGTACCTAAAACAAATGGACGAGACAATTAAACGAACTATGGATAATACGATACCTCGGTATCAACATACTGACAATGCAGACATATTCCGCAATGCAACAATTGACGCACTACACCAACGCAAAAGTAAACTGCTGTCGAGACTAAAAACCAAGTTTACTGACAGACAAAACTCGGAGGTTAGGACACTGAAGTCGTTGATTAAAAACCTCCAAAAATTAATTAGAGAAAATTACAGACTTTCTGTAAATTTGCATTGGAACAACAAAATTCGGGCTGTAAAATCCAACAACCCGAGTATGTTCCCGCAAATAAATAAAATATTTCGGAGGAATAATCAAAACGACCTTCCGTGTCTTAAGATCAACCGAACAACGAACAATGGACGAATACTTATAACAGCAGGTATAGATCCAGATAACGCAGTAGAGGATGACAACTTCTTTGTGATCGAAGATCTGCAGGAGAAGGTAGAGGCTATAGGAGCGACTTTCCAGGAAGTGTACAAGGTGAATGATACCATTTGCCCGAACCACGACCTGGAAAATCGCGTCCTTGTGCACAACTTCTGCCTTCGAAATGATATAGAGCACTGGCGATCCGAGAACATAGGTTTTACCGAGTTCAATGACGATAACATGGCAAATAAAGTCATCGCCGATGAAAGGGTACATCCCCCGTACATATCGAAGGTGGAGCTCCAAGCGATCTTCGACTCATTGAGGAGGAAGAAATCTGAAGGAATCGATGGAGTGCCGAACATTGTGCTTCGACATCTCCCGCTAGAAGCGGTGAACATTTACACCACTCTGTATAACAATGCGCTGAATAATGCACATTATCCAGCACATTGGAAAACAGCAGTGATACAACCCATCCCCAAAAGGGGTAAGGACACCTCCAATCCGGCAAATCTCTGGTCGATAAGTCTCCTTCCGAACATCAGCAAGGTATTCGAGAAAGTGATCAATAGGGCCCTGCTTAAGTGGACTGAGAACAGTAATATAATTCCGGATAACCAATTCGGTTTTAAGGCGGGGCATGATACTGTAGCATAATAATAACTACGCCCCCTAAAAATATGACGCAACAAATTCCGAAGTGACTTTCCATTCTGGCAGAATTTTGGTTCGAACTGTCCTTTCATTCGAGGTTCGTGTCTGGGACGAAGTCTCCACAGCTCATGTCAACGAAAGAGACGAATAATATCAGGGATAAAAGGGAATTAAAACTGCAAGAATTATTTCTCTTGTTCCAGTGGTCGAAGAATTTGCTAGAAGTTTCTGGCTATCAGAAACTTCTGCTATATAAGGACAGATGGCGATCAAAAAAAGGGACAGTTGGTTTAGAACCGTGGCGAAGAGATTGGAAAAGTGATAATGGGCGAAGTTGTAATTTGGTGATAAATTGAAAGTTGAGAGTGAACAAGAAAAAGTAATTAGTTTGGATTTGTGAATTAAGTAATTGAAAGGAGATAAAGTGATTTGAGAGGAAAGAGACCTTGTAAGAAAAGAATTTGCGAAGAATAGTATAGTGTGAACTTGAATTGTTCTATAGAGTAGAAAATAAAGAAATAATCTCACAGAATAATTGTTTTATCTACTCGAGCCGTAGCTCGCATATTACATTGGTGTCAGAAGCGGGATAAAACTTATTCTGTGAATAACTATTTCCGTGGTGTGAAATTGCACAAGCAAAAAAAAAAAAAAAACCATTTCTGTGTTGAGTTAATTAGTTGCGCAAAATGGGTCGCAAATTGGGAAAACTAACTATAACTCAACTAAAGGCAGAACTCAGTAAGCGGAACCTCGACACAACTGGGGGAAAAGATGCCCTGCTGATTCGTCTGGAAGAAGCAGTAACGCAGGAAGGTGAAAATCCGCACGACGTAGAGTTTGACGTGGAAGAGGAACCAGCAAGTACAGCAGCCGACCCGGGTATAACGAGTCTGCTCCTGCAACTTAAGTTAGTCATGGACGAACAAAAGAAAGCAATAGAAGACCAAAGGAATTCTATAGAACTTAAGCTGGACGAACAAAAGAATTCTCTAGAACTTAAGCTGGGTGAACAAAAGAAAGCAATGGACGAACAAAAGAAAGCAATGGACGAACAAAAGAAAGCAATGGACGAACAAAAGAATTCTCTAGAACTTAAGCTGGATGAACAAAAGAATTCTCTAGATGCTCTGGAAAGTAAACTTGATGAGCAAAACAAGAACTTGGAATCCAAATTCGAAGTGATCGAAGAGAAAATCGAGAAGGTCGAGACGCAACTCGGAAAAGTCGAAACTAGATTCGATGAAAATTTTGAGAAACATGAAACTCAGTTCGGGAAAATAGAGACTCAGTTTGAAAAAGTGGATATGCAATTCGAGATAGTAGGGAAGCAAATCGAAAATCTTGCTAAGGAGCTCAGCAATGTGAAGAGACAGAAAGCACGGGAATATTCCACTGACGGTCTGAGAAGAAAGGAGATGCAGCCTCCTATCTTCGATGGTCAAACATCATGGCCAATTTATAAAAGGCAATTCGAAGCGGCCGCAATGACCAATAGCTGGGACGATGAAGAGAAGTCCATTGCACTCACACTTGCACTGAGGGCTCCAGCTGCGGAGCTATTGCAGACCAGCCCGGAAGATAAACAGCAGAACTACGACTCCCTGGTTCAGGCTATCGAGATGCGGTTTGGGGATGAACACATGCAGCAGGTGTACAGGGTTCAGCTGCGTAGTCGAGTCCAGAAAAGGGGGGAAACGCTCCAACAGTTGCAAGCGGATATAGAGCGACTAGCCCATCTTTCATACCCTAAAGCCGGTGAGGAGCTTACCAACGAAATGGCGGTGGAAGCTTTTATTCAGGCCATAGAGGACAGACAACTGCAAATGGCTGTAAGGATGGCTGAAAAGCGAACACTCCCCGAGGCATTGGCATTCGCTTTGTCAATGAAGGCTGCGGACCAAGCATACCAGGGAATACACCGTGTCAGGGAAATGTCCGTCGTGGAATGCTCATGCCAGAGAACAGCCGTCAAAGCTCGCGGAAGTCAAATCCGTTGCTGGAATTGCAACCAAACCGGACACCTACAACGGCAGTGCAGAAGTGCACCTAGACGAGGAAATTGTCCACATTGCGGAAGTAGGAGAAGCAGAGAGGAAGCATCCTGTCGGTCAGACTTCCCAAAACCAGCAGTCGGGAGATGCGTAAGGACCAACTTCGCGGGGCAGAAGTTGGTTACTGGAATCGAGGCCCCCAGGACCACCATTCAAGTTTCGCAAACCAAACGGGGTAACAAGAGCCTGACAGTGGAGGCACTAATCAACGAGAAGAAGTGCGTAGCCACCATCGACACAGGTGCCACTGCCTCCATTGTAAGAAGAGATATCGTCAGAAGCTCCTGGCTGCACAACACCAACAGCTACTGCCTGAAGACTGCAACAGGGGAAATGGCGAAGGTATTTGGAGAAGTTCGTCTTACGATTACTCTGGCAGGACTGACGTTCTCCCATGCGTTTCTGGTGGTAGATATATGCGACGAGTGCATCAGCGGAGTAGACTTCATGAAAGCAAATGAAGTAATCTTGGACATCGGGATGCAAGTACTGAGGTATCGAAATGTGGAGATTCCGATGGTGTACGGAAATGAGAATGCCGTAACTCTCAGGACAGTCATCAGCAAAGACGAAGTTTTGCCGCCGTCTTCAGAGACAATCATTTGGACGAAGCTGGAAGGTGATCTTGGGAGCCACCGATTCTACATAGTAGAACCAGACCCAGAGAAGAATTCTCAAGACTACATCGTGGGAAAGACGTTAGTCGAACCAAAGAACACCATGGTTCCAGTGAGGATTTTGAACGCAAGACCACACACTGTCAAACTAAGGCGAGAGGAGGTGACTGCAAAATACACGCCGATTACCGCCGTCGCAACAATATCTGAACGTGATGCTCCAAAACCTCTCCCATCACCTTGGACAGCGGAAGCGAGAGAGACGATTCTCCAGTCCAGTGAGCTGAATCAGGAGCAGCGAACTATGGCAGAGAATCTTATCAATGAGTACGCTGATGTATTTGCCTCACAGGACGGAGAATACGGCCGAACACACCTGGTACAACATCGAATAGACACTGGTGATACTAGACCAATTCGTCAGACTGCTAGGTGCCTTCCATTGGCAAAGCAGACAGAAGTTGCAGAGATGGTGTCGACAATGGAGAAAGAAGGTCTGATTGAAAGTTCCAAAAGTCCGTGGGCATCACCGGTTGTACTGGTTAAGAAGAAAGATGGCAGCACGCGGTTCTGCGTGGACTATCGGCAGCTCAATTACGTCACCAAGAAAGACAGCTACCCTCTGCCACGGATTGACGACACGCTAGACACACTATCAGGAGCCCGATGGTTTTCCACTCTCGACTTGAAGAGTGGCTACTGGCAGGTACAGATCCATCCAGAAGACCGGGAGAAAACTGCCTTCACCGCAGGAAATGGGCTATGGCAATTCACGGTAATGCCATTCGGGCTGTGCAATTCTCCGGCGACTTTCGAGCGATTGATGGAATGTGTCCTGCAAGGGTTAACATGGAAAACCTGTTTGGTATACTTGGATGATGTCATCGTCGTAGGAAAAACGTTTGCGCAACACCGAGACAATCTATGGGATGTGTTTCAAAGGCTTCGAAGTGCCCACCTGAAGCTCAACCCCAAGAAGTGCGCCCTGTTTAGAGCGGGAGTCAAGTACCTGGGACACATAATTTCAGCGAAAGGAGTGAGAACCGGTCCGGAGAAGGTCGAAGCGGTGAAAAACTGGCCAGTTCCCAAAGACAAACACCAACTAAGGAGCTTCCTGGGCCTAGCCACCTACTACAGACGGTTCGTGAAGGATTTTGCCGGGATCGCAAAGAACCTGCACCAGTTGACGGAAAAGGGAAAACAATTCAAATGGTCAATTGAGTGCGAGAAGAGCTTCAAGGCACTTAAACAACGGCTATGCGATGCCCCGATACTGGCTTACCCCACTCCCGGGGAAACGTTCGTTGTGGATGCAGATGCTAGTAATGTCGGGGTAGGAGCCGTACTCTCCCAGGTGCATGACGGCCAAGAGAAGGTGGTTGCGTACTTCAGCAAGGTGCTCTCTAAGCCAGAGAGCAACTTTCCTCCGACGGAAAGTCGTTTGTAATGCAGCTTGTCGTACCGCGGACGAGGGTCAAGGAGGTGTTACAGGAAATGCATGGCGGGGCGACCAGAGGCCACTTGGGAGTGAATAAGACGCTAGAAAAGGTACGAGAACGTTTTTATTGGTTAAAAGCGAAGGAAGATATCGAAGACTGGTGCAGCAAATGCGACGTGTGTGCAGCTAGCAAGGGTCCGAGAATCAAAACTCGAGGTAAGATGCACCAATACAACGTGGGAGCACCTTTCGAACGAATCGCCATCGACATCGCAGGGCCCTTTCCGGAAACCGACAATGGTAATCGGTATATACTCGTAGTGATGGACTACTTCAGTAAGTGGCCGGAAGCGTTTCCGATCCCTAACCAGGAAGCCAGAACCGTGGCGGAGCAGATCGTCTACAATTGGGTTAGCAGATTCGGTGTGCCCTTGGAATTGCATTCTGACCAAGGGCGGAACTTCGAGTCAAGAATCTTCCAAGAGATGTGTCAACTACTCGGAATCAAAAAGACAAGGACAACCCCGCTTCATCCACAGTCGGACGGTATGGTGGAGCGTTTCAATAGGACTTTGGACGAACATCTCTCGAAGGTCGTAGGTGACTACCAACGGGATTGGGACCGGCAGATTCCCTTGTTTTTGATGGCCTATAGAAGTGCCGTGCATAGCACTACTCGACATACGCCGTTCGAAATCTTATTTGGTGGAATAGCTCGTTTACCCAGTGAGGTGAAATTTGGATCTCCTACCAATGAGCCCAGAAATGAAGAAGAGTACGTGGCGGACCTTAGGGAAAGGCTTAGGGACATACACCAAAGGACCAGAAGCCAGATTAAGATGACGAGCGACCGCATGAAGACCAGGTATGATGCCAAGGCAACAACGTCAGGATTCCAGGAAGGAGATCTGGTGTGGCTGTATAATCCCCATCGCCAAAAGGGGAAATCACCTAAATTACAGCGGAACTGGGAAGGTCCCTACAGAATAATAACCCGCATCAACGATGTTGTCTACCGCATCCAGCGAGGACCGAGGGCCAAAATGAAAGTGGTTCATGTGGACCGACTGAGTCGATACAATGGCCGAAATGAGGATGCACTTGTTCGGGACGAACACGTCTAAGAGGGGGGCAGTGTAGCATAATAATAACTACGCCCCCTAAAAATATGACGCAACAAATTCCGAAGTGACTTTCCATTCTGGCAGAATTTTGGTTCGAACTGTCCTTTCATTCGAGGTTCGTGTCTGGGACGAAGTCTCCACAGCTCATGTCAACGAAAGAGACGAATAATATAAGGGATAAAAGGGAATTAAAACTGCAAGAATTATTTCTCTTGTACCAGTGGTCGAAGAATTTGCTAGAAGTTTCTGGCTATCAGAAACTTCTGCTATATAAGGACAGATGGCGATCAAAAAAAGGGACAGTTGGTTTAGAACCGTGGCGAAGAGATTGGAAAAGTGATAATGGGCGAAGTTGTAATTTGGTGATAAATTGAAAGTTGAGAGTGAACAAGAAAAAGTAATTAGTTTGGATTTGTGAATTAAGTAATTGAAAGGAGATAAAGTGATTTGAGAGGAAAGAGACCTTGTAAGAAAAGAATTTGCGAAGAATAGTATAGTGTGAACTTGAATTGTTCTATAGAGTAGAAAATAAAGAAATAATTTCACAGAATAATTGTTTTATCTACTCGAGCCGTAGCTCGCATATTACAATACAATACATGCCGCGTCTAAACTGGTATCGGATATCCAATGGAACAAAAGCAAGAACCAATGCACGGGTGCCTGCCTGATTGACTTGGAGAAGGCCTTCGACACCGTATGGTTAGAGGGACTCTTCTACAAGCTAAGCAGGCTGGGCATAAGCAAACCACTGCTGTATATACTTCATAACATGCTCACCAGTAGACAGTTCATTGTCAAAAATGGCAATGTGACTTCTGCTGGAACATTTCTAATTAAAGACGGTCTGCAACAAGGTGCGGTTAATTCACCTTTTCAGCATTTACACGAGCGATCTTATAGGATCACTTCACCATGCCATAGCGTACGCAGACGACTTGATCGCGTACAGATCAGGACCAAAAATAGAGGTCATTGCAATTCTCTTGCAACGTGACATCGATAAGACTCAGCGATATTGCGATGACTGGAAGTTGAAGATCAACTTCCAGAAATCGGAAACCATTCTTTTTAGGACGCCGTTGTCTGGTGCCTCTAGGGATACCAGAAAGAATTGGCGAAAGTTCTCAATAGTTGGGCCGCACGGACAGCCACTTGCGAGTCGAAGTGTAGTCAGATACCTGGTTCTCTGGTTAGACCAATATCTATATTTTAACAAACATATAGATGCTGCTCTGTCCAGAGCCAAAGGTGCTTTTGCCTTACAAAGAGACTTTTTTATAGCAAGCAACTCGATGCAATTGTAAAGGTAATCTGCTACATGGCCCTCATCCGGCCCATGCTCGTATATGGATGTCCCGTGTGGTTCAACGTGGGAACAAGCTTGTTGGAAAAGATTCGGGTGTTTGAGAGGGCTTGCCTTCATTTATACAGAACACCGGAGTCCCAGTATATAAAATTGTATCCCAATGAGGTCCTATACAACAGGGCTAATCTAATAAGAGTGGATAATTTCGTTATCAAGCTGATTCGAAGGCACATTGCAAGAGCAATGAGTTCGACGAACAACCTGATCTCCGGGGCATATTACACCAATTACGAGTATCATGAGAGAGTGCCTCTTAACGGCTTTGTTCCCCCAGAGGCGTTCCTCTATTTTGATGAGAAAGGTCTGATCCAGGACAGATTGGCGGTGCCGCTAATCTTCCACGTTGCTCGGACAGTTGTGGATAGGCGACTCAACTACGACAGAGATGTTGCACACGTCAGTGTGGAGCGCCTCCGGTTTAGTAGGGCGGTATCGGGTCACGATATTGAGGACGTACAATGTCAGTACAGTCATTTCTGGTGGCTAGCTGAAAGAGAGGAAACTCCTTCGTCGTTTCCTCCTAATCCAGGGTAACCTGTTTGATGTTAAAAGTTGGCTGTTCTTGCCCATGGCCGACTTACACAATTTAGGTTTAGGTAGGTGTTGGTAATAATTATAAAATAAAAAAGAGAAAAAAAAATATATATATATATCCACAGCACTTGGATGAAAAAAAAAAAAAAAAATAATAATAATAAAAAACAAAGACAGCACTCGATAAAAAAAAAAAAAAAAAACAAAAAAAAATTTACGTAGAAAATACGTAACATACAATAAGATATTGTAATTTAGAATAAGGTAGTTTAAGATTTATTTTAAGGTAGATTGTAAGTTTTATATATAAGAAGATTCAAAAATAAGTTCATATACTAAGTTTTTTCCATTTATTTAAAGTTTTTCATAGTATCAATAGATAATTGATTAATAAAATGAATAAACAAATAAACAACAGCAAAATGAATAAACAAATAAAGACAGTGACATCGAAAGACATAGTTTTAAGTATTAGGTTTAACTTAGAGCGCCCGCATAGGGCCAGTAAGTTAGAATAGGAATAGTTAAGTTAGTTAAGCTAGTTTTAAGCGTTTTTTGTCTAGCTATAAGTTTAATGAAGTAATAATAAAAATGAATTAAAAAAGTGGTAGTGAACCGTCAACCTGGGTTCTTGGGTTCAATTCCCAGCCAGGAAAAATTTGAACTTTTTTTTTTTTAATAATTAAATAAAAGTGTGACAACAAGAATCAGGTGATGGATAGTGAGCGGTCCGCGCTCCCAATAGCGGGACCAGCTGGTGGGGTGACAGCATCAGCCGATGCAGTACAGATAGGCCAGCCTGCAACAGTCTCAACTGCAAGTATGGGGAAAAGGAGAAGAAAACTGAAACCTTCTCCCAACTTGGTAAAGCGTCCCTCCAAATCAGCTACAGTTGAACAGCTGCAAAGTGGAGCGAGGGAAGGGGCGCTGAGTACAGCAACAGCAGCAGCAGCAGATAAGAAGCGGCAGAGGTCGGATGACTCTGTCGACTTCCCGTACATCTCCGACGGAGGGGAAGGGCGCTACGTCGGAGACGATAACAACTGCTTCGCAGTTCTGGCTTCCTCCGAATCGGATGACGAAGAGGAGGAAGTCCAAAGTCTGACTAGCAGCATCAGACAGCTAGAGCAGAGCTTGCCATTAAAGCAAACAAATGGCAAGAAGGGAAAGGGAGCGGCAGCTAGAGCTCCAGCGTCCTTCCGAACAACAACGGAAGCAGCCAGAAGGCCAGCTGCAACAAAAACAAATGCAGCCGCAAATGCAGCAGCAAATACAGCAGCTGAAGCAGCAGCAAGAACAACAGCAGCCGAATAAGCTGCAACAACAACAGCAGCAGAATAAGCAGCAACAACAACAGCAGCAGCAGAAAAAGCAGCAACAACCGCAGCAACAGCAGCAGCAGCAGCAGAAACAACAGCAACAGCAACTTCAGCAACAGAAGACGAGTACGAAGACCAGGGTGCCGCCAATTAACACGTACAAGGTAGAGTTGAAGGACACAATTGAACTATGTAAGTCGGCCATTGGCAATAATTTTTCAATTAAACGTTTAAATGTAGACAGGCATTCTATCCACTGCAATACAGTGGAACAGTATAAAAAAATTAAAGATTTGTTAAAGGACACGACGACGGAGTTCTTCTCCTTCACCCCGAAGGGGGAAAAGCGGCAAACAATGCTGCTGAGGGGGATAGACCCGTCTACTGATCCGGAGACGCTCCTTGCGCTGCTTAAAGAGAAAGAGTGCATCGAGCTCGAATTCGTAGGTGTCAAGCCATTCACCACAGCTAAGGCAAAAAGGGAGAAGCGGAAGCTGCCGTTCTTCCTAGTTCAGCTTTCACCCAATAGCAAGCTGGATGGTCTAAGGAGTATTAAAGTCCTAGACTACCAAGTTGTCGCCTGGGAAAAATTAAGAAGGAGCGAAAACATTTTACAATGTGTTCGCTGCCAAAGGTTCGGTCACGCCGGGTCGAACTGCGAAATGCAGCCTCGATGTGTCAAGTGTGGAAAGAACCACAAAGCAGAGGAATGCACTCTGGGTAAGGATGGAGTGGCAGATAAGAGCCAGCTCTCGTGTGCTTTATGCAGGAACTCGGGACACACCGCAAACAATCGGGGTTGCCCCAAGTTCCAGTATATTAAGAAAGTAAATCTGGTTCGTAAGGAGAAGGTTGTAGTGAAACGTCCACCTGCTCCAATTCAAACACAATCCGTGACTCCCCAAGTGACCTACGCGAAAATGGCGGCAGGTCGGGAAAACGCGGAACAGAAAAGATCGAAGGTTGCTTCTCAGGCCCCAGCGCCTAGAGCACCGGAGGCTCAAACCGACTTGCTGGCCATCTTGCTCTCTATTCAAGGGAATATGGAGCAGCTTCAACGTCAGGTACAGGAGCAGGCGAAGCGGGTGGACCAGATCTACGCACTTCTGCCGGGCCTAACGCATCTCCAGTCGTAACGGGTACGAACACGGAGGAGCAACCCTTGAAGATCCTTGCGGTGAATGTGAATTCACTGATTAGGATCTAGCGAAGAGCCGTATTGTTTAAGTTGCTTGAAGACCAAACCCCTGATGTGCTTATGTTTAGCGAAACAAAGTTATCCCAGAAGCACAAATTGGGGCACAATAAATACAATATTGTCAGAAGAGACCGACCCAACTCCACACAAGGAGGAGGTGTTGCGATCTTCATACGCAAACAACTGCAGTTTAAAGTTATGTACAGCGGAGGAGTGCGAAGGTTCCAGGAGCTGGAAGCGTGTATCGTGTGCATCCCTCTCCATAGTGGAAAGAGGATGTACTTGGTCGCACTCTATGCACCTGAAGCTACTCAATCTACTTTATTTATTTCAGAGCTCGAGACACTTTTTCGATTCCTAAGGCTAGAGTCGGAGGAGAATTCATGGCCGGAGATCTCAATGCCAAACATAGAGATTGGGGAAATAACACACCAAATCCTAGAGGGAACCTACTATTCAATTGGTGGGGTCGGCACAGTGTCGAGTATAAACTCGATTTGAAAGCTACAGATAGTCCGTTGTTTCCTAGAAGTGGCTCTTATCTGGATCTTATGCTGTTCGACGTACGGTTACAACTCGATGCAAGGGTAAAGGTAATCTGCTACATGGCCCTCATTAGGCCCATGCTCGTATATGGATGCCCCGTGTGGTTCAACGTGGGAGCAAGCTTGTTGGAAAAGATTCGGGTGTTTGAGAGGGCTTGCCTTCGGGCTTGCCTTCATTTGTACAGAACACCAGAGTCCCAGTACATAAAATTCTTTCCCAATGAGGTCCTATACAACAGGGCTAACCTAATAAGAGTGAATAATTTCGTTATCAAGCTGATTCGAAGGCACATTGCAAGAGCAATAAGCTCGACGAACAACCTGATCTCCGGGGCTTATTACCCCAATTATGAGTATCACGAGAGAGTGCGCCTTAACGGCTTTGTTACCCCAGAGGCGTTCCTCTATTTTGATAAGAAGGGTCTGATCCAGGACAGATTGGCAGTGCCGCTAATCTTCCACGTTGCTCGGACAGTTGTGGATAGGCGACTCAACTACGACAGAGACGTTGCACACGGCAGTGTGGAGCGTCTCTGGTTTAGTAGGGCGGTATCGGGTCGCGATATTGATGACGTACAACGTCAGTACGAACATTTCTGGTGGCTAGCCGACAGAGGGGAAAGTCCTTCGTCGTTTCCCCATAATCCAGGGTAGCCTGTATGATGTTCAAGGTTGGCTGTTCTATATCCATGGCCGACTTAAATAGTTTAGGTTTAGGTATTTTAGTCATATTATTAATATTAAGAAAAAAAAAAAAAAAAAAAAATTCATAACAGCACTTTGATAGAAAAAAAAAAAAAGAAACAAAAAACAAAAAAAAAATATATAAAAAAAAAACAGCACTTGATAAAAAAAAAAAAAAGTACGTATTTAATTACGTAAGTTACGTAAGGTAGAGTAAGATAGATTAAGGTAGAATAAGATATTTTAAGATTTATTATAAGGTAGTTTATAAGTTTATATATAAGAATACAAAACAAAAAAAGTTTTCATTCACTAAGTTTTTTATCAAATTTTCTTAGTTACAATTAAAATTATATGAATAAAATAAATAGAAAAAGCTCAAGTACGTTACGTCGAAAGACATAGTTTTAAGTATTAGGTTTAGCTTAGAGCGCCCGCATAGGGCCAGTAATTTAGAATAAGAATAATTAAGTTAGTTAAGCTAGTTTTAAGCGTTTTTTGTCTAGCATGTAAGTTGTAATGAATTAATCAATAAAAAATGCATTAAAAATGAAAATGAAAATGGTTCAGATACGAATATATTTGAGAGCTCATTAGCTTCTCAAACATCTTGGAGATGAATGGAGGTATGGAAATGGGGCGATATTCGTTATCATTGGCGACTGTGCTTTTTAAAACAGGAACTATTTTCGAAGCCTTCCATGATTTCGGATAAGTTGAGTAGGACAGAATGTTGTTGAAAATGTACGCCAGGAAAAACAATACTTTGCAGATAATGATTTTGAGAAATTTTGGATGCATGCAAACCAAACCAAGGATAGACCCTATTAAACTCAAAATTGGAAGATGTATCTGAAGTTAGCAGCGGGTTTGTGGCTGCCTCCTCATCTGTACTAACTTGCCGACAACATGGGATGGTCGATGCAGCAGAGGATTTGGCATTAAGATCTCTGACATCAATTTCATTATCATTAGAAGTTAAGTTCTTGCCTATGCCCAACTCTTTAACGTTTTTCCAGGCTTTTTTTGTACTTAATCCAGGCTTGAATTTAGAGGCAAATAATTTTGATTTCGATAGATTAATTTCTTTCTTCACACAGTTTCTGATCCGTCTGAAATCATCTCTTAACTCAGGAATTCTAAACCTTTTCCACTTTTTAAAAGCTTTGTCCCTTTCAATGACTGATTCGATTCCAGAAGTAAACCACTCACAGCTTTTGTTACGAAGAACAAAGGTCTCAATATTGACATGGGACTCAAACAGGCCGTTAACTGCAGAAGTGAAGAAATCGACCTGATTATCTATAGAGGACATGCAGTAGAGACTACTCCAATCTAAGGCCATAGCGTTGTTTTTAGCGGAATTCAGACTGACAGACTTAAAATCTCGGCAACTTATCGTTTTCCTTTCAGTTGACCTTAGCAGAGAAATGTCATAGAAAAGAATAATAAGATCGTGGTGCGAAAACCCGGCAACATCCAGCTGACCATAGAAGTTTATACGGCCTTATCTATTTACTAGAATGACGTCGAGGAGGGTAGAGTTAGTGGCGCTGAAATGTGTCGGACTAGACGTATTTACTGGAAAAGATTAAAAGAGTTTAGACTATCCTTAAACTGGGAGATTCCACTATCGAGGAGATTTATGTTCAGATCTCCAGAAAGTATCAAGTAGTTATAATTCAGCCCAATGTTTTCGAGTAAATTAGTGATGACAGTGGTATCTGTTATCCGTGGAGGCTTGTGAACAACATCAACTAGGCATTTATCAAAGCCTCAAATAATTTCAATGGAAAGGTATTTAATAATATCATTGGCATTCGTGTCATGAACTAACTTACACGGAATATTTTGCCTAACAAACATCGCAACCCCACCAGAACGCCCAAGGCGATTAGCCCGATAAACTTTGTAACTCTAAGTCGTACACTTTGTCTTTCAAATCCGGGTTAAACCTCAGTGATGCAAATAATATCAACTTTCCCGTCCTCAAATATGATCCTAAATTCATCCCAATGTTTGTTCAAACTTTGAGCATTGAGATGGACAACGGACAGACCGGAATACCTTTTACAAAAGACATTCAGCATCACACAAGTTTTATGAAAAGGTATTCTATTACTATGAGACAGAGGTAATTCAGTTCCAGCTGCAATTTCCTCTTCAGTGGTGTTCATAAAGAGTATAAACAGTTTTGAGGAGATACCCAAGGTAAGATGTTACTCTTACGTGTTGTTAACACGAAAAAAACCCACAGCAGTCGTGATAGAAGTAGTCAATGGTTTACCGAAAATTAACATACATATTTTGAGAGAGGCTAACATTTCTGCAGATGTTAAATTAAAGAAAAATAAGGAGCTAGCTAAACCTAAAGATAATTTAAAATTTAATTTAAAAATAAAAGTTTGAAATAAGTTACGCTTGAGGAGCTCTGGAGCCTGATTATCAATGTTGGTCAGCTTGAGAAGCTCTGCAGTCTGATGACGAGTTTTGCTCATTTTGAGAATCTCTGGTGCTTGATGAAAGATGTACTTCATCT
The DNA here is from genome assembly GCA_963082735.1 of Pocota personata. Lineage (NCBI taxonomy): Eukaryota > Metazoa > Arthropoda > Insecta > Diptera > Syrphidae > Pocota > Pocota personata. The sequence goes on from OY720431.1 coordinate 92,302,790, forward strand.
ACTTGTTGATCGACGAGGGCTATTTCGCCAAGTTTTTCCGGGCTGTCAATTAACTCAGCACGTGAATCCCTTTTTTTTAGCGTAAACAAATCCGCGCTAGTATAGGCGGTATAAATAAGTCTCTCACGTTTGCATTTTGGTGCCTTTCTTAATAATTCTCTGTTTCGTGGTGTTAGGCATTCGTGGAAGTACGAGTATGTAAATGTTTTCGGTCGACTTAAAGGCAACATCGCAAAGGCATATTTGTAGGGAGTGGTTTCTTCTGTGGTATAATACTCCCTTCAGTACCAAAGCTTTATCATAGGTTGAGAAAAACTTCACAAATATAACAGAGTCAGTGTTCGGTTTCACACGAAAAATTCATCTCACAGCTGGTGGTTGAATATCAATCGAGTGGCACAGCAGACTGAAGATGTTTTTAAGAGACTCGTTTTCAAGAAATGGTATCCCAACCAAGACAGCGCCCGCCGCGATGTTTTTCAATTGCAGTTCTTCGAGTTGAGCTTTTATTTGTGAAACATCAGAGTTAGTGCAAGAATCGGGCTGTATCAGCTGTTCGCGGCCTTGATGTAGTTGTTGTTTCAAGTTTTCAACTTCCAGCTGCAAATGGCTGATGTTTCCTGAGTATTCATCCAAGGCAGACACATGGCGCTTTAGTGCATCAAATTTTTTTTTTTTAATTTGCACGTGTTAAAGGGGATATGAATCCTCTTATACTAATTTTTAGAACACGTGCGTTTTGTGGAAAGGGGAAGAGACAGAGAGGTGTAGTTTGAAACTCTGGTGGTATTAAGTTTCTGTAAACTCCAAGTGTGGCTGTCCAGATAACTGGGGAGTATTTTGTTTGTTTTCGCTATTAATGTCGTTGCTTATGATTCTCAGTATTTTTTTTTCCGTCCTCCTGATGTCATCATCACGATCAAGTTGCATTTGATCGAATCTTTCATTGATGCTTTTCTCGATAGTTGTGATCCCAGATGACAAGTTTTCCTCCATAGTGTCAAGTCGATTTAGAATTTGTTCAATCCTTTTTGACAGTATATAGTAGTTGTCCTTGTCTGAAGTCATTGGTTTAGTTAAAGGAGAGCCGGTTTTTGATATATGTGTTGGTACCGGAAATGAATGTTTCAATAACTGACTTTGTAATTGACTTTGTAGGTGAGTGACTTTTTTCTCAGATATTATAATACTCTAAGATTACGACTTTAAAGGTTAATTAATTACCGATAATGAAAACGTTTGTAGGGCAGTTCGAAAGTAATTGCGCCATCGATTAGTTGTTCTAAGGGTATTATAAATGCGTTTAAAACTTGGAAAATGAGCTCAGGAAGAAAACACAACTATTCCATATACGGTTCACACATAAACCTTAAACTTCAAATAACCTCAAAGAAAAAAGTCGCATGATCTCAGCAGCTAATGCTGATCACCAAAACGGGAAATTACTTCACCAGGAAATGACTCATGCAGTAATTGAAATATTTCTCGGGTTGTATGGCATGTGGCATCGTCTTGGTGGAACCACATGTCATCCACATCCATATCTTACAATTTAGCCCAAAATTCACACCAAAGAGTGACACGTTGTACTTTTTTACTTTATGTCCTGTATCCCCTTGTGGGTCCTAGGGCCTCTACAACGCCTACGCGCCATCGTGTGCGATTTCTGGAAATGTGCCTCAACTCTCCCCAACTCTTTCCCAGTTGCCGTGCTTCCTTCTCAACTGTTCTGCGCCACGTACTCCTAGGACCGCCGCGTATCCTGCTATCCTGCGTAAGCGGGTTCCATTGCATCGCTTGGTTAGCTATGGACCTGTCACCCTTTCGGAGAGTGTGACCGATCCACTGCCATTTTCGTCGTCGTATGGTTGTGCCTATAGGTTCATGGCCCGTTCTCTGATAAAGCTGTTCGTTAGAGATACGGTTTGGCCAGAATATCCTTAAGATGTAACGTAGACACCTATTGACAAACGTTTGCAGCTTCCTCGTGATAGTGACGGTCACTCTCCAGGTACCACATCCATATAGCAACACGGATTCAACGTTGGAACGGAACAGTCGTAGCTTGGTGTTTAAGCTAATTGCATTACTTCGCCAAACTATGGATAGCATCCCAAACGCAGATTTTGCTTTACCTATTCGGCTGGCTATATCCAGTTCGGTTCCGCCATCGGTTGAGGCAAAACTCCCAAGGTATTTTAAACTCTCTACTCTCTCAACCGTTTGTCCAGCAATGCATATATGAGTTGATGAGTTTGGTCCTAGGCTGATCATTTTTGTTTTTACCGAGTTAATTTTCAGCTCAACGACGTCTGCTTCCCTCTCCACATTTGCTGTCATTTGGTGAAGGTCCATTATTATGTGAGACAGTAGGCATACATCGTCGGCGTAGTCGAGGTGTTTGAGTTCAGATGTAAGAGTCCATCGAATTCCTCCATTTCCTGTTGATAAGGCCGCATTCAGCACATCGCTAATCACCAATAAAAACAATATTGGTGAAAGTATGCAGCCTTGCCGAACCCCACTTTGGACTTCGAATTCCTCAGACAGCCTTCCTCTGTGCAAAACGTGACATGTGGACCCATCATATGTAGCTTTTATAATTGCTATTAATTTATCCGGAATGCCTCTCCTGCGCAATGCACGCCAAATAAATTCCCGATTGACACTATCAAACGCCTTTTCAAAATCGATGAACAACAGGTGAAGTGGTGATCGATATTCAACACATTGCTCGATGATGATCCGCAGGGTGTTGATGTGGTCGACACAGGAGGATCCAGAGCGGAAACCTGCTTGTTCGGCGTCAAGTGTGTCTTCAAGGTTGTTGGAGCAGAACATCATCGTCATCATCATCTTCATCGTCATCCACATCGTAATCATCCCAATTCCCAATTTATGTAAATTGTGAATTATTGTATATATGAATTTGTATATTTGAATCTGGCGCGCAAATTATACCATTCGCCATATTTTTTGTATTTTGCTAATTCGCCACATTATTCGAATTTTTAAATATAACGTAATGTCTCTCAGGCGAACACAAAACCTGTTAGTTTCATATTGTATAAAAACCCTCCGTGAAATAAAGCTTCCATGATTCGTTGTCAAAACACCCTTCGGGGAAACTATTGCGTTTATATTCGGTCGTATTCGCTCTTCGTTATCGCGATTTCAATTCGTGTTAATTCGCTAGCTTGCATACGTTTGACAAGTTGGTCAAACGCACAGCAACCAGAATCTACCTAGCCCTTAATAGAAGGTGTCCTAGAGATCCCGAGGTTGACGGTAGAAAAAACCTTCGAACGTTCATTTTGGCGCCCAATGTGTTAAAAAACTCAATAGTGACAATTAATTATATATATACTCTAAAACAAAAAAAAAAAAAAAAGTGTAAAAAGTGTTAAAAGAAAAATCAACCTAGAGTTTGCCAAAAAACCTAGGAACAAAAGCCTAACAAAGGCAGAAGAAAAATTGTCATATATACAATATAAAATTCACACACAACAATTGACATTAAAAGGAATTGTGAATTTCGGTTTCGGTCTCGGTCGCGATCGCGAGTGCAAAGTAGCAGCTGCAGCTAAATCTACATAGAAAACCTTCGCTGGAGAAACTCAACACCAAAATTGGCTGAGAAGGGAAACAAAGTTATTAGTGGGAGATAAGTATAAATCCCCACTTCCAGGTACTGATTTATATAGTTCAATTAGTCGAATGTGCGTCTACAAACATCAAATGCAGTTTCTCTGTTCTCTGTTCCTACACAATAGCATAAGAACAAATTAATAAATATCGATACATAAGGGCGCACCTTCGACATAACTTGAACAAGCATGAAAGATTACTAATTACTCAATAAAAGTCATCAAATATTAATCTAACAATACTATATTAAAACAACTTATACATATTATCTTCAAATACTTGAATATAATTCGAAAATAATTTGAGAAAAACATATATGCTGCAATTAAATTTTCACCATACATTAATGTGTTCCGTCGTCGAACTTAGCACAGTCCATGCAAAATTATAATCCACAAAAAGCTCAAGTGATAAACACGTTCCACTCCACTCCGCCGCACCACCACTACGCCGACATTAGTGCACTTGTTCTCCACTAGCATTCGATTTATAATTTGTCTCTCTCTAACCCACTGCTTGCTACCAAGTACTATTGCATTTTTTTTTTCGCTCGTTAGCTCGTTCGCTCTTCGCTCGTTCGTACTTCTAATGTTGTAAAGCTTTGAAAGAAAGTTGGTCGAACATTCAAGCTCGCTCTACTTCTCGTCAGAATCGTATGCAGATATACCACGATAAACTTACTCTCCACCACGCATTTTTCCTTTCGTTGCATTGATCTTAATTTCGCTTCAAGTTCAATTCGTCGCGTCGGCTCGGGAGAAAGTGCTTCATCCATCGTATGCACCGAAAGGAAGCTTTTGTTTGGAACATTTGTTGTACTTAGGACAGTACATATGAATGCATCGTTGGCTTTTCTTTTTCAACATTTAATACTCGTAGTAGCTTAATTTACATGTACAATTGGATCGCATTTTAGAAACCTACACATTTGGAATAAAATTATCAAACTCAAGGCGCCGCTGGATAATCTTTTTGATTTGCTTTTGGGTCAGTGTACTCGCTGTATATTTCATAATGGTTAATGAAGAAGCCAGTGCAAGTGTGAATGCTTCGCTCGAGGAATTGAGGCAGCAGCGCTCTTCGACGAAGGGAAGCATAACAAGATTGAAAAATTATGTTGAAACTAAATTGGATGTTCTAACAACAACTGAACTTGAATGTCGCTTGGGCATTTTAGAGTCCTATTTTAAGCAAATTCTCGTGTACCAAACCCAAATCGAGCGGTTAGCACCGAGCGATACTAGTCGAAGTGATCTAGAGGATTTATATATTTCTTCAAAAACTAGAATTCTCTCGCTCATGGGAACAGGGAGACGAGGAAGCGTGAGTACTGCAGAAACAACATTTGCAGTGCCACATTCGGTCAATCATTTACCGAAGCTTAGATTGCCACGATTCAATGGGAAATACTCCCAGTATAAAAATTTTATTCATTCATTTACGGCAATGGTTGACAATGATCCCAGTTTAACAAAAACTGAAAAATTTAACCATTTGTTGACGTGTCTGAGTGATCAAGCACTCGGCACGGTCAAAGCGTTCCAAGTTACGGAAGAAAACTATCCGAAAGCGATAGCCGGACTCAAGGAACGTTACGACAACGACACAATGATATTCTTAGAATACATATCAGAATTGTTCGAATTACCTAAAGTTCCCAAAGCATCTGCTGGCTCACTGAGGAGTTTAGTTGATGATATTTCGGCTCTTTTTAATTCATTACAGTCACTTGGATCCTTTGAAAAAATATGTAATGCAATCATAATATACATTGCAATGTCAAAGGTGGATTCGGAAACGCAGTCGAAGTGGGATGAACTCTTAGACTACAAGGATCTTCCCGATTGGAAGGATTGTGCGGAGGTTCTTAGCAAACGTTGCCAATACCTTGAAGTGAGGGATAGTAAGATTCTAAGATCAGAATCAAATCAAATAAAGTGTGTTAAGGCGAAAACTTCTTACTCAACTCAACGTTCTCTCACTTCCCTCGCGGTTGCTTAACGCTCTTGCGTCTTTTGTCGAGACAAAAACCATTCCATCACCGGCTGTATGAGCTTCACTGGACTTACAGTCATGGATCGTTTTACAAATGCTAAGAAATTAGGACTTTGCTTAAATTGTTTAGGAAAGGGTCATGGAGTATCGAAATGCACATCAACTTATAGGTGCAAACAGTGTAGACAACCACACCACAGTTTGCTGCATAGACCTCAACAGTCGGAGAGCGCCTCAGGAAGCAAGGAAGCGTCAACATTAGCAGCTGTTAATGCAGCAGTTGAAAAGGATCGTCCGCCGGAAGCTCAAGATATTTTGGCCACGGCACTGGTTTTAGTAAAGGATTCCTCCGGTAGCTTTCAATTAGGAAGAGTTCTTTTGGATTCGGGGTCGCAAGTTAATTTTGTAAGTGAGAAATTTGCAAAGGCTCTACAACTACAAAAACAAAGAAAGAAGGTTGATATTGTCGGAATTGGGGTTGCAGAAACCAAGATTAATTTTCAAACTCAAACCACCATTCGCTCCAGGAATAACAACTTTGAGGTAACACTGGAATTCCTTATAGCCCCATCCATTACTGGTTATCAGCCGGAATCAGCGCTGAGCATCAAGGACTGGAATGTTCCCAAAAACCTCGAACTCGCCGATGAATATTTTTATCAACCTTCAAGAATAGATTTGTTGCTAGGTGCTGAAGCTTTCTTCGATCTTCTCCAAGTAGGACAATTTAAACTGGGACAGGAACTTCCTTCATTACAGAAAACTTCGTTAGGTTGGATCGTTTCTGGAAGGTATAGAAGTCAACCAAACATATCAAGGAAATCCTGCTGTCTCAGTTCGAAAGAAAATTTACTCGAAAGATATGTGGAAAAATTCTGGGAAATTGAGAACGTTCTAGGTCATAGGTCAAAATGGACAGAGGAGCAGGAGGAATGCGAAAAACATTTCGTGGACAACATTGAGGTTCTCCCTAGCGGTCGTCTATAAGTTCAACTCCCTTTTAAAAATGATCCGAGTTGTTTAGGAACATCTTATGATATTGCGTTTAGGCGATTCCTATCCCTCGAGCGCCGATTGTCCAAAAACCCTTCGTTGAAAAGCCAGTATGCAGACTTCCTTAGTGAGTATCAGCGGTTGGGTCACATGACTCCAGTAAAAGATCCCAAGTTACAAGAACCACATTACTATCTTCCACATGAATGTGTGATTAGAGCAGATAGTAGTTCCACTAAATTAAGGGTGGTTTTTGATGCATCATGCTGCACGTCTTCCCACGTTTCATTAAATGGAATCCTCATGGTCGGACCGACAATACAAGATGATCTATTCACAATACTACTTCGTTTTCGATTGCATAAATATGCTTTGACAGCGGACATCGTCAAAATGCATCGGCAGGTCTTAGTGCACCCATTACATCGTCAGTTCCAGTACATTCTATGGAGGGAGCATGACCATATACCGGTACAAACATACCAGCTAAACACCGTGACATACGGTACATCGTCTGCACCATTTCTGGCGATTCGTTGTTGGCAGACAACAACAAGGAACGTTTCAAACTAGGTTCTCGCGTGCTCCAATCAGATTTCTACGTCGATGACATGCTGACTGGAGCAGACGACTTGGATGTTCTGGTACGAATACAAGGTTAGGTCGTGGCACTTCTGAAGTCGGCAGGGTTTGAACTATCAAAATGGAATAGCAATGCCGAAATGATCGACATAATTAACCCCGAGACTAAAGAAATTAAGCTAAATGAATCTAATTTCAGCAGCACTCTAGGAATCGCCTGGAATCCACGCATAGACACATTTCTTTTCTCATACAAACCCAACCGAACCTTTTCAAAGGTTACAAAGAGAACCATACTCTCGCTTTCGTCATCGCTTTTTGACCCAATGGGCCTAGTAAGTCCTATTACTATCAAGGCAAAAATCATCCTCCAAAAGCTGTGGATTGAGAAAGTGGATTGGGATGCATCAATCTCCCAAGCCATTGAAACCGAATGGCGGCAATTCATGCTGGATTTACAGTCTTTGCAAAACATCACGGTTCCGAGATATGTCTTGGTACCACAAAGGAAATCCTTTCAAGTCCACGGCTTCGCGGACGCATCCATGGCTGCATATGGCTGCTGCATCTACCTAAGATGCATAGATGCAGTCGGAGTGGTTAAGGTTAAACTCTTTGTTGCCAAGAACTGTGCGCAGCTCATTTGTTGTCGAACCTTTGGGTAAAGATTCGTACGATCTTCGTGACTGCACCATCTGCAGTTTACTTTTGGACAGATTCACAAATTACTCTTCATTGGATTTCAATGCATTCGTCAAAGTTGAGCACCTTCGTCGGAAACAGAGTCGCTGAAATACAAGAAAACACAGCGGACGTTCATTGGAACCATGTGCCAACACTACAGAATCCAGCAGACATAATCTCAAGAGGTTGTGAAGTGAAGGAGCTCGAAACTTCAATTTGGTACGGAGGACCAAGATTTTTATTGGAATCTGAGGATAAATGGCCATCCGTTGTGGACATCCAGCTTTCTGCAGAGGAATTCGCTTTGGAGAAGAAGAAAACAGTCCTTTTGTCTCAGAAATTGGACACCACTTTTTTACTCGAAGTCATTCAAAAGTATAGTTCGTACAACAAGCTTCTTCGTGTATTTGCCTATGTGTTAAGGGTCCGAAATTGGAGGTTGAATCGAGTACTACAAAAAAATCTCTTAGCCGTATCAGAACTTGAAGACTCTCTTCTTCATATCGTCCATTTGGTCCAACAAGATGCCTTTTCGGATGCAATAAAGTCACTTCAAAACCATCAAAACTTAAAAGGGTCAATTAAGGGGTTAAATCCCTTCGTTTAGGAGATAAACGGTCTTCCATTGTTGAGAGTAGGAGGACGCTTGAAGCATGCCAACATCCCAGAGGAATGCAAGTACCCGTTTCTGCTCCCCAAAAATTCTCATTTCACTCACTTATTGGTCAGGCATTTACATCTGACAAACTTTCATGCGGGGCCAAAAGCACTGGTAGCCTTAGTGAGAAATCGATTTTGGATCGTCAACGGCCGGGAAATTGCTCGGCAAACAGTCCGGAATTGCATACATTGCGTCAAATATCAGCCGAAGCTGTTAGAACAGGTCATGGGAGATTTACCTTTGGAGAGGTTAACGCCGTCACGTCCTTTTCTATGTTGTGGGGTAGACTTCTGCGGTCCTGTCTATACTCATTACAAGATTAGGGGAAAAATTCGTTATAAAACCTACGTCGCAGTTTTTGTTTGCTTCTCATCAAAGGCAGTTCATTTGGAAGCCGTATCTGATTTGACAGCCGACGCTTTTATTGCATCACTGAAGCGGATGATAGGTCGTAGAGGTCTTCCTCGAGATATCCATTGCGACAACGCAACGAATTTTGTAGGCGCACAATCTAAGCTAAAGGAATTGCGCAATATGTTTTTCAAAAGTTCTTTTCAACAAAATATAAACGACTTTTGTACTAATAGTGGCATAACTTTTCATTTTATACCGCCCAGGGCACCTCACTTTGGTGGAATTTGGGAGGCGTCCGTTAAGGTTGCAAAAGGCCATCTCTATCGGAGCCTTAGCAGTGCCAAGCGGACATACGAGGAGTTGTCCACAGCCCTGGTCGAAATAGAGGCGACCCTGCGATCTCGGAGCTATCACGCCAGCACATCTACTCATAGGGTCATCTCTCAAGGCGGTTCCTGAGCCAGCAGTAGACGCGCCAAATATTAGCTACATTCAGCGGTGGCGGCGAATAAATGCCGTCAAAACCCACTTCTGGAAGAGATGGTCAGCAGAATATATCCATGAACTGCAAGGTCGAGCAAAGTGGACGTCTCCGAGCCCAAACGTCAAAGTTGGTAGCCTAGTTATCGTGCACGAAGACAATGTGCCACCCCAGAAATGGCTCATGGGAAGAATCACCCACGTAGTCCACGGTGCAGATGGTCGAGTAAGAGTTGCTGACGTAAAAACGAGAAAAGGAGAGTTCAGACATCCCATCCGTAAACTAGCAGCTCTTCCGTCTTGAAAGGAGTTCTTTCAAAGGGGGCGGAATGTTGGAGCAGAACATCATCGTCATCATCATCTTCATCGTCATCCACATCGTAATCATACCAATTCCCAATTTATGTAAATTGTGAATTATTGTATATATGAATTTGTATATTTGAATCTGGCGCGCAAATTATACCATTCGCCATATTTTTTGTATTTTGCTAATTCGCCACATTATTCGAATTTTTAAATATAACGTAATGTCTCTCAGGCGAACACAAAACCTGTTAGTTTCATATTGTATAAAAACCCTCCGTGAAATAAAGCTTCCATGATTCGTTGTCAAAACACCCTTCGGGGAAACTATTGCGTTTATATTCGGTCGTATTCGCTCTTCGTTATCGCGATTTCAATTCGTGTTAATTCGCTAGCTTGCATACGTTTGACAAGTTGGCCAAACGCACAGCAACCAGGATCTACCTAGCCCTTAATAGAAGGTATCCTAGAGATCCCGAGTGTTCTTTGATTCGCTCCAGGATGATTCTAGCTATTATCTTGGCCACAGCAGGCAGCACGCAGATACCTCTCCAGTTTTCGCACTGCATTAGGTTGCCTTTTTTAGGGAGCTTGACAATCATTCCCTTTTTCCACTCATCTGTAAAACTCTCGGCTTCCCATGTTCTCCCGACAAGTGGGAACAGTAGCTCTGCCGATGCTGTTGGCGCAGCTTGAAAAAGCTCCGCGGGTATGCCGTCAAGTCCTACCGCCTTATTAGTTTTCAGTGCTTTGATTGCGGTAATAATCTCCTCTTTACTGGGGGTTGTGGTGCGAATTCGGGAACTTCTTTCTACGGACACTTCAGTCTGACTTGGGTGCATATTGCTGACGAATACTCGGTTTAGAACCGAAGCAAAATGCTCCTTCCATCTCTTCAGTTGATCCTCATCCGATATTAGCAACGAACCGTCTAAGCCTTTCACTGGGTGTTGAGTAGAGCTTCGGCCACCTATAAGCTCTTTAGTGATTCTATAAACGGTTCTGCTGTCGCACCTCGCTGCTGCTTCTTCTGCTTCCGTAGCCAGCGCATTGATGTAATTGCGCTTGTCACGTCTCACGCTACGCTGTACTTCTCTCATCTTCATGCGATATAGGGACTCAAGCTCGATCCTCCCTGCTGCTGGAGTTGTTGCAATTTGAGCTCTTAGCTGTTTTCGTTCGTTGATCCTTCTCCAGGTATCCTCGGAAATCACGCCCTATGGTTTCCCTGTGATCGACCGACAATCCTTTCAGCACCTGATGTGAAAACAGTTTTCACAGCGCACCAATGGTCTTGGATGGTGGCGGGCAGGGAGCTGCTGATTGTTTCCACTCCACGTGAGAGATGGTCCCTTAATTCTTGGCGCACTGTGGGAACTCTCAGTCGGTCTGCATTGAACCTAGGTATTCTTGTGTCGTTAGATCTACGAACGGCAGCAGTGCGTAGTCGGAGAGTAGCTATCATAAGATGGTGATCTCGTACCAACCCCATGTCGGCACCTCGCCTGTTTCGGACGTCTAGGAGACTACTTCTAAAACGGCGACTGATGGCAAAATGGTCAATTTGGTTGGAGGTTGCTGCCTGTCAGTTGACACCCAACTGATTTTAAGGCAGGCTTTGTGCTCAAACATGGTGCCACCCATGACAAGACGATTTGCGTTGCAAAAGTCAACAAATCTTTCGCGGTTGTCATTCCGATTGCCTAGTCCGTGCCGTCCCATAACATGTTTGAGCCCTTCGTTGTCGCAGCCTACCTTGGCATTCAGGTCCCCCATCACAATGACAATGTCGCCATTGGGTGTTGCATTATGAACAGCTCCCAACTGGTTGTAGAAGTTCTCCTTTTCTTCCTCAGACGAACCATCCGTGGGGGCGTTACACTGTATGATGGTGACGCGACGTACTTTCGTCCGGAATCTGGCCGTTAAAATCCTATCACCGTGCGGTTGCCAGGTAATTAGGCCTCTGCGTGCTGTTGGCGTTAGCAGCAGTCCAACTCCATATCCACGGGGGTTTCCGGTTGGTCTTCCGGAGTAGAGTCATACAGTATTACGCGTTGGGGATTGGTACTCACCGCATCTAACCATCTTATCTCGCTTACTCCCAATATGTCCAGCCTATATCGCATGAACTCATGATCCAATTGAAGGCATCTGGCGTTCTGAGGTCCTTCACTCTGAGAGTCATGGAGCGTCTTGGCATTCCAGAAACCAATCTTAGTCCGGGTACGATAGCCAAAGGTCGTCAACGTATTATCAGTCCTTATCCGAGGCATTGTGTCGGTTTCCATAGCTATTGTAGTTTCGGTAACGCGGGTTGCTGGCCCAGGTTACCTAGCCTAGGCATAAGACCCTAGACAATCTCGCACTTGCAATTTTGGCCTATATGTATAAGGATTTATACATGCAGTTGCCCGGGGACCACCACGAGGAGGTAAAGCAAGCACTACATTACGAACTTGATTGTAGCGCTACTGGTCCAATCCATGTTTTGGACAGTCAGTAGTTTCCCGATCAATCGCCATGCAGATCCCCACGTTGTGGGTGCATTTATTTTTCAACAATCACTCGTGGATTTTCCTAACTCCAAATTCTGCAATTTCAGACAATTGACAAATCCATCAAGATGAAAATGGGAATCATCGCTGAAGATGATTTTGTTTGAACAATCAGCATCCACTTGTTTTTGTTCCATTCAACGAACTCTCTTCGCTGTGCGTGGTCAGTAGGCTTCAGTTTTTGCCTCAATTGCACTTTATATGCACGAAGATACAAATATTTCGTGCGAATACGCTGTAGGGAGCCTCTCGAAATGTCCAATTCTTGACCACTGTACTGAATTGGTGTCCCTGGACTCTCAACAACACTCTTATGAACTACTTCGATGTTTTGGATGTCTCTTCTTTTTTCATTAGTAACACAAGGAAGATGGACGCATCACCTTATACCAGATGTATGGATAGGTAGGTAGGTAGGTAGGTAGGTGTGGTTGTGACAGCATGCTATACTGAAACATAATAACTGACGTTGGACTTGTGGGAAAGGAGAGAGAAGATTTTTTAAAGCCACCCCGTGGCATTGAGGAAACTGATGATGTCCCCAATGCTTGTCTCCGCTAACTCACTAATATTATAAAAAAGGTGTCTGCCAAGTATACGGTGTCTGACCCTACTAAGGGCCGGACACTTACAAAGGAAGTGAAGGATTATTTCAGGCTCGTTGGAAACATTGCAGCTACGACAATGTGCATTAAAAGCAATGCCCAGTCTGGCTGCGTGGACCCCTATGGGTATACTCTAGCAATATCTGCCCGGCTTTTGTTTAATAGCTCTTGTGTTCTGCGCCAGTTATACTTGGGCCACATCTGCCTGGATATGACACAGTTCTGCAACTCTCGCCATCTATTACCAGCATCTGTAAGGAAATGAGCAAAGATTCTACCCTTAAGGGCCCCTAACGGAATATTGACATCCTCCGCACGGGAGCAGTCAAGGGCAGATCCCTGCCTCGCCAATTCATCAGCCCTTTCGTTTCCGTCAATGTTACTATGACCAGGCACCCAGATGAGGCTGATCCTAGACCGATGACCGAGTGCGGCAAGCTCCTCCTTGCATTGTTCCATAAGTTTGGAGGAGGAAGCAGCAGATACGATGGCTTTGATAGCGGCCTGGCTATCAATGAAAATGGGTATGGTGTTAAGTTGTATCGATGTATGTTTGAGGAGACGACACGCCTCTCGTACAGCAAGAACTTCCGCCTGGAATACGCTGCATGAATTGGGAAGACAGAATGAACCAGAGATATTGAGGGATTCAGACAAGATTCCCGCCCCTACCCCGCAGTCCATTTTCGACCCGTCAGTGAAGATGGTTGTTTTGAACTCGTTAGTCACCGTTCCACATTTCCATTCCGACATGGAAGGGAATCTCACACTGACATCATTTCGAAAGTTCACCCTGGGAATTATGTAGTCGGTCGGATTTGCCGCCAACTCCCGAGGTAGCAGATTAAGGATGCTGTTGTGGCCGTAGAGACTATCGCACCAGCTACCTGTTTCTCTTAATCTAACCGCACTACATGCTGATATGTACTTTATATGAAGATCGAGTGGTATAAGGTGACGAATTAAGTTCAAGGCTTCAGTTGGGCATGTTCTCATCGCCCCTGTAGCACCTAGAGCCGCAGTCCTTTTTACTTGTTGATGAGTTTTGTAATGTATGCTTTATTAACCGCCGGCCACCAAACTAGCGATCCATAGGAAAGAATAGGGCGCACCACCGCAGTATACATCCAAATGACCATCTTCGGACGGAGTCCCCATTTCTTACCGAATGTTTTGCTACAAGCATAAAAAGCCACACAGGCTTTCTTTACTCGCTGTTCAATGTTAAGCTTCCAGCTTAATTTAGGGTCAAGTACCACACCTAGGTACTTAGCACTAGATGATAACGAGAGTAATTGGTTATTAAGCCGTGGAGGAGTGAAAGCCGGTATTTTGGTTTTTGTGGTAAAGAGCATCAGTTCAGTTTTGCTCGGATTGACGTTAAGTCCACATCCAGTGGCCCATGTGCTAATCTTATCCAAGGCACCTTCCATAATCTCACTGATCACAGAAGGAAACATACCCGATACCAATACTACCACATCATCCGCATACGCGACAACCTTGACTCCGTCTCGGTCAAGCCTACACAGAATTTTGTTGATTACCATAAGCCAAAGAAGAGGAGAGATAACCCCACCCTGAGGAGTTCCCCTTACAACGGATATGGTGGAAACACTATTACCGAGTGTCGATTGAATGATTCTGGTTTTTAGCATAGTCACTATCCACTTGCTAATAAACTCCCCTACACCCAGTTGGGATAGAGCTTCCTGAATCGATACAGTACTAACGTTATTGAAAACACCTTCAACATCTAAAAAGGAGGCAAGAGTAAATTGTTTGTAGTGCATTGTCTTTTCTATCGTAAGCACAACTTCATGGAGCGCCTTCTCAGTCGATCGCCCCTTAGTGTACGCATGCTGAGATTTTGATAGAAGGGATGTATCTATTTTATTACGGATGTGCGTATCTAATATACGTTCCAACGTCTTAAGGATGAAAGATGACAAGCTGATGGATCTGAAATCTTTTGCAGATTCATGCCCCCACTTCCCCGCTTTCGGAGAGAAGCTGGAAATGGCACATGAATTATTAACCTCTGTAATTGTTGTCTTAGTGTCATTCCAAGATGAGGATTGCACATCTTGAGGACAATTTGAGTGAGTAAACTCATTTTTGCACCCTGGAAAGTGAGTTTGCATTAAAAGCTCCAGAGACTCGCTAGAGAAATTCGTCGAAGTCCCGTCCGGTCTTTTGATA
Source organism: Pocota personata (assembly GCA_963082735.1). Classification (NCBI taxonomy): domain Eukaryota; kingdom Metazoa; phylum Arthropoda; class Insecta; order Diptera; family Syrphidae; genus Pocota; species Pocota personata. The sequence goes on from OY720431.1 coordinate 92,317,858, forward strand.
AAGGACAAACTGGAGTGTTCCGTGGATAGAATCTTACTCAGTCTGGCAGAGTCCTTAATGGTTTCAATGGACTGACAATAGTCCATCCAAGCCAGAGACTTGGCCCTTTTAATGGATTTCTTATATTCTTTTAGGCGTTCCTTATATGGCTGCCAAAGCTTGTGTCTATAGCAGACATTGAAGATTTCTCTGGTAATCTTCCTAAGATTAGAAAGATCTTTGTTCCACCATGAGGGAAATTTGTTCTTACTGAATTTAATAAGGCACAAAACCTTAAAAGCCGTACCCATGGCTTTTTCTAGGGTTGTGATCTTATCGTCAAGCTCCTTGACTGATTTGACCAAATTTGCACCAGTCAATTTTCTTGGGGTTTCTAAATGGCTTAGGTGCCTCGACCTCGAGGCTAACATTAAAGATTATTCATTTGTGATCAGACAAAGATGGACGATCGGATACCCGCCATTTAGTTACTCTAAGGTTGTCAATATTGGCCTTGAGTGTAATGTCCAAGGCTTCCTCCCAACCTCTGAAATTATCCGAACTCGGAAAGACAAAAGTTGGTTTGTTACCCACATTACAGACAGAAATGTTAGACATCACAAGGAAATCGAATAAAGAGTCACCGCGTTTGTTGATTTCCGAGCTGCCCCATAGCGTATATCTGGCATTCGCATCGCAGCCTAAAGTCAATTTGCAATTTTTCTCCACGATCGCTGATGTCAGCTGTCGTACCTCCTCAGGTGGTGATGGACTGTCTCGATCCATGTAAGCTGATCAAATAAAAAGAGTGTCAGTTGCAACCTCAAATTTAACTACAGTTAAATCGGCAGAGCTAAAATTAGGGCATAGAAATACATTTATATGTTTTTTAGCTAGGATGCAGGTCCTAGGTTTATTACTAACCTGGTAATGGTATTGTAGAAGATGTTGTACCGGTTGTCCTTCAGCCCTTTAACGGCTGAACCTTTCACCCAGGGCTCCTGAATAAGGCAAATGTCGATGTCTTCAACGCCTAGGAAAACACGCAGATTAACTGACACACTCTTCGAGTGGCGCAGATTAATCTGTGCGATCTTCAACATTCAGAATGGTGGAGTTGGTAATGACGTCGACAACCATGTCCTCCGACAACTTGTCGGTCCCATCAATTTCGGCTGTCTCATCGTCAGGACCAGAGGGGCGGAAAACCTTGATTTTGGCATGCCTTATGCCAAAATGCAGTTTATGGTCGGCTTCTTCGAATGCCACAAGGCACGCTTCATTAATCAGAAGCAGGAAAGAGGAGCTGTTTTTCTGAGGTTCCTCTGCCTTGATGACTGCCCAGTCATCCATCGGAACCGCCGGGTTGTGTAGTTTTAGGAATTGGAGAAGCCTTCCTCCGTCAACCTTCATATTGGGTAACCAAATGCGGGCCCTAGGTCTCCTGGGGATATCCTTGGCAGGGATAAGCTTGAGCTTCAAGCCCTCCCAGGCATCACTAACCTTAGTGATGCACTCTCCAAGGAAATCCTTAGAGAACTGGTCCTTGCATCTGATGACCCGATATCCCCTGACCAACTCGGCGGAGTCGAAACATGGCAGAGGTCCCCCTGGGTTTGCCAAAAGGTAGTCCATGACCATATTGGACAATCTAGCCTCTATGCTGACCCAAGCTTCACCTATCGTCTTGCCGTCGGAGGAGCGCTCGTCCACCAGAGCGACCTGCAGATGGTCCCTTGCCACCTCGGAGAAGTGTTGCGTCATCTGGTTCGCACTCGCAGCATGCGTGCTTTGCTGCTAAAGAGAAGAGGAGGGGTACTGGCAAACTTGGTCTTTTTTGCCGCGCGATTGGTCTCATCTAGAGACCTGTTGCGCTTGTTAGCAATGGGTACCTTCTTCTTCTGTTGTTGTTTTTCAAGGTGGGCGATGTACTCATCGACCACAGCTTGGTACTTAACTTTGTCCGCTGCATCTTTCTCATGAACGCAGCCGGCCGCTTCATTTTTGGCAATCTTGCCGAGAATTTGTTCTCATTTTCTTCTTTTTTTCTTACGTTTTTTTCTTTATTTGGATTCATTTTTTGGTCCCACGAGTAAGTCCGGAAAAGAGAGTCCATCCTGGCAGAGCCGACATACCAGGATAAGGCATTTATACTACCGACCTCGCCAGGGCATCGATAGGGACCGTTAACGACCAGCACCTTTAATCACCTGCTGGCCACGAAACCAACGGCACTCAACACCTTGGCTTAAGTGAGATTTATGGTTTACTCCAACCTCATCCTAATGGACCACAGCGCACGACTGAAGCATGCGTGTAAATCCTTAGCTGACACTAAACACCCGAAAGGTGAATAGCCATTTCCGGCGGGCGCCCACGGGGAGGACCAAGGACGAGGAATTTGCCGCCTAGATGTATGGATAAAACGGAAACATGGAGCTTACAGAAACTTAATACCACCTGAGTTTCGAACTACACCACTCTGTCTTTCTCTCTGTCTTTCTCTCTGTCTCTTCCTCTTTCCACAAAAAGGCACTTGTTCTAAAAAAAAATAGTATAAGGGTATTCATATCCCCTTTAACACGTGCAAATTATAAAAAAAAAAAAAAAACTTTTATCTAACTCCGTTTCTGACGGGACATGGCTGTTTCTGAGAATACATCTTGAAATGCGCACATGAAACTATCCCAAACATTGTGAAAGTGTTCCGCAAAACGCGAAATATGTGTTTTTTCATTGCCCACGGCATGAAATCGAAGGGATCGTCCTTCGAGGCCAATTGGGAGAGTGGCCTACTCTCGAAAATGTCGTAAATCACATACTTCAGAATGATGAAAGCTGGACGATCGTACGTAACGTGGCGGTTGGCATACTCCGCGACCGTATGCACATTGAGCTCCAACGTAACGCGGACAACCTGAACAGTGGAGTGCCAATCGCCTAAGAACACAATAGGCGTAGAACAGAACATAGCTTAAAAGGCTAAAAAGCCCCGCTAAGTAATACCCGACGGCAGTCCCGCGGGTAGAGTGGTTCGAAGTATGTAAGCATTTGCGTCACATAGAAGTTCAGCTCTCCATGCTTCCTATTGATCCAAGGGTCTATATTGGGGATGAATCTCTGCGTCCATTTGCCTTTGTCAGAAAATTCCATCTCTCTTGCCATACCTCGAGGCTTGCTCTTGACGGTACTTCGCTGTCACTTCGATTCGTCGCTGTTGACATCATTGTCCTGTAGGCACGATATTTCCGTACGGCATCTTTAACGAGGAGGTTTATTGGCATGCGTAGTTAGGTTGTTCGAAAGGCCCTACATACTCTCAAGACATTGGTTCTGTAGACCGCCTCCGTCTTCCTTCTGTACGATTTGGTCTTCATGAGACTTGCCCATATTTGGGAGAAATAAAGCATCATCTACATCACAACTCCTGCTGAGAGCAGTCTCTTTTTCTGTTTAGATCCTCGAATATTTGGCATAAGCCTTGCGTGTTGCAGGTGTTGTTTAAAACTGAACCTTGCATCTATAGTAACCCCAATGTACTTCAGCTCTATTTTGGAAACTACAACGTGATCGCCCACGGTTACTCTTATAGTCTCCATAATTCGTCTGCTGCTGATGAACATTACTTCGGTCTTTTCTTCTGTTAGTTTTAGGTCCATGCTTACTAGCCAGTCCTGTACAGTACAATAGTACAGTATTCTAATTCTAAAATAGTCCGCCATTATTTTCTGCAGGTAGTCCGGCACTGTCTTGGCGGTAAATGCTAGCAGAATGTTACTCCCGTTTGCGGTGTTGAAGGCGTTTTTAAGATCCAGCGTTATGATTGCGCAGTACTATTTACTTCCGCCCTTCCATCGTCTTCCTTCTACGGCTTTTTAGCTGTATTTACAACTTCGTCGACGGCGTCCATCGTAGAACGTGCTTTAATAAGGCATACTGGTGGTCTGCGAGACCTCCCGCTTCATCGGTCGCTCTTTCCAATCTGTCACTTATTATGCAATTCAGTATTTTGCCCATGGTGTCCAGCATGCACAGAGGCATATACGATGAAGGCTCCTGTGGTAATTTATTACCTTTCGGTAAGGGGCAAGTCTTTGCTTCTTCCACTAATCGGGAAATACTCCTTCCTTGAGGCAGACGTTGTCCACGTCTGCAAAGATGTGTGGGCGCCAATTAATTGTTGCTTTTAGTGCAATGTTTGGGACTCCATCAAAACCAGGTGCTTTTTGATCCTTGATGTTTTCGTAGACTTGTGGGTCTTTCACATTGACTTTACTACAGTTACAGGAATCGGCTTTTGTTGGTCGACTTGCTCTGAAAGGGCTAGAGCGACCACTTCCTTGGTCGTGATTTCATCAAGATCCTTTACCTCTATTGTAACATCATGTGTCACGGTCCTGACTTCAGCTTTGCTTTCCAGGATCTTCTCCACTTTTTGTTGGAAATCTGAAGATTGAGCGTCTGCTGCTTCCTTCAGTTGCAGCAATAAATCTCCTTCCAGCGTCTTTCAGACGTGGTCAACATTTCCTCCCAGCTGCTTTAGTGAGAGGTCTGGTTTTACCTTCCCCAGCATGTCCGCGTAAGAAAGATCGGCTGTTGTCTTTATCACAAGTGCATCTCGATGGGTTGGTTTCCTTCTCTGCCTTTCACATCCCTTCACCTGCGTCCATTCTTGCGTCTTTGTTGGTCCTTGTCTCTTCACTACCACTCTTCCTTGTCTCTGCACCACCTGCCCTTACCACCAATTTTTTCCCTAATTTCAATCTCACAACTGGAGCCAAATACCCTAACTTTATTAGCTCTCATATTCCGAACCCCACAGCTAATGTCTCATCTAATACACCTTTCTTTTAAATCTCTTCCTCCACTACTTCCAGTCTTGATCCGGTTTTACCGCCTGTTAGTTAAACTAACACAGCAAACCATTGACACCACAGACTGTCGCTACGCACTCTCCAGGCTAAGAGAAAAAAGGGTTTACGAGAATATACGTCTCTTTCTCGCGTATCTTCATGACAAATCTGACTCAGTTTGCTATTAGGGTAAAACCAAAACAAGTGTCATGGCCTCCCCATTGAAATAGACAGTCTCAAGAAAATCTATACCAAGTTCCACGAGATTTTTAATTTGTCTCCTCAGAAAGTAGCAGATGACCTTGCTGGTTTTGGCAACTACGTACACTATGAAAGAACGCAAAATCTCCAACCGAGCCGAAGTGACCACAACAATTTTTTTCGTAACCACTGCCACTATCATCAGCACTTCTACCACCTTACCCTTCGTCTCTACACAACAATCATCCTCTTACATTTTACTACCAGAACGTAAGAGGCCTACGCTCGAAAACCCAAGCTGTTTTGCACCAATCCCATGCTCTCCCTTTCGATATCTATGCTCTGACTGAAACCAATCTGATCCCCAACATAAAGAGTCGAGAATTATTCCCCCCTACTTTTAATGTTTTTCGAGACGACGACCCTACCCAACCCTTGATTAACTCACCCTCTCGAGGCGTGCTACTGGCCATTCATAATGACCTTGACTCTCATTGCCATTTTTTCCTCTTCTAAGGTCGACTTTGTTACAATAAAAATAACTTTTCCACACCGATCTCTGTACGTTATATGTTCTTACTTTCTACCAAATCAATCTATCGAATCTTACCAACTTGCTGTAGACGCGATTGATCAAATAATCGACCAATCTGATTCCCTCGATGACATCCTCATTTTTGGCGACTTTAATCTACCTCTGCTGCAGTGGAGTCCTTCCGATGATGAATCCTTTTTCATCGCTTCAAATGCCAACTTCACTAAGGAATGTCTCTTCATAGATCGGCTAACTAATTCAAGTCTATGTCAAGTTAGTAATGTCTTAAATTACATGGGAAGGCAATTAGACCGCTTTGTCCCCTAACCCTATCGACTATTGATAACTTTCATCCTCCCCTTCTTCTTCCAGTTTTCCTCAATTCTCCACTTCAATCTACACATCCTGCATTTCGCACTTCTTACGACTTTCCTAAAGCTAATTTCCGCAAAATAAATGCCTATTTGAGTAGATGTTCCTTTGAGTTTGCTAACTTATCCTTAAACGAAGCCCTCACAATTTTTTACAGAAAAATGTTTAATTCTATTTCTCTTTATGTTCCCTTTTCTCGTCATAAAACTTCATCTTCATCCCCCCCTTGGTATAATCGCAAATTTCGCGCCTTACGTAACAAGAGAAACAAGTTATGGGCAGCTTTCCTTCGTACCAATTCTATTTTCGACTATTCCAACTATCTCCGTTCCTACCTTCAATTCAATCATCTTTATAACTCTCTCTACCAGCGGCACCTCTTTTGAAAACACATCTTCAACTAATCCGCAAACCATTGCCAACCTTTTTGCCACCTATTTTAAACAATCCTTCGCCGACAACTCTTTTGAACCAGACCCCTCTTACTTCACTCACCTTCTTAACTTCTCCGTTGGCCCCTTTCTGTCCCTGCCTTTTGATCCTGCTGTAATTGAAAATAAACTGCAAAAACTTAATGATGAATTCTCACCCGGCCCAGATGGTCTCCCTGTCATTTTTCTTTAAAAATGCTCTTCCATTCTCTCCCTCCCCCTCTCACATCTCTTCCGTTTGTCTCTATCACTAGGAGAATTCCCTCAGATTTCGAAGACCTCTTTCATAACCCCCATGCACAAAAAGGGATCAAAGAACGAAGTAACAAACTATCGCCCCATTGCTAAACATTCTCATCTACCCAAACTTTTCGAAAGTTTTTTATACGAAGCCTTAAGTTTTCAGTGCAAGTCTCTTATCCCTCTCACTAACTTAGTCGAATTCGTGTCCTTCGCCCTGTCTGCCTTTCAGAATGGCAAAGAAGTTGACGTTATTGCGACTAGTTTTAGTAAGGCTTTTGATAAGATGTCTCATAACCTAATCCTCTTGAAATTGTCTGCCCTCGGTTTCGAACGCATATTGTTAAAATGGATATCTTCTTACCTGGAAAATCGTTCTTACAGAGTTCGCTTCAGATCCATCTTATCGACTCCCTGCTTGGCCACCTCTGGTGTTCCGCAAGGCAGCCATCTAGGTCCCCTTCTCTCCATTCTAACCATAAACGATGTCGAGAGGGAGTACACTCTTCCCTCTCTCTGTACGCTGATGATACCAAATTTTTCAAAGCCATCTCTTCACCACATGACTACTGCCTCCTTCAACAAGACCTTGATAGTTTTTCGAACTGGTGCCTACAAAATCGCTTAGAGCTCAATATCGCCAAATGCCAATCCATTACCTTATCACGTAAGCACCACGTGTCCTCCGCACGCCTTTACCTTCTCCATGGTCAACCTATATCCATTGTTCAATCTCTCCGCGATCTTGGTATATTGTACGATAGGGAACTAAATTTCCGTTCACATATTGATGAGATAATACGTAAAGCTAACTCATCACTTGGCTTTGGCAAACGATGGTCCAAAGAATTCTCTGACCCTTACGTGACCAGATCCCTCTACATTACCTTTGTGCGCCCCCTCATTGAATACGCCAATTAAGCGTGGTCACCCTTTCAGCAAGTTCATGTGACCAGAATCGAGAATGTTCAACGTCGATTTCTCAATTTGCCCTTCGAGGTCTTCCTTGGAACGATCCATTTATCTTGCCTCCCTATCAAGACTGCCTCAACCTCATCAACCTGAGTACTCTAGAGAAACGCAGAGATGTTGCAGACATTCTTTTCATTCATTGACTTCTTTCAGGCTCTGTCGATTGCGCATCTCTTTATAATTCAATTTTCTTCAATACCAACCCACGAAATTTACGATACCTTCGTCTTTTCTATCTACCGTCCCACCGCACTTCATATGGATCTAATGAACCAATTTCCCGTATGCTGCGAAAAGTGAACTCAAATTTCACCCAGTTTGATTTTAACCTCAGCACTCCCTGCCTCAAAACCGAACTCCTTCACCATTCTCCTTAGCTTTAAGTCTTAGTTTTAAGTTTTAGTTTCAAGTTTTAAGTTTAAGTTTTAGCCATAAATTAGTTGTAGCTTGTAAAAAGCCAAATAAATAAGGGCTTTCGCCCCCACCAAAATTAAAAAATTAAAATTAAAAATTCACTGTTGTTCCTTCTCGGTCTGGGTTCGCCAATTCTTCAACCGCCTGTGTCTCCGATTTGTATCTTTTTGGCTCAAGCTAGTTCCATTTTTGTGGACTGACTTGCCTTTTTGGCTTGGGAGTTGTATCACTCCTCCTTTTGATTGTGGGTGTTGCCTGCTCTCCAGGATTCTGGGCAGGACTCCGTGAGGGACCGCAAGTGCTGTCCTCTCCACTAAACTAATCAGTCTTCTGATTTCATGATGCACGTTGTTCTTCCCTTGGATGGAAACCATCAGCTCGTTGATCTTGCTACTAAGGATTTTCATCGCATCATTCTCCCAATTTTGTTTAGTCAGGCTTGGTCCAATTTTTCCTTCACCTCAACGGGGTTTTCCGTGTTTTTGGAATAGCTGGGACCTGGAGGTTCGGTACTGTCCTGCTTTTCTGCTGGTGTTGTCTTTTCCGGAGATCTGGAAAGCAGTGAACTTCTTATAAATGTGTGTGCTAATACAGTAAGCTCCTCTTCTCCTTGAATATAATTTTTTTTTTATTTTTCTGTATTTTTTTCTGGTGTTTGATTGTTTTTGTGTATCATCTCTATTGGGTCCCCACTTAAAGCCGCTATCTCCGTCCAGATGTGTATTCACCTCTATGATCCCATGGTTATCTATGCAGGGAGGGAGGCCATGCGAGGGTTGACACAGGACCTTATGGGAGCCTATGCCAGAGCCAGATCGGTGCTAATCATACAATCATAATATGTTCGTAATAATCTTCACAAGACTCGAGGGACAATGAGTTGCAAATGGACTAATTTTCCAAAAACATAACCCAAAAGTGCGCTATAATAAAACCATGAAAAAGATACTTTAAATAGCAATACAGAATGCCGGCGGGGCACTACAAAATAAAGACGAGTTTGAAATATTTTTAGCGAACAAAAAAATGGATGTATGTCTAGTATGTGAAACCTATCTTAAGAGAGAATAGGTTATAAAATTAAGTATGAGAGGCTATTGTCCTTATCATGTATGTTATTCTTTTCCACAACGCGAGAGGCGGGTCGTCCCTTCTTATTAAGGACTGCATTGAGCATTCCGAAGATATAAAATCTGAGTTAGAATCAATGCAATAAGCGTCAGTAAGCGCATTGCTTTTAACCTGAGTTTCAAACCAACTACACCAATCTGTCTTTCTCGCTGTCTCTTCCCCTTTCCTAAAAAATTATAAGGGTATTCGTATCCCCTTTCACACGTGCAAATTATAAAAAAAATATATATCGTCTATCTACTGCGCCCCAAGATGCTAACTTCAAAAAAGTGAATTCACCAACGTATTCACTTCCGCCAAGATTTATCATTGATGGTGATTCTAACCTTCTGGAGTTCTAGACGAAGAGTATGTAGAACATAATGCAACGCGAGAATGGAATATATGTAACTCCTCCTTTCAGTCAATAGGTAAACCAACCTATTGGCCGCCGGATCCAAATAAAATACCCGATCTCATATATTTCTTTGTTGTTAAAGGGATATTTAAATTGTCTGTAGAGGTCGAAGAAAGTTTTGATATTGTAATATGCAGGCTACGGCTCGAGTAGATAAAACGATATTCTGTGAAATTTATTTCTTTATTTTCTAGTCTATAGAACAATTCAAGTTCACACTATACTATTCTTCGCAAATTCTTTTCTTACAAGGTCTCTTTCCTCTCAAATCACTTTATCTCCTTTCAATTACTTAATTCACAAATCCAAACTAATTACTCCTTCTTGTTAACTCTCAACTTTCAATTTATCACAAAATTACAACTTCGCCTATTATCACTTTTCTAATCTCTTCGCCACAGTTTAAAAATCACTGTCTCTTTTTTTGATCGCCATCTGTCCTTATATAGCAGAAGTTTCTGATAGCCAGAAACTTCTAGCAAATTCTTCGACCACTGGAACAAGAGAAATAATTCTTGCAGTTATAATTCCCTTTTATCCCTGATATTATTCGTCTCTTTCGTTGACATGAACTGTGGAGACTTCGTCCCAGACACGAACCTCGAATGAAAGGACAGTTTGAACCAAAATTCTGCCAGAATGGAAAGTCACTTCGGAATTTGTTGCGTCATATTTTTAGGGGGCGTAGTTATTATTATGCTACACTGCCCCCCTCTTAGACGTGTTCGTCCCGAACAAGTGCATCCTCATTTCGGCCATTGTATCGACTCAGTCGGTCCACATGAACCACTTTCATTTTGGCCCTCGGTCCTCGCTGGATGCGGTACACAACATCGTTGATGCGGGTTACTATTCTGTAGGGACCTTCCCAGTTCCGCTGTAATTTAGGTGATTTCCCCTTTTGGCGATGGGGATTATACAGCCACACCAGATCTCCTTCCTGGAATCCTGACGTTGTTGCCTTGGCATCATACCTGGTCTTCATGCGGTCGCTCGTCATCTTAATCTGGCTTCTGGTCCTTTGGTGTATGTCCCTAAGCCTTTCCCTAAGGTCCGCCACGTACTCTTCTTCATTTCTGGGCTCATTGGTAGGAGATCCAAATTTCACCTCACTGGGTAAACGAGCTATTCCACCAAATAAGATTTCGAACGGCGTATGTCGAGTAGTGCTATGCACGGCACTTCTATAGGCCATCAAAAACAAGGGAATCTGCCGGTCCCAATCCCGTTGGTAGTCACCTACGACCTTCGAGAGATGTTCGTCTAAAGTCCTATTGAAACGCTCCACCATACCGTCCGACTGTGGATGAAGCGGGGTTGTCCTTGTCTTTTTGATTCCGAGTAGTTGACACATCTCTTGGAAGATTCTTGACTCGAAGTTCCGCCCTTGGTCAGAATGCAATTCCAAGGGCACACCGAATCTGCTAACCCAATTGTAGACGATCTGCTCCGCCACGGTTCTGGCTTCCTGGTTAGGGATCGGAAACGCTTCCGGCCACTTACTGAAGTAGTCCATCACTACGAGTATATACCGATTACCATTGTCGGTTTCCGGAAAGGGCCCTGCGATGTCGATGGCGATTCGTTCGAAAGGTGCTCCCACGTTGTATTGGTGCATCTTACCTCGAGTTTTGATTCTCGGACCCTTGCTAGCTGCACACACGTCGCATTTTCTGCACCAGTCTTCGATATCTTCCTTCGCTTTTAACCAATAAAAACGTTCTCGTACCTTTTCTAGCGTCTTATTCACTCCCAAGTGGCCTCCGGTCGCCCCGCCATGCATTTCCTGTAACACCTCCTTGACCCTCGTCCGCGGTACGACAAGCTGCATTACAAACGACTTTCCGTCGGAGGATTCCCATTTTCTTCTCAGAACACCTTCTTGGACATGGAGGGAGTCCCACTGCGCAAAATATGCCTTTAAGGTCGGGCTTCTGTGAGAGATGTCCTGATGATCCGGTTTCTCCATGTTCTCCTTCCAGGCCAGAATCGGCTCGATATCCGGGTCTTCCTTCTGAGCGTTCCGGATCTCATCTACGCTCCAGCCGGCGATAGGTTCGGCTCTCATTCTTTGGATGGAAACCAGCTCCCGTTCTTCCTGACGCGCACAATGTTTACAATCCGTTCTGCATGGTCTCCGGGACAGTGCATCCGCATTAGAGTGGAGTTTTCCTTTACGATGCTGTATTTCGTAGTCGTAGATTTGCAGCCTTTCGATCCATCTTGCGACCTGACCCTCAGGACTCTTGAACTGTAATAGCCATTTTAAGGCTGCATGGTCTGTGCGAAGAACGAACTTCCTCCCGTAGAGGTATTTGTGAAAATGCTTCGTAGCCAAGATCAAAGCTAGAAGTTCCCGCCTTGTCACGCAGTAGTTCCTTTCTGGCTTAGAGAGCACCTTGCTGAAGTACGCAACCACCTTCTCTTGGCCGTCATGCACCTGGGAGAGTACGGCTCCTACCCCGACATTACTAGCATCTGCATCCACAACGAATGTTTCCCCGGGAGTTGGGTAAGCCAGTATCGGGGCATCGCATAGCCGTTGTTTAAGTGCCTTGAAGCTCTTCTCGCACTCAATTGACCATTTGAATTGTTTTCCCTTTTCCGTCAACTGGTGCAGGTTCTTTGCGATCCCGGCAAAATCCTTCACGAACCGTCTGTAGTAGGTGGCTAGGCCCAGGAAGCTCCTTAGTTGGTGTTTGTCTTTGGGGACTGGCCAGTTTTTCACCGCTTCGACCTTCTCCGGATCGGTTCTCACTCCTTTCGCTGAAATTATGTGTCCCAGGTACTTGACTTCCGCTCTAAACAGGGCGCACTTCTTGGGGTTGAGCTTCAGGTGGGCACTTCGAAGCCTTTGAAACACATCCCTTAGATTGTCTCGGTGTTGCGCAAACGTTTTTCCTACGACGATGACATCATCCAAGTATACCAAACAGGTTTTCCATGTTAACCCTTGCAGGACACATTCCATCAATCGCTCGAAAGTCGCCGGAGCATTGCACAGCCCGAATGGCATTACCGTGAATTGCCATAGCCCATTTCCTGCGGTGAAGGCGGTTTTCTCCCGGTCTTCTGGATGGATCTGTACCTGCCAGTAGCCACTCTTCAAGTCGAGAGTGGAAAACCATCGGGCTCCTGATAGTGTGTCTAGCGTGTCGTCAATCCGTGGCAGAGGGTAGCTGTCTTTCTTGGTGACGTAATTGAGCTGCCGATAGTCCACGCAGAACCGCGTGCTGCCATCTTTCTTCTTAACCAGTACAACCGGTGATGCCCACGGACTTTTGGAACTTTCAATCACACCTTCTTTCTCCATTGCCGACACCATCTCTGCAACTTCTGTCTGCTTTGCCAATGGAAGGCGCCTAGCAGGCTGACGAATTGGTCTAGTATCACCAGTGTCTATTCGATGTTGTACCAGGTGTGTTCGGCCGTATTCTCCGTCCTGTGAGGCAAATACATCAGCGTACTCATTGATAAGATTCTCTGCCATAGTTCGCTGCTCCTGATTCAGCTCACTGGACTGGAGAATCGTCTCTCTCGTTTCCGCTGTCCAAGGTGATGGGAGAGGTTTTGGAGCATCACGTTCAGATATTGTTGCGACGGCGGTAATCGGCGTGCATTTTCCAGTCACATCCCCTCGCCTTAGTTTGACAGTGTGTGGTCTTGCGTTCAAAACCCTCACTGGAACCATGGTGTTCTTTGGTTCGACTAACGTCTTTCCCACGATGTAGTCTTGAGAATTCTTCTCTGGGTCTGGTTCTACTATGTAGAATCGGTGGCTCCCAGGATCACCTTCCAGCTTCGTCCAAATGATTGTCTCTGAAGACGGCGGCAAAACTTCATCTTTGCTGATGACTGTCCTGAGAGTTACGGCATTCTCATTTCCGTACACCATCGGAATCTCCACATTTCGATACCTCAGTACTTGCATCCCGATGTCCAAGATTACTTCATTTGCTTTCATGAAGTCTATTCCGATGATGCACTCGTCGCATATATCTGCCACCAGAAACGCATGGGAGAACGTCAGTCCCGCCAGAGTAATCGTAAGACGAACTTCTCCAAACACTTTCGCCATTTCCCCTGTTGCAGTTTTCAGGCAGTAGCTGTTGGTGTTGTGCAGCCAGGAGCTTTTGACGATATCTCTTCTTACAATGGAGGCAGTGGCACCTGTGTCGATGGTGGCTACGCACTTCTTCTCGTTGATTAGTGCCTCCACTGTCAGGCTCTTGTTACCCCGTTTGGTTTGCGAAACTTGAATGGTGGTCCTGGGGGCCTCGATTCCAGTAACCAACTTCTGCCCCGCGAAGTTGGTCCTTACGCATCTCCCGACTGCTGGTTTTGGGAAGTCTGACCGACAGGATGCTTCCTCTCTGCTTCTCCTACTTCCGCAATGTGGACAATTTCCTCGTCTAGGTGCACTTCTGCACTGCCGTTGTAGGTGTCCGGTTTGGTTGCAATTCCAGCAACGGATTTGACTTCCGCGAGCTTTGACGGCTGTTCTCTGGCATGAGCATTCCACGACGGACATTTCCCTGACACGGTGTATTCCCTGGTATGCTTGGTCCGCAGCCTTCATTGACAAAGCGAATGCCAATGCCTCGGGGAGTGTTCGCTTTTCAGCCATCCTTACAGCCATTTGCAGTTGTCTGTCCTCTATGGCCTGAATAAAAGCTTCCACCGCCATTTTGTTGATAAGCTCCTCACCGGCTTTAGGATTTGAAGAATGGGCTAGTCGCTCTATAACCGCTTGCAACTGTTGGAGCGTTTCCCCCCTTTTCTGGACTCAACTACGCAGCTGAACCCTGCACACCTGCTGCATGTGTTCATCCCCAAACCGCATCTCGATAGCCTGAACCAGAGAGTCGTAGTTCTGCTGTTTATCTTCCGGGATGGTCTGCAAGAGCTCCGCAGCTGGACCCCTCAGTGCAAGTGTGAGTGCAATGGACTTCTCTTCATCGTCCCAGCTATTGGTCATTGCGGCCGCTTCGAATTGCCTTTTATAAATTGGCCATGATGTTTGACCATCGAAGATAGGAGGCTGCATCTCCTTTCTTCTCAGACCGTCGGTGGAATATTCCTGTGCTTTCTGTCTCTTCACGTTGCTGAGTTCCTTAGTAAGATTTTCGACTTGTTTTTCTACTTTTTCGAACTGAGTCTCTATTTTCCCGAACTGAGTTTCATGCTTCTCAAAGTTTTCATCGAATCTAGTTTCGACTTTTTCGAGTTGCGTCTCTACCTTCTCGCGTTACTGCTTCTTCCAGACGAATCAGTAGGGCATCTTTTCCCCCAGTTGTGTCGAGATTCCGCTTACTGAGTTCTGCCTTTAGTTGAATTATAGTTAGTTTTCCCAATTTGCGACCCATTTTGCGCAACTAATTAACTCAACACAGAAATCATTTTTTTTTTATTGTGCAATTTCACACCACGGAAATAGTTATTCACAGAATAAGTTTTATCCCAGCTTCTGACACCAATGTAATATGCAGGCTACGGCTCGAGTAGATAAAACGATATTCTGTGAAATTTATTTCTTTATTTTCTAGTCTATAGAACAATTCAAGTTCACACTATACTATTCTTCGCAAATTCTTTTCTTACAAGGTCTCTTTCCTCTCAAATCACTTTATCTCCTTTCAATTACTTAATTCACAAATCCAAACTAATTACTCCTTCTTGTTAACTCTCAACTTTCAATTTATCACAAAATTACAACTTCGCCTATTATCACTTTTCTAATCTCTTCGCCACAGTTTAAAAATCACTGTCTCTTTTTTTGATCGCCATCTGTCCTTATATAGCAGAAGTTTCTGATAGCCAGAAACTTCTAGCAAATTCTTCGACCACTGGAACAAGAGAAATAATTCTTGCAGTTATAATTCCCTTTTATCCCTGATATTATTCGTCTCTTTCGTTGACATGAGCTGTGGAGACTTCGTCCCAGACACGAACCTCGAATGAAAGGACAGTTTGAACCAAAATTCTGCCAGAATGGAAAGTCACTTCGGAATTTGTTGCGTCATATTTTTAGGGGGCGTAGTTATTATTATGCTACAATATGTTCTTCGATCATTCCCCTGTAATACTGACTATGACTGAAACATTACTATAAATGGAAGTTGATCCTAGACTAATTAACAGTAAACCGAGTAAAGCATCGACGACGAAGTCGACTGCTTCATCGAAATTATACCTACTGTCAAAAGAAAACCATTGCGAATTTAAGTTCCCGGCAGATATTCTACAATTGGTATAGGAAAAGAGGCAAGCGCGTAAGAGTTGGCAACAATCTCGTACTCCGCAGCTCAAGCCATTCTTAAATTGTTTTTGCAATAAACTCAAAGAAACGATAAGAGATTTAAAAAATCGAAGGATAACTAACTATCTCGAAGGGTTAACCGAGGAAATAGATACTCAGTGAATCCATGAAGGGCGATAAAAAAAAAACAAAAACAAAAGCTAGCACCGCCAATAAAGAAACCCAACGGGGAATGGGCTAAATGCGATTAAAAAAACGGGTGAAATATTTACGGCGCATTTAAAAGAAACTTTCAAACCATTTGACGGTTATCTTAACCCGAATATTAGCGGTGCCGCAAACATTTCAAGTGAAAATTTTAAGTATATAAGTAGATTCAAATACGCAACGCTGGTGGAACTTAAACAAAAAATTGTCAATCTAAAAACCAACAAACCTCCAAGGGCGATAAAAAAAAACAAAAACAAAAGCTAGTACCGCCAATAAAAAAACCCAACGGGGAATGTGCTAAATGCGATAAAAAAAAACGGCTGAAATATTTACGGCGCATTTAAAAGAAACTTTCAAACCATTTGACGGTCATCTTAACCCGAATATTAGCTGTGCCGCAGACATTTCAAGTGAAAATTTTAAGTATATAGGTAGATTCAAATACGCAACGCTGGTGGAACTTAAACATAAAATTGTCAATCTAAAAACCAACAAACCTCTTGGCTACGACTCAATAACGGAACAGGTTCTTAAAGGATTGCCATGAAAGTACTAGTTCAACTTTTGCAATACGTACGAAGGCTATGGAAAGTCGCATAACTTATTATGGTATTGAAACCAGGAAAAGCGCCGAACGATCATTTCAAAGTTGTTCAAAATTTGTTTTACTGAAACCACTATGTAATACTCTAAGTTAATATCTTGAAGATAGACTCTTTTGTGTTAAGCACGATAACGAATACTCCGACTTTAATGAAGTCGCGGCTGGGATACAGAAAAGTAGTGCAGTTGGTCCGATTTTATGATGTTCTTTACGCGCGACAAACCGCAATTATAAGACACTGTTATAGCTACATTTGCGGATGACATAACCATAGTTGCACACAGTCGAGGAAGTTATCGGCAAATTGCCGGAGTTGTAAATAAGCACTGATGTATCGTTTTACTATTGATATCAGAAGAAAACTGCTGAATTTTAAACGGCAGTAGATTTCCGGAAAAATAAAAATACACCTCTCGAGTGCGTTATAAAATAGAGCCTTTTTATTTAACGTTAAGAGATGTCTTTTATATACATACAATTATATTATGATATATATCGCACTATCATTTGACAGCAGACGAAAGCTTATTGTGGGGCGTTGACGATGCTGAAGGTACTGTTACACTTCTGGGGAGGGGTATCGACGGCGACCCCGGGCCTTAGCTAGAAGGGGGAAGAAAAAGCAATAGTGAATCGAAAAAGCCAAGAAAACCCCCAGGCGAATAAAAGAAAACACTTTTTAGCTAAATTTCATTTGATTTATTTCTGGTTCCCGGGAGGCTTTTTTTGTTAATTAAAAAAAATTTCGTGTTGTTGTAATTTGCTGTGCTGCGTCCCTTCTCTGGCTGCGTTCGTTTTTCCGCGTCGATCCGCTAGTAAGCTAATTCGGTACTTTCCCGCTCCGTTATTCCCTTTGGTTTTCAGTTTGCGCTAATTTGGTACGACTAACATCGCGACGAACTTCCGATTTCGACTTCCTTTCCCGAAGACTATTACCAGCAAAAACAGCCGCTCTCTCATTCCGAACGCGCTCCTTTTAAACGCTTCCAACTCTCCACCAAAATTTCCCTCGTTGAATCTATCCATCCTCTCTTGTCATCTCACTTGCGCCTGAAAAGATTAAAAAAAAAAATTGATGAAAATTTTATTTTTTTCCTTCGCCATTCTGGAAAATATTCTGTCCCCTATTTTCCACTTGTCCACCTTTTCATCGAAACACAAGTGATTTGTTTTGATTTGGGCGTGTGTCTCATGATTCGTCGTTCGTCCGATCCCAAGTTCCAGGAGAGTGCAGTTCCTCTTGGCAGCAGTTCCGCGCGGTGTCCTTCATCGGATTCGAGTTCGTTCTTCGGGTCGATAATTCTGAGTGTTGTTCCATCTGGTAGGAATGCGAAGTCCACCCGCACTCCTATCTGAGAATAATTGTCCACACGCCACAAATTGTTAAGATCTTTGTTTACCTTTTTTTTACCTGAAGACAAAGGAAACGAAAGGTGGGGTTAACGCAGTGTAATCAAATAGTACAATTACCACTCACAATGCAGACCTAAGACTGAAAAATATTCCGGTTCCAGTATTCTCGGGTAATTATGAATCGCGGCGATGATTTCGTGACTTATTCATGTCCCTTGTTCATCACAATGCTTCATTATCTGAAATACAGAAACTCCATTATTTGAAAACGAGTATTTCGGGTGAAACTGAAAAAAATATTGTCGCACCTACCTCTTACCAACGGCAATTATTCGAAAGCGTGGGCTATTTTACAGGATAGGTATGATCATCAACGGTTTTTGGTCAACACTCAACTGAAGTGCTTCTCCAATCAACCGCTAATCACTCAGGAGAGAGCTGAAACCACAAAGAACCTCCTAGATACTGTCATGAGCTAAGGGCAGGCCACGGAGGCATCTTCGGTGTGGATGAAGGGGACGGTGGCACGCACGCGGTTGCACGGCTTAACTCGTCGGACGGGGCTGGTTCTTGTCTCCCATCACTCTCACACCACCTGCTCAAACAAAAAAATATCGTGCCATATGTGTACTAAAAGAAATCTAATAGAGAAGAAAAGAAGCTAACCTAATTAGAACACGGACGGACTTAAAAAAAGATAGGAAAGAAGACAGAAGAAGAAGAAGAAGCTCAAGGGCTTATGCCCATATCCTGGAGAAAGAAGGGTATGCCAGATCTAACCTAAACCTAACTATTCTAATCTAAACTTAATCTACCCTAAAACTTACGATAAACCCTAACCTATACCTAAACTAACTTACAACTATCCTATTCTAGCCCTATACTACGGCATCCGTATACCCTAGTCTTTCCAGTATGTGGGTTCGTCTCGTCCCAGAGACGTGCCAGGTGTTGATGGCACCGGCATGGCCAACCCACCCTTGTGTCTGAAAGGCACAACCTTCGCCATCTCCTTGGCCAATATTCACTGGAGATGGCCCCTAATGCATCAATCCAGCCACTACTGTCTAATGTCCTCTACGTAACGTGCGTAAGGTCGTCATGTATGGTCTTTGTCCAGTCAGTACAGTCATCCTGTCAAGTCATCGTCGCACCTGGTCAGCAAAAGGGCGCCCTTCCCATTACCCCACACACCATCTTTGCACAGAAATGTTCATCAGCACATCATTATTAAGATATTACGACCGCTAAAAAAATTCACTTTCATACATTTCTTTATTTATATGATCCATTCGAATCTCAAATTTATAGAAGTGATTCTATCAACGAAATTCAAATTAACCTAACCTATCCTAAGTACCAAAAAAATTCTGTTCTTAACACTAAAATAAAACAAAAAAACTATTCATAAAAAATATCAACAAAATTTACTCGTGGTTTCTTCGTCCCCCGTTGTCCTGCCGGTAGCACAGAAGAGATGTAAATGCTGATGCTCCAGCTATATTCCCCCGATCCAAAGATTAACATGTTAAGCAAAGAACTTTTTGTTATCCCTAACCTTACTTTACACACTTGAAATTATATCCAAAACTATCTAGATTCTAATTTATAACACTTCACTTTATTCACTCCAAGGATCTATCCTCCTATCCACCTCCTATTCTGCTGCGGTGTTAGTCTGCGGTATTATTAGTACGGTTTGTCTGGGGCGGAGCACCTCACTTCAGATTATATTATTTTGTGACCTTTGCTCCTTTCGGTACCTTGGTATGCCACTTATGTAATACCGGGAGGTTGGCTTGTATTTGCCGGTATACCTTACCGTCCCCGCTAGCCGTTGCTTACAAAAAACTGGTGATGTATAAAAAAATTTGCAGAGGCTTTGGCGTAGCGGTTCAACCCAAATCCTAGACATTTGCCAAAAGTTACACAAATTTAATTCTTTTGTTCGTCGAAATCGATTTTTTTGTGCACATGCCTCTGCTATCTTGTTTTTAACTTATCCTCTCCTCAAGGAATGCTGTTACCCCCCGTATCTGTCCTTTTTATCTACTATAAGTTAACACAACAAATGTTACAAAACACATTCGCCACGTGTAACCTAATATTCGCCTCGTGCTTGACACAAAAACACCTGCAGCAATAGCAACAGTCGATAACAACCACGCTCCACATTCATGCTGCTGAGCCAGCGTCTGGAGCTAACGCAAGATGATACCCTATCCCAATCCCATTGCAAAATTCCCACATTCCAGCACGTATTATTTAAGTGAACATAGGTGATAAGTTTCTTTATGTTAGTTTTGTAAGTCAGTTGTATTTTTGAATTTCAATAAAGAAGAGGCTTCTCCTCTAAAAGAAAAAATATTTATTTTATAAATTAAAAAAAGTTTTTTTTTAATTGGCGCCCGAGCAGGGACCCGGTACGGGAGTAGTCACGTCGCGATTTAATACGATTTTAACTAGTTCAAATAGTTGCGCAGTAGTTACGCGCGTAAGCCGACCTAAAATAGCTCGCCGTGAGTGACCAAAGAAGTGAACTTGGAAAAGAACATTAATGCGTTAAAATCGTTGCGAAGTAGTTACAAGCGTAAGCCGACCTAAAATAGCTCGCCGTGAGTGACCAAAGAAGTGAACTTGGAAAAGAACATTAATGCGTTAAAATCGTTGCGAAGTAGTTACAAGCGTAAGCCGACCTAAAATAGCTCGCCGTGAGTGACCAAAGAAGTGAACTTGGAAAAGAACATTAGTGCTCCCAGTGCCGGGTCCGTCAGCGACATCACCGGAAATCTTTAGATCAAAGAAACCACGTAAGTGTGTTGAAGGCGATACCGCAGTAGCCAAGCAAGGCAAAAAGGAGTTTATCAATCAACCGACGTGGGATGTTCGCCGCTTTAGTTCTGTAAGGATAATTGTTAAGATTATTTAAGTAAGAAATCCAGTGAAGTAGAATATAAGAATAATCAATATTTAAGTAAGAAATCCAGTGAAGTAGAATATAAGAAGAATCAATATTTAAGTAAGAAATCCAGTGAAGTAGAATATAAGAATAATCAACATTTAAGTAGAAATACAGTAAAGTAGAATATAGGAATAATCAAGTGAGACATGTCACCCATTACTAGTACTAATTAAGTGAAACATATTAATATTAACCACATCTAAAGCTAGACGTGTCAAGTTCAGTTCCTCTTAATTTTTTCTTAACTCTGAATATACCAAAATGCCCGACCTCCGTTCAGGAGTATCCACAAACCCCAGCAATGAACATTTCTTTGAACCAAATCCACCAAATCCCCCCAGTAGAAATGTTCCACCAACGGACAACCCCCCGAGAATTTCTCTGGGCGGTCAGAATCAAAATAACTCTTTCCAATCTACAACATCCCATACGGATGCAAACCGAGAAGTTGGGTCGACTTCCGCCTTAGACACCCTTATTCTGTCAATAGTAAATCGGGTCCTAGAGACCAAGGTTCCACCCCTCGTCCAAAATTGTTTAAACCCCAATGCTGATTATTTCGCTGGCACAGACCAGGCAATCGCTCATGAACACATAAATCAATTGAATGACATGGATAGAATTCCGGACGTGGTCCGATGTCTTAGGACATTTTCCGGAGACCCAGGAGAGTTTAGCTCCTGGAGGAAGAGCGTTGAGCGCATCCTTGAAGTTTATGAACCCCTAAAAGGCACTCCCAAATACTACGGGACTTTAAGCGTGATACGCAATAAAATCACCGAAAATGCGGATATAGCCCTGGAGTCATATAATACTCCGCTCGATTAGAAGTCGATATCAAGGTGTTTAGCTATGCACTACGCCGATAAGAGAGACGTAACCACATTGGAGTACCAAATGGCATCTCTCATACAAGGAAATAAAACCGTGCAAGAGTTCTACCAATTGGTGTACACACATCTCTCCCTGATTCTTAATAGAGTATCTTGCATGGACACGAGCCCCGACGCCATGCGCCTCTTGACCCAGACGTATAGGGACAAGGCACTAGATACATTCATACGTGGGCTAAGAGGGGATTTGCCGCGCCTTCTTGCCATAAGAGAGCCGCTAGATTTACCTCACGCGCTAAATTTATGCCTTAAGTTGGAGAACCAGAGTTATAGGACAACCCATGCTTACAATAATCAGGCAGCTCCAAGAAAATCACAAGCGCAACCGCCCCGTGCTGCGCCACCGCGTAACTTATACCACAACCAGCCTGCTTTTGCATTTCGTGGCCAATCCTTTACACCACAATTTGGGAATCAAGACTACCGACCATCTTTTGTGCCAAGGCAGCCACTCGCGCTCCCAGCGAATCCGATCATTAAATCGGAACCAATGGGTCAAAGTCAGAGTCACCAAATCAGGCATCAGCCAAATCGATTCCCACCAAGAGGACAAATGCCAGTACCCCATCAGTACGTACCCCAACACTACGCACCAAGGTCACAGCAGGTCAGTCGATTCACACCAAGGGGACCGACACCCGTACCCCAGCAAGGTACATCAAGGCCAAACCAAATTCACCAGAATAATTGGCAAACAAATTTCCACATAGATACAGATATCTATCGTGATTATAACCAGGCCACAGAAGACGAGACGAACCAGTATGAACAGACTCTAGAAGAATACATTCAGCCCCTAGAACAAGCAGATGATACCAACCACACCGAGACTAGCCTGATCGAGGACTTCACCACCCTGCATTTTTTAGGCTAACGGACTCTTCGTTACCCTACATTGAAGGGAAGACGAAGAGTGGCAAAATAATGAAAATCCTAATAGATACAGGCTCGAATCGGAATTACATCCAACCGTCGCTTGTCGAGAATCCCATCCCAAATAAT
Source organism: Pocota personata (assembly GCA_963082735.1). Classification (NCBI taxonomy): domain Eukaryota; kingdom Metazoa; phylum Arthropoda; class Insecta; order Diptera; family Syrphidae; genus Pocota; species Pocota personata. The sequence goes on from OY720431.1 coordinate 92,340,666, forward strand.
GAATCCTTTAACGCGAACTCAATAGGTGGAAGTACCAGAATCACACACCATACCGAAACAAGTCTCTTCGGCCTTAAAGATCCAAAGATCAAATTCTTCCTCCTACCTACCTTAAAATCTTTCCATGCGATTTTAGGCAATGATAGCTTGAAAGAGTTGTCAGCAGTCATTTATGCTAAAGAAAGCTACATGTCCATTCTTGGCGGACCTAAAATCAGAATCAAACAAATGAAAATGCAGTCAATCAACTCACTAAGTTCCAAAATCAATTCTATATCCGACACCCAACAAATAATCGTCGAATCGCTTGTTGGGAATTTCCCCAAGCTATTCTCCGAACCTGATGAAAAGCTAACTTTCACCACAAAGGTGGTAGCCGAAATCCGAACAAATACGGATTCTCCTATTTTTTCGAAATTTTACCCTTACCCCATGTCGCTCAAAGACGAAGTCGAGAAACAAATCACCAAGCTTCTTGAGGATGGCATAATCAGACCATCCCGATCACCTTATAACTCCCCTATTTGGATAGTATCCAAGAAACCCGACTCCGCGGGAAACAAACAATATCGGCTAGTGATCGATTATAGGAAGCTCAATTCGGTCACGATCGCGGATCGATACCCGATCCCCGAGATAAACGAGGTCCTATCTCAACTGGGTAAAAACGCATACTTCACTGTGCTTGACCTCAAGAGCGGATTTCATCAAATCCCCTTAAAAGACTCCGATATCGAGAAGACGGCTTTCTCCATAAATAACGGAAAGTTTGAGTTTACTCGACTACCGTTCGGTCTTAAGAACGCACCGTCTATATTTCAACGAGCTCTCGATGATATTCTTCACGAGCATATCGGAAAGATATGCTACGTATACATCGATGACATTATTATATTCAGTAAAAGCGAATCGGAGCATGCTGAGCATTTGAGGCAAATCTTTTACACCCTCAGTGAGGCTAATATGAAAGTCCAGCTGGACAAATGTGGTTTCTACCAACGTGAAGTGGAATTCTTAGGATTCATCATATCCCAAAGTGGTATTAAGTCTAACCCAGAGAAGGTAAGAGCAATAGTCGATTTCCCACAACCCAAGACGTTGAAGGATCTTCGCTCTTTCCTTGGCCTTTCAGGCTATTATCGTCGATTCGTTAGGGACTATGCAAAAATTGCAAAGCCTCTATCATCCCTCCTCCGAGGAGAAGAAGGTCGAATTTCCAAAAATCTTTCCAGCAAAAAGCCAATTTACTTGAATTCTGAGGCTGTCGAAGCCTTTAACAAAATTAAAAGTTCGCTTGCATCGCAGGATACTATGCTCGCGTATCCTAACTTCGACAAGGAATTCGAGCTCACTACGGACGCATCCAATTTCGCTATTGGCGCAGTCTTGTCCCAAGACGGACGACCAATAACATTCATATCTAGGACTTTGAGCAAGGCGGAGGAGCATTACGCCACAAACGAAAGAGAAATGTTGGCGATAATTTGGGCCCTCAATTCGCTAAGGAACTACCTATATGATTCTGCTCATGTCAACATCTACACGGACCACCAACCCCTTACATTTGCTCTTAGCAATAAGAACAACAATAGTAAGATGAAAAGGTGGAAGGCGATCCTAGAGGAGTATGATTATACTCTCCAGTACAAACCTGGTAAATGCAACGTAGTTGCGGATGCTCTGTCACGATCACCACAGGAGTCTCAGATTAATTCCCTAACGCCAACTCAGCATAGCAGCGAAAGCTCGTCGGAGAATCTAATTCCCTCTATTGAAGCTCCGATAAACGTTTTCCGGAATCAGGTAATCCTCAAATTAAGTGATGTGACTCAACATCAGATGCAAATCCCATTTAAAAACTTCCGAAGACATGTTATTGAGGAACCTGAATATACTAAAGAAAAACTCATATCCATCTTTAAACGATTCTTAGACCCAAGAGTACTAAATGGACTGCTAGCCCCAGAGAGAGTTATGGGCATCGTTCAAGAAATTTACCCTTTGTATTTCTCGAACTACAAGGTAAGGTATACCCAATCTTTTGTTGAGGACATTTCCTCCACGGATAGACAAGAAGAGATAATTATCGAAACTCATAACAGAGCTCATCGTGGTCCAGATGAGAACAAGAACCAAATTATGGAAAGGTATTATTTCCCTAGCATGACCAAGAAAATCAAACAATTCACCACACTCTGCTCAACCTGCAAAAAGAATAAGTATGACCGTCACCCTAACAAAGCGATATGCGAAAGAAATAGTCGAGGAAAACTCTACAACCACAGTCAAAACACGGTCAGGAAAGATAATCCACAAGAGTCACATACGAAACTAGGATCAGGCAACCTTCTATAAACTAACCCAGCTTAAACTATTTCCACTGTTTTTCCCTTCTAGGCTGTACGCCGTAGGCTGTTTGGCCGATATCCAGGTCTTGGACTATTCATCCAGTGAATTAGTTGCGATAGAAACCGGGACGGCAATGATCCAAAATGGCAGCTTTAAAATGATTCATACCATAGACTTGGAACCATGCGAAAGCATAATTAACAACATCAAAAATACAATAGAACACGGCATAAATAAGAGTCACCCTTCCTATCCTTTCCTTTTTCACGAACTTTCGGAAATAGAACATATACTCAATAGGCTCAAACCTAAAAACAAAAACAAAAGGTCACTAAACTTCTTAGGAAGCGCATGGAAGTGGATAGCTGGAAGCCCTGACCATGACGATTTCCGAATAATAAGAAACAAAATAAATAATGTATTAAGAAACAACAATAGACAGGTCCTTATTAACAGAGATGTTATTAATAATATTAATGAAATATCAAAGAAAACTAATGAAATACTAACGAAAATGAAAAATCATGACCCATTCATGAATACCATTATATCTGTTACTCAACAAAAAATTAAGCTAATTAAGGAAGAACTTGTCAACATAGAATACGCCATACTTTGGGCGAATAAAGGAATTATAAATTCATATATTTTATCAATTAAAGAAATTAACATAGCTGAAAAAATAATTAAGAAGGAAAATATCCCTTACGGTAATATTGATGAGGCACTAAATTTTGCCGAAGTAAAAGTTGCCACGAACACAAGTTCGATAATTTATATTATAAGTATACCAAGCTTAGAGTTAAACACTTGCAGTAAACTTTTATTAAAACCCGTAAAGAAGACAAATTTTGTAAACAAATTAGAATATGAACAAATTTTGAAATGCCAAGAAAAAATGTATGGTTTAAAGTTAGATTGTAAGTCCTATAATAAATTAGAAATATGTCCTAATCGTAACATATTAGATATTAGTAGCACATCCTGTATCCCTAACCTACTCCTGAATATAAAAGCCAATTGCACCCGCATAAACAACCAACATATTCCCACAGTAGAGGAAATCTTCCCAGGACTCATTTTTCTCAATCGGTTTAACGGCACAATGCAACAAGACCACCAAAATGTATTACCACTAACGGGCACATTCATAGTTAAGTTTCAAAACTCAACAGTTACCATAGAAAATAAAACCTACACATCTGATACCGTGATATCCACATTAAAACCATTACCTGCAATCGCTCAATTTTCTACAGCGGAGGACACAGAAGAAATGCTATCATTGGAAATGGTAAAAGAACTCCATTCCAGCAACACTGAAGACATAAAAACACTGGAATCAAAACACAATACCATCAAAGCAACAAATATCATATTAGCAATAGCCATAGCCACGATTGCTCTAGCCTTTATAGCAAAAACTGTATGGAAAAAACGCGCAATTCATATCAACGTCAACAATAGACCTGATCCAGAAAACCAAATTGAGATGAAGGAAAACACGCATATGGCAACTCCTTGCCAAGAAACCAGCAAGACCCAAGAAAAAGTCTTAACAGCAAAGCCTACACGAATAAGCCAAATACCTCTTTTTTGAATTAAGGTCAAACGAGGACGTTTGATTCTAAGCAGGGAGGAGTTAACACAACAAATGTTACAAAACACATTCGCCATGTGTAACCTAATATTCGCCTCGTGCTTGACACAAAAACACCTGCAGCAATAGCAACAGTCGATAACAACCACGCTCCACATTCATGCTGCTGAGCCAGCGTCTGGAGCTAAAGCAAGATGATACCCTATCCCAATCCCATTGCAAAATTCCCACATTCCAGCACGTATTATTTAAGTGAACATAGGTGATAAGTTTCTTTATGTTAGTTTTGTAAGTCAGTTGTATTTTTGAATTTCAATAAAGAAGAGGCTTCTCCTCTAAAAGAAAAAATATTTTTTTTATAAATTAAAAAAAGTTTTTTTTAATTTATACAAAATTTATTGTTTTCTTTTTTTTTTTCTAGCACAACTGGTCACTTTTTTTCTATTTTCTTACCCACAAAAAAAAAATTTCTAACAGTTGTCTTCCTTTTTCTTCTGCACCACTGTCTTTTTCCTGGTTATGCTACTATCTTCGCTTTAATCAGCAAAGTGATCAACGGTCGATGTTCTTTTGCCCTAATTTCTGCCTTCCTCATTTTTCTCTTTATCCTAGTCATTTCGTTACCCCTTCATTTTCATTTGTTGCGTACCTTTCTCTTTGTTCATCTATATTTTCTCTGTCTCCTTCTTTGTCGTGTCGGTCGTTCTTTATCGTTATCCATATTGCTTTCGGAACATTGGAAAGGGGAGATTCCTTTTGCCAATGTTCTTCGTCAAGATGATATCCAGTCACAATGGGTGACCCTACCTATCTAAATATTTAAACATTTCTACATATAACAATATAATAATTTAACATAATTACATAAACTCGAACATTATAACAACGTAACATACCTTACTTTAGCTTAAATCGCCTACCCTATTTCGCACAAAAACTATTTACTACTAACTATACTACAGAAATTGTTACAAACGGAACGTTTAACACTTTCACATATGATCTTTTCCACCATATCTAATCCTTCGATTGTGATTTGCTCTTTCGTTAATTGTTTTCTTATCGAAAGCCTAGAAGTGCGGGAGAGGGATCGCTAGTGTGGTTTTGGTGCGTTTTTCATTCGTCGTCATAAATCATTTTTTTAACAACTAAATCACATAATTGAAGCGAAAGTTTTCTTTTTTTTTATTAGTGTCCCGCGTCGGTTGCTTTTCTATATATTCGGGGTTTTTTTATTTTTTATTTTTAATGCATTTTTATTTCCAAATTCATTATAACTTAATTGCTAGACAAAAAAACGCTTAAAACTAGCTTAACTAACTTAACTATTCTTATTCTAACTTACTGGCCCTATGCGGGCGCTCTAAGCTAAACCAAACACTTAAAACTATGTCTTTCGACGTAACGAACTTGAAAATTGGTTGTTTATTTAGTTTTTCTTTTTACTTTTAATAATTTAATATTAATTTATACTAAGAAAATTATTATACAAAAAACTTATTAAATGAACTTTTTTTTTTTTTTTCTTATATATATAACTTAACAAACTACCTTAAAATAAATCTTAAACTATCTTATTCTAACTTAATTTATCTTACTCTACCTTACGTAATTAGTTTTTTACCTATACACTATATATAAAATAAAACTATGTAAGTCGGCCATGGGCAAGAACAGCCAACTTTAAATCTTAAACATTCTACCCTGGATTAGGGGGAAGCGACGAAGGAGTTTCCTCTCTTTCGGCTAGCCACCAGAAATGACTGTACTGACGTTGTACGTCCTCAACATCGCGACCCGATTCTGCCCTACTAAACTGGAGACGCTCCACACTGCCGTATGCAACATCTCTGTCGTAGTTGAGTCGCCTATCTACAACTGTCCGAGCAACGTGGAAGATTAGCGGCACTGCCAATCTGTCCTGGATCAGACCCTTCTTATCAAAATAGAGGAACGCCTCTGGGGTAACAAAGCCGTTAAGGCGCACTCTCTCGTGATACTCATAATTGGGGTAATAAGCCCCGAAGATCAGGTTGTTCGTCGAGCTTATTGCTCTTGCAATGTGCCTTCGAATCAGCTTGATAACGAAATTATTCACTCTTATTAGGTTAGTCCTGTTTTGTAGGACCTCATTGGGATAGAATTTTATGTACTGGGACTCTGGTGCTCTGTATAAATGAAGGCTAGCCCGAAGGCAATCCCTCTCAAACACCCGAATCTTTTCCAACGAGCTTGCTCCCACGTTGAACCACACCGGGCATCCATATACGAGCATGGGCCTAATGAGAGCCATGTAGCAGATTACCTTTACCCTTGCATCGAGTTGCTTGCTATAAAAAAGTCTCTTTGTAAGGGAAAGCACCTTTGGCTCTGGCCAGAGCAGCATCTATATGTTTGTTAAAATATAGATTTTGGTCTAACCAGAGCCCCAGGTATCTGACTACACTTCGACTCGCAAGTGGTTGTCCGTGCGGTCCAACTATTGAGAACTTTCGCCGATTCTTTCTGGTATCCCTAGAGGCACCAGACAACGGCGTCCTAAAAAGAATGCTTTCCGATTTCTGGAAGTTGATCTTGAACTTCCAGTCATCGCAATATCGCTGAATCTTATCGAAGTCACGTTGCAAGAGAATTGCAATGACCTCGATTTTTGGTCCTGATCTGTACGCGATCAAGTCGTCTGCATACGCTATGGCATGGTGAAGTGATCCTATCAGATCGCTCGTGTAAATGTTGAAAAGTATCGGTGAATTAAACGCACCTTGTTGCAGACCGTTTTTAATTAGAAATGTTCCAGCAGAAGTCACATTGCCATTTTTGACAATGAACTGTCTACTGGTGAGCATGTTATGAAGTATATACAGCAGTGGTTTGCTTATGCCCAGCCTGCTTAGCTTGTAGAAGAGTCCCTCTAACCATACGGTGTCGAAGGCCTTCTCCAAGTCAATCAGGCAGGTACCCGTGCACAGTTTCTTGCTTTTGTTCCATTGGATATCCGATACCAGTTTAGACGCGGCATGTATTGTATCATGCCCCGCCTTAAAACCGAATTGGTTATCAGAAATTATATTGCAATATGCGAGCTTCGGCTCGAGTAGATAAAACGATATTCTGTGAAATTTATTTCTTTATTTTTTTTTTAGTTTATAGAAGAACTATACTATTCTTCGCAATTCTTTTCTTACAAGGTCTCTTTCCTTTTAATTCACTTTATCTCCTTTCAATTACTTAATTCACAAATCCAAACTAATTACTTCTTCTTGTTAACTCTCAACTTTCAATTTATCACAAAATTACAACTTCGCCCATTATCACTTTTCTAATCTCTTCGCCACAGTTTAAAAACTACTGCCCGCTTTCGATCTCCATCTGTCCTTATATAGCAGAAGTTTCTGATAGCCAGAAACTTCTAGCAAATTCTTCGACCACTGGAACAAGAAAAATTTTGATGTAATAATTCCAAGATGCCAATCATTTCTTGCAGTTATAATTCTTTCCCATCCGTGATATTATCCATCTCTTTCGTAGACATGAACTGTGGAGACTTAGCCGCAGCACGAACCTCGAATGAAAAGACACTTTGGAATGAGCTGGAGGAGCGTAGTTATTATTTTACATTATTGTAGCATAATTTTGGGGGATGTTACACTGCCCCCCTCTTAGACTTGTTCGTCCCGAACAAGTGCGTCCTCACTTCGGCCTTTGTATCGACTCAGTCGGTCCACATGAACCACTTTCATTTTGGCCCTTGGTCCTCGCTGGATGCGGTAGACAACATCATTGATGCGGGTTATTATTCTGTAGGGACCCTCCCAGTTCTGCTGCAACTTAGGCGATTTCCCCTTTTGGCGATGGGGATTATACAGCCACACTAGATCTCCTTCCTGGAATCCTGACGTTGTTGCCCTGGCATCATACCTGGTCTGCATGCGGTCGCTCGTTATCTTAATCTAAGATGTCGAACGGCGTGTGTCGAGTAGTGCTATGCACGGCACTTCTATAGGCCATCAAAAACAAGGGAATCTGCCGGTCCCAATTCCGTTGGTAGTCACCTACGACCTTCGAGAGATGTTCGTCCAAAGTATTATTGAAACGCTCCACCATACCGTCCTACTGTGGATGAAGCGGGGTTGTCCGTGTCTTTTTGATTCCGAGTAGTTGATACATCTCTTGGAAAATTCTTGACTCGAAATTCCGCCCTTGGTCAGAATGCAATTCCAAGGGCACACCGAATCTGCTAACACAATTGTAGACGATCTGGGAAGATCAGGAAGCTCCTTAGTTGGTGTTTGTCTTTTGAGACTTTCCAGTTTTTCACCGCTTCGACCTTCTCTGGATCGGTTCTCACTCCTTTTGCTGAAATTATGTGTCATAGGTACTTGACTTCCGCTCTAAACAGGGCGCACTTCTTGGGGTTGAGCTTCAGGTGGGCACTTCGAAGCCTTTGAAACACATCCCTTAGATTGTCTCGGTGTTGCGCAAACGTTTTTCCTACGACGATGACATCATCCAAGTATACCAAGCAGCGTGTCATCAATCCGTGGCAGAGGGTAGCTATCTTTCTTGGTGACGTAATTGAGCTGCCGATAGTCCACACAGAACCGCGTGCTGCCATCTTTCTTCTTAACCAGTACAACCGGTGATGCCCACGGACTTTCGGAACTTTCAATCAGACCTTCTTTCTCCATTGCTGACACCATCTCTGCAACTTATGTCTGCTTTGCCAATGGAAGGCGCCTAGCAGGCTGACGAATTGGTCTAGTATCACCAGTGTCTATTCGATATTGTACCAGGTGTGTTCGGCCATATTCTCCGTCCTGTGAGGCAAATACATCAGCGTACTCATTGATAAGATTCTCTGCCATAGTTCGCTGCTCCTGATTCAGCTCACTGGACTGGAGAATCGTCTCTCTCGTTTCCGCTGTCCAAGGTGATGGGAGAGGTTTTGGAGCATTACGTTCAGATATTGTTGCGACGGCGGTAATCGGCGTGCATTTTCCAGTCACCTCCCCTCGTCTTAGTTTGACAGTGTGTGGTCTTGCGTTCAAAACTCTTACTGGAACCATGGTGTTCTTTGGTTCGACTAACGTCTTTCCCACGATGTAGTCTTGAGAATTCTTCTCTGGTTCTAATATGTGGAATCGGTGGCTCCCAAGATCACTTTCCAGCTTCGTCCAAATGATTGTCTCTGAAGACGGCGGCAAAACTTCGTCTTTGCTGATGACTGTCCTGAGAGTTACGGCATTCTCGTTTCCGTACACCATCGGAATCTCCACATTTCGATAACTCAGTACTTGCATCCCGATGTCCGAGATTACTTCATTTGCTTTCATGAAGTCTATTCCGATGATGCACTCGTCGCATATATCTGCCACCAGAAACGCATGGGAGAACGTCAGTCCCGCCAGAGTAATCGTAAGACGAACTTCTCCAAACACCTTCGCCATTTCCAATGTCGCAGACTTCAGGCAGCAGCTATTGGTGTTGTGCAGCCAGGCGCTTCTGACGATATCTCTTCTTACAATGGAGGCAGTGGCGCCTGTGTCGATGGTGGCTACGCACTTCTTCTTGTTGATTAGTGCCTCCACTGTCAGGCTCCTGTTACCCCGTTTGGTTTGCGAAACTTGAATATTGGTCCTGGGGGCCTCGATTCCAGTAACCAACTTCTGCCCCGCGAAGTTGGTCCTTACGCATTTCCCGACTGCTGGTTTTGGGAAGTCTGACTGACAGGATGGATGTTATCACCGCCAGATGCTTAATCTCTGCTTCTCCTACTTCCGCAATGTGGACAATTTCCTCGTCTAAGTGCACTTCTGCACTGCCGTTTTAGGTGTCCGGTTTGGTTGCAATTCCAGCAAAGGATTTGACTTCCGCGAGCTCCGTCTTCATCCATGACGGCTGTTCTCTGGCGTGAGAATTCCACGACGGACATTTCCCTGACACGGTGTATTCCCTGGTATGCTTGGTCCGCAGCCTTCATTGACAAAGCGAATGCCAATGCCTCGGGGAGTGTTCGCTTTTCAGCCATCCTTACAGCCATTTGCAGTTGTCTGTCCTCTATGGCCTGAATAAAAGCTTCCACCGCCATTTCGTTGATAAGCTCCTCACCGGCTTTAGGATTTGAGGAATGGGCTAGTCGCTCTATATCCGCTTGCAACTGTTGGAGCGTTTCCCCCCTTTTCTGGACTCAACTACGCAGCTGAACCCTGCACACCTGCTGCATGTGTTCATCCCCAAACCGCATCTCGATAGCCTGAACCAGAGAGTCGTAGTTCTGCTGTTTATCTTCCAGGATGGTCTGCAAGAGCTCCGCAGCTGGACCCCTCAGTGCAAGCGTGAGTGCAATAGACTTCTCTCCATTGTCCCAGCTATTGGTCATTGCGGCCGCTTCGAATTGCTCTTATAAATTGGCCATGATGTTTGACCATCGAAGATAGGGGGCTGCATCTCCTTTCTTTTCAGACCGTCAGTGGAATATTCCCGTGCTTTCTGTCTCTTCACGTTGCTGAGCTCCTTAGCAAGATTTTCGATTTGCTTTCCTACTATCTCGAATTGTGTATCCACTTTTTCAAACTGAGTCTCTATCTTCCCGAACTGAGTTTCATGTTTCTCAAAATTTTCATCGAATCTAGTTTCGACTTTTTCGAGTTGCGTCTCGACCTTCTCGATTTTCTCTTCGATCGCTTCGAATTTGGATTCCAAGTTCTTGTTTTGCTCATCAAGTTTACTTTCCGGAGCATCTAGTGAATTTTTTGTTCGTCCATTGCTTTCTTTTGTTCGTCCATTGCTTTCTTTTGTTCGTCCATCTTAAGTTCTAGAGAATTCTTTTGTTCGTCCATTGCTTTCTTTTGTTCATCCAGCTTAAGTTCTTGAGAGATCTTTTGGTCGTCTATTGCTTTATTTTGGTCATAGAGCTTAAGTTCCAGAGACTTCTTTTGGTCTTCCATTGTTTTCCTTTGTTCGTCCATGACTGACTTAAGTTGCAGGAGCAGACTTGTTATATCCGGGTCAGCTACTGTACTTGCTGGTTCCTCTCCCACGTCAAACTCTACGTCATGCGGATTTTCTCCTGAATGCTTTATTGCTTCTTCCAGACGAATCAGTAGTGCATCTTTTCCCCAGTTGTGTCGAGATTCCGCTTACTGAGTTCTGCCTTTAGTTGAATTATAGTTAGTTTTCCCAATTTGCGACCCATTTTGCGCAACTAATTAACTCAACACAGAAATGGTTTTTTTTTTTTTGCGCAATTTCACACCACGGAAATAGTTATTCACAGAACAAGTTTTATTACGCTTCTGACACCAATGTAATATGCGAGCTACGGCTCGAGTAGATAAAACGATATTCTGTGAAATTTATTTCTTTATTTTTTTTAGTCTATAGAACAATTCAGGTTCACACTATACTATTCTTCGCAATTCTTTTCTTACAAGGTCTCTTTCCTTTTAATTCACTTTATCTCCTTTCAATTCCTTAATTCACAAATCCAAACTAATTACTTCTTCTTGTTAACTCTCAACTTTAATTTTATCACAAAATTACAACTTCGCCCATTATCACTTTTCTAATCTCTTCGCCACAGTTTAAAAACTACTGCCCCCTTTCGATCGCCATCTGTCCTTATATAGCAGAAGTTTCTGATAGCCAGAAACTTCTAGCAAATTCTTCGACCACTGGAACAAGAAAAATTCTGATGTAATAATTCCAAGATGCCAATAATTTCTTACAGTTATAATTCTTTCCCATCCGTGATATTATCCGTCTCTTTCGTAGACATGAACTGTGGAGACTTAGCCGCAGCACGAACCTCGAATGAAAAGACACTTTGGAATGGGCCGGAGGAGCGTAGTTATTATTCTACATTATTGTAGCATAATTTTAGGGGATGTTACAATATTGTAACATAATGTAGCATAATAACTACGCCCTCGAATAGGCAACAAATTCCGAAGTGTCTTTTCATTTGAGGTTCGTGTCTGAAATTAGTCACCACAGCTCGGATAATATCACGGATAAAAGAGAACAAGAGAGAATTATAACTGTACGAAATGATTGTCATCTTGGAATTATTACATCAAAATTTTTCTTGTTCCAGTGGTCGAAGAATTTGCTAGAAGTTTCTGGCTATCAGAAACTTCTGCTATATAAGGACTGATGGCGATCAAAAAAGACACAGTAGTTTCTAAACTGTGGCGAAGAGATTAGAAAAGTGATAATGGGCGAAGTTGTAATTTTGTGATAAATTGAAAGTTGAGATTTAACAAGAAGAAGTAATTAGTTTGGATTTGTGAATTAAGTAATTGAAAGGAGATAAAGTGATTTGAGAGGACAGAGACCTTGTAAGAAAAGAATTGCGAAGAATAGTATACTGTGAACCTGAATTGTTCTATAGACTAGAAAATAAAGAAATAATTTCACAGAATATTGTTTTATCTACTCGAGCCGTAGCTTGCATAGTACATTGGTCTCAGAAGCGGGATAAAACATATTCTGTGAATAACTATTTCCGTGGTGTGAAATTGCACAATAAAAAAAAAAAAAAAAAACCATTTCTGTGTTGAGTTAATTAGTTGCGCAAAATGGGTCGCAAATTGGGAAAACTAACTATAATTCAACTAAAGGCAGAACTCAGTAAGCGGAATCTCGACACAACTGGGGAAAAGATGCCCTACTGATTCGTCTGGAAGAAGCAATAAAGCATTCAGGAGAAAATCCGCATGACGTAGAGTTTGACGTGGGAGAGGAACCAGCAAGTACAGTAGCTGACCCGGATATAACAAGTCTGCTCCTGCAACTTAAGTCAGTCATGGACGAACAAAGGAAAACAATGGAAGACCAAAAGAAGTCTCTGGAACTTAAGCTCGATGACCAAAAGAAAGCAATAGACGACCAAAAGAATTCTCTAGAACTTAAGATGGACGAACAAAAGAAAGCAATGGACGAACAAAAGAAAGCAATGGACGACCAGAGGAATTCTCTAGAACTTAAGCTAGACGAACAAAAGAAAGCAATGGACGAACAAAAAATTCTCTAGAACTTAAGATGGACGAACAAAAGAAAGCAATGGACGAACAAAAGAATTCTCTTGATGCTCTGGAAAGCAAACTTGATGAGCAAAACAAGAACTTGGAATCCAAATTCGAAGCGGTCGAAACTAGATTCGATGAAAACTTTGAGAAGAATGAAACTCAGTTCGAGAAAATAGAGACTCAGTTCGAAAAAGTAGAAAAACAAGTCGAAAATCTTGCTAAGGAGCTCAGCAACGTGAAGAGACAGAAAGCACGGGAATATTCCACTGACGGTCTGAGAAGAAAGGAGATGCAGCCTCCTATCTTGGATGGTCAAACATCATGGCCAATTTATAAAAGGCAATTCGAAGCGTCCGCAATGACCAATAGCTGGGACGATGAAGAGAAGTCCATTGCACTCACACTTGCACTGAGGGGTCCAGCTGCGGAGCTCTTGCAGACCATCCTGGAAGATAAACAGCAGAACTACGACTCTCTGGTTCAGGCTATCGAGAGGCGGTTTGGGGATGAACACATGCAGCAGGTGTACAGGGTTCAGCTGCGTAGGCGAGTCCAGAAAAGGGGGGAAATGCTCCAACAGTTGCAAGCGGATATAGAACGACTAGCCCATCTTTCATACCCTAAAGCCGGTGAGGAGCTTATCAACGTAATGGCGGTGGAAGCTTTTATTCAGGCCATGGAGGACAGACAACAGCAAATGGCTGAAAGGATGGCTGAAAAGCGAACACTCCCCGAGGCATTGGCATTCGCTTTGTCAATGAAGGCTGCGGACCAAGCATACCAGGGAATACACCGTGTCATCGAAGTGTCCTTCGAGGAATGCTCATGCCAGAGAACGGCCGTCATGGATGAAGTCAGAGCTCGCGGAAGTCAAATCCGTTGCTGGAATTGCAACCAAACCGGACACCTACAACGGTAGTGCAGAAGTGCACATAGAAATTGTGCACATTGCGGAAGTAGGAGAAGCAGAGAGGAAGCATCCGGCGGTGATAACATCCATTATGTCGGTCAAGACTTCCCAAAACCAGCAGTCGGGAAATGCGTAAGGACCAACTTCGCGGGTCAGAAGTTGGTTACTGGAATCGAGGCCCCCAGGACCACCATTCAAGTTTCGCAAACCAAACGGGGTAACAAGAGCCTGACAGTGGAGGCACTAATCAACAAGAAGAAGTGCGTAGCTACCATCGACACAATCGCCACTTTGTAAGAAGAGAAGAGGCGCCGTTGTAAGAAGAGATATCGTCAGAAGCGCCTGGCTGCACAACACCAACAGCTACCGCCTGAAGACTGCAACAGGGGAAATGGCGAAGGTGTTTGGAGAAGTTCGTCTTACGATTACTTTGGCGGGACTGACGTTCTCCCATGCGTTTCTGGTGGCAGATATATGCGACGAGTGCATCATCGGAATAGACTTCATGAAAGCAAATGAAGTAATCTTGGACATCGGGATGCAAGTACTGAGGTATCGAAATGTGGAGATTCTGATGGTGTACGGAAACGAGAATGTCGTAAATCTCAAGACAGTCATCAGCAAAGACGAATTTTGCCGCCGTCTTCAGAGACAATCATTTGGACGAAGCTGGAAGGTGATCTTGGGAGCCACCGATTCTACATAGTAGAACCAGACACAGAGAAGAATTCTCAAGACTACATCGTGGGAAAGACGTTACTCGAACCAAAGAACACCATGGTTCCAGTGAGAGTTTTGAACGCAAGACCACACACTGTCAAACTAAAGCGAGGGGAGGTGACTGGAAAATGCACGCCGATTACCGCCGTCGCAACAATATCTGAACGTGATGCTCCAAAACCTCTCCCATCACCTTGGACAGCGGAAACGAGAGAGACGATTCTCCAGTCCAGTGAGCTGAATCAGGAGCAGCGAACTATGGCAGAGAATCTTATCAATGAGTGCGCTGATGTATTTGCCCTCACAGGACTGAGAATACGGCCGAACACACCTGGTACAACATCGAATAGACACTGGTGATACTAGACCAATTCGTCAGCCTGCTAGGCGCCTTCCATTGGCAAAGCAGACAGAAGTTGCAGAGATGGTGTCGGAAATGGAGAAAGAAGGTCTGATTGAAAGTTCCAAATGTCCGTGGGCATCACCGGTTGTACTGGTTAAGAAGAAAGATGGCAGCACGCGGTTCTGCGTGGACTATCAGCAGCTCAATTACGTCACCAAGAAAGATAGCTACCCTCTGCCACGGATTGATGACACGCTCTTTGGTGTACTTGAATGATGTCATCGTCGTAGGAAAAACGTTTGCGCAACACCGAGACAATCTAAGGGATGTGTTTCAAAGGCTTCGAAGTGCCCACCTGAAGCTCAACCCCAAGAAGTGCGCCCTGTTTAGAGCGGAAGTCAAGTACCTATGACACATAATTTCAGCAAAAGGAGTGAGAACCGATCCAGAGAAGGTCGAAGCGGTGAAAAACTGGCCAGTCCCCAAAGACAAACACCAACTAAGGAGCTTCCTGGGCCTAGCCACCTACTACAGACGGTTCGTGAAAAATTTTGCCGGGATCGCAAAGAGCCTGCACCAGTTGACGGAAAAATAGGAAACAATTCAAATGGTAAATTGAGTGCGAGAAGAGCTTCAAGGCACTTAAACAACGGCTATGCGATGCCCCGATACTAGCTTACCCCACTCCCGGGAAAACATTCATTGTGGATACAGATGCTAGTAATGTCGGGGTAGGAGCCGTACTCTCCCAGGTGCATGAGGGCCAAGAGAAGGTGGTTGCGTACTTCAGCAAGGTGCTCTCTAAGCCAGAAAGGAACTACTGCGTGACAAGGCGGGAACTTCTAGCTTTGATCTTGGCTACGAAGCATTTTCACAAATACCTCTATGGGAGGAAGTTCGCTCTTCGCACAGACCATGCAGCCTTAAAATGGCTATTACAGTTCAAGAGTCCTGAGGGTCAGGTCGCAAGATTGATCGAAAGGCTGCAAATCTACGACTACGAAATACAGCGTCGTAAAGGAATACTCCACTCTTATGCGGATGCACTGTCCCGGAGACCATGCAGAACGGATTGTAAACATTGTGCGCGTCAGGAAGAACGAGAGCTGGTTTCCATCCAAAGAATGAGCGCCGAACTTATCACCGGCTGGAGCGTAGATGAGATCCGGAACGCTCAGAAGGAGGACCCGGATATCGAACCGATTCTGGCCTGGAAGGAGAACATGGAGAAACCGGATCATCAGGACATCTCTCACAGAAGCCCGACCTTAAAGGCATATTTTGCGCAGTGGGACTCCCTCCATGTCCAAGAAGGTGTTCTGAGAAGAAAATGGGAATCCTCCGACGGAAAGTCGTTTGTAATGCAGCTTGTCGTACTGCGGACGAGGGTCAAAGAGGTGTTACAGGAAATGCATGGCGGGGCGTCCGGAGGCCACTTGGGAGTGAATAAGACGCTAGAAAAGTACGAGAACGTTTTTATTGGTTAAATGTGAAGGAAGATATCGAAGACTGGTGCAGAAAATGCGACGTGTGTGCAGCTATCAAGGGTCCGAGAATCAAAACTCGAGGTAAGATGCACCAATACAACGTGGAAGCACCTTTCGAACGAATCGCCATTGACATCGCAGGGCCCTTTCCGGAAACCGACAATGGTAATCGGTATATACTCGTAGTGATGGACTACTTCAGTAAGTGGCCGGAAGCGTTTCCGATCCCTAACCAGGAAGCCAGAACCGTGGCGGAGCAAATCGTCTACAATTGGGTTAGCAGATTCGGTGTGCCCTTGGAATTGCATTCTGACCAAGGGCGGAACTTCGAGTCAAGAATCTTCCAAGAGATGTGTCAACTACTCGAAATCAAAAAGACAAGGACAACCCCGCTTTATCCACAGTCGGACGGTATGGCGGAGCGTTTCAATAGGACTTTGGACGAACATCTCTCGACGGTCGTAGGTGACTACCAACGGGATTGGGACCGGCAGATTCCCTTGTTTTTGATGGCCTATAGAAGTGCCGCGCATAGCACTACTCGACATACGCCGTTCGAAATCTTATTTGGTGGAATAGCTCGTTTACCCAGTGAGGTGAAATTTGGATCTCCTACCAATGAGCCCAGAAATGAATAAGAGTACGTGGCGGACCTTAGGGAAGGGCTTAGGGACATACACCAAAAGACCAGAAGCCAGATTAAGATAACGAGCGACCGCATGAAGACCAGGTATGCTGCCAAGGCAACAACGTCAGGATTCCAGGAAGGAGATCTAGTGTGGCTGTATAATCCCCATCGCCAAAAGGGGAAATCACCTAAGTTGCAGCAGAACTGGGAGTTTCACTACAGAATAATAACCCGTATCAACGATGTTGTCTACCGCATCCAGCGAGGACCAAGGGCCAAAATGAAAGTGGTTCATGTGGACCGACTGAATCGATACAATGGCCGAAGTGAGGACACACTTGTTCGGGACGAACAAGTCTAAGAGGAGGGCAGTGTAACATAATGTAGCATAATAACTACGCCCTCGAATAGGCAACAAATTCCGAAGTGTCTTTTCATTTGAGGTTCGTGTCTGAAATTAGTCACCACAGCTCGGATAATATCACGGATAAAAGAGAACGAGAGAGAATTATAACTGTACGAAATGATTGTCATCTTGGAATTATTACATCCAAATTTTTCTTGTTCCAGTGGTCGAAGAATTTGGTAGAAGTTTCTGGCTATCAGAAACTTCTGCTATATAAGGACTGATGGCGATCAAAAAAGACACAGTAGTTTCTAAACTGTGGCGAAGAGATTAGAAAAGTGATAATGGGCGAAGTTGTAATTTTGTGATAAATTGAAAGTTGAGATTTAACAAGAAGAAGTAATTAGTTTGGATTTGTGAATTAAGTAATTGAAAGGAGATAAAGTGATTTGAGAGGACAGAGACCTTGTAAGAAAAGAATTGCGAAGAATAGTATAGTGTGAACCTGAATTGTTCTATAGACTAGAAAATAAAGAAATAATTTCACAGAATATTGTTTTATCTACTCGAGCCGTAGCTTGCATAGTACAATATTATTGTTCTCAGTCCACTTAAGCATTGCTCTATTGATCACTTTTTCGAATACCTTGCTGATGTTCGGAAGGAGACTTATCGACCGGAGATTTGCTGGATTGGAATTGTCCTTACCCCTTTTGGGGATGGGTTGTATCACTGCTGTTTTCCAATGCGCTGGATAGTGTGCATTATTCAGCGTATTGTTAAACAGAGTGGTGTAAATGTTCACCGCTTCTAGAGGATGATATCGAAGCACACTGTTCGATACTCCATCGATTCCTGCAGATTTCTTCCTCCTTAATGGGTCGAAAATTGCTTGGAGCTCTACCTTCGATATATACGAGGGATGTACCCTTTCATCGGCGATGACATTGTCTGCCATGTTATCGTCATTGAACTCGGTAAAACCTATGTTCTCGGATCGCCAGTGCTCTATATCATTTCGAAGGTAGAAGTTGAGCACAAGGACGCGATTTTCCAGGTCGTGGATCGGGCAAATGGTATCATTCACCTTGTACACTTCCTGGAAAGTCGCTCCTATAGCCTATACCTTCTCCTGCGGATCTTCGATCACAAAGAAGTTGTCATCCTGTACTGCGTTATCTGGATCTATACCTGCTGTTGTAAGTATTCGTCCATTGTTCGTCGTTCGGGGGATCTTAAGACACGGAAGGTCGTTTTGATTATTCCTCCGAAATATTTTATTTAATTGCGGGAACATAGTCGGGTTGTTGGATTTTAGAGCCCGAATTTTGTTGTTCCAATGCAAATTTACAGAAAGTCTGTAATTTCCTCTAATTAATTTTTGGAGGTTTTTAATCAACGACTTCAGCGTCCTAACCTCCGAGTTTTGTCTATCAGTAAACTGTCTGTACAAGGTTTTTAGTCTCGACAGCAGTCTACTTTTGTGTTGGTGTAGTGCGTCAATTGTTGCATTTCGGAATATGTCTGCGTTGTCAGTATGTTGATACCGAGGTATCGTATTGTCCATAGTTCGTTTAATTGTTTCGTCCATTTGTTTTAGGTACCAGTCAATCTCCTCGTTTGACAGATTCCTATTGGACGGTGGGTAGAGCTAATTCGAGGAGAGTGCTCTTGTCAAAGTTCTTGAGAAGCGAGTCCAACGCGTCTTACTATAATTGTAGGAGTGCGTTGGGACAAACTCCTCTAACTCCAAACGTACTCCTACAATTATAGACTATATATAGACTGGATTGGTATTCATACTTTTATGTTTATCTTTGTTTTGGTGTCACTTTTGGTGATTGGTGTCGCCTTATTAAATTATTGTTATTATTATTTACTTTAATTTTTTTTTTGGTGTATTTTTGTGTGTGTTCTGTGTGTGTGTTTTGCGTTGTGGGCATGATGACTAATCGCCTTATGTTACTAGTGCCCTCATCTACTTATTTTTTTTTTTTTTTTTTTTTTTTTTGTGTCTAAGGCCTAGTAACAGGATCGACGGCAGTGTCTGAGTGGTCGTGAGGACACTGGCCTCGTAAAAAAAGGCCTGTAATGACTGCGGTGTCCCTTCCTACCCTTCGCGTGTTTATAGGCTAACGTGTGGCAAGGACCCACGCCCTGTGTTTAGGAGCCTCGTGTTCTACGGGCTTGCTGGGCTTTAGGATTTTCTTATCTTTGCTCGTCCATTTATTATAAAGGTGTCTGATGGCCTGCGCGTGTGTGTATGTGTGTGCTATTTGCAAACTTTCTGTGTTCTGTGCATTTTGGGTGTCTGTATGGGTTCTTGTGGATTTGGTGGAATTCCTCTCCATGTCTAGGGGTTTAAACTAAAACCTATAGGCTCTATCCTGGGTGTGTCATACGCCTAGAGGACTCTATTTTACACAAATAAAAAAATAAATTGTTCTACTAATAAATAAACAAAATCAAATACTGACTAAATAAACTCTATATATAAATAAATAAATAAATCTATAATTATGTCTACTCCATGAATAAAAAAATGTATCTATAAATATATTAATATCTAGATATAAATAAATAAATCTCTGGATAAATAAATACTCTCTATAAATAAAGCAATAAACTTTGTATAAATAAATAACTCTCTATAAATAAAAATAAATAAACTATCTCTATAACTACTTATAAACTATCATAACTATAGCAAGGACAGTCTTCTTGTCCTTCATACGTGAAGGTCTTTGGCATGAAACTTGCCCACCACTTCACCTCTCTGGTTACCTACTTCGTACAGCGAGTTGCCGATCACTTTCAGAATCACCTATGGTAGGAACTTTGGGCCTAGTTTGGCATTGTAACCGTCGGGTAGGCTACTTTGTTTGAAGCTACGCCTATAGACGGTTCACCCTACGGCGTCTTTGACCTCTCGGCTTCTGGTGTTGTAGACGTTGGTGGATTTTTGATGTGCCAGTCTTAAGTTTTCGAATATTTTCTCTCTAATTAAAGCTAACTTACCAGTCTTATTCTCAATGTGTACCCTTGGATCCTTAATCATGTCCAGTCTGCGCATGACTTTATAGGCACTAGCATGTTGTACCATGGGTATCCCGAATACGGCATAGTAGGGTTCGAATGATGTCACATCGTGCACCACACTCCTCAAGGCGAATGCCGCACTACTGACATGTAGGTCCCAGTTCTTCTGGTCCCCGTCAATATACGACCGTAATTTGGCCAGTAAGGAACGGTTAACCCTCCCGGTGGCATTTGCCTGAGGAGAGTAGAACGCGGTGCGAACGTGTTTGACCCCATATTGTTTCCTGTTGTCTGAATGGATAAATTCGGGGACACTAAAAACATGGAAGACATTTTCTTCTAAATATTTAACTATCTCGGCTACCGTTGCTCTGCGGATAATCCGCAATAAAATGTATTTACTAAAATGGTCCAATACTATAAATATGTGTGTATGTCCTGTCTTCGTTCGTGTGTATGGTCATAAGAAGTCGATGTAGAGGCGTTGAAAAGGTCGTTCTGTAATCGTTTGTTGTCCCATCGGCGGTCGGGATATCACGTTTAGTGATTTGCTGCACTTACAGGTTACGCACGCTTTAACGTAAGCCTGTACATCTGATTACTTCTGAGCACTTCTGTCTCAACTTTTCTAACTTCTTGCTTATTCCCCCATGTCCTGCGGCAGGAGAATCGTGAGCAGATTGCAGAAGACCCAAAGCTTCCATGCCCGATCTTCTTGCAGATCGTCACCTGCCCGTATTTCAGTCCGTTTGTAGACAAATCCGTCCGATACACATACGCCTGGTAGTTTGTCTTGGTTCGTGTCGACTGTCTTCCTCAATTCGTCATATTCCCCCGAAAGTGAAGTATGGCGAATTAAGGTCTACCTCTAACATTACGGTATCGGGAGTGAGCTCCTCCATATGGACACGCGAGAGAGTATCAGGGACTACGTTCTGGACACCCTTCCTATGTTCGATCACGAAGTCAAAACCTTGAAGCTACAGGCTCCATCTAGCCAATTGACCAGACAGATCCTTCTGAGTCATCAACCACTTCGAACTTCCGTGATCAGTGATTATAGTGAATGGTGATCCTCCCAAAAAGGCCCTGAACTTCTTTACTGACAGAACGGCAGCATAGCATTTAAGTTCCGTCACACTGTAATTTCGATTAAGCTTCTGGGACATGAATGCTATTGGTCGTTCGTTTTTCTCCGCGTCTATTTGGAACAACACACTCCCCACACCCGACGTCGAAGTATCGCATTGTATGTTAAAGTGTTTGGTGAAGTCCGGATTTGTCAGTATCGGCGCTGTCGCCAAGGACATTTTGAGTTGCTGGAATGCCCTCAGCGCCTCGTCGGTCATTGTAAATGTCTGTCCTTTCTTGAGACAATCGGTCATGGGAGCGGCTACAACGTCTGTACCAACCTGTCATCCCTAGGAACCGACAGATTTGCTTGGGAGTCTTCGGTATTGGCAAGTTCTCGACCGCCGACACCTTGCCTCTGTCCATTCGTAAACATCCATCCCCGACGTTATATCCGAGGTACCTTATCTCCTTATATCAGAACTTACTTTCTCGACATTGATCGTCAAACCCGCTTCCCTTAAACATCGTGCTACTTCTTCCAACAGTCTGGCGTGTGGCAAGGTAGACAAAGACGTTCTCTTTCAGCCGAGAGGGAATGACCTTGTCCATCAACCTGCACATTCTCTGGGCGGCATTGCACAGTCCGAACGGCATAACCATGAACTGATATAGCGGCCGTCCAGGGACTGTGAAGGCTCTCCCTCGATTTGTTCTCCAGAGGAATCTGCCAGAAAGCGTCCTTCAGGTCAATACCCGATATGAATCGTGTATCCTGAAGTCTGCTCAACAGACCCTCGATGTGAGGAAGCGGGTAAGCGTCCTTTTTGGTGACTGCGTTTACTTTTCGCGAGTCCAGACAAAGTCTATTTTTGCCGGGTTTCTGCACCAACACAACTGGAGAGCTCTACGCGCTGTTACTCTCTTCGATGACGCCGAGAGAAAGCATTCGGCCGAGTTCATCGAAAAGTAGCATCTGTATTGCTGGCGAGATCGGGTAATGCCTTTGCTTAATGGGAATTTGCTCGTCATCCACCTCGATAAAATGCTTTTTGAGGGAGGTCTTACCCAGACCTTGCACTGCAAACGATGGGAACAGTTGCTTGATTCTTTCCAGTTGTGCTGTTTATGCGGGTGACAATGTCTGGACAGGAGAATTCTCTACCGTCGGAGATGGAGTGTCAAGTTCGTCAATGATGTGAGGAGCAACCTTAAAAGCCCTCCAAAAATCTACCCCTAAATAAAGTTGCTACTGCAAACTAGGAACAACATACAGCTCCATTTCTTGGGTTTTGCCATCCCATGAAACAATAGTTGTAAAACGTCCTTGTATCCGTTGGTAGTTCCCGTCCGCGGTTCTAATGTCTGTTGCCATCCTTGTTAACGTTACGTTCGTCCTAGCTATGAACTCGAGTGCGCCTTTCCCCAAACAGCTAATAGAGGCTTCACTATTTAATAGCCCTAGAATCTCCTCTCCTTCTATTCTCACTTTTGCATAGGGCCCATTATCGTCCGAGGTACATATCACAGATGCTTCTATTTGATTTTTTCGTCGTCCATATATTGCAACCTTTTCCCTAAGCCTATGTATCTTTCTAAAGTTTCGGAGATTTGAAGGTCGTGCTATCTCCTCTCCGCAAATTCATCGTCTAGGTCCTTCGTACTCTTGCAGTCATCTGTGGAGGCTCTTCCCCGGAGGGATCTCCTTCTTAGTTTAGTTTAGTTTAGTTAGTTTAGATACTCCGGGAGTGCAGACGCCATCGACGAGTAATTCCCGGACGCACCGCCGACCTTCAAATTTCCCTGACACTTCGGACAGTTGAAGGCGAAGTTACCCTGCCCACAACTGAAACATGTCAGGGTGTGAAACGAGGAAGGACATGCTGGTGGGGTTTGTCCCGTACTCCTAGTCAAGTCTGTACTGTTCGTAAAGGCGTTTGTTATTCTGTTAGTAGGGTCTGTGTGTAAGTAGTTTGTTGGTCTGTTCGTTCTTTTGTTCTGGAGTGCTGCCACTTCGAAATCTTCGTCCTCTACATCACCCAGCAAGCCTCTCCGTAAACTACGGTCTCCTTGGTCATCGGCTATTTCGTTGATGGTGCGTCTCATCCTAGAAACTCTTCTTCTTCTGTCCATTATTGTCCTTAGGATTTCGTGGTCTCGTTGATTTTTTTTTTTTTATATATATAATTCGCGCGCGCCAAAAGGAATATGAACACCTTTATACTGTTACAGGGCATGGGCTTTTAAGGACAAGGGGAAAGGGAACAGAGGAGAAGCCTATGCACGTTGGCTTTAAATGTTTGAAGGTTGTAGTGATGGGGAAATACAGAGCTTGGTAGATCATTCCACATTCGTGTCGTTCGGCTTATAAATGAATCCCTATATTTAACAGTACGACCGAAGTTAAGCTTTAGGGAAAACTGATCTGCATTCGAAGCATGTCGCGTATTGCGGGTGAAATTTTGAAGGGGAGGAATGCAACTGGCTATTTCGCTGGAGCATTTTTTATGGAAAAAACGATAAAATAGGGAGAGACAGGATACATTTCTCCGATGTTCTAATGAATGAATGGGATTCACAATGTCTCTATCACCTATAAGTTTTAACGCACGATTTTGTACCCTATCAAGAATGTGCAGAACGGTCTTTGGTGAACCAGACCAGATATGGGCGTTATATTCCAGCTTAGGGCGGATGAATGCCTTATAAATTGAGGCCAGATCAGACGGGGTAAAATATTTCTTGCACCGTTTAAGGAATCCTAGACATTTTGCAGCATTTTTGGCGATCTCGAATATGTGATCATTCCATCGAAGATGGTTATTAATATATGATGTAAGTACCATCCATGGATAATGGTTAAGGGTTTTGGTTTCGCTTGAGGGACAGAAGACAGCATTGTGTTTTGGAAGCATTAAATTCCACGCGGTTGGTTGAACCCCATTTAATTATGCTGTCCAGGTCGGAATTCAATGTGTTTAACATACGTTGCCGTTCCCCTTCTACGGCCGAAGAGCAAGGACGTGAGTTAGGAAACGAATATGAAAAACTGAGGGTACTGTCATCAGCGAAGGAATGGATTAGATTAGAAGTTGCAGACAAGAGACCATTTATAAAAATGAGAAAGAGAGTCGGAGACAAAACAGAGCTTTGGGGAACACCAGCATTTATTTGGTGAATTGCTGACTTGAAGCCGTCCAAAACAACTTGTATTGAACGCCCCGAAAGGTAATTTCTAATCCATTGATGAAGAGACTCATCGATGCGATATGCACGCATTTTCGACAAAAGAGCCTGATGCCGAACTCTGTCAAATGCCTTTGAAATATCAAGCACAACCATCTTGGTTTCCCCCAAGTGATGGAGAGATTGGTTCCACTTCTCGGTGAGATATGCCATCAAATTACCAGTGGACCTGTTGCTAAGAAAACCATACTGCCGGTCATCAAGGAGTTTTCGTGAATCGAGATATTTCATAAGCTGACGATTTATCAACGTTTCCATGACCTTGGAAAGAAGGGACGTAAGTGCAATGGGTCGGTAATTGGACAGGGAGGAAGATTCGCCTTTTTTGGGGACGGGCTGGACAAATGCTGTTTTCCATCTACTCGGAAAGAGCCCTGAAAAGTAGGATAGACAGAAAAGCTTACGCAGAGGTTTTGCCAGCGTAGAAGAACACCTCTTTAGAACTATGGGGGGGATACCATCTGGACCAGCGGATTTGTGTATGTTAAGACCTTTGAGTACTCCTGCAACTGTACGAGTGCGAAAGTGGACTTGTCCTATGGAAAATTTAACGCTCTCAAATACAGGTGGAGACAAAGCATTATCTGGCAGCGTGGAGTTCGCTGCAAAATGAGCAGCAAGCAGATTAGCTTTGTCTAAGGAGCTGAGAGTTGGAATGTCATTGTAAATGAGCGTGGGGATGGCAGACGAGGCTGAATTTTTAATATTTTTGACGAATGACCAAAAATTTTTACTACCTTTGGGACATTGTAGGATTTTTTGCTTCAATTTTTGGTCATGTAAGAATTTTACACGTCGAATATGGGCATTGCAGTCTTTTCTGGCTTGTTTAAACTTCCTTCGGTTTTCCTCAGACCGAAAACTTACTTCTTTTAACCTCATAGCCTCTTTACAGCTCTGGTCAAACCACGAGTTTGCCTTAGGTTTAGTGCTCTTTATTCTGTTAGGGATAAAGTCATTCATACCTAAGGGTATAGTGTTAGTGATCATATCAGCAGCGGCATCCACGTCGCTATCGAGGAAGCATAGCGACCAGTTAAAACTCCTAAAGAAGCTATTGAGGCCGCTCCAGTTGGCTTTCTCGTATTGCCATACTTTTCTTTTAGGAGTTTTTTCTTTAACTGTGTGGTCAGAGTACGAGAATTTAGCTGATACGATATTGTGGTCAGACGGACCTAGGGGCGCTAGGACATGTGGATTTATCAGGGTGAGAAGTAAGAAACAAGTCCAAGGTGTTGGCGGAATGACTTGCATTGTCTGGTATACGTGTAGGCTCATTTACAAGCTGAGTCAAATTGTAAATCTCAGCAAAAATTTCAACATACCTTCCTTCGGGTGTTGTATATTAAAATCGCCCGCAATGACAATTTCAGTATGAGGATACAAGGAGACAATTCGAGTGATGGAATCGGACAACGCATCAAATTCATCAAAAGTTGAGTTGCTGTCCGCACTAGGGCTTCTGTAAATAAAGCAGTAGTGAATTATTTACTTACGGACGGTGAATTTTAGCCATTTGAAATTAAATTCTGGGTTGGAACAGTGGCCATACTGTGGTGGAACTTGGTAAGCAATATCACTGCGGACATAAATGGCGAGGCCACGGTGGGGAAAGAATAATGACACTAAGTTATATCCAGGCAGTTTCAAATCAGAAGATTCTTTCACTACCTGTGTTTCTCTTAGTGCCGGAACAGCTGGTTTATGGGAATGGGCGTGGGCGTACATATCGAAGAAATTCGTTCGAAGCCCATGAATGTTGGTAAGATCAACCCTAAATTCCCTCATCATTACACATAGAAACACAAAAAGACACAACTCTGACGTGACTAAGCAAAACTGTGAAGTGTAGATCCAAAGAATAGTTTTCCAAAACAAACTGTCGCAGGTGCTATGCCCAAACGACAATCAGCTGGGGTCCGCTATTCGGATAAACATTCACAGTCCGCTATGCATCAAATGTTACACTCTCTCAGTCATCGCAACTGGAAGTATGTACATATATAGCACATGCTCCAATTGCGATAACGAAGAGGCGCAACAGCGAGTGAGTGGGGGTGGTAAAATGGAATGCACCGGCACTGAATTGTGTTTGTTTTTTTTTTTTTTTTACTATTATTATTTTTTTTTTTTTTTTTCCACTGCACTTCACAGAATTTGATAAGCGCGCGAGATCGATTTTTTTTTAGTAGATGGAATTTTTTTTTTTTTTTTCTTTAAATTTTTTTTTTTTTTTTTTTTTTGTCACGACGATGCGAGTATGATCTCGTGTGCGCTCAACGGCAGGCAAAAGGCAACTTCCTCGTCTCGTTGTTGTTGCGTTGTTGATGCGAACCGATACGCCCAAGCCTCTGCAATTTTTTTGGTAGACCCGGTTTGCGGTACGTAAGCAACGGCTAGCGGAGACCGCTAATCAAACCGCAAGACGGCCAAGCGGTATCCTACAAGGGGGCAAGGTATTGCAAGGAGCAAAGGCCACACAAAGAACTGAGGCGAGGTGCTCCGCCCCAAGGCTCCGTACCACAACAGCAGCAGCTATAGAGAAAAAAAAAAGAAAAGAGCAGCGAGGGAACAAGAAAAGTTTTTTTTGAGTGAAAACATAATGCAGTGAATTTGCAGAATTTTTTTTGCTTAAAGTAGTTTTTTTTTCTTTGGAGTTTTGTTTAGTTAAATTTTTTTTTGAAAAATCTCTTTGGGCAAATGAGTGTAACGTAAGGTATAACAAAAGTTCTGTGCTTAACACTTATATATCTAAGTCGCGAACATATACATAACTGGAGCATCAGCATCTTCATTTCATCTCTTCTTGTGCTGCCGGCAGGACAACGGGGGACATAAAAACCGTGAGTAAATTTTGTTGATTTTTTTTCTATGAATAGTTTTTTTTGAGGCATATTTTTGTGTTAAGAACAGAATTTTTTTTTTACTTAGGATAGGTTGGGGTAATTTAGTTTAAGTGAATTTTGTAGGTAAAATTATAGATGTAAATCTTGAGATCAGAAGAGGCTCGAAGGAATAAAGAGATGTTAAATGATAAAATTTTGGTAGTCGTATTATTACGATAGTGATGTGCGAGTGAAAAATTGTTGGTGCAAAGATGGTGTGTGGGGGAATGGGAAGGCCGTCCTTTCGTTGACCAGGCGCGACGATGACGTGACAGGACGACTATACTGACTGGACAAGGACTATACATGACGACCATACGCACGTAACGTAGAGGACATGAGACTATAGTGGCTGGATTGAGGCAGTAGGGGCCATCTCCAGTGAATATTGGCCAAGGAAGTGGCGAAGGTTGTGTCATCCAGACACAAGGGTGGGTTGGTCATGCCGGTGCCATCAACATCTGGCACGTCTATGGGACGAGACGAACCCGCATCCTGGAGAGACTAGGGGATATGGATGCTGTAGTATAGGGCTAGAATAGGATAGTTATAAGTTAGTTTAGGTATAGGTTAGGGCGTATCATAAGTTTTTAGTATAGATTAGGTTTAGATTAGAATAGTTAGGTTAGATCTAGCATACCCTACTTTCTCCGGGATATGGGCATAAGCCCTTGAGCTTCTTCTTCTTCTTCTCCTGTCTTCTTTTCTATCTTTGCTTAAGTCCGTCCGTGGTCTAATTAGGTTAGCTTTTCTCTTATCTATTAAGTTCTTTTTTTATCTACATATGGCACGATTTTTTTTGTGTTTGAGCAGGTGGTGTGAGAGTGATGGGAGACAAGAACCAGCCCCGTCCGACGAGTCAAGCCGTGCAACCGCGTGCGTGCCGCCGTCCCCTTCACCCACACTGAAGACGCCTCCGTGGCCTGCCCCTAGCTCATAACAATGGCGCCCAACGGTTCGAACGGTTTTAGAGGCCAGATTGCGACTCCAAGGGGACGATTTTCTCTCTTCGAAAGTCGTCACCTTGGATTCATATCAATCAGCCTCATTCGCGATTTAGTATATTTTCCGCTTTTATAAACAATTTTACTTTCCTGTCTTACTTTCGGTTCAAGGGCTGATCAAATTCTTTGTTCCATCTTAGGCCAAAGACAGCTGTCCAATCTTCGGGTTAAAAGCCAGAGGATCTAGTGAGGTAGTTGGAGGTCTAGGAAGAAATAAGGAGTAGGTTAGGGTAGAAAGGCCTAATGCAAAGCTGCTGTCCAAGGGTCAAGGCTTTTGCCAGATCATCGGTGAGGCGTGAGTATAGGTCTTGAAGCTCTAACCGTGTTGGAGTATATTCTGAAAGTCCTAGCCAGCCAGCTGTTGGAGTCTACCTGATGGCTAGTAGTGGTAAGGACAGAAGGGATTTATGACAACACTCGTCTAGTCCCAGGGACCCAGCCACAAGTAGACAAGGACATATAACGTACAGTAGATTCGTAGACGTAAATAACGAACTTGGTTAGTCAGCGGAATGGTTACTGGAGAACCCGACCATCGCACGTCATTTATTATACGATTATTTTTTTATTCACAGTTTAATTGGAGTTTTTTTTTTATTCATTTATTGCTAGTTTTTTTTTTTATTGGATTTTCTTTAGTAGTATTTTAGTTTTCTTTTAGCTTATTATTATTATTTTGTTTTTTTTTTTTTAATCTGATTGTTTTTTACTCAGCGTTTGAATTGAGTTTTAGAATATTGGTTTTTGGTTTTCTTTTAAATTTTTAAATTTCTAGGTGCATTCTGGTACAATTTTTCCTATTAGTTGATATCCTTTCGCTACACTTACTATACATTTTTTTTTTGGATTAGTTATTTTTTTTTAGAGTTCTGATAGGTGAAGTTTTTTTGCTTCTTTTGAATAACTAGTAGAGGTTTTGAACGCTCTAATTGGCAGATAGGGGTAAAGATCTGGGGGCAGTACCTAAGGGCACCTCGCTTCAAGTGACGGAGGGGAACGAACGTAGGTTTACTCGTCAAATGGCACAAAGACTAGGACAGGACCAACTTACGCACCAGACCGACAGACGCCCCTCTACGTGGACTGAATCACCACAAGACTTGATCGTAACAGGCCACGAACTCCAATACTGGGACCCAAATTTAGGGACGGGACAAGCACATTCGAACGTTTATGAAACTACACGTACAGTAACGAACACGGCAAAAACTGTTAAAGTAGCCCCGCCCTCGCTGTTGGTGATTCAGGAAGAATCGGGGCGGGAACAGCTACAGACTAGGGATGGACAGACAGACCACAACAGACAGACTTCTACTCCGACAGGGATCCCAGGGGAAGACAGAGATTGCAGACGACAAGAACGCTTCAGCCTTCCACCTCAGACAGAAGATACAGGAAACGTGGCAGGGGCAGACGGTATTGAAGAACGGAACGATATGGACTTCAATCTACCGAATGTGAGAGAAGAGGACCGGAGAATGTCTCGAATGTTTCAAGAAGTGGTTTCTTCAGCTGTCCAGAAAAGCGAGAAGCAGATCATGTCGGTCTTCGCCGAGAGCATGAGCGAAGTAACGGCGACTTTCCAGGCCAATATGAGCCTGCTACAAAATAAGATCTGTGACCTGGAAAGAGGAGCCATTCAGCAGAAGGAACCACCACGGCAAACAGAGAGACAAGCTCCACGACTGACAGACGGGCAAACGGGTAGCCAGACAAACAGACAAACGCTAAGACCAACAGACCCATCTGACATTAGCTACCTTGCGCGAATGGAGACTCCGACGTTCAACAGGCCTAGCTCCATACCGAGACAAGACAGGCGGCGTGAGCCTAATGGTCCTCCAAGTCTTGGAAAGCCAGTAGAAGTTTACAAGTGGGGGTTTAAGTTTGATGGCTCGTCGAAATCGATGTCGGTAGAAAGCTTCTTGTTCCGGGTAGAGACTCTCAGGAGAAAATATGGGTTGACAGAAGAGCAGCTTTTCGTCAACTTCCACCACTTAGTGTTTGGGCCTGCGGAAAAGTGGTACTAGGAGTATATGCAGGAGAATGAAGGCGATGAGCTGCTCAACTACTTTGATTTGAAGACGGAACTGGTAAGCCAGTTCAAGCATCAACAACGAGACCACGAAATCCTAAGGACAATAATGGACAGAAGACAGCAACCCCATGAAACGTTTGACGACTTCTACAGCGACATACGAACTTTGACCTTGCAGATGAAGATCCGACCACACGAAGACGACTTGGTAGCCATACTCAGACGAAACATTAAAGACAGGGTAGCTACACTGATATTCGGGTGCACCATCAGGAGTATACAGGAGCTGAGGGAGGAGATTCCAGGATGAGGCGTAGCGTCAACGAAATAGTTGACGACCCAGGAGACCGAAGTTTACGGAGAGGCATGCTGGGTGATGTAGAGGACGAAGATTTTGAAGTGGCAGCAATCCAGAACAAAAGAACGAACAGACCAACAAACTACTTACACACAGACCCTACTAACAGAATAGCAAACGCCTTTACGAACAGAACAGACTTGACTAGGAGTACGGAACAAACCCCACCAGCATGTCCCTCCTCGTTTCACACCCTGACATGTTTCAGTTGTGGGCAGGGTAACTTCGCCTTCAATTGTCTGAAGTGTAGGGGAAACTTGAAGGTCGGCGGTGCATCCGGGAATCACTCGTCGATGGCGTCTGCACTCCCGGAGAAACAGGACAAACCGGGGCTGTCCAAATCTTGAAGAGGGACCCAAATGGTCAAGATACCGCAACGAAGAAGGAGATCCCTCCGAGAAAGAGCCTCCACAGGCGATTGCAAGAGTACGAAGAAGCAAGACGACGAATTTTCGGAGAAGAGATAGCACGACCTTCAAATCTCCGAAACTTTAGAAAGATACATAGGCTTAGGGAAAAGTTTGCAATATATAGACGACGAAAGTATCAAATAGAAGCATCTGTGATATGTACCTCGGACGATAATAGGCCATATGCAAAAGTGAGAATAGAAGGAGAGGAGATTCTGGGGCTATTAGATAGTGGAGCCTCTGTTAGCTGTTTGGATAAAGGTGCACTCGAATTCATAGCTAGGACGAACGTAACGTTAACTAGGATGGCAACAGACATTAGGACCGCGGACGGGAACCACCAACGGATACAAGGACGTTTTACGACTACTGTTTCATGGGGTGGCAAATCCCAAGAAATGGAGCTGTATGTTGTTCCTAGTTTGCAACAGCGACTCTATTTAGGGGTAGATTTTTGGAGCGCTTTTAAGGTCGCTCCTCACATTATCGACGAACTCGACACTCCATCTCCGACGGTAGAGAGTTCTCCTGTCCAGGCATTGTCACCCGCACAAACAGCTCAGCTGGAAAGAGTCAAGCAACTGTTTCCATCGTTTGCAGTGCAAGGTCTGGGTAAGACCTCCCTCGAAAAGCATGTTATCGAGGTGGATGACGAGCAAATTCCCATTAAGCAGAGGCATTACCCGATCTCGCCAGCAATACAGAAGCTGCTCTTCGATGAACTCGACCGAATGCTTTCTCTCGGGGTCATCGAAGAGAGTAACAGCGCATGGAGCTCTCCAGTGGTGTTGGTGCGGAAACCCGGCAAAAATAGACTTTGTCTGGACTCGCGAAAAGTAAACGCAGTTACGAAAAAGGACGCTTACCCGCTTCCTCACATCGAGGGTCTGTTGAGCAGACTTCAGGATACACAATTCATATCGGGTATTGATCTGAAGGATGCTTTCTGGCAGATTCCTCTGGAGAACAAGTCGAGGGAGAAAACAGCCTTCACAGTTTCTGGACGGCCGCTATATCAGTTCACGGTTATGCCGTTCGGACTGTGCAATGCCGCCCAGAGAATGTGTAGGTTGATGGACAAGGTCATTCCCACTCGGCTGAAAGAGAATGTCTTTGTCTACCTTGATGACCTCTTGGTTTGTTCTCCAGATTTCGAGTCACACGCCAGACTGTTGGAAGAGGTAGCGAGATGTTTAAGGGAAGCGGGTTTGACGATCAATGTTGAAAAAAGTAAGTTCTGCTATAAGGAGATAAGGTACCTCGGATATATCGTCGGGGATGGATGTCTACGGATGGACAAAGACAAGGTGTCGGCGGTCGAGAATTTCCCGATACTGAGGACTCCCAAGCAACTCCGTCGGTTCCTAGGGCTGACGGGTTGGTACAGACGTTTTATCCCCAATTTTGCTTCTGTATCGGCTCCCATGACCGATTGCCTTAAGAAAGGACAGACATTTACAATGACCGACGAGGCGCTGAGGGCATTCCAACAACTCAAAATGTCCTTGGTGACAGCGCCTATACTGACAAATCCGGACTTCACCAAACATTTTTACATACAATGTGATGCTTCGACATCTGGTGTGGGGAGTGTGTTGTTCCAATTAGACGCCGAGAAAAACGAACGACCAATAGCATTCATGTCCCAGAAGCTCAACTCCGCTCAGCGGAATTACAGTGTGACGGAACTTGAATGCTATGCTGCCGTTCTGTCAGTAAAGAAGTTCAGGGCCTATGTGGAGGGATTACCATTCACTATAATCACTGATCACGCAAGTTTGAAGTGGTTGATGACTCAGAAGGATCTGTCTGGTCGATTGGCCAGATGGAGCCTGAAGCTTCAGGGTTTTGACTTCGTGATCGAACATAGGAAGGGTGTCCAGAACGTAGTCCCTGATACTCTCTCGCGTGTCCATATGCAGGAGCTCACTTCCGATACGATAATGTTAGAGGTAGACCTTAGTTCGCCATACTTCACTTCGGGGGAATATGACGAATTAAGGAAGACAGTCGACATGAACAAAGACAAACTACCAGACGTATGTGTGTCCGACGGATTTGTCTACAAACGGACGGAGATACGGACAGGTGACGAATTGCAAGAAGATCGGGCATGGAAGCTTTGAGTACCGAAGGAGTTGCGTGGTAGTCTTCTACAATCTGCTCACGATTCTCCTGCTGCAGGACATGGGGGAATAAACAAGACACTAGCGAAGTTGAGACAGAAGTACTTCTGGCCAGGTATGACATCAGATGTACAGGCTTACGTTAAAGCGTGCGAAACCTGTAAGTGCAGCAAATCACTAAACGTAATATCCCGACCGCCGATGGGACAACAAACGATTACCGAACGACCTTTTCAACGCCTCTACATCGACTTCTTAGGACCGTACCCACGAACGAAGACAGGACATACTCACATATTTATAGCCTTAGATCATTTTAGCAAGTATGTTTTATTGCGGCCTATCCGCAGAGCAACGGCAGCTGAGGTAGTAAAATATTTAGAAGAAAATGTTTTCCACGTTTTTGGTGTCCACGAATTTATCCATTCAGACAATGGGAAACAATTCGTTTCCGAATTGTTTTCCAGCTTGCTAAACAAATATGGGGTCAAACACGTTCGCACCGCGTTCTACTCTCCTCAGGCAAATGCTTCCGAAAGGGTTAACCGTTCCTTACTGGTCAAACTACGGTCGTATATTGACGGGGACCAGAAGAACTGGGACCTGCATGTCAGTAGTGCAGCATTCGCCTTGAGAAGCGTAGTACACGATGCGACATCATTCGAGCCCTACTATGCCGTATTCGGGATACCCATGATACAACATGCTAGTGCCTATGAAGTCCTGCGCAGACTGGACATGCTTAAGGATCCAAGGGTAAATATTGAGAATAAGACTGATAAATTAGCTTTAATTAGAAATAAAATATTCGAGAACTTAAGACTGGCACATCAAAAATCCACCAAAGTCTACAACACGAGAAGCCGAGATGTCAAGTACGCCGTAGGGCAAACTGTCTATAGGCGTAACTTCAAACAAAGTAGCCTACCTGATGGATACAATGCCAAATTAGGCCCGAAATTCTTACCATCGGTAATCTTGAAGGTGATCGGCAACTCCCTGTACGAAGTAGGCAACCAGAGAGGTGAAGTGGTGGGCAAGTTTCATGCCAAAGACCTTCACGTATGAAGGACAAGAAGACTGTGATAGACCTGAAGCACATAAGCTGTCGTTGCTATAGATATGATAGTTTGTAAGTAGAGATATAGATAGTTATTTATTTATGTAGAGGTATAGAGATAAATTATTTATTATAGAGTATATTATTTATAGAGTTTATTTATTTATAGAGATTATGTATTTATATATAGAGCCTATTTATTTATCATATAGTTTATTTACATATAGAGTTTATTTATTATTGTATACTTATAGTTTATTTATTAGAGTTAGGTGGGGCGACCTGGATGTATCCAAATGCACCCCTATAATGATTTGTAGGTAGCATACGGGTACATCCACATACGCCCCTGTGATATAGTAGCTGTGATACAAAGATCTGTGATATAGGACGTGCTTTTTAACGAAAATATAAAGAAGTGCCCAGCTAGCCTCAACGGTTGGAGTAGAGGATCTCAGGGCGCAGGCCCTTGCCACACGTTGGGCAATAACAACAAACAGATATAAGATAGCCTGAAGCACTTGAATAAGCCAACATAAAGACGACGAACCAGGCCCCCTTTTTTTTACGAGGCCGGTTGGCGAGTGGTCGTGAGCCAACCGTCGTCATCGAGCCTGTTACGAGGGCCTGTACCTCGTCCAATAACAATAACAAAAAAAAAAAAAAAAGGTAGGTAGGTGGTACCTACAGCCATCATCCCTCCCACAGCCAGGTTCCTTTTGGGTTTTGGGGTTATTTTGCTTCCTTGTGCACCTTTTGTGCACAGGAAGCGATCCACACACACCCACCCCAGTCCAAGGGTGGGTTTTCTTTTAGTTTAGTGGAAAAATTACAAAAAAAAAAGTAATTACAAAGAAAACACAGCGATTTGCCTCGCAAAAAAATTAGAAAATAAAAGAAATGTCAACAATCAGCTGACATGAGAGAGGGAGATACACCCGTCTCTCTTTCGCAAAAATATTAATGGCGATCGGGAAATTATCTGTGGTTCTGGGCTAAGAAAAATAACATAGAATTCGTTCAGTCAATATCTTCATATTATATGTTTATATGGGTTTTGTTAGTCAGAAATTTTGTTTTGGGTTAATTAGGGTAGGTTAGTTATATTAATGTAAGGTATGTTATGTTATTTTATTGTTCGAAGTTAGGTAAATGTATTAAGTTGTTAAAGTGTTATACGTATGTATTATCATCTTGACGAAGGATATTGGCAAAGGGAATTTCCCTTTTCCAATACCCTGAAAGCAATATGGATAAAGATAAGGTACGACTGACATGACAAAGAGGGAGACAGAGGTAACATAGATGGACGAAAAGAAATGTAGGCAACGAATGTAAATGAAGGGGTAACGAAGAGAATGTAGTAAGAGTAAATTGAGGAAGACAAAAAAAAAAAAAAAGAAACTAGGGCAAAAGAACATCGACCGTTGCTCACTTCTTTTGATTAGATCATATGGGAACGGTCGATGCCCCGGCACAGATAGTAAAGAAAAAAAAAAGTTTACAGACAGTGGCATACAAAAAAAAAAGGGAAAGACAAAAAAAAAAAAAATCGAAGGAGATCTGAAAATTTTTTTTATTGGTAAGTGATGACTGCCTAAGGCTAGAAAAAAAAAATTTGTTTACGTTAGTTTAATAGCAATTTTCCTAGAAAAAAAAAAAGGAAAGGCAAAGGTCCAAAGGGCAATAGCTCCCCTTGAGAAGAGGATTGGGAACAAGACAGCAGAGGTATGTTATTTTAAAAATCGATTTCTACGAGCCAAATAATTTAACTTGGGGAACTTGTGGCAAATTTCCAGGACTTGGGTCGAACCGATACGCCCAAGCCTCTGCAATTTTTTTGGTAGACCCGGTTTGCGGTACGTAAGCAACGGCTAGCGGAGACCGCTAATCAAACCGCAAGACGGCCAAGCGGTATCCTACAAGGGGGCAAGGTATTGCAAGGAGCAAAGGCCACACAAAGAACTGAGGCGAGGTGCTCCGCCCCAAGGCTCCGTACCACAACAGCAGCAGCTATAGAGAAAAAAAAAAGAAAAGAGCAGCGAGGGAACAAGAAAATTTTTTTTTGAGTGAAAACATAATGCAGTGAATTTGCAGAATTTTTTTTGCTTAAAGTAGTTTTTTTTTCTTTGGAGTTATGTTTAGTTTAATTTTTTTTTGAAAAATCTCTTTGGGCAAATGAGTGTAACGTAAGGTATAACAAAAGTTCTGTGCTTATCACTTATATATCTAAGTCGCGAACATATACATAACTGGAGCATCAGCATCTTCATTTCATCTCTTCTTGTGCTGCCGGCAGGACAACGGGGGACATAAAAACCGTGAGTAAATTTTGTTGATTTTTTTTCTATGAATAGTTTTTTTTGAGCCATATTTTTGTGTTAAGAACAGAATTTTTTTTTTACTTGGGATAGGTTGGGGTAATTTAGTTTAAGTGAATTTTGTAGGTAAAATTATAGATGTAAATCTTGAGATCAGAAGAGGCTCGAAGGAATAAAGAGATGTTAAATGATAAAATTTTGGTAGTCGTATTATTACGATAGTGATGTGCGAGTGAAAAATTGTTGGTGCAAAGATGGTGTGTGGGGGAATGGGAAGGCCGTCCTTTCGTTGACCAGGCGCGACGATGACGTGACAGGACGACTATACTGACTGGACAAGGACTATACATGACGACCATACGCACGTAACGTAGAGGACATGAGACTATAGTGGCTGGATTGAGGCAGTAGGGGCCATCTCCAGTGAATATTGGCCAAGGAAGTGGCGAAGGTTGTGTCATCCAGACACAAGGGTGGGTTGGTCATGCCGGTGCCATCAACATCTGGCACGTCTATGGGACGAGACGAACCCGCATCCTGGAGAGACTAGGGGATATGGATGCCGTAGTATAGGGCTAGAATAGGATAGTTATAAGTTAGTTTAGGTATAAGTTAGGACGTATCATAAGTTTTTAGTATAGATTAGGTTTAGATTAGAATAGTTAGGTTAGATCTAGCATACCCTACTTTCTCCGGGATATGGGCATAAGCCCTTGAGCTTCTTCTTCTTCTTCTCCTGTCTTCTTTTCTATCTTTGCTTAAGTCCGTCCGTGGTCTAATTAGGTTAGCTTTTCTCTTATCTATTAAGTTCTTTTTTTATCTACATATGGCACGATTTTTTTTGTGTTTGAGCAGGTGGTGTGAGAGTGATGGGAGACAAGAACCAGCCCCGTCCGACGAGTCAAGCCGTGCAACCGCGTGCGTGCCGCCGTCCCCTTCACCCACACTGAAGACGCCTCCGTGGCCTGCCCCTAGCTCATAACACATCGTAAAGGAAAACTCCACTCTAATGCGGATGCACTGTCCCGGAGACCATGCAGAACGGATTGTAAACATTGTGCGCGTCAGGAAGAACGAGAGCTGGTTTGCATCCAAAGAATGAGAGCCGAACCTATCGCCGGCTGGAGCGTAGATGAGATCCGGAACGCTCAGAAGGAAGACCCGGATATCGAACCGATTCTGGCCTGGAAGGAGAACATGGAGAAACCGGATCATCAGGACATCTCTCACAGAAGCCCGACCTTAAATCCATATTTTGCGCAGTGGGACTCCCTCCATGTCCAAGATGGTGTTCTGAGAAGAAAATGGGAATCCTCCGACGGAAAGTCATTTGTAATGCAGCTTGTCGTACCGCGGACGAGGGTCAAGGAGGTGTTACAGGAAATGCATGGCGGGGCGTCCGGAGGCCACTTGGGAGTGAATAAGACGCTAGAAAAGGTACGAGAACGTTTTTATTGGTTAAATGCGAAGGAAGATGTCGAAGACTGGTGCAGAAAATGCGACGTGTGTGCAGCTAGCAAGGGTCCGAGAATCAAAACTCGAGGTAAGATGCACCAATACAACGTGGGAGCACCTTTCGAACGAATCGCAATTGACATCGCAGGGCCCTTTCCGGAAACCGACAATGGTAATCGGTATATACTCGTAGTGATGGACTACTTCAGTAAGTGGCCGGAAGCGTTTCCTATCCCTAACCAGGAAGCCAGAGCCGTGGCAGAGCAGATTGTCTACAATTGGGTTAGCAGATTCGGTGTGCCCTTGGAATTGCATTCTGACCAAGGGCGGAACTTCGAGTCAAGAATCTTCCAAGAGATGTGTCAATTACTCGGAATCAAAAAAACAAGGACAACCCCGCTTTATCCACAGTCGGACGGTATGGTTTCAATAGGACTTTGGACGAACATCTCTCGAAGGTCGTAGGTGACTACCAACGGGATTGGGACCGGCAGATTCCCTTGTTTTTGATGGCCTATAGAAGTGCCGTGCATAGCACTACTCGACATACGCCGTTCGAAATCTTATTTGGTTTAGCTCGTTTACCCAGTGAGGTGAAATTTGGATCTCCTACCAATGAGCCCAGAAATGAAGAAGAGTACGTGGCGGACCTTAGGGAAAGGCTTAGGGACATACACCAAAGGACCAGAAGCCAGATTAAGATAACGAGCGACCGCATGAAGACCAGGTATGATGCCAAGGCAACAACGTCAGGATTCCATTAAGAAGATCTAGTGTGGCTGTATAATCCCCATCGCCAAAAGGGTAAATCACCTAAGTTGCAGCAGAACTGGGAGGGTCCCTACAGAATAATAACCCGCATCAACGATGTTGTCTACCGCATCCAGCGAGGACCAAGGGCCAAAATGAAAGTGGTTCATGCGGACCGACTGAGTCTATACAATGGCCGAAGTGAGGACGCACTTGTTCGGGACGAACAAGTCTAAGAGGGGGGCAGTGTAACATCCCCTAAAGTTATGCTACAATAATGTAGAATAATAACTAAGCTCCTCCAGGCCATTCCAAAGTGTCTTTTCATTCGAGGTTCGTGTCTGCGGTTAAGTCTCCACAGTTCATGAAAGAGACCGATAATATCACGGATAAGAAAGAATTATATCTGCAAGAAATGGAATTATTACATCAGAATTTTTCTTGTTCCAGTAGTCGAAGAATTTGCTAGAAGTTTCTGGCTATCAGAAACTTTTGCTATATAAGAAAAGATGGCGATCGAAAGGGTACAGTAGTTTTTAAACTGTGGGGAAGAGATTAGAAAAGTGATAATGGGCGAAGTTGTAATTTTGTGATAAATTGAAAGTTGAGAGCTAACAAGTAGAAGTAATTAGTTTGGATTTGTGAATTAAGTAATTGAAAGGAGATAAGTGATTTGAGAGGAAAGAGACATTGTAGCAAAAGAATTGCGAAGAATAGTATAGTGTGAACCTGAATTGTTCTATAGACTAGAAAATAAAGAAATAATTTCACAGAATATTGTGGAGGAGGAGGAGTTTCTGAAAAGCAGGAATTTCAGAATCCTTATAGAAAGTGGTGGACCAATTGGTGCTAAGCGGCAAAAGGAGTCAAGTATTGAAAGATCAAAAAAAAAATATTAGAAGCCTCAGAACTTCCCGAAACTAATTCTATAACCGCAATGAGATTTTTAGATCGAATGTATCTAAATAATAAAATTTGTTTCGATATAGAGCCCTTTGAGGACATCTGCGAGGAGTTTGAAACAGAGGAGGAATAGGAGCAGGAACAACGTGCAGGTGATAATATTCGGGAAAATGTTCCAGATGAGGAAAACGTTTGCATTATATGTTTGAGTCTACGGCCGAATATAGTTCTGTTCCCGTGTAAGCACCTACAAATTTGCAACGAATGCAATTTAAAATTACAAGCGTAAAGTGTAGCGGACGGAAAAATATTTATCCTTATCTAGTTTGTCGCCAGGAAGTAATTGACGCTGTTCAAGTTCTTACAGTTTAAGACAATCATATTAATAAAGCAAATATGTACAAACAAACAAGTTATGAATCTTTTATTATGGAATTATTTTCACGTCGGATTTTAATTTATTTAACTTTTCTATTTTAGTAAAAAAATCAAAGTTAATATGATTAATTTCTAATTTAGTCAGAGTTTCGAAAACTAGAATCCTCCGATTGTCTAGAAAATTTGCATAGAAATTCTCATATTAAAGTGTATATATTTAAAAACTTTACCTCCAGGCGCCTGCGAGACAGTTATTGACATACCTTTAGCGGAGCGACGAAGTCGCGTGAGCGTCTAAACCACCCCGGAAAGCGGAGTTTAAGAAATTGATCGCATTTAAAAACTTAAACCCAGACGCCTGCCAAACAGTTTTTATAACCTTAGCTTTTTGGAGTTTTTGCGATTTTGTTTCGGGGGTTAATTCGCACAGCTTTTTCATTTTTGGCATTTTGGGCTATTTTTCATTATGACCAATCGCCCAACATATTGTATAAAAATGAACAATCGCCCGAATGAAAATTAATGTTCGCCCAAAAAATTTTCAGGTTTTTTTTGGGCGATTGTTCATTTTTGGAATTTGGGCGATTATTCGCGAGGAGTACTGCCCTCAGCGTTTATAAACGAGCACTTATGGTGGAA
Organism: Pocota personata; assembly: GCA_963082735.1. NCBI lineage: Eukaryota > Metazoa > Arthropoda > Insecta > Diptera > Syrphidae > Pocota > Pocota personata. The sequence continues at coordinate 92,381,761 of OY720431.1, forward strand.
AGGACCTACGTTTTTACATTCGGGTTGGGACTTCGAGATACCGATCCAGCCAACGAACTTGTCAACTGAAGAAGGATGAAAGTGAGGCCGATGTCACAGAGTGGAAGCGGAAGAAAATCAGGTTATGCGATTGTTCAACAAATCTTCCCAACTTAAAAAGGTGGTCAGAATAATTGCGTATTGCAATAGGTTCATCAGAACCTTCCGTCAACACCACAAGAAGTTTTGTCAATACAGGTGAAGTACAACAGCTGATGCCAATAAATCACCAATAAAATTCTTCACACCAACTGAGTTCGATGAGGCCAATAAATCGTTGATACGGGTCGCACAGAAAGCAATGTTCCCAGATGGTATCAACAAAGCAAGAGGCATGGGATCGCTTAACCCTTTTATAGACGGACATGGTATTATTCGAGTCGGCGGAAGGCTTAGTCAGGTAAACATCACCTACGATCAACAACACCCCATAATTCTGCAACTAAGTTTTAACATCACGCAGTTAATTATACGTGATTCACTTTCCAGATGTCTAAATAGAGCGATCGAACTGATGATGGCGAACTTGAGGCAGAAATATTGGATCCTCAAACTTAAAAGGGCGGTGAAGAAGCATGTTAACAGCTGCATCACATGCTATAGGAGAGTTACCAGCTCCTCGCATCACCGTGTCAAGGTCTTTCACACACACTGGCATCGATTATGCTGGGCCTATAAACATTCGGGCATGGAAAGATCGCGGAGCTAAATGCCACAAGGGGTACTTGGTAATTTTTATTTGCTTGACCTCGAAAACCATCCACTTAGAAGCGGTCAGCGAGGCATTTTTGGCTGCTTTTCGGCGATTTGCGGTACGACGAGGCATTTGTAGCAATATCTACAGCGACTGCGGTACGAACTTCGTGGGTGCTGATGCGGAACAACGTCGGTTACTTAAAAGCGGATCTCAGGACTGGAAGGAAATCGCGAACGTCTTAGCAACGGAAAAAACTAAATGGAACTTCAATCCAAGAAGTGAAGAGTGTTAAGTTCCATATGAAAAGAATTGTTGGAAACGGTACTCTAACATATAAGGAGCTCACCACGTTCTTAATACAAGTTGTTGTGAGTTAGGGTTGGCCACGGAGGCGTCTTTTGTGCATGTAAGGAGGACGACGGTACGGGGTGGTTCTTGTCCACCTTCCTTCACACCACCTACTCAGCACACAGAATCTCGTGCCATTTTGATCAAAAAACAAAAGAAAGCTACTTTACTTTAGACTTTGGACGGACTTCAAAAGATAGAAAAGAAAGCAAAGGAAAATTCAAATCCTAAACTAAACCTAAACTAACATAATGTCTTAAACTAAATCCTAATCTAAACCTAACTAACTTAAACTAACCTACAACTACTCCCTATCGCGCAATTTGTCCTTCCCCTTTTCTCTCCTCCCCAAACGGGTTCATCAAGTACCCGAGGTATGTCTGGTGGAAGTGGCAAAAGCTGGCCTGCCCACCCTTTGTGCCTGGTGACACAACCGATTGCTATCTCTTTGGCCAATGGTTGTGAGAGATAGCCCCTAAACGCGCTTCCCAGTCACGACCTAAGTCTGTCGTGGAAGATGTTTGTCAGTCGTCATGTTATGTCGTCATTGTTCGTAATCGTCCTGTCTTGTCGAGGTTCATCTACAGAAGGACAGCCCGACCGGCCATCCACACACAAATTAAAAAAAATCCTACTCACACATAATTTAAGTAGAAATAGACCATATAAACTTTGGTTGGCTCATAGCCCTATTAAATTTATTATAAAATTTAAACTTAAATCTATTATTAAAACTAAACTATCGCCTATTCTTTCTGCCAAGAATGTTTTTTTTTTGTTTAAAACAATTGACCCAAAAATGTACTCACGGTTTTCTGGTCCCCCGTTGTCTTGCCGTCAGCACGGAGATAAAAACAAGACCAAAACAAAAAAAAACCACCGAACCACAATCCTTAGCAGAAACTGACATGGATAAAAAAAAAACTTCTCCTAACCTTAATGGTATCAATACGCTACTTTAAGTTATCCAATTCAATTAACGTTTAGTGCTCTTTGGTAAAAATTTAACACTATTAAAAAATTCTGCAAAAAGGGAACTCACAGCACTCTGTGGCAGATCACTTCAATAAAAAAAATGCTCTTCCTTAAGGGAAATCACCAGCTTACTGTGGCAGATCACTGAAGTAAAAATTCAAGAAAAATGTTTTCTTTGTATGGAGATTACACACTGTTGTGTCCCGCGGAGCACCTCTTGGAACGTTAATTTTTGTTGGGGGAGCACCGCTTCCTGCCGTTCCTTATTGCGGACCACCGCTACCACCACCTGCACCGGACCTTGTCCAGTTGCAACGGTGTGGTTCTCAACCGGTCCTGGCAGGAAAACGACCAACGACAGGATTCTTCTAGGACCTGTGCTGCCTAGCGACTCTAACTGCCTAATGCTTTAAATTATTTTAATAATTGCCCATAAGCAAATTTTTACCATCGGCTGTGATAATTTATGATGCAATAACCCGTTGTCATTTATCTGGGTATCTGTTTCCCATTGTCCTACTTTTCGTCTCCTTCTTTTCCTTTGTTCGATGATGTCCTCTCTTTGTTAGTTCTCTTCCCCTTTTTCTTTGTCATATGTTGTCTTTGTCAGCTGTGAGTATTTTTTTTTTTTTTGTCTTTTTTTTTTCTTTGGAACATTGGAATAGAAAATTTTCTTTTCAAATGTCCTACGTCTCGTCATTGTCGGTTACTAAAATTTCGTTTGAACAAAAAAAATCCTGAACGATAATATACATAAATACACTAAACCTGACATACAATATTATTAACTAACTTACCTAATAACACTAGTACGACCTACGAACCCTACTCACGTAACATAAAACAAAAATTTTGACCTTATAAAAAAATATATAAACATATAATATAAAAATAATGAACAAACGAATTCTACGTTCTTTATCTTAGCCCTGATATTTTTCCGAGAGAGAGACGGGTATATCTCTCTCCCTCATGTCAGCTGATTGTTGACATTTCTTTTGCGAGGCGAATCGCTGTTTTTTTGTTTGTAGAAGTTGTTTTTTCTTTTATATTTCGAATTTTAAACATCAAATAAAAGGGAAAAATGGGGTGGGTGTGTACGGATCGCTTCTTGTGCACAAAAGGTGCGCACGGAAGCAAAATAAAACCAAAAAACCCAAAAGCGATTCGCTTTGGGAGAGATGATATCTGTAGGTACCACGGGCAACAGGTATGTTGGAATTTGTTTCCTTTTTTTTTTGTTATTAATTGGTCCAAATTTCCAAAACGCCAATCAAAACCCCACCCCTGAAATGGGGTGTATGTGCGAGGATGCAGAAGAACCGGTAGGACAGAACGAGAGGACGATGACGACAAATACCATCGTGGGATCGCTGGAGAAATTATCTGGGTTCAGGTACCTCTTTTAATTTTTTTGTTTCCTTTTTTTTTTTGTTTTTATTGGAAGAGGTACAGGCTCTCGTAACAAAGTAGAAGCGTGCTTAAACTCGAGACTTCTTTGTCCTCTAACAAAAGACCCAAGCGACTTCCAAGCTTTGATACCAGCACACTTCCTTATAGGGGTAACCCTGTTCACGTTACGTAAAACAATCGCATAGTGACGTCAGCGTGATATAGAAGGCGGAATGCACCCACGCATGTAAATTTCCCATGTGGTGAATTTTTTTGTTGATCGATTGTAATGTCATAAAAAAGTATATAAAAACTCATATAGAATTAAATAAAGATTATTCGGTTTTTATAACGTAGCGAGCACTGTTTTCGACTCTAAATTTTATGAAGTTTTTGTTAGTCAGAAACCGGTGAAAGTACTTGTTTCTTTTCTATAAGTTCAAAGTCGAACAGTAGGCGTAAAGATTATTTTACAGGAACGTTGGAAGGAAAAGTTCAATTAGGACGAGCGAATTCCGGATAAACTCGCTAACCGTTGGAATTCAATTCATCAATTATAGTTCTCTCGTTACCTAGACTAGAACTATGTGGAGCTGTTCTATTAACCCGTCTAATTAACAAAATTAAGATATCTTTACAGGCGAAAGAAGCTACAATCTTTGCTTGACCCAAAAGATGGTCAGTATTATGGATGGTTAGTATAAAAACAAAACCAAATATATAAATAATAAAATGCTTCAAAAATAAAATGCCACACGAAACACAAAACACAAATGCACACTCATCACACACACGAAACAAGATACACATGCACACCAACGAGGGACACATACAAAAAAAAACTTTTCAATACAACACAACACAATGAATTAAAATACTTTAAATTATAAATTTAAAAATAAATAAATGAACACTCATCTGAAATACTCTACACAAACTACCACCACCTGCACCGGACCTTGTCCAGTTGCAACGGTGTGGTTCTCAACCGGTCCTGGCAGGAAAACGACCAACGACAGGATTCTTCTAGGACCTGTGCTGCCTAGCGACTCTAACTGCCTAATGCTTTAAATTATTTTAATAATTGCCCATAAGCAAATTTTTACCATCGGCTGTGATAATTTATGATGCAATAACCCGTTGTCATTTATCTGGGTATCTGTTTCCCATTGTCCTACTTTTCGTCTCCTTCTTTTCCTTTGTTCGATGATGTCCTCTCTTTGTTAGTTCTCTTCCCCTTTTTCTTTGTCATATGTTGTCTTTGTCAGCTGTGAGTATTTTTTTTTTTTTGTCTTTTTTTTTTCTTTGGAACATTGGAATAGAAAATTTTCTTTTCAAATGTCCTACGTCTCGTCATTGTCGGTTACTAAAATTTCGTTTGAACAAAAAAAATCCTGAACGATAATATACATAAATACACTAAATCTGACATACAATATTATTAACTAACTTACCTAATAACACTAGTACGACCTACGAACCCTACTCACGTAACATAAAACAAAAATTTTGACCTTATAAAAAAATATATAAACATATAATATAAAAATAATGAACAAACGAATTCTACGTTCTTTATCTTAGCCCTGATATTTTTCCGAGAGAGAGACGGGTATATCTCTCTCCCTCATGTCAGCTGATTGTTGACATTTCTTTTGCGAGGCGAATCGCTGTTTTTTTGTTTGTAGAAGTTGTTTTTTCTTTTATATTTCGAATTTTAAACATCAAATAAAAGGGAAAAATGGGGTGGGTGTGTACGGATCGCTTCTTGTGCACAAAAGGTGCGCACGGAAGCAAAATAAAACCAAAAAACCCAAAAGCGATTCGCTTTGGGAGAGATGATATCTGTAGGTACCACGGGCAACAGGTATGTTGGAATTTGTTTCCTTTTTTTTTTGTTATTAATTGGTCCAAATTTCCAAAACGCCAATCAAAACCCCACCCCTGAAATGGGGTGTATGTGCGAGGATGCAGAAGAACCGGTAGGACAGAACGAGAGGACGATGACGACAAATACCATCGTGGGATCGCTGGAGAAATTATCTGGGTTCAGGTACCTCTTTTAATTTTTTTGTTTCCTTTTTTTTTTTGTTTTTATTGGAAGAGGTACAGGCTCTCGTAACAAAGTAGAAGCGTGCTTAAACTCGAGACTTCTTTGTCCTCTAACAAAAGACCCAAGCGACTTCCAAGCTTTGATACCAGCACACTTCCTTATAGGGGTAACCCTGTTCACGTTACGTAAAACAATCGCATAGTGACGTCAGCGTGATATAGAAGGCGGAATGCACCCACGCATGTAAATTTCCCATGTGGTGAATTTTTTTGTTGATCGATTGTAATGTCATAAAAAAGTATATAAAAACTCATATAGAATTAAATAAAGATTATTCGGTTTTTATAACGTAGCGAGCACTGTTTTCGACTCTAAATTTTATGAAGTTTTTGTTAGTCAGAAACCGGTGAAAGTACTTGTTTCTTTTCTATAAGTTCAAAGTCGAACAGTAGGCGTAAAGATTATTTTACAGGAACGTTGGAAGGAAAAGTTCAATTAGGACGAGCGAATTCCGGATAAACTCGCTAACCGTTGGAATTCAATTCATCAATTATAGTTCTCTCGTTACCTAGACTAGAACTATGTGGAGCTGTTCTATTAACCCGTCTAATTAACAAAATTAAGATATCTTTACAGGCGAAAGAAGCTACAATCTTTGCTTGACCCAAAAGATGGTCAGTATTATGGATGGTTAGTATAAAAACAAAACCAAATATATAAATAATAAAATGCTTCAAAAATAAAATGCCACACGAAACACAAAACACAAATGCACACTCATCACACACACGAAACAAGATACACATGCACACCAACGAGGGACACATACAAAAAAAAACTTTTCAATACAACACAACACAATGAATTAAAATACTTTAAATTATAAATTTAAAAATAAATAAATGAACACTCATCTGAAATACTCTACACAAACTACATAAAACAATTAACACTCGAATGAATTCACAAATTCATGTCAACAGCGGACGACACTTGCTTGGACTGCGGTTGGCCTTTGTATGTAACAATAATCATCTACAAAAGCTACCTGCAAAACACATCTGGTATTGGTAATCAATGCACCGGTACCACCCAATGCGTCGTATGTAGCAACACCATTCATCTCCGTCGTGGAACCTTCATAGATACTTATAGCCCGAGTGCTACTAGCATGCACGATTCGCAAACTTGAGTATTCGACGCCAGGAATACGATTACGTACTAAACAGACACGCTACATACTTCAACCACTCTCCCCGCGGGACTGCCGTTAGGTATTACTTCGCAGTTTATGCTATGCTTCTTGTGTCAACTTTTTCCGCTGCTTCAGTTGCTCTTCTTAGCTTTCCTATTCTCTGCAGCTCTTTTTGTACAGTTGTTACGAAGGAACATATTGCCATCCAATTTTCTTCCGACAGTAACATATGGTCGAGGAGTAATGACGGACTTGGCAGAGTAATTCTCCATGCCTTGAAACTTGTGCAGTAAAACACTGCGTGCTCTGTATCTTCATCTTCATCTTCACCTGGGCATTCCGAGCAGGATGGTGAGTTGTCGTGTCCGAATCGGTGTAGATATTTGCGGTAGCCACCGTGGCCAGACAGGAACTGCGTCAGATGGTAGTTGCAGTCTCCATGCTTTCGACTTATCCAGTCTTGGATTGTCGGTATAAGTTTGTATGTCCATCTGCTTTTTGTTGTATTAGGCCAACAAGCTTGCCACATATCTGCTGACGCTGTCCTTTCTTCAATTTTTATCACCTTGATACCAGTGGCGTCGTGATGACTCGATGCTGTTCTGTTATACATATATCCTCAGCATTTCATCTGCGAGAATATCGATGGGGACCATTCCAGCTATGACAAATGCAGCTTCGTCAGAGATGGTTCGAAAGCCGCTGATTGTCCGTAGCGCACAGAGTCTGTATGATGACGATAGTCTCCCTTTGGTCTCCTTCGTCCTCAGTACCTCCGCCCAGACTGGGCGGCATATAACAGAACTGAGGTGATAACTCTAGAGAGTAGAATCCTTCTAGCGTATCCAGGTCCACCGATGTTAGGCATGATACGCGAGAGCGTATCGCAAATGCAGGGTTTGCGATGCTTTTTTGGTAACAAAATCAACATGCGTTTTAAACCGTAGCTTGTTGTCCAGCATTATTCCAAGATATTTGAAGATATTGGCCAATCTTTTATCCGAGCAATTGCTTCATTTGTGGCTGATTCTACTGCTCGAATCCGTTTAGCTACTGTCACGACTGCAATGTCATAGGCGAATCTAATTATCGTTACTCCCCCAGGTAGCGCTAATCGTAGGACTCCGTCGTACATGATGTTCCACAATAGTGGCCTTAAAACCGATCCCTGTGGAACTCCCGCAGTTACGTTATAGTATTTTACCCCTTCATCGGTATTGTACCTCAGCTTCCTGTTGTTGAAGTAGTTAATCACTATCCATAGCAGGTAATATGGCGTATCCATCCTGGCAAGTGACCTTCTAATAAACAACCAGTTCACAGAGTTAAATGCGTTTTTGACGTCCAGCGTTAGTACTGCACAATACTCCTTTGTGCCGTAGAGTCATCTCTCTTCTTCGATGGCACCTTTGGCGATATCAACTACCACTCTTATGGCATCTACAGTAGTTCGTGCTCTTCTGAAGCCAAATTGGTGATCTGAGAGGGCTCCTTTCTCTTCTGCTACTGCGAGTAATCTATTATAGATTATCTTCTCGAAGATCCTTCCCATGGTGTCTAATATGCATATTGGGCGATAGGATGATGGTTCTCCTGGGGGCTCCTTTCCTTTTGGCAGTAGGACCAAATGCTGTGTTTTCTATTTTTGGAAAAGGTTCCTTCTTTAAGGCACTTCTGCATTGTTGTTATGAAGAGGTCTGGTCTTTTTGTTAGAGCTGCCTTTACTGCCTTATTCGAGATGCCGTCGAGTCCAGGCGCCTTGTTGTCACCTATCTTGCTGCATGCAAGAGCAGCTCCTCGTGAGTAATTAAAGGAATATCTTCTGGATTGACTTCTCTTATAATATTGCACTTAGTAGCAGGCCTTTGAGGGAAAAGGTGCTCTACTATGGATCTCAGCATTATCGGACATGTTATTTGAGGAGTCCTATAGTTCTTTAATTTCGTCATCACCATTCTGTATGCCGAGCCCCATGGGTTAATTTCGGCTTCTTGACAGAGACGTTTAAAGCCTGCAGTTTTGTTTTTCTTGATGGCTCTATTTAAGCTACGTCTCGCCAGTCTAAGGGTGTCCAGGCATTGTTGGAAATCCGCCCTCCTTCTTGATCGTTGGACTTTGCGCCGGGCTTGTAGACATTTTCCCCGAAGTTCGCCTATTTCCTCATTCCACCAGTAACACGGTGATGCCTTCCTGGTGTTTGCTCTCCTAGGCATTGATGCGTCGCATGGTGTGGAGATGGTGCCTGTGAGGTGGTGCGCGAGGGTCTCCGCTGTTCCACTTGGAGTTTGGTCACCGTTCAACATCTCTTCGAATGCATCCTTATCGAAAGATCTATCGTTCCATTTTGGGCTAGTAAGTTTTGGGAGTGTTGTGTAATGTATAAATGAAAAACTAGATTCTAATTGTGATCTTTATTGTACGATAGACTAATTCAGACTGACTAGTAAGATAAGTAATATAAGCTAGTATATATACATCTATAATTCACATAAGTATTCATGAGTATGTGTTTATCTATAATTTATACTTATCAGTTGTACTTTATACAACATCTTCCTTTCATATATACATACGAATAATATTTAATTCAATATAGATAATAATAACAAAATATACGTTACTAGGATTTTTTTTTTTTTTTTTTTTAAATTCCTTAAAATACATTTTCTATTTGCATTTATTTTTAGGTAATTCAACAATCAAACATTTTCATTTAAAAATAGATAAATAGATAAATAATAATATAATGTATGTACATACATATATGTTATATATTTAATGTAGATTATTAATTCAAGTTATGTATTTATATTTCCACTTATTACTTTATAAAAAAAAAGGATACAAAAAAAAAAATTCATTTAAACTACGTGTGGTGGGAAGCAAAACGACTCGGTGGTGCTACGGTTCTACGGAAACGCGTAACATACTTTGATTTTGTAGGTGTAAGATTTGCATTTCGTTTCTCTTCATCATTTTGTGGCACAAAATTATTTGAATTTGGAATACTATCTTCATTTTGCGTTTGTGATATCAATTCATCTGGATCTACACGCTCTGATTTTACACTTTGAGGAGAACCAGTTTCTATGATATGTTGTCTGTTACGACGATATTGTGTGCCATCCTCTGAACTCACTATGTATGATCTTGGTTCTTCACACTTTTCCAGAACTGTAGCTGGTTGCCAGTGTGATGTTGGGGTTTTCTTAAAAAAAACATTTTTGCCTTTTGTTAAAGCTGGTAAATGACGAGCATTTTTGTTATAAAATGAGCAAGTTTTTTGCTGCTAAAGCTCAATTTTCTTATTATGTTCATCAATATTAACTTGAAATGGCCTTAAGTTTTCGGACAATATAGGCATTTTTGTCCGCAATTGACGTGACATTAACAGTTCAGAAGGAGAACTAATATTTCCTTTTCGTGTGGTTCTATAGTGAAGAAGTGCTATGTAGGGATCAGAATTGGTTTCATTGCACTTATTAAGGATCTCTTTTATGGTTTGAATGGAGCGTTCCGCTAAACCATTCGACCTAGGAAAATAGGGGCTTGACGTTATATGCTCAATTCCTCAGCTTTTATTAAAATTGCCAAACTCTTCTGAGTTGAACGGCGGCCCATTGTCACTAACTATTATTGATGGTATACCATGACGTGAGAAAATTGACTTAAGATGGGTTATGACATTTTGACTACAATAAGTCTTATTTAATTTAGCTATTTCGATGTATTTCGAAAAGTAGTCGACAACGAGAAGATACATATTCTTGTTATGTTCGAATAAATCCATTCCTACTTTATACCAAGGTAATGAAACAATTTAATGCATACGAATGGGTTCTTTTTGGTTTTGTGGTCGATAACGAATGCATATATCACAATTCCTAACAATGTTTAGGATATCATGCTCAATATTAGGCCAGTAAATTGACTGTTTTGCTAGACTTTTACATCTTTCTATACCCATATGGCCTTCATGTAAAATTAGTAAGACGTTATGTCGCATTTTTGGCGGAATTACAAGACGATTTGATTTATATAAAAGACCTTCAACGACTTCAAGCTCGTTGCGAATATTATAGTACGGCATTATAAAATGATCTATTTCTTTTCTATTAGTGGGCCAGCCAGTTTTATGGTATTCCATGACTTTTGATAAAACAATATCATTTTTGGTTTCGGTGCGGATTTCTTCTTGCTTTGAATAAGACATCGCCAATGGGCGTGCCGATAAGACTAAATTGCAATGAAGATTTATCTCACTGTCAAATTCAGTTAAAGATTCATTTGGCAAGGCTGCGCGAGATAATGTATCAGCCACATACATATATTTTCCAGGCTTAAAAGATACTTTTAGATCATACGCTAAAAGCCTAAGCATGAATCGTTGTAAACGCGCAGGAACCTTATACAATGGCTTATCAAAAAGTGGGACCAGCGGTTTGTGATCGGTTTCAACCAAAACCGATTTTCCAAAAATGAAGGAATGAAATTTAGTGCACCCAAATAGAATAGCAAATAATTCCTTTTCTATTTGGGCATAATTTTGCTGTGATTGAGTAAGCGTGGCTGAGGCATATGCGATTGGATTGCCATGGTGAGAAATCACTGCCCCAACTGCATTTTGTGAAGCATCTACAGACAAAGTCAGAGGCTTATTCGCATCAAAGTATGTGAGAACTGGTGCTTTAGAAATTAACTCTTTTAATTTGTTGAATTCTCTTTCATGTTCCTCAGACCAATGCCATTGTATGTCTTTTTTCAACAGATTCCTTAGATTGACATTTTCGACAGACATATCCTTAACGAAAGACCCTAGGTATTTTACCATACCTAAAAAACGCTGTAGTTCCGATGTGGAAGTTGGTCTTGGAATGCCGCAAATCGCATCTATTTTTGCCTTATCCGGACGGACACCCATTTGACTAAACACATGACCTATGAAAATTACCTCACTTTGACAAAATTTTGATTTTGTTGGGTTAAATTTAAGCCCTATGTCTGCAGCTCTTTGAAGAACTTTCTCCAAAATATGATCGTGTTCTTCTTTGCTCGAGGCATAAATTAAAAAATCATCAATGTAGATTATAACGTTAGATATATCCGCAAAGTTTTTGACCATTTCACAATGAAAAATTTCCGGTGCTGCATTTATACCGAAAGGCAGTCGAAGAAACCGAAATCTACCGAAAGGTGTATTGAAAGTACATAACTTCGAAGACTCTTCATCCAATTGTATTACCCAAAAGCCTGAGTTTGCATCAAGGACACTAAAATATTTAGCTCCACTCAGCTTTGCTTTACAATCATCTATATTTGGAAACGGGTAATGTGGACGAAGTAAAGCCTTATTCAAATGACGCGGATCTAAACACAAACGAAGTTTTCCATTCGGTTTTCTTACTAATACGATAGAATTAACCCATTGAGTTGGCTCTGTAATTTCTTTAATGACTTTAAGTTCTTTTAATCTATTTAATTCTAGCTTGAGATCTGAATTTAACGCGAATGGAATTTTGCGAGGGCTATCAACGACCGGGCTCACATCACATTTGAGTTTTAAATGACATTTCCCCTTTAAGCAGCCTAAACCTTCAAAAACATTTTTAAATTTTAATAAATAATTTGGAATAACATTATTTTCTCCGCTATTATTCATTTGATTGACACTAATACAACACTCATCCGTTTTCTTAATTAATTTCATATCTATGCATGCTTTCAGTCCTAATATACACTTGCAATCTAAATTGATAATATAAAATTTTAGTATGTAGGTTTTATTTTTGAATTTACAAGACAGCATACAATAACCTATAACATAAATTTTTTCTCCGCTAAATGTAATTAAGTTTTCCTTACTTGACTTGATGATATTTCGTGAATAACCAAGTGACTGGAACTGTTGTAATGACATAACATTTCCTTGAGCGCCCGTGTCCAGTTGGAAAGAAATGTTGCATTTGTTTACTTCTAGTGACACGTTCCATTCCGGTACTGCTTCTTGTTGCTATTGGTGTTGAAGAGTACCGAGATACAATGTTGACAGCTCAGAATCTGCATCAGAAACATCTTCGACGAATTCGATGTTGCGAACATGTAGACCCCTTTGACACATTTTCGCAAAATGGTTTTTTTCTTTGCACTTGTAGCAAATTACACCCATAGCTGGACAAGTGTATTTGTGTACTTGGCCACAGTTATTACATGAGCAGTTTGTTGGCGAAGGAAGAAACTGGCTTCTTGATGTGGTACGATGCTGGTAGCGGTATGAGTTCTGTTGTTGGTTTTGACGACTAGATAACTGGTAAGATGACTTTGGCGACGACGATGACGTAGGTGGATGATGATTGCTTTTTGACGTTTGACGATGAGAATGATGCGGACAATTGGATGGTGCGGGGAATGAGTCATGCTTTTGCAGGGCTCCAATAAAACTACTTGTTTGCTGAGCTTGGAGTTGCTGAATATGTGCCTTGTTGAGTTCCATGCTTCTGGACATTAGGACTGCCTTATCGAGAGTAATTGTGTCCTCATTAAGAAGCCTTTCCTTCACGTGTCTAAATTTGTTATGAAGTCCGCATATAAATATATCACGAACTAGGTCTTCACGTATTGTTGTAAATTCACATGATAAGCTCAAATTCTTGAGTGCTGTGACAATTTCGTCTATAGACTCGTCCGGTCCTTGCCTTCTAGAGAAAAATGTGTATCTCTCCATTATTAAATTTACCTTTGGCAGGAAGTATGCATCAAGTTTTTCTATCAGCTTGTTGAACGTAATATTGTCCAATTCTTCATTGAAAGAACTAAATATGTCTAATGAATCTGGACCCATGTAGTGGAGTAACAGAGCGACTTTTCGGCTGTCTGGTTGACTTTCTAAATCCGATGCACGCAGGTAGATTTTGAACGTATTATACCAATGTTTCCACGCTGCCGGCAGATTGCTACTTTTCAGGTTAAGTGGCATGATTGCCATAGTAGACGGCACTGGCATCGACACGCTGGAAGCTGCTGTGGTAGAACTTCCTTGTTTTGCCTGATTTTCTAAATCATTGGTCATCTTCAAATGTTCTCACTTTTTCACGTTTTCACTATGTACTTAGTTTAGAAACCCCACATCTGACAATATGTTGTGTAATGTATAAATGAAAAACTAGATTCTAATTGTGATCTTTATTGTACGGTAGACTAATACAGACTGACTCTAATAAGTAATATAAGCTAGTATATATACATATATAATTCACATAAGTATTCATGAGTATGTGTTTATCTATAATTTATACTTATCAGTTGTACTTTATACAACAGGGAGCTGGACTGGTTTTTTCCGTTGCTGTGTGAATATTCCTCACTTACCCTCCACTTTATGGTTTTCAGGATGGAGTTGCTCGAGTCTACTCCAGCATTCCGGTATTAGCAATGCCTATCGCTAGGGGAGCGAATATTTCAAATAAGACCTGTCCTCTGGTGTTGTATGCGAAAGTAGAAGTACGGTATCGTGTGTAAAATGATGTACCGATGCTTTTGTCCAATGCTTGTTTACCTTTCGTCACAGTTTCGTTGTTCATTTGTTCATTGCCTGTATGTAAACAAATATAATAATTTGTTTCTCTTTTCATGTTCTGTGAGACGCATGAACATGTATATACTCAACAAGATAAGACGTTAAGAAGGCAGCAGAAAGAGACCAGAAGTTGTAGCAGAACAGCATAAGTGCTATAAGCGGAAGTTAGAAGAAGCATCCTGATGACTTTCGCTCATCGGTGGGGGGTGAATGTTCACGTTACGTAAAACAATCACATAGTGACGTCAGCGTGATATAGAAAGCGGAATGCACCCACGCATGAAAATTTCCCATGTGGTGAATTTTGTTGTTTGATACTCGTAGACTGTAATGTCATTAAAAACTATATAAAACTCATATAGAATTAAATAAAGTTTATGCGGTTATAACGTTTTTAGAAAGTTGTTGCCTTTTATTCAGTTAATTTTTAGAGATTTTTACCCGTTTGTTATATATCGGTTCAAGTCTCGAACACTTCTTCTCTTGTAGTTTTTAGTAGTAGTACTAGTAGTGGTGGTGGTTCGACTCGGTCGTTCCCCACTTTTGTAAGAGTACGTTTCACTAAAATGAGCTTTTTTTTATTATTTTATTATAATCCTTCATGCTCCCCTGATTTTTTGTTTACTATGTGTGTTGTTGGGATTCGATTCAATTCATAGATTCGCGGCGTTGTATTGTGCTTTTTTTATTTATTATTTCTTTTTTTTTCGTGTTCAATAGTGATGGGCAGTTGCTATAGCTGTGTAACTCGATAGCGATTGATTTAGTTCTATCAATACTGTCAGTGGTGACAGGGGAACTTCTGCTTTGCTCCTGCAATAAATAAATGAATAAATAAATAAATAAAATTCTGTGTGAAAATTGTAAAATTTTCTGCCATCGTCCTATGTGAATATTCAACCAAATGATTTATATATGAAGAAGAACAATTTACCTTATCGGTGTACTTCTTGCGAGAAATACAGTCGTACATAATTCCGTACGCACACCGCCTCTCAAACTCCACCGTGATAAGGAATCTCTACTCTCCGCCCAAACAGCAACTGATGATATGTCTAAAGGCTGAACTATAATAGTAGAATGCTTTCGCTCTTTCGTAAGTGTACGTATGAAAACTTAACAAGCGGTCCCCGATCTAAGTACTAACAGCGCCCGATGGTGCTTGATTTCGGTGATCGGACGAAAATCTTTGCTTCCGAACACATACCCCTATTATGGGCTACTTGAGCAATTGACAGTACTGAAGGAAACTTAACGTAGAATTATGACATTAGCTTCCGATTGCTTCCGACAATTATAGTCCAGCCTTAACTCCTCTTCTCTCTCCCCATTACCAACTGAGCCTGCTCATCATAGCCCTCCTGAAACCATCACAAATGACATTTTGTATAAAGAGATCATTTCTCTGCAACAAATGGTACAAGTGATTTGGAAGATATCAATGCACTGAAAAATGAAAAGAAAACACTGCTCAACCAAAACTGTAGCCGCTGAAAGCAACGACAACATCATACCCGGTTCAACAACACGTATGGAACATTGTTTGTAAGAAGAGGAAGATGAAATTAACCTCAGGCTTATTTGGCGAAGGGAATGGAAACAAACCGATCTTCATCAATGAGAGCTTTCAATAGAGCTTTATTCAAGAAAGCTAAAGAAATTCAACGACAGAAAAAAATTGCTTATTCATTACCACGTTTATATTGCGGATTGAATTCGGATTCAATTCGGGTTGAGTGTCATGTAAACTCAAATTGGATTGAAACAGGATTGACTCGATCCGATCTCAAAATTTTCTGCGATCAAGTTGAGTTTTTGCATGTAAACGCGGGTCGAAAGATTGAGTTTGACAGATAGAGAAAAAAGAGATATCGATAAGGGTGTTTTTCTTGCATACACAACTCCGCACAAACTCAATCCATTTTCGATTCAATTATAACTCGATCCCTCAATTCAGTTACAGAGAAAACCTGGATCGAAACTCAATCCTTTTTCAATCCGATCTCTCAATCCGATCATATAAACGTGGTACATGGGTTAGTAACAGCACTTTTACACGCGGAGACTCGAAATGAGAGACACTTGTCTATTCTCTTTTGGCGTCGTGTGCAACTTTTTGACGTCGAGATTCTATAGATTAGGATTTTTCATATTTCTGTTTCTCGATTTATTCGTATTTTACTGTTACCACTTTTATATGGCTGATTCAATTCGGGTTGAGTGTCATGTAAACTCAAATTGTATTGAAACTGGATTGACACGATCCGAACACAAAATTTTCTGCCATCGAGTTGAGTTTTTGCATGTACTCGTAAACACGGGTCGAAAGATTGAGTTTGACAGATAGAGAAAAAAGAGATATCGAAGGCAAAAAAATGTCTTGTCATTTCGTGTTGTTTTGTTTGTGGCGTTAAGGAGATGCTGTGCGGAGTAAATTGCAATAAAAGATGGCGAGTAGGAATATTTGGACGCATGAAGAAACAAGCATAATGCTTAAAATAATAGAGGAGAAAAAATGTATGCAGTACTTCAATGGGAAAAATACAGAAACAGCGAAATTTATAAATTAATAGAGAAAGAAATGGACTTGAAAAGATTTGTGAACAAAAACTCAAAACAAATTGAGTTTAGGTGGAGAAAATTAAAGATGGCATATATCCTGGAAAAGAAAAATAACAACAAAAGTGGACAAGGATGAGAGACATCAAATTTCTACGAGGAATTAGATCAAATATTAGGTTCTCGTCCTTCAGTAACAACTCTTAGCACTGACATTGACTCATCGGAAGGTAATGTATTTGAAAAATTATTCAAGGTGCTCCTCCAAGTGAATCTTCAACAGCAGATGGTAAAATATCCACTTTATCGTCTGCTGCAGAAGTAGATACAGACGACATCCCTTCGACAACCACAAAAAAAAGGAAAGCTGCCAGAGGACCTAGCACAAGACACTTAGATGGTGACTGCCCGTTTCGAAAAAATAACTAAAAAGAAGCATGAAGAGTTTTTCAATAAACAAAAGGAACTTGTGCCGTATGAATGCGAACTTTTTCGCAAACAGGAGCGAGAACGCCAGAATAAGTTCAGAGAACTAATCGAGGAGAACACCAATAGGTTTTTAGACGGCTTGAGAGCTATAAAAAATAAAACTACCGCACCAAATGAATCCGAAAAAGAAAATTCGGCAAATATTAGTTCTTACTTTAGCTCTTTTGACCCGAACGACCTTAATTAAAATTTAACTTTTTAGTGCAGAAATTGTGTGGGCCCTAGGGCCCGGTCAATAAGCATAAAAAAAAAAATTACAATAAAAAAAAATAGGTAAATATAGGTTAAGTTATTTTCTAAGTTAAGGCTTGTACTAAGCTTCAATAAATAAATAAAAGTGGGTAAGCCGGATCACCAATTAAAATCGCACCAATTGGTTTACTGTCAATTATTCGTTTTGGCTGAAATGAAGAAAAACACTTTTCGGTCAATTATATATGATGAAAAATTCAATTTAGTATTACCAATTCAAAGATATTGTGATTTTTATATATATTGTATATATGAATCTTTGAAAACAACAGCTTCATGTGTGCAAGCAGGATGCTTGCATGTTATGTCTCTGAATCTAAAAAATGGTAATAATGTCTACCTTTCACACAAATTAAACAAAAAATATGCTTACAAATAGTTACTATCAACAACTGCCTGAAGCACAAGAGAGGCCCAGCCTTTTCTATTTATATAATTCTGATGTCCTTCTGATTTTGGTAAAATTGGGATATGGGTTCCATCTAAAGCCCCCAATACTTGCGGCAGTCCAGTTTTATTTTCAAATGCAGTCATTACATTGAGCAGCTCATTTCCAACGGGAAATTTTATTTCGTCTTTTAGAAATACTTTGATGCAAGCACTGCAGAATTGGTAAACACAGTTTTTAACAGTGTTTTTGTGGACGCCGAACTGGTTCCCAACAACTCTGTATTGTGATGACAACTTAAAAATTGCAATGGCAACTTTTATTTCGGTGGATAGTGACTCACGGATATATTCAGGATTTGGTTTAAGTTCCAATTCTAATTTTTCACAAATGAAAGAAAATGTATCTTTGTCCATTCTAAAATTCTCATTCATTTCGGAAAAATTTTCAGAGTTGACCGGATTGAGAGATCGGATTGAAAAAGGATTGAGTTTCGATCCAGGTTTTCGATGTAAACGAATTGAGGGATCCAGTTGGAAAGGAATCGAAAGAGAATAGAGTTTGACACTTCTCTTTTGTGCGGAGTTGTGCATTGTTGTGAGCTAGGGTCGGCCATGGAGGCGTCTTCGGTGCGAGTAAGGAGGACGGCGGCACGCTCGCGGTTGCTCGGCTCAGCTTTATCGGACGGGGTGGTTCTTGTCCACCTTACTTCACACCACCTGCTCAGCACACAAAAATCTCGTGCTATTTTGATCAAAAACAAAAGAAACTCTACTTAAATTTCGGACGGACATCAAAAGATAGAAAAAGAAAGTAAAAAGGAAAATTCAAGGACTTGTGCCCATGGCCAGGAGAAAGATTAGGAAGGTCTTCGCGAAGCTTACCCTACCTATCCTAAACTAAACCTAAACTAACCTAATGTATTAAGCTAAAACCTAATCTACACCTAACTATCTTAATCTAACCTATAACTACCCCCTATCGCGCAATTTGTCCTTCCCCTTTTCTCTCCTCGCCAAATGGGTTCATCAAGTACCCGAGATATGCCTGGTGGAAGTGGCAAAATCTGGCCTGTCCACTCTTTGTGTCTGATGACACAACCGATTGCTATCTCTCTGGCCAATGATTGTGAGAGATAGCCCCTGAACGCACTCCCCAGTCACGGCCTAAGTCTGTTGTAGAGGAGGTTTGTCAGTCGTCACGTTATGTCGTCATTGTTCGTAGTTGTCCTGTCTTGTCACCGTTCATCTACAGAAGGACGGCCCGACCGGCCATCCACACACCAAAATAAAAAAATTTCTATTCACACATAATTTAAGTAGAAATAACTGAAACTTTGTCTGGCTCATTGCCCTTTCCAATTTATTATAAAAGTAAACCTTATACTACTATTAAAATTGACTTCCTATTCTTTTCTGCTAAGAATGTTTTTTTTTTTATAACACAATTGACTCAAAAATGTACTCACGGTTTTACTCCTTTTTTTTTTTCTTCACTCCCTCGTTGTCCTGCCGGCAGCACGAAGAAGGATGATCCTCTCCTATTGCGGAGAGATAAAAAAACGCGACCGCAAACAAAAAAAACCACCGAACCACAATCCTTAGCAGAAATTGACATGGATTAAAAAAAAACTTCTCCTAACCTTAATTGTATCACTACACCACTTTAAGTGGTCCAATTCATTTAACGTTTAGTGCTCTTTGATAAAATTTTAACACTATTAACAAATTCAGTAAAAAAAAATGTTAATTCAAAAAAGGTAAAAACAAATTATCCACGTATTCCAATACAAAATTTTTGCTTCCTTAAGGGAACTCACAAGCATATTGTGGCAGATCACTTCAGTAATTAAAAAAAATCTCTTCCTTAAGGGAATTCACTGTGGCAGATCACTTCAGTAATAATCCAAAAGAAAATGTTTTCTCCATATGGAGATTACACACTGTTGTGTCCCGCGGATCACCTCTTGTAACGTTTATTTTTTCTTTTTTTTTTTTGTTGGGGGAGCACCGCTTGTTGCCGTCCTCCTTACTCGCACCGAAGACGCCTCCGTGGCCAACCCTAGCTCACAACAATGGCGCCCAACGTGGGGCAATGGCCTACGCCCTGAGATGCTCTACCGACTGAGGTTTGCTGGGCACTCATTCACATTCTCGTTAGCAAGCGCGTCAAGTAGTCCTATTATACCTTAGTTTAATATAATCCAGGTTATCACAGCTTCTATATCACAGCTCTTATATTACAGGTTCTATATCACAGGGGCGTATGTGGATGTACCCGTATGCTACATACAAATCCATGATAGAGGTGCATTTGGATACATCCAAGTCGCCCCACCTAACACTAATCAATAAATTATAAAATAAATATACTATAATAAATAGAGTCTATATATAAATAAATAATCTCTCTAAATAAATAAACTCTATAAATAAATATACTCTATCTATCTCTATAAATAAATAAATAAATAAATAAATAAATAAATACTCTAACTGCAGGACATAACTAAATACATACATACATATATATCACAGATAATCCGGCAACGGCATGCATGAGTGCGTCAAGAGTGTTTTCCTAACACAGTCGTTCACAGACTTTCAGAGAGTGTAGACGTGTTTCGGCTTCGAGTGAAATTGACAGTAACTTCAAATAATCTATTAGACAGTGCGTTTTCAAGTGGCGAGTTAGCCTAGTGGTAGTGGTGTGCTGGTCTATCAAGCCAGCAACCCTGGTTCAATTCCCGGCCAGGGAAAATAAAATTATATGCTGCAGCAGCAGCAGAAAAAGCAGCAACTGCAGAAGCAGCAGAAACAGCAGCAGAAACAACAGCAACAGCAACCACAGCAACAACCGCAACAGAAGATGACTGCAAAGACAAAGGTGCCTCCAATTAATACCTACAAAATTGAGCTGAAGGATACCATCGAACTATGAAAGTCGGCCATAGGCAATCATTTTTCTATTAAAAGATTAAATGAAAATAGACATGCCATCCACTGTAATACAGTGGAAGATTATAAAAAAATTAAAGAATTACTTAGGGACACGACGACGGAGTTCTTCTCTTTCACCCCGAAGGGGGAAAAGCGGCAAACAATGCTGCTGAGGGAGATAGACCCGTCTACTGATCCGGAGACGCTCCTTGCGCTGCTTAAAGAGAAAGAGTGCAATGAGCTCGAATTCGTAGGGGTCAAGCCATTCACCACAGCTAGGGAAAAAAGGGAGAAGCAGAAACTGCCGTTCTTCCTAGTTCAGCTTTCACCCAATAGCAAGCTGGATGGTCTAAGGAGTATTAAAGTCCTAGACTACCAGGTTGTCGTATGGGAAAAATTAAGAAGGAGCGAAAACATTTTGCAATGTGTTCGCTGCCAAAGGTTCGGGCACGCCGCGTCGAACTGCGAAATGCAGCCTCGATGTGTCAAGTGTGGAAAGAACCACAAAGCAGAGGAATGCACTCTGGGTAAGGATGGAGTGGCAGATAAGAGCCAGCTCTCGTGTGCTTTATGCAGGAACTCGGGACACACCGCAAACTATCGGGGTTGTCCTAAGTTCCAGTACATTAAGAAAGTAAATCTAGTTCGCTAGGAGAAGGTCGTAGTGAAACGTCCACCGGCTCTAATTCAAACACAATCCGTGACTCCCCAAGTGACCTACGCCCAAATGGCGGCAGGTCGGGGAAACGCGGAACAGAAAAGACCGAAGGTTGCTTCTCAGGCCCCAGCGCCTAGAGCACCGGAGGCTCAAACTGACTTGCTGGCCATCTTGCTCTCTATCCAAGGGCAGATGGAACAGATTCAACGTCAGGTACAGGAGCAGGCGAAGCGGGTGGACCAGATCTACGCACTTCTGCCGGGCTTAACGCACCTTCAGTCGTAATGGGTACGAACATGGAGGAGCAATCCTTGAAGATCCTTGCGGTGAATGTGAATTCACTGATTAGGATCGAGCGAAGAGCCGTATTGTTTAAGTTGCTTGAAGACCAAACCCCTGATGTGCTTATGGTTAGCGAAACAAAGCTATCCCAGAAGCACAAATTGGGGCACAATAAATACAGTATTGTCAGAAGAGACCGACCCAACTCTACACAAGGAGGAGGTGTTGCGATCTTCATACGCAAACAATTGCAATTTAAAGTAATGTACAGCGGTGAAGTGCGAAGGTTCCAGGAGCTGGAAGCGTGTATCGTGTGCATCCCTCTCCGTAGTGGAAAGAGGATGTACTTTTATGCACCTGAAGCTACTCAATCTACTTTATTTATTTCAGAGCTCGAGACACTTTTTCGATGCCTAAGGCTGGAGTCGGAGGAGAATTATTTCATCATGGCCGGAGATCTAAACGCCAAACATAGAGATTGGGGAAACAACACACCTAATCCTAGAGGGAACCTACTATTCAATTGGTGGGGTCGACACAGTGTCGAGTATAAACTCGATTTGAAAGCTACAGATAGTCCGTCGTTTCCTAGAAGCGGCTCCTATCTGGATCTTATGCTGTTCGACGTACGGTTACAACTGACCGACATGGACCGACAAACTATAAACTGTCTGCACACATTTGTGTATGACAGTGACCATTGCGGACTCAGTGCCGTATTAACGATTCCCAACGAAATTGCGGAGTTAGAGGAGTTTGTCCAAACGTACTCCTACAATTATAGTAGGACGCGTTGGACTCGCTTCTCAAGAACTTTGACAAGAGCACTCTCCTCGAATTCGCTCTACCCACCGTCCAATAGGAATCTGTCAAACGAGGAGATTGACTGGTACCTAAAATAAATGGACGAGACAATTAAACGAACTATGGACAATACGATACCTCGGTATCAACATACTGACAACGCAGACATATTCCGCAATGCAACAATTGACGCACTACACCAACATAAAAGTAGACTGCTGTCGAGACTAAAAACCTTGTACAGACAGTTTACTGACAGACAGAACTCGGAGGTTAGGACGCTGAAGTCGTTGATTAAAAACCTCCAAAAATTAATTAGAGAAAATTACAGACTTTCTGTAAATTTGCATTGGAACAACAAAATTCGGGCTGTAAAATCCAACAACCCGAGTATGTTCCCGCAAATAAATAAAATATTTCGGAGGAATAATCAAAACTACCTTCCGTGTCTTAAGATCCCCCGAACGACGAACAATGGACGAATACTTATAACAGCAGGTATAGAT
The DNA here is from genome assembly GCA_963082735.1 of Pocota personata. NCBI lineage: Eukaryota > Metazoa > Arthropoda > Insecta > Diptera > Syrphidae > Pocota > Pocota personata. The sequence continues at coordinate 92,404,910 of OY720431.1, forward strand.
CCAGATAACGCAGTAGAGGATGACAACTTCTTTGTGATCGAAGATCCGCAGGAGAAGGTAGAGGCTATAGGAGCGACTTTCCAGGAAGTGTACAAGGTGAATGATACCATTTGCCCGAACCACGACCTGGAAAATCGCGTCCTTGTGCACAACTTCTACCTTCGAAATGATATAGAGCACTGGCGATCCGAGAACATAGGTTTTACCGAGTTCAATGACGATAACATGGCAAATAATGTCATCGCCGATGAAAGGGTACATCCCCCGTACATATCGAAGGTGGAGCTCCAAGCGATCTTCGACTCATTGAGGAGGAAGAAATCTGCAGGAATCGATGGAGTGTCGAACATTGTGCTTCGATATCTCCCTCTAGAAGCGGTGGACATTTACACCACTCTGTTTAACAATGCGCTGAATAATGCACATTATCCAGCGCATTGGAAAACAGCAGTGATACAACCCATCCCCAAAAGGGGTAAGGACACCTCCAATCCGGCAAATCTCCGGTCGATAAGTCTCCTTCCGAACATCAGCAAGGTATTCGTAAAAGTGATCAATAGAGCCCTGCTTAAGTGGACTGAGAACAATAATATAATTCCGGATAACCAATTCGGTTTTAAGGCGGGGCATGATACAATACATGCCGCGTCCAAACTGGTATCGGATATCCAATGGAAAAAAAGCAAGAAACAGTGCACGCGTGCCTGCCTGATTGACTTGGAGAAGGCCTTCGACACCGTATGGTTAGAAGGACTCTTCTACAAGCTAAGCAGGCTTGGCATAAGCAAACCACTGCTGTACATACTTCATAACATGCTCACCAGTAGACAGTTCATTGTCAAAAATGGCAATGTGACTTCTGCTGGAACATTTCTAATTAAAAATGGTCTGCAAGAAGGTGCGGTTAATTCACCGATCCTTTTCAACATTTACACGAGCGATCTCATAGGATCACTTCACCATGCCATAGCGTATGCAGACGATCAGGGCCAAAAATCGAGGTCATTGCAATTCCCTTGCAACGTGACTTCGATAAGATTCAGCGATATTACGATGACTGGAAGTTCAAGATCAACTTCCAGAAATCGGAAAGCATTCTTTTTAGGACGCCTTTGTCTGGTGCCTCTAGGGATACCAGAAAGAATCGGCGAAAGTTCTCAATAGTTGGACCGCACGGACAGCCACTTGCGAGTCGAAGTGTAGTCAGATACCTGGGGCTCTGGTTAGACCAATATCTATATTTTAACAAACATATAGATGCTGCTCTGGCCAGAGCCAAAGGTGCTTTTGCCCTTACAAAGAGACTTTTTTATAGCAAGCAACTCGACACTTGATAAAATAAAAAAAAAAAAAAAAAAAAAAATAAAAAAAAAAAAAAAAAAAAGTACTTATATAATTACGTAATGTAGAGTAAGATAGATTAAGGTAAAATAAGATAGTTTAAGATTTATTTTAAGGTAGTTTATAAGTTTATATATAAGAATACAAAAAAAAAATAATGTTCATTCACTAAGTTTTTTTTTTTTTATCAAATTTTCTTAGTTACAATTAAAATTATAAAATTATATGAATAAGATAAATAGAAAATGCTCAAGTACGTTACGTCGAAAGACATAGTTTCAAGTATTAGGTTTAGCTTAGAGCGCCCGCATAGGGCCAGTAATTTAGAATAAGTATAGTTAAGTTAGTTAAGCTAGTTTTAAGCATTTTTTGTCTAGCATGTAATTAATAAAAAAAAAAATCCATTAAAAAAAAAAAAAAAAAGTGTTTTCATAACACTTGGCTTACGTGTGTAGGTCTTTGGCGTGGTATACACCCACCTTTCCACCTCTTAAATTGCCTATCTCGTATAGGGAATTACCTTTACCTTTCAAAATAATTTATTTCAGGAACTTGGGCCCTAATTTAGCATATTAGTTGTCAGGTAGGCTACTTTGCTTAAAATTTCGCCTATATGCTAGTTGGCCTTCCCTATACTTGACTTCTCTGCTTCGCGTGTTGTATGTTTTGGTTGCTTTTTGATGTGCTAGCCTTAGATTGTCAAATATTTTATTCCTTATTAGCTCTAATTTGTCCTTATTGTCGATAATTTCCATGTCCATACCTTTGACCGTACCTAGTTTGCGGAGGACATCATACGCTCCAGCGTTCTGACGCATTGGCTTCAGGAGAGTAGATCGCGGTGCGAATATGTTTGACCCCGTATTTTCCCAGAAAGCTGGCAAACAGTTCTGAGATGAACTGTTTCCCATTATCCGAATGGATAAACTCCGGTACGCCATAGATATGGAACACATTTTCCTCTAGATATTTCACTACCACAGCAGCCGTTGCCTTCTTAATGGGTTTTAAAATTACAAACTTAGAGAAATAATCTAGGACTATAAAAATGTGTGTGTGTCCGTTCTTAGCACGTGGGTATGGTACTAGAAAGTCAATGTACAGTCTTTGAAAAGGCCGCTCCGTAATAGTTTGTTGTCCCATCGGCGGTCGAGAAACGATGTTGAGGGGTTTCCTACACTTACAGATTTTGCAAGCTTTGACCAAGGTCTGCACATCGGTACCCATGCCTGGCCAAAAGAACATCTGTCTCAATTTCGACAGAGTCTTTTGGATAGCCCCGTGACCTGCAGATGGTGAATTGTGTGCAGCTTCCACAAGACTACTACGCAACTCCTTCCGAATCCAGAGTTTCCACGCTCTGTCTTCTTGTATAGCGTCACCTGTTCGTTTGTCTGTTCTTTTGTATACGAATCCATCGGAAATGCAAACATCTGGTAGTCGGTCTTTGTTTTCGTTTATTGTCTTCCTTAATTCGTCGTACTCCTCCGAGGAAAAGTATTACGAATGAAGGTCAACCTCCAGCATTACATTTTCAGGCTTGAGCTCATCCATGTGAACACGTGAGAGAGTATCAGAGACTACATTTTTGCTACCTTTCCTATGTTCGATCTGGAAGTCAAACCCTTGATGTTTTAGGCTCCATCTAGCCATACGGCCAGATAGATCCTTTTGGGTCATTAGCCACTTCAGACTTGCGCGATCGGTTATAATAGTGAATGGTAATCCTTCCATATAGGCCCTGAACTTCTTCACTGACAGAACGGCCGCATAGCATTCAAGTTCCGTTGCGCTATAATTACGCTGGGCAGAATTGAGCTTCTAGGACATGAATGCTATCGGTCGTTCGTTGTTCTCCGTGTCAATCTGGAAAAGCACACTCCCTCCACCATATGTTAATGCGTCGCATTGTATGTAAAATCGTCTTGTGAAGTCTGGGTTCGTTAGTATCGGTGCTGTCACTAGAGTCGTCTTAAGTTTTTGAAAGGCTGTCAGTGCTTCGTTTGTCGAATGTCTTGCCTTTCTTCAGACAGTCGGTCATTGGGGCTACCGTAGACGCAAAATTTGGAATAAAGCGAGAATATCAGCCCGTTATCCCTAGAAATCGACGGAGTTGCTTGGAACTGAAACCTTGCCGGGGTCAGTTCGTAGGCAACCATCGCCGACGATGTATCCCAAGTATTTGATCTCTTTGTAACAGAATCTGCTTTTCTCTACATTTATCGTCAAACCCGCTTCGCTCAGACACTTGGCCACTTTTTGCAGCAATCTGGCATGGGACTCGAAATTTGGAGAGCAAGCCAAGAGGTCATCGAGATAGACAAAGACATACTCTTTCATGCGATGGGTATGACCTTGTCCATAAGCCTACACATTCTCTGGGCGGCATTACACAGTCCGAACGGCATAACCGTATACTGGTGTAATTGCCTCCCAGGGACTGTGGATGCTGTCTTCTCCCTTGACTTGCGCTCCAAAGGAATCTGCCTGAATGCGTCCTTCAGATCAATACCTGAAATGAATCTGGTGTCCTGCAACCTACTTAGCTGTGCTTCGATATGAGGAAGCCGGTAAGCATCCTTCTTCGTTACTTCATTCACTTTTCTTGAGTCCAGGCACAGTCTGTTTTTGCCGGGTTTTCTCACCAGCACCACTGGCGAGATCCAAGCATTGTTGCTCTCTTTTATTACTCCTAGGGAGATCATCCTATCCAACTCGTCATATAAGAGCTTCTGGATCGCAGGTGAAACTGGGTAGTACCTCTGCTTGATGGGAATCTTCTCGTCATCCACCTCGATTGTATGCTCTTCGAGGCTGGTTCTACCCAGTCCCAACATCGCGCAAGAGGGAAACAGCAGCTTGATTCTCTCCTGTTCTTGGGCTTGTGCTGGTGAGAGTGCCTGGACCAGAGACCGTTCTCCAAAAGTTAACGCCTAAGTAAAGGACCTGCTGCAAGTTTGGGACAACATAAATTTCTAATTCATGAGACTTGCCACCCCAGGAGACTACTGTCTTAAATCATTCTAGTATTCGTTGGTGGTTTCCGTCTGCTGTTCGTATGTCCGTACTCCTCCTAGTCATTACTATTGTAATGTAACATAATGTAGCATAATAACTACGCCCTCGAACAGGCAACAAATTTCGAAGTGTCTTTTCATTTGAGGTTCGTGTCTGAAATTAGTCACCACAGCTCGGATAATATCCCGGATAAAAGAGAACAAGAGAGAATTATAACTGCACGAAATGATTGTCATCTTGGAATTATTACATCAAAATTTTTCTTGTTCCAGTGGTCGAAGAATTTGCTAGAAGTTTCTGGCTATCAGAAACTTCTGCTATATAAGGACAGATGGCGATCAAAAAGGAGCAGTAGTTTCTAAACTGTGGCGAAGAGATTAGAAAAGTGATAATGGGCGAAGTTGTAATTTTGTGATAAATTGAAAATTGAGATTGAACAAGAAGAAGTAATTAGTTTGGATTTGTGAATTAAGTAACCGAAAGGAGATAAAGTGATTTGAGAGGAAAGAGACATTGTAAGAAAAGAATTGCGAAGAATAGTATAGTGTGAACCTGAATTGTTCTAAAGACTAGAAAATAAAGAAATAAATTTCACAGAATATCGTTTTATCTACTCGAGCCGTAGCTCGCATACTACATTGGTGTCAGAAGCGGGATAAAACTCATTCTGTGAATAACTATTTCCGTGGTGTGAAATTGCACAAGCAAAAATAAAAAATAAAAAAAATCATTTCTGTGTTGAGTTAATTAGTTGCGCAAAATGGGTCGCAAATTGGGAAAACTAACTATAATTCAACTAAAGGCAGAACTCAGTAAGCGGAACCTCGACCAAACTGGGGGAAAAGATGCCCTACTGACTCGTCTGGAAGAAGCAGTAACGCAGGAAGGTGAAAATCCGCACGACGTAGAGTTTGACGTGGAAGAGGAATCAGCAAGTACAGCAGCCGACCCGGGTATAACAAGTCTGCTCCTGCAACTTAAGTTAGTCCTGGACGAACAAAAGAAAGCAATAGAAGATCAAAGGAATTCTCTAAAACTTAAGCTGGACGAACAAAAGAAAGCGATGGACGAACAAAAGAAAGCGATGGACGAACAAAAGAAAGCAATGGGCGACCAAAGGAATTCTCTAGAACTTAAGCTGGACGAACAAAAGAATTCTCTACAACTTAAGTTGGATGAACAAAAGAAAGCAATGGACGAACAAAAGAATTCTCTAGATGCTCTGGAAAGTAAACTTGATGAGCAAAACAAGAACTTGGAATCCAAATTCGAAGTGATCGAAGAGAAAATCGAGAAGGTCGAGACTCAACTCGAAAAAGTCGAAACTAGATTCGATGAAAATTTTGAGAAACATGAAACTCAGTTCGGGAAGATAGAGACTCAGTTTGAAAAGGTGGATACGCAATTCGAGATAGTAGGAAAGCAAGTCGAAAATCTTGATAAGGAGCTCAGCAACGTGAAGAGACAGAAAGCACGGGAATATTCCACTGACGGTCTGAGAAGAAAGGAGATGCAGCCTCCTATCTTCGATGGTCAAACATCATGGCCAATTTATAAAAGGCAATTCGAAGCGGCCGCAATGACCAATAGCTGGGACGATGAAGAGAAGTCTATTGCACTCAGGCTTGTACTGAGGGGTCCAGCTGCGGAGCTCTTGCAGACCATCCTGGAAGATAAACAGCAGAACTACGACTCTCTGGTTCAGGCTATCGAGAGGCGGTTTGGGGATTAACACATGCAGCAGGTGTACAGGGTTCAGCTGCGTAGGCGAGTCCAGAAAAGGGGGGAAACGCTCCAACAGTTGCAAGCGGATATAGAACGACTAGCCCATCTTTCATACCCTAAAGCCGGTGAGGAGCTTATCAACGTAATGGCGGTGGAAATTGAAAGTTGAGATTGAACAAGAAGAAGTAATTAGTTTGGATTTGTGAATTAAGTAATCGAAAGGAGATAAAGTGATTTGAGAGGAAAGAGACATTGTAAGAAAAGAATTGCGAAGAATAGTATAGTGTGAACCTGAATTGTTCTAAAGACTAGAAAATAAAGAAATAAATTTCACAGAATATCGTTTTATCTACTCGAGCCGCAGCTCGCATACTACAGTAACATAATGTAAAATTATGCAACAATAATGTAGCATAATAACTACGCTCCCAAAAGTATACACACATTAAGAAGCGTCTTTTCATTCGAGGCTCGTGTACGAATTATGGCTAAGACGACGTCGCAGAATTAAGAGAGAATTATAACCGCAAGAGAATTATAACCACAAGAGATTATAGTGTTTCTGGCTATTAGAAATGCCGCTATTTAAGGACAGTTGGCGATCGAGACAGGGCAGTTGGTTTTGAACCGCACGAGGAGATTGGAAAAGTGATAACCGAAGCATTTTGTGATAAATTGAAAGTTAAGAGTTAACAAGAAGAAGTAATTAGTTTGGATTTGTGAATTAAGTAATTGAAAGGAGATAAAGTGATTTGAGAAGAAAGAGATCTTGTAAGGAAGGAGTTTGCGAAGAATAGTATAGTGTGAACTTGAATTGTTCTATAGACTAGAAAATAAAGAAATAATTTCACAGAATATCGTTTTATCTACTTGAGCCGTAGCTCGCATATTACAGTGGTGTCAGAAGTGGGATAAAACTTATTCTGTGAATAACTATTTCCATGGTGTTAAATTGCACAAGAAAAAATAAAAAATAAAAAAAATCATTTCTGTGTTGAGTTAATTAGTTGCGCAAAATGGGTCGCAAATTGGGAAAACTAACTATAATTCAACTAAAGGCAGAACTCAGTAAGCGGAACCTCGACACAACTGGGGGAAAAGATGCCCTACTGATTCGTTTGGAAGAAGCAGTAACGCAGGAAGGTGAAAATCCGCATGACGTAGAGTTTGACGTGGAAGAGAAACCAGCAAGTACAGTAGCCGACCCGGGTATAACAAGTCTGCTCCTGCAACTTAAGTTAGTCATGGACGAACAAAAGAAAGCAATAGAAGATCAAAGGAATTCTCTAAAACTTAAGCTGGACGAACAAAAGAAAGCGATGGACGAACAAAAGAAAGCGATGGACGAACAAAAGAAAGCGATGGACGAACAAAAGAAAGCAATGGGCGACCAAAGGAATTCTCTAGAACTTAAGCTGGACGAACAAAAGAATTCTCTACAACTTAAGTTGGATGAACAAAAGAAAGCAATGGACGAACAAAAGAATTCTCTAGATGCTCTGGAAAGTAAACTTGATGAGCAAAACAAGAACTTGGAATCCAAATTCGAAGTGATCGAAGAGAAAATCGAGAAGGTCGAGACGCAACTCGAAAAAGTCGAAACTAGATTCGATGAAAATTTTGAGAAACATGAAACTCAGTTCGGGAAGATAGAGACTCAGTTTGAAAAAGTGGATACGCAATTCGAGATAGTAGGAAAGCAAGTCGAAAATCTTGCTAAGGAGCACAGCAACGTGAAGAGACAGAAAACACGGGAATATTCCACTGACGGTCTGAGAAGAAAGGAGATGCAGCCTCCTATCTTCGATGGTCAAACATCATGGCCAATTTATAAAAGGCAATTCGAAGCGGCCGCAATGACCAATAGCTGGACGATGAAGAGAAGTCCATTGCACTCACACTTGCACTGAGGGGTCCAGCTGCGGAGCTCTTGCAGACCATCCCGGAAGATAAACAGCAGAACTACGACTCTCTGGTTCAGGCTATCGAGAGGCGGTTTGGGGATGAACACATGCAGCAGGTGTACAGGGTTCAGCTGCGTAGTCGAGTCCAGAAAAGGGGGAAACGCTCCAACAGTTGCAAGCGGATATAGAACGACTAGCCCATCTTTCATACCCTAAAGCCGGTGAGGAGCTTATCAACGTAATGGCGGTGGAAGCTTTTATTCAGGCCATAGAGGACAGACAACTGCAAATGGCTGTAAGGATGGCTGAAAAGCGAACACTCCCCGAGGCATTGGCATTCGCTTTGTCAATGAAGGCTGCGGACCAAGCATACCAAGGAATACACCGTGTCAGGGAAATGTCCGTCGTGGAATGCTCATGCCAGAGAACAGCCGTCATGGATGAAGACAAAGCTCGCGGAAGTCAAATTCGTTGCTGGACAACATCGAATAGACACTGGTGATACTAGACCAATTCGTCAGCCTGCTAGGCGCCTTCCAATGGCAAAGCAGACAGAAGTTGCAGAGATGGTGTCGGCAATGGAGAAAGAAGGTCTGATTGAAAGTTCCAAAAGTCCGTGGGCATCACCGGTTGTACTGGTTAAGAAGAAAGATGGCAGCACGCGGTTCTGCGTGGACTATCGGCAGCTCAATTACGTCACCAACAAATTCCGAAGTGTCTTTTCATTTGAGGTTCGTGTCTGAAATTAGTCACCACAGCTCGGATAATATCCCGGATAAAAGAGAACAAGAGAGAATTATAACTGCACAAAATGATTGTCATCTTGGAATTATTACATCTGAATTTTTCTTGTTCCAGTGGTCGAAGAATTTGCTAGAAGTTTCTGGTTATCAGAAACTTCTGCAGTAGTGTCTAAACTGTGGCGAAGAGATTAGAAAAGTGATAATGGGCGAAGTTGTAATTTTGTGATAAATTGAAAGTTGAGATTGAACAAGAAGAAGTAATTAGATTGGATTTGTGAATTAAGTAATCGAAAGGAGATAAAGTGATTTGAGAGGAAAGAGACATTGTAAGAAAAGAATTGCGAAGAATAGTATAGTGTGAACCTGAGTTGTTCTAAAGACTAGAAAATAAAGAAATAAATTTCACAGAATATTGTTTTATCTACTCGAGCCGTAGCTCGCATACTACAGTAACATAATGTAAAATTATGCAACAATAATGTAGCATAATAACTACGCTCCCAAAAGTATACACACATTAAGAAGCGTCTTTTCATTCGAGGCTCGTGTACGAATTATGGCTAAGACGACGTCGCAGAATTAAGAGAGAATTATAACCGCAAGAGAATTATAACCACAAGGGATTATAGTGTTTCTGGCTATTAGAAATGCCGCTATTTAAGGACAGTTGGCGATCGAGACAGGGCAGTTGGTTTTGAACCGCACGAGGAGATTGGAAAAGTGATAACAACCGAAGTTGTAATTTTGTGATAAATTGAAAGTTGAGAGTTAACAAGAAGAAGTAATTAGTTTGGATTTGTGAATTAAGTAACTGAAAGGAGATAAAGTGATTTGAGAAGAAAGAGATCTTGTAAGGAAGGAGTTTGCGAAGAATAGTATAGTGTGAACTTGAATTGTTCTATAGACTAGAAAATAAAGAAATAATTTCACAGAATATCGTTTTATCTACTCGAGCCGTAGCTCGCATATTACAGTGGTGTCAGAAGTGGGATAAAACTTATTCTGTGAATAACTATTTCCATTTTGTGAAATTGCACAAGAAAAAATAAAAAATAAAAAAAATCATTTCTGTGTTGAGTTAATTAGTTGCGCAAAATGGGTCGCAAATTGGGAAAACTAACTATAATTCAACTAAAGGCAGAACTCAGTAAGCGGAACCTCGACACAACTGGGGGAAAAGATGCCCTACTGATTCGTTTGGAAGAAGCAGTAACGCAGGAAGGTGAAAATCCGCATGACGTAGAGTTTGACGAGGAAGAGGAACCAGCAAGTACAGTAGCCGACCCGGGTATAACAAGTCTGCTCCTGCAACTTAAGTTAGTCATGGACGAACAAAAGAAAGCAATAGAGGACCACAGGAATTCTCTAGAACTTAAGCTGGACGAACAAAAGAAAGCAATGGATGAACAAAAGAAAGCAATGGACGAACAAAAGAATTCTCTAGATGCTCTGGAAAGCAAACTTGATGAGCAAAACAAGAACTTGGAATCCAAATTCGAAGCGATCGAAGAGAAAATCGAGAAGGTCGAAACTAGATTCGATGAAAACTTTGAGAAACATGAAACTCAGTTCCGGAAGATAGAGACTCAGTTTGAATAAGTAGGAAAGCAAGTCGAAAATCTTGCTAAGGAACTCAGCAACGTGAAGAGACAGAAAGCACTTGAATATTCCACTGAAGCTCTGAGAAGAAAGGAGATGCAACCTCCTATCTTCGATGATTCAACATCATGGCCAATTTATAAGAGGCAATTCGAAGCGGCCGCAATGACCAATAGCTGAGACGATGAAGAGAAGTCTATTGCACTCACACTTGCACTGAGGGGTCCAGCTGCGGAGGTCTTGCAGACCATCCTGGAAGATAAACACATGCAGCAGGTGTACAGGGTTCAGCTGCGTAGTCGAGTCCAGAAAAGGGGGGAAACGCCCATCTTTCATACCCTAAAGCCGGTGAGGAGCTTATCAACGAAATGGCGGTGGAAGCTTTTATTCAGGCCATAGAGGACAGACAACTGCAAATGGCTGTGAGGATGGCTGAAAAGCGAACGCTCCCCGAGGCATTGGCATTCGCTTTGTCAATGAAGGCTGCGGACCAAGCATACCAGGGAATACACCGTATCAGGGAAATGTCCGTCGTGGAATGCTCATGCCAGAGAACAGCCGTCATGGATGAAGACAAAGCTCGCGGAAGTCAAATCCTTTCCTGGAATTGCAACCAAACCGGACACCTACAACGGCAGTACAGAAGTGCACCTAGACGAGGAAATTGTCCACATTGCGGAAGTAGGAGAAGCAGAGAGGAAGCATCTGGCGGTGATAACATCCATCCTGTCAGTCAGACTTCCTAAAACCAGCAGTCGGGAAATGCGTAAGGACCAACTTCGCGGGGCAGAAGTTGGTTACTGGAAACGAGGCCCCCAGGACCACCCTTCAAGTTTCGCAAACCAAAGGGGGTAACAAGAGCCTGACAGTGGAGGCACTAATCAACAAGAAGAAGTGCGTAGCCACCATCGACACAGGCTCCACTGCCTCCATTGTAAGAAGAGATATCGTCAGAAGCGCCTGGCTGCACAACACCAACAGCTACCGCCTGAAGACTGCAACAGGGGAAATGGCGAAGGTGTTTGGAGAAGTTCGTCTTACGATTACTTTGGCGGGACTGACGTTCTCCCATGCGTTTCTGGTGGCAGATATATGCGACGAGTACATCATCGGAATAGACTTCATGAAAACAAATGAAGTAATCTTGGACATCGGGATGCAAGTACTGAGGTATCGAAATGTGGAGATTCCGATGGTGTACGGAAACGAGAATGCCGTAACTCTCAGGACAGTCATCAGCAAAGACAAAGTTTTGCCGACGTCGTCAGAGACAATCATTTGGACGAAGCTGAAAGGTGATCTTGGGAGTCACCGATTCTACATAGTAGAACCAGACCCAGAGAAGCATTCTCAAGACTATACCGTGGGAAAGACGTTAGTCGAACCAAAGAACATCATGGTTCCAGTGAGTGTTTTGAACGCAAGACCACACACTGTCAAACTAAGGCGAGGGGAGGTGACTGGAAAATGCACGCCGATTACCGCCGTCAAAACAATATCTGAACGTGATGCTCCAAAACCTCTCCCATCACCTTGGACAGCGGAAACGAGAGAGACGATTCTCCAGTCCAGTGCAGCGAACTATGGCAGAGAATCTTATCAATGAGTACGCTGATGTATTTGCCTCACAGGACGGAGAATACGGCCGAACACACCTGGTACAACATCGAATAGACACTGGTGATACTAGACCAATTCGTCAGCCTGCTAGGCGCCTTCCATTGGCAAAGCAGACAGAAGTCCAAGAGATGGTGTCTCAAATGGAGAAAGAAGGTCTGATTGAAAGTTCCAAAAGTCCGTGGGCATCACCGGTTGTACTGGTTAAGAAGAAAGATGGCAGCACGCGGTTCTGCGTGGACTATCGGCAGCTCAATTACGTCACCAAGAAAGACAGCTATCCTCTGCCACGGAATGACGACACGCTGGACACACTATCAGGAGCCCAATGGTTTTCCACTCTCGACTTGAAGAGTGGCTACTGGCAGGTACAGATCCATCCAGAAGACCGGGAGAAAACCGCCTTCACCGCAGGAATTGGGCTATGGCAATTCACGGTAATGCCATTTGGGCTGTGCAATGCTCCGGTGACTTTTGAGCGATTGATGGAATGTGTCCTGCAAGGGTTAACATGGAAAACCTGTTTGGTATACTTGGATGATGTCATCGTCGTATGAAAAACGTTTGCGCAACACCGAGACAATCCAAGAGATGTGTTTCAAAGGCTTCGAAGTGCCCACCTGAAGCTCAACCCCAAGAAGTGCGTCCGGTTTAGAGCGGAAGTCAAGTACCTGGGGCACATAATTTCAGCGAAAGGAGTGAGAACCGATTCAGAGAAGGTCGAAGCGGTGAAAAACTGGCCAGTCCCCAAAGACAAACACCAACTAAGGAGCTTCCTGGGCCTAGCCACCTACTACAGACGGTTCGTGAAGGATTTTGCCGGGATCGCAAAGAGCCTGCAGCAGTTGACGGAAAAGGGAAAACATTTCAAATGGTCAACTGAGTGCGAGAAGAGCTTCAAGGCACTTAAACAACGGCTATGCGATGCCCCGATACTAGCTTACCCCACTCCGGGGAAACGTTCATTGTGGATACAGATGCTAGTAATGTCGGGGTAGGAGCCGTACTCTCCCAGGTGCATGATGGCCAAGAGAAGGTGGTTGCGTACTTCAGCAAGGTGCTCTCTAAGCCAGAAAGGAAGTGACAAGGCGGGAACTTCTAGCGTTGATCTTGGCTACGAAGCATTTTCACAAATACCTCTATGGGAGAAAGTTCGTTCTTCGCACAGACCATGCAGCCTTAAAATGGCTATTACAGTTCAAGAGTCCTGAGGGTCAGGTCGCAAGATGGATCGAAAAGCTGCAAATCTACGACTACGAAATACAGCATCGTAAAGGAAAACTCCACTCTAAAGCAGATGCACTGTCCCAGCGACCATGCAGAACGGATTGTAAACATTGTGCGCGTTAGGAAGAACGGGAGCTGGTTTCCATCCAAAGACTGAGAGCCGAACCTATCGCCGGCTGGAGCGTAGACGAGATCCGGAATGCTCAGAAGGAAGACCCGGATATCGAACCGATTCTGGCCTGGAAGGAGGACATGGAGAAACCGGATCATCAGAACATCTCTCACAGAAGCCCGACCTTAAAGGCATATTTTGCAGAAAACTTCCAAATTTTGAAGAGGGTTCCAGAAGGTGATGATAACTCCACGAAGAAGGAAATCCCTCAAAGGAGGAGTCTTCACCAACGCCTGCATCTGCCAGAAAGCGCATCTTTGGAGAGAAATTGACTGCGCCGGTGGATACGAGTAGGAACTATTTGAAAATTACTAAATATGTGCAATAAATAGACGACGAAAGAGAGATATAGTAGCGACTGTGATAAATACTTCGGACGACAATAGGCCATACGCTAAGGTTAGGATAGACGGTGAGGAGCTCGAGTTACGGCTCGATAAAACGATATTCTGTGAAATTATTTCTTTATTTTCTAGTCTATAGAACAATTCAAGTTCACACTATACTATTCTTCGCAAACTCCTTCCTTACAAGATCTCTTTCTTCTCAAATCACTTTATCTCCTTTCAATTACTTAATTCACAAATCCAAACTAATTACTTCTTCTTGTTAACTCTCAACTTTCAATTTATCACAAAATTACAACTTCGGTTGTTATCGCTTTTCCAATCTCCTCGTGCGGTTTAAAACCAACTGCAATGTCTCGATCGCCATCTGTCCTTAAATAGCCGCATTTCTAATAGCCAGAAACTTCTAGCAAATTCTTCGACCACTGGAACAAGAAAATTCTGATGTAATAATTCCAAGATGACAGCTGCAGCCAATAATCTCTTGGGGTTATAATTCTCTTGCTGTTATAATTCTCTCTTAATTCTGCGATGTCGTCTTAGCCATAATCCGTACACGAGCCTCGAATGAAAAGACACTTCGGAATGTGTGTATACTTTTGGGAGCGTAGATATTATGCTACATTATTGTTGCATACTTTTACATTATGTTACACTGCCCCCCTCTTAGACTTGTTCGTCCCGAACAAGTGCGTCCTCACTTCGGCCATTGTATCGACTCAGTCGGTCCACATGAACCACTTTCATTTTGGCCCTTGGACCTCGCTGGATGCGGTAGATAACATCGTTGATGCGGGTTACTATTCTGTAGGGACCCTCCCAGTTCTGCTGCAATTTACGTGATTTCCCCTTTTGGCGATGCGGATTATACAGCCACACTAGATATCCTTCCTGGAATCCTGACGTTGTTGCCTTGGCATCATACCTGGTCTTCATGTGGTCGCTCGTTATCTTAATCTGGCTTCTGGTCCTTTGGTGTATGTCCCTATGCCTTTCTCTAAGGTCCGCCACGTACTCTTCTTCATTTCTGGGCTCATTGGTAGGAGATCCAAATTTCACCTCACTGGGTAAACGAGCTATTCCACCAAATAAGATTTCGAACTTCGTATGTCGAGTAGTGCTATGCACGGCACTTCTATAGGCCATCAAAAACAAGGGAATCTGCCGGTGCCAATCCCGTTGGTAGTCACCTACGACCTTCGAGAGATGTTCGTCCAAAGTCCTATTGAAACGCTCCACCATACCGTCCGACTGTGGATGAAGCGGGGTTGTCCTTGTCTTTTTGATTCCGAGTAGTTGACACATCCCTTGGAAGATTCTTGACTCGAAGTTCCGCCCTTGGTCAGAATGCAATTCCAAAGGCACACCGAATCTGCTCACCCTATTGTAGACGATCTGCTCCGCCACGGTTCTGGCTTCCTGGTTAGGGATCGGAAACGCTTCCGGCCACTTACTGAAGTAGCCCATTACTACGAGTATATACCGATTACCATTGTCGGTTTCCGGGAAGGACCCTGCGATAGCGCGAAACAGGGAACTTTCTACGGACATCGTCTTTGGTGTCCCGTCGAATTTAATGCCCCACTTGTGGATGTCCACCTTCCGTTCTGAAAACCGTGGGAATGGTAAAGTGAAGAGTGGAGCCTGGGCACACAGTGGGTCATTTATTGGTCGTTCGTGTGGTGGCGGGTTAAAGGTTGGTCTGTTTAGTGTCGGCGTTGGTTGATGTAAGAATTCCGTTAAGTTGAGTGGGTGCGAAGGAGTGGACTGTCCTTGTCGGGTGTTGTCTTTCCGTCGGTCGTTCGTTGTCGGTAGTTCCCTCTGCGCAGCTGCGGAGAGTTCTAGGTTGCAGATCTTGTCGTTGATCGCCTTGATGTTCTCCTGAAAGGTAGTCATCATGTTTTTCATGCTTTCGGCGAACACCGACATGATCTCAATATGTTTCTTCTTTACCGCTTGAGAGACCACCTTTTGTATTTCTTGTGTTATTTGATTTGTGTCCTCCACAGTTTTACTCCGCAGGTCGGTTAGGTCGTCTTCGTCGTCCGCAGTTTGTTGTCTGACCCTGGCCTCTGCTACAGTTGCTGTCGCTTGGTTGCCTAGCGACAGACTTAGCCGTTGGTTGCGTTGTCCTACAAGTTCTCTGGCTTATAGTCTTGTGTCTGTTGTATTTCGTCCGTTCTGTATTTCGTATAAGTCAAGTAGGTCATGTTCCATTGGAAGGGATCTTCGCTCTAGGTCCTCACGTAGGTCTACCGTGGACCGTCTTGTCGTCGCAGTATGGTCTGTCATGTTAGAGTTCGTATGGTAATTTCCGTCGTCTTGGCCAAAGAACAGATAGTCGTCGTTTGTTCCTTGTCTTTCGTAATTGCCGTCAGTCCATGTAGCAGGTGGTAAGTCATATCCGTCAGTTCCCTGTTCGCATTCCGACCTAGCTCTTAATCGCGTTACTCGCATTCCTGGCGGATGTGCTCCTTGGGACCCAGTGTTCTTTGGTATTGTCCCTAAATTCCTATTCTCTCCCTCCATGACAAAAAAAGAAAATTCAATATATTCCCTACTTCAGATACCAAAACAAAAAAAAATTAAAGGCGAACTTTACTAAGAGGTAGTAAAGTTCAAAGAAAAAAAAATAATAAATAAATTGAATAATAATAAAGAAATGTAGTAATAGAGAATATAAAAATTAGAAAACCCAGGTGATAATAGTAAAAAAAAATAAAAAAATAGTAAAAAAAAAATCCAACGAAAAATGGTAGTGAAAGATGAGTAGAGATAATAGTAAAAAAATAGGTAATAATAGTAAAAAAAATAATAATAGTCAAATTCAAAAAAAGGAAGACAAAAAAAAAATAAAATAAAGTACAAAAAAAAAAATCTGAGAAAAAAAAATCAAAATCCTAAAAATATGTATGGTGTACAGTGGTGTGATACGTATTGCTTTGGTGTGTGGATTTTTGTTCAGGTTTTCCAGTAACCATTCTGTAGATGTGAGTCTGTCCGTACAGGTTAGGGTAGTGGCAGTATCGTCGGGTAGTGATTGGTGCCTCAGATACTTGACGAGGTGCTAAAGTCGATCCTTTCCTTCCTTACCACTACTTGCTATCAGGTAATACCCAATAGAAGTCTGGCCAGGATTTCCCAGATCAACTCCAACACGGACAAAACTCCGCGGCTTATGCTTGCGCCTCACGAACAATATGACTACAGGTCACCATTCTAGGACAGAAGCTAGCATTTGGCCTTTCCACCTTGTCCCGCTCTTTGCTTATTCACAGACCTCCAACTACCTCAAAGGATCCACTAGCTAAAAAGTCTGAGGATTGGATAGCTGTCTTCAGTCTGTGACTAAGCAAGGAGCATTTACAGCCCTTGAATGTAGAAGACAGGAAATTAAAAAAAATATAAAAATGAAAAAAACTAATCGCGAATGAGACTGATTGATATGAGTCCAAGGCGACGACTTTCGAAAGTAGAAAATCGTCCCCTTGGAGTCGCAATTGTGCCTCTGATAGCCCGTGTTGGTAAAAATACCGTTGGGCGCCATTGTTGTGCGCTAGGGTTGGCTACGGAGGCGTCTTCGGTGCGAGTAAGGAGGATGGCAGCAAGCGGTGCTCCCTCAACAAAAAAAGAAAAGAAAAAATCAACGTTACAAGAGGTGCTCCGCGGGACACAACAGTGTGTAATCTTCATATAGAGAAAACATTTTCTTTTGGATTATTACTGAAGTGCTCTGCCACAGTGAATTCCCTTAAGGAAGAGAATTTTTTTTAATTACTGAAGTGATCTGCCACAGTGTGCTCGTGAGTTCCCTTAAGGAAGCAAAAATTTTCTATTGAAATACGTGGATAATTTTTTTTTACCTTTTTTGAATTAAAATTTTTTTTGCTGAATTTGTTAATAGTGTTAAATTTTTATCAAAGAGCACTAAACGTTAAATGATTTGGAACACTTAAAGTGGCGTAGTGATACAATTAAGGTTAGGGGAAGTTTTTTTTTAATCCATGTCAATTTCTACTAAGGATTGTGGTTCGGTGGTTTTTTTTTGTTTGCGGTCGCGTTTTTTTTTATCTCCGCAATAGGAGAGGATCATCCTTCTTCGTGCTGCCGGCAGGACAACGAGGGAGTGAAAAAAAAAAAAAGGAGTAAAACCGTGAGTATATTTTTGAGTCAATTGTGTTATAAAACAAAAAAAGAACATTCTTAGCAGAAAAGAATAGGAAGTCAGTTTTAATAGTAGTATAAGATTTAATTTTATAATAAATTGGATAGGGCAATGAGCCAGACAAAATTTCGGTTATTTCTACTTAAATTATGTGTGAATAGAAATTTTTTTATTTTGGTGTGTGGATGGCCGGCCGGGCCGTCCTTCTGTAAAAGAACGGTGACAAGATAGGACGACTACGAACAATGACGACATAACGTGAGGACTGACAAACCTCCTCTACAACAGACTTAGGTCGTGAGTGGGGAGCGTGTTCAGGGGCTATCTCTCACAATCATTGGCCAGAGAGATAGCAATCGGTTGTGTCATCAGACACAAAGAGTGGGCAGGCCAGATTTTGCCACTTCCACCAGGCATATCTCGGGTACTTGGTGAACCCGTTAGATTAGGTTTTAGCTTAATACATTAGGTTAGTTTAGGTTTAGTTTAGGATAGGTAGGGTAAGCTTGGCGAAGACCTTTCTAATCTTTCTCCTGGCCATGGGCACAAGTCCTTGAATTTTCCTTTTTACTTTCTTTTTCTATCTTTTGATGTCCGTCCGAAGTCTAAGTAGAGTTTCTTTTGTTTTTCATCAAAATGGCTCGAGATTTTTGTGTGCTCAGCAGGTGGTGTGAAGTTAAGTTTACAAGAACCACCCCGTCCGACGAGCTGAGCCGAGCAACGGCGAGCGTGCCGCCGTCCTCCTTACTCGCACCGAAGGCGCCTCCGTGGCCAACCCTAGCTCACAACAATGTGAGCAGGTGGTTTGAAGTAAGGTGGACAAGAACCACCCCGTCCGACGAGCTTAGCCGAGCAACTGCGAGCGTGCCGCCGTCCTCCTTACTCGCACCGAAGACACCTCCGTGGCCAATCCTAGCTCACAACATGATTTCAGCTTTTGTTGTGCTTCTTCTATGCTGTTCTCAGCTGTGATTACATCAGCGACATAGGTTTTCTCATTGATGCTGGAAGTGAAAAAGGAAACCACAATGCTTCATCATCTGCAAGCTTCAACAGTACACTCATCGCTAAGTACGGCGCCGATGCAATCCCAAAACGTGACTGCTTACAACCAGAAGGTTTCCGCATCTTGGTTCAGATCATCTCTCCAAAAGATCAGTTGATAGTCTGTATTGGGAACGTTTATACGCATCTAACGGTACACTTTTTACACGTCGCCAGCGAAGGTATATCTATATTCCCGCCACCTCATAATGACATCTATCATATTGCTTTGAATTTTAGGGCCCACCATCAATCTGTCATTTAAGGAAGAGCCAAAAATGGGTCTGAAAATTGCGTCGATCTCGATCTCCTCCACCAAGATCGAATAACTCCGAAAAAAAAAGTCCACCGGAAGCGCCAGCACGCGAAATTCAGGACTCAGTGAAATATAACAGCTTTGAGGAAGAAAATAAAATACTCCGAAGGAAGCTTAACGAAATGGATCTACTCTATCAAGAGCTCAAGAAAGAAATAGACTTGTTTAAAGAAGAAAATAAGGTCCTAAAGAGCTCACGTATAGAGAAAGAACGCGAATGTACTCCAGCACGCTTAGCTAGTCGGGAATATCACACCGATAAAGAAGAGCTAGCACGCGAAACGTGTGGGGTCACAAAGAAGAGACCTAGTAAGAAACGGAGAGTCGGCTCTTCGACCGAAGTCGAGTCCCTAAAAGAAAAAGAGAAAGAAGAGCACAAAGAACCGCAAGAAAAGCAACACCGAGCGCAATCTCGTCCACCCCCATCAATTAACATCGTCGGGTTAACGGAATTTAATAAGTTGCAAAACCTTCTTAAAGGAACTTTGACATCGAAATATAAGGTCACGTCTTTGAGCTACAATGCATGGAAAATCGACTTCGATGAATACGGTGACAACCAAGCAGTGTCCCAAAAGTTAAATACCGAAAAAATTGAGTGGTATACTTTCGAAATCAAGTCAGAAAGGCCACATCGTGTTGTTGCAAGGGGACTCCACCCCTCATGCACCAAAGAAGAGATTATGACTGACCTTCAAGACAAAGGCTTTAAAATTCTTGATGCCGTTAATATCATCAAAAAGGAGAAGCAACAAACGGAAATACATAAAGACATCTTGGTAAGGCGTGGACTTCCGCTCCTTATGCTTACCTTCGATAAGTCTGACAATAGACGATATCTACCGAATTAGGACCATACTAAATATCGTAGTCAAAATCGAGCCAATGCGTAGAAATATAAGAATGATTCCGCAGTGCAAACATTGCCACGGATTCAATCATACGCAAATGTACTGCAAAAAAAACCGCGATGTGTGAAATGAGCTGGAAATCACCTCTCCCATGTTTGTGGAGTAAACAAACGAACCTCCCAAACCTGTGCTAATTGTAAGGGAATGCACCTGGCAAATTATAGAGGCTGTGAAGTAGCTAAAGAATTACAAAAACGAAGAGATGCTCTCCTTAAGCCCCTAAATGCAAAATTACAACCGCAAACTAAGCCAAAGCGTAAGGTCGCGGAGGAGAAAGAATGCAAATTAAAACTACCGGGTTCAGAGAGCAAAAAGGTGAGGGAAAGAATGACAAAAGAAAAGCCCTCGACCTCAGTTCTTAAAAGAAACGGTACAGAAAAGTTACCATTGGAAAAGTGACCGGGTAATGACCTTCGAACAGCAGGAGTGAAGACTTACGCTCAGGCCGCCGCATCCGAAATACCAAAAAATATTGAAATTTCAAAGGACCCTGTTTCTCATGTTTTTTCAGTTATTCTAGCGAAACTTGAAGAACAAAGCAAATAAATAAAATTATTCTCGATAGGCTGGTTAAGCTCGAAAGTAATTCAGGGAAAACGCGTACTCCAACTAGAATATGAATGAAAAACGAATGTTAAAAATATGTACTTGGAATGCAAACGGACTTTTACAAAAACTTGACGAATTGGAAATATTCTTGCGTGGAAAAGATATAGGCATTTGCTTGATTTCTGAAACCCACGTAAAAAACGAATCGCATTTAAAAATAAAAAAGCTATAATGATTACCACACTTGTCACTCTTCGGGAAAAGCGAGAGGCGGATCAACATTGTTTACTAAAGACTGCATCGAACAATACGAAGACCTAAAGATCGAGCTTGAAACTTTGCAACTGTGCACGATTCGAGTAAAAAATCGTCAGCGTACTCTTAAAATCTCATCTATCTACTGCCCACCGCGTTCCGCGCTTGAAAAAAGTGATTTTACTAACTTGTTTAAATTGCTAAAGCCTAATTTCATTATTGGCGGAGATTTTAATTCGAAACATACACTCTGGGGCTCAAGACACAGCTCGCAAAAAGGCAGCATGCTCTATGAGGCAGGTATGGAGTACAGTTGTGACCTACTGGCCAACTGATACTTCGAAAATACCTGACCTGATCGACTTTTTCGTCGTGAAAGGAATTTCTACCAACCACATTAAAGTTGAAGAGAGCTTTGATCTGTCGTTGATCGCTTCGTTGAGATCGTACAGCTCGCCTCCTGGAATAATACTCCCAATCGAAGGAAAACTCCGGACAAATACGGTCTACGATATCCTACGGAAATAAGAGAATTGGTCAAGGAAAAAAGAAAAGAGCGTAATAAATGGCAACAGAGTCGTGCTCCGCAACATAAAGCACACTTGAATCACCTGTGCAATTCGTTGAAGAAGACTATAAAGGATTTTAAAAATCGTGCGATAGGCTCTTATCTTGAAAGTTTAACAGCGAAAAATGGTTCCAATTATTCACTTTGGAAAGCTGTAAAAGGCACCAAAATGCCCAAGGTCCCCGCGCCGCCAATTAAATTAAATGACAATGAATGGGCAAGGGAAGATAAAGAAAAAGCGGACGTTTTTGCGGCCCACCTGGAAGATACCTTTACGACAATATCAATAGGCCGGATTTACCATCTGATGATTTAGCACTTACAAGTGGAACGCTCAGGGCACTCAAACATGAGATTGGGAATCAAAAACCTAAGAAAGCTCCTGGTTATGATTTGATCACCAGAGAAATTCTCAAAGCTTTACCTAGAAAAGCATTGATTAAGCTTCTTCATATTGTAAATGCTGCGCTCAGATTAAAACACGTGCCTAACCAATGGATAGTTGCGGAAGTTGTAATGGTTTTAAATCCAGGAAAGCCGCCAAATAAATTGAAATCTTGTAGACCAATTTCGCTACTTCCAGTTATATCCAAAATTTTCGAGAGGATATTACTAAGGCGTCTCCGACCGGTTATAGATGGTGTTCGATCGGAAAATGAATTTTTACGAATTAAACAAACGATTGGACTGTATTATAAAATATTTATTTTTCTCGATCTCGAAGGTTCCGAACAACGTATTAGACGACAAACGAATGAATGATAAAAGAAAATGAAAGTATAAAGGACTTCATAAAGAAAAAGAAAAAGAAAAGAGACAACTGTATTGAATAGAGACAATGATATTGAACATGCCGCTTTAAGATACATCTTCAAATGGTAGTGGTGCCACCTTGTGTACAGCTCTCGATATGATGCCATTTTTAGTTTTGATGTGTATGACCCGAACATGGCAGTCCTTGCCGGGAATAGTCTCCGCAAATCATCGAGTAACCATTTTTGAGGAGGTAAATTATCATCGGACACTAGAACCATCATACCAGGTCTGACATCACCTGATTTAGAACTCCACTTGTAGCGATGTTGAAGTTGGGTCACATATTCATGAGACCAGCGCTTCCAGAAGTGAAGTCGAATAGCATTTATTTGTTGCCAACGATTAAGACGGGATATGTTGGTGACGTATGGCTCTGCGAATGAAGTGAGAGGGCCGCCAATTTAAAAATGCCCAGGAGTTAGCACTTGATCATCACTTGGATCCGAAGTTAATGGAGTAAGAGGCCGCGAATTAAGAATGGCCTCTATTTCAGCTGCTACAGTTGAAAATTCTTCAAACGTGAGCGAATTCGAAGTACACGTTCTGACAAGAAGGCTCTTCGCTGACTTAACTGCCGACTCCCACAAACCTCCAAAATGTGGGGAACGAGGTGGTATATGATGGAACTCGATATTATCCTCAGCACAAATTCTTAAAATTAATGTTTGAGTGTGCTCATTGTAGAATTGTTTTCGTAGTTCTGCTAATTCATTTCTTGCTCCCACGAAATTAGTGGCATTATCGCAGTATAGATGGCAACAAATCCCACGACGAGGAATGAATCGTCTAAGAGCAGCCAAAAATCCATTGACGACAGTTCCGAGGCGACCTCCAAGTGCACAGCTTTTGTAGCGAAACATACGAAGACTGCCATATAAGATTTTTTGGTATGAAATCCACGAGACTTCATTGTAGTAGAGAAAGGGCCGCAAAAATCCACACCCGAAATTAGAAATGGTCGTCCACTGCATACTCTTGGTGCCGGTAGATTACCCATAATTTGTCCTTGTAACTTAAGCCGCATTCGAAAGCATTGCAAATAATTATGCACCACACTAGTCGCCATGTTTCGTGCATCAACGATCCAGAATTTTTGCCTGGAAATTGACACCAACGCTTGAGCTCCAGCATGATGGTTTTTTAGATGTAAAAAATTAAGATAACTTCTGACAAACGGATGAGTCTTTGGCAGCAAAATTAGATGCTTCGCCTCGTATGGTAAGTCTGAAAGATCTAGGCAACCACCAACGCGTATCAACGTCACCAAAGGACCGATGCGAAGATATGGATTAAGCTTCTTGATGGGACTCTTCGAACTAACGATGTGATTCTTTGATTAAAGGTCTGCTATTTTGTCTCCGAAGCAACTCTGCTGAACACAAAATACTATTTTAAGCAAAGCAACTTCGTACTCCCCCGCTGACAATTCACCTAGCAATAGTTTTTAGTTTTGGCGTTTTCTCCTTAAATTCTCAACAAATCGAATGCAGTAGGCGAAGAACCGAACACATTTTTTATAGCTTGTAATAAATTTATGATTTTTAATTAAATTGTCAAACCCAAAATAATTTTTGTGTGTTAACCCAAGAAACACAGATGTTATCTTACGCCTTTCAGGGCCACTCACTAGCATGACGATAGAGAAAAGCAGGGCCTTTAAACCAACAGGATTCAATCAATTCTGCAACCAATGATCACCGCGATACAATGTCGGCTGGATTTGATTTCGTATTGACATGTCTCCATGTCCGATGTTAGTTCCTGTATGGCGGACACTCTATTAGCAAAGAATGTATTCCACGACGGAGGATGGTCAGCAAGCCAATTGAGGACAAATTTCTGAATCTGTCCACAATACGATTTGATCGAATTTCTTGTCAAAGGATTCCCTAACTCGACGAAGCAGCTTCGATAAAAGTAATGAGGCACATAGTTCCAATCGGGGCAAACTTTGAGCGGATACAGGTGCAACTTTGGACTTCGCACTTAAAAGATTAACGCTTATATTTCCCAGCACATCCACGATATGGACGTAAAGGCAACAGTCAAAGGCTTTGAGGGAGGCATCCGAGAACTCATGCAACTAGCAACGAACAGAATCCTTTGAAAATATGTATCTTGGAACATGTACCCTTTTAAGTTCATCGAGTTTTGAACGATAATTGATCCATTCTTCTTTCAGGTCATCGGCCACCTCCTTACCCCATTCGATTTTAGAAATCCACAATCTTTGATGAAATATCTTTCCCAATACTATAACTGGGTTTACTAACCCCAACGGGTCATATAACAGTGCCACATCTGCCAAAACGGTTCTCTTAGTGACGACATTGGCATTCTGCACCGATATTAATGGATTGGCAAACTGGAGTTCATCCTTTGAAGGCTCCCAAACTACACCAAGAGCCTTGATGACATCTCTACCATTAATCCTCAATGGGGACTCGCGATCAGCTAAAGGAATTTTGTTCAACAGCTTACCCTCATTGGAGAACCATTTTTTCAATTCAAGTCCAGCAGTGTGCAAAATTGATTCAATCTGGAAACAAATCTCCTCAGCTTCCTCCAAAGTATAAGCATCGATGAGATCATCGATGTAGAAATCCCTTTCCATGACTGCCGAACCGAGAGAAAATTTGTTACGATATTTCTCAGCCAAATATAAAAGACATCGAGTGGCATGGTATGGTGCTGATGACGTGCCATACGTTACTGTTTTCAATCGAAAGACATTAATGTTGGAATCCACATTCTCACGCCACAAGATTGCTTGATCGCTTTGAGTTCCCAAGGGCACTGGGATCCTCCTTAAATGGTAAATGTACTTTGTGGTTTTTCAAAACAAGTTCTCACACGCTATCTGTTCCTCGGTCCAATTTGTCGAATTTGATTGGACATCTTCGATTTTAAAAAACGTTTGCAGCATATCGTTGAGTGCGATATCTGCAGTTGCATTGGATCTGTCTATGCTTTCGCGCGCATGTGCAACCAAACAGCAATCATGCCGGGTGGTGCCTTTGGGAGTAAACTTGCCGACGACGATCCAACCGAACAGAGTGTCTTGAAGTAAGGAGATTCTTCTCCCAAATTTATCTGACCAACGGCTAACAGGTCGAAAAAGATATCAGCTCCGATAAGCATGTCAATGCGTTGAGGTCTATTAAAGTTGGGGTCGGCTAACGAAACATCTGGAGGCATGCACCAATCACTGATGTCGATGTGAACTTCGGGTTGATTTGATGTTATCGATGACAAAATCATCAAGTCCAAGTTAGTTTCGAAGTCATTGAATCTTGATTTTACTGAAGCAAATGTTTTGTGACGAGCTGGCAAATTGATGTTTCCGACTGCACCTAATTCTCCGCAGAAATCGATAACCTTCAAACGTAGCTTTTGTGCCAAGTGCATCGAAATTAAATTTATCTGCGATCCCGAGTCCAAGAGTAGATGAGTCAGAATATACTCACCGTTTGCTGCTTTGACATTTACTAAAGCAGTAGCCAGGAATACGTGGCTTCTTGAATTTCCTTTCAGAGTGGTGGAAAGAAGTGCAGATGATATAAGATTTGCATTGGAATTCGATGTGCCAAGATTGGGATTGCCGGCAACACTCTGACCTGGGGTTGTCTGTACTGAATTTGAAGCTGCAACCTGAAAGCGATGAAGTAGTGAGTGATGCGGTTCGCTACATACCTTGCACTTCGACGACTTGCAATCCTTTACTGAGTGACCAGCAGCTAATCAGTTAATGCACAATACAATATTCTTGACAGTGCTAAAACCGTTCATATACAGAAAGCTTGATGAATTTGTTGCAATTTGATATAGTGTGTTGTTTCAAATTGCAGAAAGCACAACACAGCTCAGCGACGGCTAATGAAGTTATGCGACGATTTTTAAATTTGGCTTCACTATTCGAAAGGTACGGCTTAGATGACGACGACGATGATAATGATATTGTTGTCTTGCTGCGAGGATCTCTTATATCGAGTTGTTGACTCCGCTTGGTGAGGAATAATGAACACCCCTTCCATGTAGGCAATTTGTCCAAGTTCAAAGAGTCCTCCTACTTAGCATGCATTTCGATGTCCAGCTTGAGTGATGTTATATGAAGCAGGAGTGCATTAACGATATCAGTATCTGTACCCAATGATCTTAAGGCACCGAGATGTCCCTCCACTCCATCAACGAAACGACGAAGTTCAGTTCCCGAATTCCTTGGAACTGATGGAAGATGGTACAGTCGCTGGATGCGACTGGAAAACAATGCATTTGTTGTCATAGCACCCTTTTAACAACTCCAACGCCTTCGAATAATTCTCCTCAGTAACATCTAACGACTTGATGGTTAATTTTGCCTCGCCTTTCAAACACTCATCCACCAACAATTGAGATTTCCTAATTGTTGGTATAGCTTTAGAGTCGATCGTTGCAGTAAACTGTTGGATGAACGTGTTGTACTCCGTATATTCGCCCGAGAATGTTGGTGGCTTTATTTTTGGAAGATCATCTACAGAAACGGGGTGTACAATAACATGTTTGGACGAGATACTTTCCGGTTTTGCTGAAAGTGCGAGAATTTGTGATTTGACGGAACAATATAATTCTTCAACATTTGCCCTGTAGTCATCCTCTTCCCTGTTCGCAGGGAGAATGTCATCGATAGCATCTGGTATTGCAAGATATTGCGTGAAATAGCCTTCCAGTAGTTGAAGACGGCAATCTA
The DNA here is from genome assembly GCA_963082735.1 of Pocota personata. Taxonomy (NCBI): domain Eukaryota; kingdom Metazoa; phylum Arthropoda; class Insecta; order Diptera; family Syrphidae; genus Pocota; species Pocota personata. The sequence goes on from OY720431.1 coordinate 92,431,953, forward strand.
GATCCATGGCGGTAATCGATTTTTGATTTTCCTTAATTTTCGTCTGGATTCTCGTGATACATCCTTTTTTTCCTGCACGAGATGCTTTTAACTTTTCGAAAGACATGACAATTTTAGAGAGAGAGAGTAAGAGTGCGATAGCTAGAATGTCTTGGCGTAGTTGCAGTGCAAAAAGAGAACGCAGTATATATTGTAGACGAAACAACAATACACCACCGATACTATTTGCAGCTTGTGGAACCTATGTGTGTCCACTTTTGCAATGTGTGATTGTATGTGTGTGTGTGTGTGTGTGGTAAATTCCACTGCGCAGCACCGAATTTAATTATGCGAAGTTAATAAAACGAAATAATTATTAACAATTACAACTCGATTCGAATTCTAATACATTATCTGGGTCGATGGACCAAATGTTCGATCGGAAAAAGAATTTTTACGAATTAAAACAAACGACTGGACTGCATTATAAAATATTTATTTTTCTCGATCTCGAGGGTTCCGAGCAACGTATTAGACGACAAACGAATGAATGATAAAAGAAAATGAAAGTATAAAGGACTTCATAAAGAAAAAGAAAAAGAAAAGAGACAACTGTATTGAATAGAGACAATGACATTGAACAGATGGAAATAATCTTATCCCTGACCACCAGTTTGGGTTCAGAAGTAAGCATTCGACGATTGATCAGGTGCATAGAATTACTGACGTAATCGAGAAAGCACTTGAAGAGAAGAAGATATGCTCAAGCGTATTTCTTGACGTCTCGCAAGCCTTTGATAAGGTGTGGCATGATTGCTTCAATTGCAAATTGCGACAAGTTCTCCCTTTATGCCTATACGACATTCTAGAATCATATCTCGGGAATAGACCCTTCCGTGTTAGACATGGAAATGAATACTCGGAGCTCAAAGAAATTTCGTCCGGTGTACCGCAAGGAAGCGTTCTTGGGCCACTTCTCTATCTGTTATATACTCGAGATATACCGAAAGAAGATGGCACTATCCTGGCTACGTTTGCTGATGACATCGCTATCCTAGCCGTAGGTAAAATAATCGAAGAAACGACTGCAAAACTGCAAAACGCACTGAATAAAGTCGTCGTTTTTTAAGTGTTTTATGGGTGTGACTACCGGCGGGTCACATGGCACCTGATGAAAATCAAGGCAGAAATGCTGCCATCAGTCTTTACCAGAGGGGCCAGGGATCCTTTGTTAATCACAAATACTGGAGATCTAGTGTCCTCCTTGGCTCTTCTAGCTTGGGGATATTCCAGTTGTGTGTGGGAAGCAGAGGGTTGTTGATCTTTTTGTTCTCTAAGATCGAGTCATGGTCGGAGGGTTCCGCTGGAACTCGGTCTGCTCGGGATCTGGTCCTTTGGCACAACTTCAAGCTGCACACCCGGCCAGACTTTCTCCAGTTGAGCGAGAGCTATCTGTAATAGTTCTGCAGACCTCTGCCCAAAGCATATGATCAGATTGACATGACCTTGATTCCAACCGCCGTCTCGGCAGGTGAGTGGTGGACCAGGATGGTCCATAAGGATCTGGAGGAAGCCGGTAGCCAACTTAACCTCCACCTTTCTCCATCTGTGAGCAGAGATGTTACCGTCGACATCACTTTTTTTTATGACTGCCATGTGTTTTTAAGTGTTTGCTGAATATACAGGAACTACTTCAGTTGTAGTCATGTGGGAACATACTCGTACAGGTAAGCAATTAATCATTGATTTGACTTAAAATATTATGAATGAATGAATTTCTTAATGTATGTGCGGATGGGTTGTGTTTTTTTTTCTTTGTTTTCTCTTCATTGAATAGACTGTATAAGTGATTTGTGTTTGAGTAAATTCTATGTGTAGTGTTAAATGAGTGTAGTGTAGTGTTAAATGTAATTTTTTTTTTGCGTTCAAATAATTCTTTAATTATCAATATTTTAGGGTATATTGTTTTTATATTGTTTAATTTGAAAATGTTTGTATTTAGGGGTGTTGTGAATGTTTTCGTTTTGTTAAATTAAATTAATAATCTGTAAGTTGAGTTTCTGCTACCTGCTTCTCGGAGTAGTTTGCTGCTTTCCGAAGATTCTGCAATTCCTTAGCGGCACCCACGAAATTCTTCCCGCAGTCGCTAAATAACTCCTTGCAGATTCCTCGCCTCGCAGAAAATCTTCTAAAGGCAGCGATGAAGCCTGGGTCGTCATGTTACTAACAAGTTCCAAATGAAGCGCCTTGGTAGCTAAACAAATAAAAACTGCAAAATATGCCTTAAAGGTTTTTGACCCTCGACCCTTCCATGCCTTGACCTCAATAGGACCAGCATAATCAACTCCGGTGTAGGAAAACTGCCGCGAAATCCTTACCCTCGGTGCATTGCCCATGAGTTGGCCAATGGGTTTTGCCTTTTGCCTAAAACAAATGTTGCAGTTATGGATACATTTTTTTACAGCATTTTTGAGACTTAATATCCAAAACCTGTGACGAAGCTCAGCTACCATCTGCTGCGTTCCACAATGGTACGTTGTAGCATGCGCGTCCCTTACAATCAGTCGACTAAAATGGTGACTTGGTTTCAAGATGATAGGATGTTGTTGCTCGTAGCTTAGATTTGAGTTCTGTAACCTACTTCCTACTCTCAAAATTCCAGCCTCATCAACAAAAGGATGTAATGCCTTTAGCCCCTTCATGTTAGGTTGAGTTTCATTCTCGTCGAAAAAAACATGCTCCTTTGGACGATTTTTACGCAACTTTCAAAGCTGAATCCGTCTCCGTCGGCGAAAGTGTCATCGGATACTTTTCCGTACGACGCATGTTGGAGATAAATCTGGAACAATATGCCAAACCCGCAGTAGCTTCCGAAGATTCGAGTGGCGATATATCAGCCGATTGATCGCATTTTCTCCCATGACGACGCAATGGGATTGAATCTTTCGCCTCTCTTCATCAGTTGTCACCGCCGCTAGTTGAGTCGGAGCTTCAAAGCTCCATTCGGATCTCAGGAACTCTGGTCCATTCCACCAAAAAGAAATGCCATTCAAGTGGGATGGCAATAGGCCACGTGATGCGAAATCTGCAGGATTGTGTTGAGTTGGGACGTACCGCCAGATGCTACAATTTGTAAGACGCAGGATCTCTGTAACACGATTGCTTACAAAAGTTTTCCATTTTGCTGGAGGTGCCATGATCCATGCCAACGCAATCTTCGAGTCTGACCAAGCATACGTCCTAACGTTGTCCAAACTCAAGACTCTTGCAGTGTAGTCCAAGAGTACTGCTAACATGACGGCTCCACAAAGCTCAAGCCTGGGAAGGGTTACAGTCTTCAACGGAGCAACTCTTGTTTTGGACATCAAGAGATGGACGTGAATGTTGTCTTCGTCATCTAAAACACGTAAGTAAACCACCGCTCCATATGCCTTCTCTGATGCATCGCTAAAAACGTGTAATTCCAGGTCTCTTCGATTGTCTCCTAGACGAATCCACCGGGGTATCTGAATCTTCTCTATGGATGGCAGTTCACGTCGACAATCCTCCCACTGGGCCTTCAGTTCCGTTGGAATTGGGTCATCCCACGCTAGTCCGCATCACCACAGTTTTTGCATCAAAATTAAGCATGGCGAGATCCATCCAAGGGGATCAAAGAGTTGAGGCGATAGTTGACAGCATCGATCTTTTTGTTGGAATTTCAGATGAATCTACGAAGACCACCTAATACCTAACGTCTTAATTTGTGGAGTAGAAGCAGCTTCGAAAGGTAAGGAAAACGCAAATTCCCTTTGATCCACAGAAATATCTTTTAAAACCGCATCATTATTGGCTGTCCACTTCCGCAGGTTGAAGCCAGCAGATGTCAGCAAATGTCTCGCCTCATCACGTATTTTTCACGCCTCTTCCAAAGTGTCAGCTCCAGCAATTAGATCGTCGACATACATCCCTTTTCGGGTGACCTTCGCACCAATCAGATAACGATGTTCCTCGTCGCCTGCAGCTCTTCGGATTGTGCGGTTGGCAAGATATGGTGCACTGGCTGTTCCAAATTTGACTGTATGCAAGCGATAAATCCGTATGGGCAGACTTGGGTTGTCACGCCACAGGATAAGCTGGTAATACGAATCCTCCTTCCTCATTCGTATCTGCCGGAACATTTTTTCTATGTCCGCGGTGAAAGTACATTGATACGTTCTCCATACTAACAATATATCATTAATGTTGTTCTGCGTTTTAGGTCCTATCAATAAGTGCGCGTTCAACGACGTACCATCCAGAGTCTTCGCGGCGGCATCAAAGACCACTCTTAATTTAGTCGTCGTGCTGGATTTCTTCAGAATGGCGTGATGCGGAACAAAATAATGATAAGGAGTATCGAGAACATCATCGCTGAAGCCATCGACCTCGGACATCTGCCCCAAATCCAGATATTCCTTCATGCACTTAACATACTCCTTGTGTAGTGTCGGGTTCGCCTGAAACCATTTCTCCAATTGATAAAACCTACGCAAGGCACCTTGCTTCGAGGGTCCAAGCGCGGGTATCAATCCATCCTTAAAGGGAAGAGCCACTTCGTATATTCCACTGGGTAGGCGTGTGGTCGTTTCTATGAAATGCTTCTCACAAGCGATGTCTTCCTCGGGTTCAGCATCGGCGTAGGGTGCTTCTTCAATTTTCCAAAACTTCCGTAATTGGGTGTCGATGTCAAAGACCTGTAGAAAACAATTTTTTAAAGCCTTTGGTGTCTCTATAGGTACTTTACCCAGTATAATACAACCCAATTCCGTCTTTTGGGCTATTGGGCCCATGCCATCTTCGCCTCGTATAATATCCGGTAGTATGAAATCGGCAAATACATCACTCCCTAGTAGCAAATCTACTGTTGCCGGTTTGTAGAACGTAGGGTCTGCTAACTCCAAGCCGTTGAGGTGTTTCCAGTTGTTGTGTGTCAGTCGTTTGGCCGGGAGAAGCCCAGTCAGTGACCGGAATACGAAGGCTTGTGTGCTGGACTTATAGGTAGAGCGTAGAGACGAAAAGGTTATGTCAACACATCTGTGACATGACCCGCTGCTGACCTTTCCCAGCCCTGACACTTCAACTAACGTACTCCGCGTCCTCAGGTTGAGCATTTGAACTGCTGCCTCCGTGATGAAAGTCGCCTCTGATCCTGGATCAATTAAAGCTCTAAGATTGAAATACTTCCCCCTAGATGACCTGACCTTAACAATTGCAGTAGCTAATAAGACTTGGGAATTTGTGTGACAAGGTGGATTACCATGTGGTTGTGACTGAGAATTTGGTATGTGCGTACTATTCGGGTAATTTTCAGTCGAAACGGAATGCAAAAGAGTGTGGTGTTTTTGTTGACAGTAGTAGCAACGTGCCTGGCTAGGACATACATAGTTTAGTAGGGTGACTATAGGCAAGGCAGTTGCTACAAACATCTATTTGGCTAATAGTATTGCATCGTTCGGCGGGACTCATTTACTAAACCGATTGCATTTACGCAGCTAATGTTGCCCCTTACTACATACCTTGCAACTGTATTTGCCCTGTGGCTTTTGTTGTAGGTGAAACGAATTTGTATTTACAGGACCTCTCGCACTATAACTCCTGGGGAAACCTTGGCTGGATTTGGGATTTTGCTGATCAACTGCCTCTAACGTACGGAATCTTGCTTCAAGAAACTCGGAAAATTTCTCAAAAGTTGGTAACTCCTTGTCCGATTATAGTTTTTCTTCCCACAATTGTTGAGTTATGGGCGGCAGTTTCTTACTTACTTACTTATGTCCTGTATCCCCTTGTGGGTCCTAGGGCCTCTACAACGCCTACGCGCCATCGTGTGCGATTTCTGGAAATGTGCCTCAGCTCTCCCCAACTCTTTCCCAGTTGCCGTGCTTCCTTCTCATTGTATCCCAATCCGTAGTCGGCACACCAAGATTTTTAATGGAATGCAAGCACTCAGTGGAAATGTCCAGCTACAATCGTAGCGCGAAGTGGGGATGGACCAAGCCTTGTCATAGTTGCCCTTATCGATGCTGAGATGGTGGAGCAGCCTTTCAGCCTCACCTGACAGGCTCAACTTTAAGTGGTGTAGTTTTTGCACTTCGGTTAATGATGAATTTGTATGTGACTAACGACTCGAACATACCATGGAACGCCCGCCAATTCTCATAACTGCCAGAAAATGTTGGCAGGTTGATCTTGGGCAGACGCAGTTCACTTTGAACAGAGGCTGCATGAGCTGTACTTGATCGGGTGTGACAAGTGTAAGAGGAACCATATTCAAGGTCGCTGTGCACCATTTGGACAAAAATATTTCAGGTGTGGCAAGTACAATCATTTTGCATCAGCATGTAGATTTAAGAGTATAAATGATATTAGCAGTAACGAAATGGCTTACGACGATGATGAGGATGAGTCATATATTGATTCGATAGAGGTGGTCGGTGTTAGTTCGGGTAGTAGCATTCGTTCTATTAATCAGGTTCGATAGATTGGTAAGAGTTGGCATAAAATATTAAGATGGAAAATAGTTTGATTAAATTTGAATTGGATAGTGGGGCCTATGTCAACGTTATGTCACTTAAAGATGAAAAAAATATGAACTGTGAACATAAAATTAAACTGGTGGAAACTAAATTAGAGGCATATGGTGGTTCACATATTCCTACGAAGGAGTTATTCTACTTGGCGCTCAAAAAAAAATATTTAAAAAAATAAAATAATTGAGGCAGAATTTATGGTAGTCAGCAGTGATTCAAAACCATTATTAGTTCATGTTTAGGGTTAGGGTTAATTCAGAGTGCATGAAGTGGACAATATTAGTGAATTTATTCGGGTGGATTTTGGTTATGCCAAAAATCAAAATACAGTTTTTAGCACGCCATTTGGGTCGTATCAATATAATGTTTTACCTTTCGATATTAAAAGGGCACCTTTCAAAAGTTAAATTCAAAATATTTTGGCAGTTTACCTGGCACATTTGTTTACATTGATGATGTCATAGTTGGAGGAAAAACAAAAGAGGAGCACAATGAAATTGTTGAGAGAGTAATAAAAAGAGTTCGTGAAGTGAAAGTTGAATTTAACAAAGATAAACTGCAACTTTTCGAAAACGAAGTTAGTTATTTAGGTCATACTTTCACTGGTGATACAATTTGTCCGGATCAATGTCGAGTTGAAGCTATTACAAAACTAAAAGAACCACAAGACAAAAAACAATTAGAGAGCATTATGGGTAGTTCAATTACCTTCGTGCTCGTATACATAACATTTCGAATTTAAATGCACCTCTTAGGGAATTGTTTAAAAAAAATAATGAATTTCAGTGGTCTCCGAGGCATAGCAAAGTTTTCGAAGATATAAAAGATACTCTTGCAAAACATTCCATTCTTTACGTTTTTGATCTTGGTTCAGACTGAATTTTCTCAAAATGGAATAGGATGTTGTCTCTTTCAGGATGGTAAGCCGGTGGCATACGCATCTAAAAGCTTGACTGACACTGAAACAAGGTACACCTAGATGGAAAAGAATTATTGGCTGTTGTTTACGCTTGTGAGAAATTTATAACTACATTTATGGGTATCACTTTACCGTTAATACGGACCATACGCCTATTGGTAGCTATAGTAAAAAAAGATATGGGTGAAATTTATTCGACTCGTTTACAACGCATGAAACTGAAACTCTCAAGATATGATTTCGAAATTAAGTCTGTTCCGGGCAAGTTCTTACATGTAGCTGACTTGTTATCACGTAATTTCATCCATGATCCTCTAATTTTTTATTTTTTTTTTTTTCCCGAGGGTTGGTGAAAAATCTTCAATAGACACTATGAGGATAGCAAGCGCGTGCTCATAGTAGTGTCAGATTGTTACGGACTAAAAAAACACCACCCTGCGATTTAATTTGTTATATATTGCAAATAAGAAGGACCTTATCAAGCAATTTTTCTATCATGACAAAAAAAAACTCGTTTGGCAGGTTACTTTCCACTGAAAGATCCTGCATGTTCCGCAATCCAGGCGCGGTTGATTCCTATCTTGCCAAGTCGAAAAGTTTCGTCCTTTGTAGTCGGTGCAATAAATTGCTTTCATCCAGAATTTGTAGGATTGTATTGTTGACATGTCCGATAAGTCGGTTTCTATGCTTTCTCGCGAAGCTTCTAATTTCAGCTTCAATTGTCGGAATTCTGAGATCCCTGTGGATATCATCGTTTCTAGTATACCACGGTGCGTGGACAATTTTTCGTAGCACTTTATTTTGAAAAGTTTGTAAAATATTGGCGTTTGTTTTCTTGGTACAGCCCCAAAGTTGTATACCGTAAGTCCACACCGGCTTTAGCACTTGCTTGTATAAAAGCAGTTTGTTCTCAATACTGAGCTGGGAGTGTTTTCCGAGCAACCAGTTCATTTCTCTATATTTGATTTCGAGTTTTTACGTTTCATTTTCACGTGCGAATTCCATTTCAGTTTTGCGTCAAGTGTCATTCCAAGGTATTTGGCCTCGTTTGCAAAAGGTATTCGGGACAAGTTTATTAAAATTGGCAAAACATTAGTTTTCTTATAAGTGAAATTCACGTGAACAGATTTAGATTCGTTGAGGGCGATCCGCCAGTCCCTCGTCCATTCATTTACTTTATTCAGTGCGTTTTGCAGTTTTACAGTCGTTTCTTCGATTGTCTTACCTACGGCTAGGATAGCGGTGTCATCGGCAAACGTAGCCAGGATAGTGCCATCTTCTTTCGGTACATCTCGAGTATATAACAGATAGAGAAGTGGCCCAAGAACGCTTCCTTGCGGTACACCGGACGAAATTTCTTTGAGCTCCGAGTATTCATTTCCATGTCTAACACGGAAGAGTCTATTCCCGAGATATGATTCTAGAATGCCGTATAGGCATACAGGGAGAACTTGTCGTAATTTGCAATTCAAGCCATCATGTCACACCTTATCAAAGGCTTGCGAGACGTCAAGAAATACGCTTGAACATATCTTTTTCTCTTCAAGTGCCTTCTCGATTACGTCAGTAATTCTATGCACTTGGTCAATCGTCGAATGCTTACTTCTGAACCCAAACTGGTTGTCAGGGATAAGATTATTTCCTTCTATAACCGGTTGGAAACGCCTTAGTAATATCCTCTCGAAAAATTTGGATATAACTGGAAGTAGCGAAATTGGTCTATAAGATTTTACCTGGCGGCGGCTTTCCTGGTTTTAAAACCATTACAACTTCCGCAACTATCCATTGGTTAGGCACGTGTTTTATTCTGAGTGCAGCATTTACAATATGAAGAATCTTAATCAATGCTTTTCTAGGTAAAGCTTTGAGAATATCTTCGGTGATCAAGTCATAACCAGGAGCTTTCTTAGGTTTTAGATTCCCGATCTCATGTTTGAGTTCCCTTAGCGTTGCACTTGTAAGTGCTAAATCATCAGATAGTAAATCCGGCCTATGATATTGTCGTGAGACACTTGACTATCGTACGGTTTAAAGGTGTCTTCCAGGTGGGCCGCAAAACATTCGCTTTTTCTTTATCTTTCCTTGCCCATTCATTGTCATTTAATTTAATTGGCGACGCGGGGACCTTGGGCCTTTTGGTGCCTTTTACAGCTTTCCAAAATGAATAATTGGAATCTTTTTTCGCTGTTAAATTTTCAAGATAAGAGCCTATCGCACGATTTTTAAAATCCTTTATAGCCTTCTTCAACGAATTGCACAGGTGATTCAAGTATGCTTTATGTTGCGGAGCACGACTCTGTTGCCTTACTTACGCTCTTTTCTTTTTTCATTGACCAATTCTCTTATTTCCGTAGGATATCGTACACCGTATTTATCCGGAGTTTTCCTTGGATTGGGAGTATTATTCCAAGAGGCGAGCTATACGATCTCAACGAAGCGATCAACTTCAACCTCAAGTTCATAGGGTGTCGTAAGGGGAACGCTCAGTTCAACATTATCTTCAATTTCTTCCCTAAGTCCTACCCAGTTAGTTGATTTACCGGTTAATCTCGCTGGCTCTATTGTATACACTAGTTTTTCGCTCAATGTCAAAACAACTGGGGAATGGTCAAACGAGAGATCAAAGCTCTCTTCAACTTTAATGTGGTTGTTAGAAACTCCTTTCACGACGAAAAAGTCGATTAGGTCAGGTATTTTCGAAGTATCAGTTGGCCAGTAGGTCAGTTTACCCGTCGAATGGAAATCACAACTGTACTCCATACCTGCCTCATAGAGCATTATGCCTTTTTGCGAGCTGTGTCTTGAGCCCCAGAATGTATGTTTCGCATTAAAATCGCCGCCAATAATGAAATTAGGTTTCAGCAATTTAAACAAGTATTCAGCAATTTAAACATGTTAGTAAAATAAATCATTCTGTCCAAAGGACACAATAATCCTTTCTTTCTTAAAAATTCGGATGGTAGTTGGACAGACTCTTCCGCGGATTCGCTTGAACTTCTTATGAATACTCACTTCCCAGGCTGCAGGGACAGTAGCACAGAACAAGCTAGTTCTGATAGGCTACCGCCGACGGCTTGGTATTACAAACATCATTACGGAGGATAAAATCTCCTGGGCTATAAACAGCTTCTCTGCATATAAATCAGCCGGCCTTGACTACATTATGCCTGTTATGCTTCAGAATGTGCAAGACATAGCTATTCCCTGGCTACTATCGATTTATAAAAGCTGACTATACTTAAACCATGTCCTCCAAACTTGGAGACTTGTTCGGGTGGTCTTTATTCCGAAGGTAGGCCGGCGAGGTCATGAATCCGCGAAGGATTTTAGGACTATTAGCCCATCGTCCTTTGTACTAAATACCTTGACTTTCACATCCGAAAAATCCTGGAGAGTTCTCCACTGTCGAAATCCCAACACGCCTACCTCAAAGGACGATCTACAGAGACGGCTCTTCATGAGGTAGTGCGATCGACAGAAAAAACTCTTCATTATAAAGAAAGAGGCTTGAGGAGCAAACAAAAACAAACATGCTAATTGTCGAAAGGTTGGAGAAGCTTGAATATAAGCTTAATAACAGGAGCATTTCAAAACGAACATGACGAAACTTCTTAAAATTGTTGCATGGAACGCCAAGACTAGAAGAGCTAGAAATATTTCTACGAGAAAATGACATTGACATATATTTGATCTGTGAAACGCACCTGACGAAACTATCGCGTGTAAAAATTACTGGATACAGTGCCTATCACGCTTATCACCCGTCGGAAAGGACCAGAGGCGGATCGTCTTTAATCATAAAAGATTGCATCGAACACTCTGAAGAGATTATGAAAGAGCTTGAAACAATGCAAGTGAGCACTGTACGCGTGAAAAATGGGCATTACTCTTTCAATGTCTCGTCTATTTATTGTCCACTGCGTTGCAGGCTTGAAAAAAATGATTTTACAAATATTTTCAACTGTCTTGGTCCGAATTTTATTATTGGCGGTGATTTTTATGCAAAACACACCTTCTGGGGTTCAAGATGTGTCTCACAAAAAGGCAGAGCACTTTACAACGCCTGCATGCAACACAGTTGCGACTTTCACTCGACTGGTAAACCAACATATTGGCCGACTGATAGCAACAAAATACCCGATCTGATCGATTTCTTTGTTGTAAAAGGAATATCAGACAACTGTATTAAAATTACTGAAAGTTTTGATCTCTCTTCCGATCATTCCCCTATCATTCTAACGATGAGCGAACGCCTAATTAAAAAAGATGTACCTGCTAGACTAACTAGCAGAAAAACTGATTGGGAAGGCTTTAAAAAAGACGTTGAAAAACATATCGAACTGAGAGTATCACTTAGGACGTCTTCTGAACTCGAAATCGAAGTTGATCGTTTTGTTGAAATTCTGCAGGGCGCCGCGTGGAAAAATACTCCCTATCAAACCCCGATCAATCATGCCCAAAAATATCCACCGGAAATAAAAGAAATGGTTAGGGAGAAGAGAAAAGCGCGTAAAAAATGGCAACAAACTCGTGCTCCGCAACATAAATCGCATTTAAATCGCTTATGTAACTTGCTAAAAAAAGCCACTACTGATTTTAAAAATCGGACAATACAAACCAGCATTGAAAGCTTAACAGCGGAAAAAGATTCCAATTATTCGCTCTGGGAAGCTATAAAAGGCATTAAAAAACCGAAAATACAAGCGGCCCCAATCAAGAAAAATGACAACGAATGGGCCAAGAATGATAAAGAAAAGCAGAAGTCTTTGCCGCCCATTTAGAAGAAACATTTAAACCATTTGATGGACAAGCGCTTGTTGAAAATGATAATTCGTCGGATATAGCACTTCGCAATTACACAGTAAGAAATGCAAGGCTGGCCGAACTTCAACAAGAAATAAAGAAACTGAAACCGAATAAAGCTCCTGGATACGACCTAATCACAGGAGAGCTTCTTAAATCGTTACCTAGAAAAGCGTTAGTTAAGTTCCTCTACATTATAAAAGCATTGAATAAAGTAAATGAATGGACAAAGATTTGGCAACTAGCTTTAAACGAAAACAAATCTTTTTATGTCAATTTTACTTATAAGAAAATAAATAATTTGCCCATCTTTTCAAACTCGGTTCAAATTCCGTTTGCAAACGAGGCAAAGTATCTTGGAATGACACTAGATGCTAAGCTGAAGTGGAAATCGCACGTGAAGAAAAAACGTAAAGAACTAGAAACCAAATACAGAGAAATGTACTGGTTACTTGGAAAACATTCCAAGCTTAATACAGAGAACAAACTGCTTCTATACAAGCAAGTGCTAAAGCCGATATGGACATATGGAATACAACTTTAGGGTTGTACCAAAATAAGTAATGTCAATATTTTACAAACTTTTGAAAATAAAGTGCTAAGATCAATAGTTAATGCACCGTGGTTTATTAGAAATAGCGATAGCCATAGAGATTTAGGAATTGCAGCAGTCGAAGATGAAATCAAAAACTTCGCGCGTAAGCATAAAGACAGATTACAAGGACACGTTAACAATGAAGTCCTTCGAATTCTAGATGAGAGGAATCTACTGCGTCGTCTACAAAGGACTAAACCTTTCGACTTAACGCGATAGCAAGAAACCGCGTCTAATTTGCGGAACAAGCAGGGCCTTTCAATGGAAAGGGACCTGCCAAACGATCTGAATACGTGAAAGAAAAACTGCTGGATAAGAAAAAACTTAGTTGTAGTAATCAAAAGAAATTTATCACGAAGGGAGGTTTTTTTAGCGAGTAAAAATCTCACACTACTATGAGCACGCGCTATCGATCCTCATAGTGTCTTCATGAAGATTTTTTACCTACCCTTGGGAAAAAAAAAAATAAAAAATAAATTATAAAGAATACACACTTGCTACCTTCCTAGACATAGAAGGAGCTTTCAACAACATTCATACCCAAGCTATTCAAGAGTCTCTAGCCGAGTTAGGTGTAGAGTCTTTCCTTAGACACTGGATTATATCCATGCTTAATACTAGAATAATCAAAGATACACTAGGTTATAGCAGTATAACTAAGATCGTAAATAGAGGAACCCCACAAGATGGTGTTACCTCACCCTTGCTATGGATAATGGCAATCGACAAAATCTTGGTATGACTTGATAGGGAGGGGGTTAAGATGGTTGCGTACGCGGATGATGTGGTTCTTTTAGTATCAGGAAAGTTCCTCTCCACGATAAGTCAAATCATGGAAAATGTGGCCTGGTAGTAAATCCAGACAAGACCGAAATGATGCTATTCACCACAAAAAACAAAATACGGAATTCACTCCCCCCAAGCTAAACGGTCAACCACTCTCACTAGGTTCCAGTGCAAAATACTTAGGCACGATTCTAGATCCGAAACTTAGTTGGAAACTTAACATAGAGGAGCGGGTTAAGGAAGCAAGTGTGGCTTTCTATGCCTGTAGCAGAACATTCGGCAAAAAATGGGGTCTCCAGCCAAAGATGACACTATGGATGTACACAGCCGTTGTGCATCCAATTCTTACCTATGGCACCATAGTAAGGCTTACTCAAAAAATATAACATCAACAGAATCAAAAAAGTTCAAAGATCGGCGTGTATAGGCATCACAGGAGCATTGAGGTCCTGCCCAGCAGATGCTCTAAGCGTGATCCTGCATCTGATCCCCCTTGAACTCCACATTAAATTTTCAGCTATATGCAGTGCTGTCCGGCTCAGGGAAACTGGGTGCTGGACAGCAAGGCCATTTGGCCACTGTAAGGTCCTGGAGACGATACCAAGTGAACTGGTGACATCTTCGACCGATTACAGGACTCCCACGCTCGACTTCATCAAATAATAATGTATAAATGCGTAATTAATTATTTATTTTTGATATCACCCAGTTGTGTGCCTCCTTGTGTATAAATGTTGTTTTTTCCTTATGATTCCCAAGTGTAATGTAGTGTATTGTGAGTTTTCAAGAATATGTGTGATGTGCGTGCAAAAAAAAACTACTGTGTTTCAATGTATGATTGTGTAACAATTTTTATTTGAATGCAGGATTGAAGACCGATCTCGTTGGCTGATTAACGCAGACTAACTAATGTAAGCTTTGATTTACATATTTGAAATACAGCAATGAGAGATAACAGTTCTCGTCAATTAGTTTACATTGGCAAAACAATTGATAAGAGAGAGTACATGCGTGAGAAAAAGTTACTGTAGAATTTGAGTGAAAATGAAATAGGATGTGTTATGATGTGTTTGGTGATTGATGAATAGAGTGCGTGTTGACATGTTTGGTCATTCTTTAACATCCAGCCCCCCCTGAAAGCCTACGGCCTTTCAGGAATAGGTAGTGGAGCAACCTTGATTTAAGGTCGAATGTAGTCCCCAAATTTGGTTCGAATTGTTACTACTCTGCATTTGTTGTCGGTTCCAGGATGAGTGTTGATGATTCGCCCGATGATACATTTGGATGGTGGCAAATTTGGTTCTTTGAGTAGGACGGTGTCATTGACCACTAAATTAGGTTGCGGTTTGTTCCACTTCGGTCGTTGTTGCAATGAAGTAAGAAATTCGTTGTGCCAGCGTCGCTAGAAACCTTGAAGCATTGCCTGCAAAAGAGACCAATTAGTTCTGATGGAAACTACAGAGTTAGGAACTTCTGGTTGGGGAACAGCGGTATAAGCTTCCCCGATTAAAACATGAGATGGGGAAAGGGCGATTGGGTCAGAGTCTGATGTTTGCCACATCGGTCGAGAGTTCAAAAGGGCTTCAATTTTTGACAACAAGGTATACATTTCCTCGTATGTGAGTTTGGTGTCACCGATAACGCGTTTCAGATGCAACTTTACAGATTTGACACCAGACTCCCACAAACCGCCAAAGTGAGGACTCGAAGGCGGTATAAATTTCCAGTTTATACTTCCTTTGACAGGTGGTCGATAATGATACTGTTGTGTTGTTGACTACAGAGGAGTTGATATAGTTCATTAAGTAGTCTTTTAGCACCATGGAAGTTAGTTCCATTATCACTCCAGATCTCATATGGTTTACCGCGTCGTGCCACAAAGCGATCCAAAGCCAGTAAAAAGGTTATGGAGGATAAGTCCCCGACGAGTTCCAGATGTATGGCCTTGGTAACGAAACAAACGAATAAGGCTATGTAAGCCTTCGTGAACTTTGGGTTTCTTCCTCGGTTCGAACGGAGCGTGATAGGGCCTGCATAATCGCAGCCAACCTTACTGAATGGTCGTGAATACCTTATCCCTTCAATGGGACGGTTCCCCATAAGTTGTTTAGAACTAGCTTGGCGTTGCCGGAAACACGTAATACAATCATGCACAACCTTCCGCGCGAGGTTTCTGCTCCCGAGAATGTAAAAGTTTTGTTTTAGTACTGCGAAAAACAGCGATACACCAGCGTGCACATGTTTCTTATGCGTGTACTCTGCGATAAGTCTTGCGATTGCATGCGATTTACACAATAAGATAGGATGCTTTTCAGAATAGGTTAAGTCCGAGTGTTCTAACCGACCACCGACACGAAGAACACCATGAGAGTCGATAAAGGGGTTTAGCGATAATAGTCTATTCCTTGAAGGTAGTTGTTTGTTGCTTTTGAGAGTTACGATTTCGTTATTGAATAATGATGATTGGGCGCACTTTATGAGATGGGTTTTCGCGAAAGATATCTCTTCAGATGATAGGGATTCAAAGTTGCGAGTATCTGAAGAAGATCGAGAGTTTTTAACGAACCGAATAACATATGCTATAACGCGCACTGCTTTAAGCCAATTTGAATGGTTATTTAAGACATTTTCAAGTAAATTTAGCGAAGTTATGTTTGAAACGAATACCTGTGTGGTAGCTACTTTACGCTCTTCTAGTTGCCTGGAGCCGATGTCATCCTTGTTATAGCTCGATATAGGCCATTGGTCCTTGTGTTCGCTTAGCCACTTGCAATCACGACGGGTGCTAGAAATCCTAAAGGATCAAAGATTCGACAAGCATCTGACAATATGCGCCGCTTTGTACACGAATCCGACAGACCAAGCTTGACCCTATATGAGAAGGAATCCCTTGATGGACACCACTGCAGTCCAAGAACCTTAATTGAGTTGGATTCTTCGAAGTCGACTGGGGATAGCTCCCGCTGATCCTCAGGCAAAGACACGAGAAGTGGCCAGCAGTTTGTGGTCCACTTACGAAGATTAAACCCAGCTAGTTTTAATAAGTTGACCGGTTCTTTACGAAGAGCGATGAGATCGTCGATTGTATCTGCGCCTGTAATAACGTCGTCGACATAAAAATCACTTAAAATAGTAGCAGATGCACGAGGATGGGTGATAGCAGAATCTAAGGCTAACTGCTGAAAAGCTCGCATGGCTAAAAACGGAGCAGCTGACGTTCCATAAGTTACCGTAAGCAAACGGTAATGTTTTAGAGTATCCTCTGAATTTTCACGCCAGACAATGCGCTGAAAGTCAGTGTGGTTTTGTGAAACCCAGATCTGCCTGTACATCTTCTCAATATCCCCCGTTATGAGATATAAGTGACGACGAGAACGTAAACATATTGAGAAGATGTCTCGCTGTATAGTTGGACCAATGAGAAGTGCATCGTTTAACGACATGGAATTGTGGGCTTTCGCAGATGCGTCGAAAACAACTCTAATTTTTGTGGTACTACTATCTCCCTTAAACACGGCATGGTGAGGAAGATAGTAGTGAGAATTATTTGAAGACTGAAAGATTTCATTAGGATGAACTTCTTCCATATGACCGAGAGAAAGATACTCATTAATAAACGATGAGTATTGGGATTTGAGATCCTGATTGAAATTGAATCTACGTTCGATTGAATGAAAACGAGAAAGGGCTGTACCAAAGGAATCTCCAAAATTGAGTTTTGCTGAGGGTTTGAAGGGCAGTTTGACTTCATATCTGCCATCTGAACGACGAACATGTGAATTAGCGAAACTATCCTCTGCCAGTTGCTCCTCGAGAGACAGCGGGGTTTGAACAAATACTTCCTCCAGTCTCCAAAAACGCTCCAGATCGAATTCTTGTGTGTGGTCCAAACGAGTGCAATAAGTTTTCACCTGCGATCCTTCATAGAAGTGCTGTTGGTGACTGCCTGATATTACCCAGCCGAAAATAGTTGGTATTGAAGTCAGTGTTCCCTCAACTTCTGACCTTGAGGCCCCTTTTATGATGCTGAAGAACTTATCGGCGCCTATGAGAATATCGATGGGACCAGGTAGGTTATAGTAAGGATCAGCAAGTTCAAGAGCAAATACGTTTTCGGGAATATTATTTATGACGAATGGCGGAAGTGAAGAAGTGATGATTGGCAGTACAAAGCAGTTGATTTCAATCGATTCTGAAGTATAGCGAGAGACTAGGTTAAGAGTCACCAACCCATTGGTGACTCCAGCTGATGTGGATGCGATTCCCAGTATTGGAATCCGAGATCGTTTACGAGGTAATCCCAAGCGTTGCGCAACTTGCTTGGTTATGAAGGAAACTTGGGATCCCGAATCGAGGAGAATGCGAACGTTCTGAGAAACTCCTTGTTTGTCCTGAATCCGAGCTAGGGCTGTGGGAAGAATGCTTGCGAGACAACGATGGTTAGATTCGACAGCGTGATTTGTGACGACAGGTGATTCAGGACTTTGTTGTGGACGAGAGAGGTAGGAATTTGACGACGAATTTAAATTCGAATCGACTGTTCGAAGTAATGGATTCGATATTGAATTCTGCAAGGGATGAACCAATGAATGATGTCGAGAATTGCATTGACGACAGCGGAAAGTTGAGCGGCATTCACTAGATGCGTGTCCCTGACGAAGGTAATTAAAACAAATTGCATTGTTTTTAACGAAGTCACGACGAGCATCAAGGTTGAGTACTTTAAAATCCTGACAATGCGAGAGAGTATGATCCCTTTTACACTTTGGACAACCTTGAGGGGATTTTACGAGATGCGTACGAACTGCAGTTGAAGTTTTACTGCGCGTTTGATTAGACCGAGAAAAGGAAAGGCAAGATTCTAGACAGTTTCAACGCTTTTGAAGAAACTCTAGAAATTCATCTATTTTACAGTTGTCACTTGACCCTACTTCTTCAGCCCAGGCCTGCTTAGTTTCGTGGTTTAACTTTTGAATTAAAAGGTAGATAAGCCAAGGGTCCCGGTTAGTCGAGTCCAAAGCGTTAAGTCCCCTAACGGCTTCATCTGCCCCGTCAGAAATCTTGCGAAGCATCTGAATATTTGCTGTAGTGCACGTAGGAAGCGCAATGAATGACTGAATGAATGATTGGATGATAAGATGTTTCTGGTCGTAGCGCCTTTCAAGCCTATCCCAGGCTTCGATATAGTTTTCTTCCGAGCTTGCCATGTGTTTAATCAAATTCGCGGCATCTCCACGAAGGAATGACTTGAGGTAGTAAAACTTTTGGGCACATGTGATCGACGTGTTCGAGTCGACTGATCCCGAGAATAGATCCCGAAACGCGGGCCAATCTTTATAGTCCCCGGAAAAGACTGGAATTGAAATCTTCGGCAGCTTTATAGATTTGGGCGAAGTTGCTTGTGGCAAATCTTGTGAGGGCGGAGCACTTTGAACGACGACCTTGTCCTCCTTGTACTTCCCCTTTACCTTAAGAATCGCATCTGATATAATCGAATGGGTTTCGAAGTATTTTGCCTCGTATTCGGCAAATTCAGGCTCGCGATCTACATAACCGGACGATTCCATGAATTCTAACAATTCATTTTGCAGAGCTACGAACTCTTGCCACGATTCGTCGAGTTTTTTAAGCCGAAATTCGAGAGTTGATAGAGTCGTGGATGCATTGATCGACTCTGCGAATGTTGCAGTAAGTGTGATGCAACCTTTAGAACGACCGCGTTTTGCAATGACCTTATTCATTTCGGAGAATACGATTTGATTGCGAGAAACTGGCTTTATGAAAATGTCTCAACGCGTTTTGCGTTAAAAACGAAATGTTTGATCACACGAGGTAAAATTTATAAGAAAAGGCGAATGTCCCGTTTCACGCTTAGACGCGTGATCTTAAAATTGACCATTTGCGCAGAATTTCTAAGTCATAATTGACAGAAATACACAAATTGAAATAGTTTTTTTCAGAGTAGGATAAAGCAGTGTCATCAGCAAAGGCTATTATTTTGCATTTAAAACGTTGTACGAAAAGTGAATTCACAAAAATTAAGAACAGGATTGGGTCCAAAACGGAACCTTGAGGAACACCTATGTTTATACATTTTTCCGAACTCAAATTATCCTGAATCTTAACTTTTTGCTTGCGGTCTCTGAGATAAGATGCAAGCCAATCATAAACAAACCCTCGAAAACCTGCCTTATACAGTTTCTGGAGTAGCAAAACATGATCTACCATGTCGAAAGCCTTTGTTATATCAATAAACAGGGAGGCAACAATCTCAGATTCATTCAAGCTGTTATAAAGTTCGCCACACAGTCTCAAAATAGCTTCTTCTGTCGATCTTCCTTTTCTGAATCCAAATTGGGAATCACTAAAAAATTTACATTTGTCCAAAAAGAATAGCATTCTTGATTTCATACCTTTTTCAAAAACTTTAGAAAAAACTAGTAAAAGAGAAATAGGACGGTAATTGTTGCGACTCGTAGTTTCTCCTTTTTTGTACAACGGAATAACAATTGCTAACTTGAGTGCATCTGGAAAAACTCCTTTTTCTACACAAAGATTAAAGATATAACTCAAGACATCAGAAACATAGTACGAAATATTTTTTAAAATTTTATTGGAAATCATATCATTGGGTGATGAATTGGAAGTTTTGAGAGACATTATAATTTTATAAATCTCCAATGAGGAAAAATTATTGAAGAAAAAGCTTTCGGTGTTAAAGGAATCTAGAATAATATTATCAGTACATTGACCTGACCTCAAAGGAGGAGTGTTATTAATGTTATGAGTCATGTTGGAAAAATAATCATTAAATAAATTTGCCACTTTTGAAGGGTCATTAACTACAGTGCTACCATTTTTTATAGAAATATCAGCTTGAGGCTTCTTTTTATTTAAGATTTCGTTAACAACTTCCCATTCTTTTTTGGAGTTGCCTATATTAACAGCAAGTCTATTTCTAAAATAATATGTGTGATGTGCGTGCAAAAAAAACTACTGTGTTTCAATGCATGATTGTGTAACAATTTTTATTTGAATGCAGGATTGAAGACCGATCTCGTTGGCTGATTAACGCAGACTAACTAATGTAAGCTTTCATTTACATATTTGAAATACAGCAATGAGAGGTAACAGTTCTCGTCAATTAGTTTACATTGGCAAAACAATTGATAAGAGAGAGTACATGCGTGAGAAAAAGTTACTGTAGAATTTGAGTGAAAATGAAATAGGATGTGTAATGATGTGTTTGGTGAATAATGAATAGAGTGCGTGTTGACATGTTTGGTCATTCTCATGGATTGCGGAGTTGGCGCAGGTATTTCTCGGACCAACTGAATATATCGAAAGCCTTCAGTCTCCCAGACTCTGCTGGTGTCTTTCAAGCGGAGGTTCTTGCGATTCGGGAAGTCTGCCGCATGTTAAAAAATATCCCAACTTCCAACCTAAATATGGGTATCTTTTCTGATAGCCAAGCCGCAATCAAAGCCACTGATTCGGTTACCATATCCTCAAAACTGGTAGGGCAATGCCGGTTTGAAATAAACGAACAAAGTATCTTTTCTGGAATTACCCTCATCTGGGTCCCAGGACACAGCAACTATGAGGGAAATGAGCGAGCAGACGAGCTAGCTAGGCGAGGGTCAGCCCTTAATGGCTCGCTAGCGGAAAGAGTCAATATTCCGATAGGAGTCGTTAAGGGCAATTTACACCGCCACTTCCTCCAGCTCGCCAATCTCGGGTGGAACAACCTTACCAGTTGTGCCATATCAAGGAAGACATGGCCGTTTCAACAAACCTAAGTCAATTGAGCTACGAGGCAGATCGAGGCCTGATATTGCCAGAATTGTAGCCATTATTGCAGGCCACTGGCCTATAGGAGACCACGCGGCCAAGCTTGGCATTCCTCACAACTCTTTCTATCGCAGCTGCAAAGACAGTAACGAGAGGGAAACTCTTTTTCACTTTCTTTCCACTTTCGTGATCCAAAAGGAAGATGTTTCAAGATGAGACGGATAGAACTTCACTCAATCGCAGGCAAAACTGCATCAAGTATTATTAAAATTTTAAACAAAATATTTTCGATTCATGGTATCCCACAAAATATTGTCGCCGACAATCAACCTTTCAATTCATATGAACTCCGAAATTTTGCAAAAAATTCAAATTGTGATTTTATATATAGCAGTCCGAAATATCCAAGATCAAATGGTTTTGCTGAAAAAGCAGTACATATTGCTAAATCAATACTTTAAAAAATTAATCAATCCGAAGGTAGTTTAGAACAAGCTGTTTTAGAGTATAGAAGTACACCAATTCCAAGAATTGGGTATTCATCAGCAGAAATGCTTATGAATCGTAAAATAAGAACGAAGATTTTGATTAAGATGAAGATTTTGAACCGAAAATGACTTGAAGGCATTATTAGAAAAAAGCCAAAACAAAAATTTAATAGGTAATATTCCGCTTCGACCCCGTCGCGAAATCAATCTTAAGGAAGGAGAAAACGTAGTATATATGGGTAGACATAATGGGAAGTGGAAACCTGCTAGAGTAGTCTTCAAAAATGAACGTCCGAAAACATACTTACTTCAAAATGAAAATAACAGAATCATTCGTAGAAATACATTTCACTTACGTAGGTTAATGAATTCTTCTCACATGAGGCTATCCGATGCGGAAGAGGGAACACCTTCTGCCTCTGGAAACAATAATCGCTCTTCTCTTGAATTGAAAGATGCTAATCACAACAACTCATCTCCGTTACTGTATAACAACAATGCCGATCAAGGTTAGGTTAGGTAACTGGGTACCCTTGTTGACAGGGTTGTCAACAGCCCACTTAGACTGCTATGAGTCTATTGTGCCCAATATTTAGAACCCTGGGAACCTAAAAAATTTCAATCTTTGACTACTAGACTAAACCACCCAGCAACTTCTACAATAGTCGTTATGAGGTAACCCTAGCCGTACTGCGTGATTACCTATCACACAGTGTTCTGTCACGACGAAAACAGCTATGCGGATATACCTTCGACTTAGTTCTATAAGATTAATAGATCTCTTTTTGTCTTAGACTCTCCATAATGATTTGGCTGTAGCGCAATCGACACCAGCGTTCATTAGCTTCAACAGTAGACTCGATGTCTATCTCCCTATATAGGGTGCTAAGCTGTACACTAGCCTTGGAAAGGGCCCGCGAAGGGCTTATAAGTGAACTTTCTCTGGCTAGTTCGTCCGTTTTTTCGTTACTGGAGATATCTATGTGGCCCGGTGCCCAGCACAGGGTCAATGTGTTGGCCGCTGAGATAACATCCAGTCGTTTTTTTTAAATTCTTACGAGCTTGAATCTTAGTGATGTTAACTCTAACGCCTTAATAGCCGCTTGGCTATCAATATAGATATTGATTATTTGCCCTGAAATATCTTCCTCAATGATCATATCCACAGCTTGTTTTATTGCGGCAACTTCGGCTTGGAAGACACTGCAAACTTTCTTAAGTCTAAACGAGCGATGTATATTTCGAGACTCACAGTAGCGAGACTCACTGGTGCCGGATCATTACCGGCAATGATTTTGGATCCGTCGATAAAGATGGCCAGTTCATTCTCGAAACAGACTCTTCCCTCATCCCATTCCTCCCTGCTAGGAATTCTAATAGAGAACTTTCGGTTGCAGTTTGGAATGGGGATGATGCAGTCCATTTCCGCCCGGAGTCTCAATGTATTCCATCGGTTTAGAATTGAGGCATGACCGTAGGGTTTAGCTTTTCATAGACCGTCTTCCCTTAGTCTTAGTGCAGTTTTAGCTGCCGTGTTCCAGCAGTATATGTCAAGTGGAATAAGATTAAGTATTATTTCCAGAGCTACTGTCGGTGTTGATCTTATCGATTTCGTCACCCCCAGACAGCATACCCGTTGAATCATTGTATCGCTTTCAAGTTGGTATTTCTTCTCGAGCGTTTTCCACCAGACAATCGAACCATAGGTCAAAATGGGTCTTACTACCTCGGTGTATAGCCAGTGTACCAGTTTAGGCTTAAAACCCCAAGATTTCCCGAAGGCTTTTCTACATGCGTATAGAGCAACATATGACTTCTTGTTTAGACTGTCAATGTTAATGTTGTCAATGTTGGAATCCTGTATTACGCCTAGATATTTTGCAGTTACTTGTTGTATCAGCTCGATACCATTCATAGGAGGGTAATTGTATTCTGCTATCGATCTTCTCCTCGTAAATAGCACTAACTGGGTTTCCCCCGGATTCACTTCCAGACCCCTGCCTTTGACTCAGTTATTCACTAGTTTTAATGCATAATTGAGTCGCTCGCTGAGTACCGGAAGGACCTTTCCAGATACTAAGACAGCAACATCGACGGCATAGGCCGCTACATTGAAACCATTTCCTTATACATCTCGTCCACTTCTAGAAGCCATAAGAGTGGTGAAAGGACTCCGCCTTGTGGGATGCCCCGCTTGACTCGCTTTCTCCCCCTTATGCCCCCTAATGTGGAGTTGATTATGCGGGTACTAAGCATTAGTTCAATCCACCCGCAAATGGCCGAATGTATTTGAGCCCTGCGCAGTCTGTCTACTATAGCCTCGGTACTTACATTATCAAAAGTCCCTTCGATGTCAAGGAATGCACCCATCGTGTATTTCTTCACTTGAATAGTGTTTTCTATAGTAGAGACCACTTTGTGAAGAGCAAAAAATCTACTGATTTTCATTTTATGTACGCATTATTTAATTTTGATAAAAAGTGATCCCCAATCTCATCTCTGACGTGCATATCTATTAACCGTTACAGTGTTTTCAATAAGAAAAAAGATGGACTTATTGGTCTGTAATCCTTAGCATTAGAATTGTTTATTTTGCCCACCTTTGGTATGAAAACCACTCTAATCTCTCTTCAAGCTTCTGGAACATATCCAAACCTTGAGCCATGTTATGAAATATTCCCCCAATTCTTGTAACATAATAGGTTGTACCTCGTCAAAGCCGGGTGCTTTATATGGTGCAAACGAGTTGATTGCCCAAGAAATTTTCTGATCGTCAATCAATTTGTCGATAGTTTCAGTCTTAATGTTAGCTGGCATAGATATAATTGCCGGACAGTATATCCCTGCTTCTTTACAGCAAGAAAAGTGCATATTAGGAGAGCTTCAAGCATATTCTCGTAAGAGTCTGTCCAGCTGCCATCACAGTTTTTAATAGAAGACACATATGATAGAGCTCTGGTGTTTTTTTTTTTTTTGTTGTTAATGAAGGTGGAAATCTCGAAAGACGCAGTGGTTCAAAACCCAAAGTACGAGTAGTGTGGGACTCTACCCGCACTAAAAACACCTCCCTGATTACGACCCATCAACTAGTGATCGACAAAAGATTTTGTTTTCAACGTTAAGTCGGTTTTGAGAAGGTATTATAATATAATTTAAATACGGCTCTCATAATTGTAAAAAAAAAGTTCATGGGTTTGGTTCTTCTTAACCTACGAATATTATATCGTACATTTAAGACGTCATCCCAGGATTAATATGCATCTGCAAACGCTCGTTGTGACGCATTGCGTACTTTTTAATCACATCTGTTACGAGGTCAATCTGCAAGATACAAGTCACTATTTCTAATATACCATGGGGCATTCACTATTCCCCGAAGGACCTTATTTTGAAATGTTTGTATTATTTGTACATTCGTTTTTTTTGTACAACCCCATAATTGGTTACCATATGTCCAAACGGGTTTTAGTATCTGATTATATAATAGGATTTTATTATCAATGGACAGTTCTGAGTTATGTATATCCTAACAACCAATTAAGCTTTCTATATCTAATATTTAGGACTTCCACTTTCTTTTTAACATGTTCCTTCCAGTTTAGCATCCAGATTCATACCCAGATACTTAGCTGTGTTTTATTCTTTATTGAGTATTTATTTATTTATTTATTTATTTCAACGAAGTGTGCCAAAGAGATTTCTCTCGTGGGTGGCTGTATACAATGTATTAAAGTTAAAATACAACAAAGTACTCGTAACAAGTAACAAAATAGAAAAAATGAAGGCAAGAAAAAAAATAATACTTGCGGAAAAGAAGTCCTGGTTTTAGCACGGAACAAAGTTAGGTTGACAAACTAAGAGATAAGAGATTTAGCAAAACATAATATGAAAACGTCAAAATGAAAATACAAATGAATTAATTTATGAAACAAATTAACAACAAAAAAATACAATTACCTAATAGCTCTGCAGGAATTTATTCATTAGGTGACTTTTGAATTTTTTGGCCGGAAGTCATTTTTCCTCTTCTGTTAAGCCGTTATATGATTTAATAGATCTGTACAGAAGAGATGATGTTCCATACCTAGATGTTTTCGGCCGTGCATGATGTATATCATTTCTATGGCGTGTGTTGTAGGATGTGTAGGCTGAGTAAGATGTTGCTGCCATAATATTGTGGAAGTTGCATAGTAGGTGCAGCTGCACAGTATCTCGAACCAATGGAATCCCAAGTTGTTTGTGCATTTCGCGATTTCTTGTGTACCAGTTGTAACGGAAGAAATTTTTTAATGCCCGGTTTTGCACAAACTGCAGATCATTTATAAATCCCATACAGCTACCGCCCCATGCATTTATTCCATAGATGAGATGACTATGGAAGAACGAAAAGTATAATGCTTTTTTAGTCTCATAAGGAAGGCAGTCGTCTATTCTTTTGAAGACTCCAGCAATGGAGGACAATTTTGTTGTTGTTTTATTTATGTGCCCTTCAAAACTAAGTTCTCGATCTAACCAGACGCCTAGATATTTAAATTCATCAACTCTTTGGACAGTTTGCAGCTCATACGTAATATCTAAGTCAATATTGATTTTGCTTAATAGCATGTACTTTGTTTTTTTAATGTTCATGGACAGCTTATGAGAACTCATCCAGTTTCCTAAGTTCCAGATGTTGTCATTCATGTTTATTTGTAGCGCGTTTGTGTTGTTCTCGCTGAAAGCGAGGCAGATGTCATCGGTAAACATGAATAATTTACCTCTGGTGGCAAGTTTACTGATATTGCTTACATATGTGCAGAAAAATGTCGGTCCCAGCACACTGCCTTGCGGTACTCCATATTCCACGAATGAGTGAGTGCTTTTTATGCCATTAACTTCAGTAAATTGTGTTCGGTTTGTCAGATATGAATTAAACCACCTGAAGTTATTTCCTCGTACTCCCATTGACATCAGTTTTAATAACAAAATTCGGTGGTCTGCTGTATGAAAGGCTTTCGACAAATCCACAAAGAGTAAGGCTACTTCCTTTTTTGAATCTTTCTCCTCTTGAATGTAGGACACTAGCAGCATTTGTACTTGACTTGTGTCGAAAACCATATTACCTTTCAAATGTCAGTTTATATTTGACTAAGTGTTCTAAGAGCTGTCTATTCACTATTTTTTCTAATATTTTTGATTTTACAAGAGAATCGATATAGGACGGTAGCTGTTAAGATCACTTTCTTCTCCTCCTTTGAAGGTATTATTCTTCCAATTTTGAGCTGTTCAAGAACATATCCTTCGACTAGCGATTGGTTTATAATCTGAGTAATTGGCTTGTGTAGTTCTTCACAAAGTTATTTATCTTTCGATTTCGAAGGCTTGAGGTTTTTTATAATATTTTTTATCTCCAGAGGTTGTGCTGGGAGAAATTTGAAGTTTTCTACACCTCTTTGCTCAGCAGGGAAACTGTTTTTGTTTATACATGTGGTCGCAATATTTTTCCCACTATTTGAAAAATTAATATTTATTTCGGATATTTTATTATTTTTTTCTGTATCCGAAGAGTTTCTCAGTAGGGCGCAATTATCAATATTTGGTTTTGTTATATACAATTTTATTGATGCTTTCCCAAGTTTTAATGATGTTGTGTAAGTTTTCTGCAAATTATTTATGAAAGCAATTTTGTTTTTTATTTCTTTTTACCTTCATAAAATAATTTCGATAGTATTTGTATTGGCGTATAAATTGTTCGTTATAGGGATCCTTGCGAAGCTTTGTATACCAGAAGTTTTTGGTGTGTCCAACTTGTTTAAGGTTGTCGTCCAACCAGGGGGTCGACGGTGTGTGGTCTTTACGCTTAATCATTTTGGTCACTTTATTTATCTTGCACGTGAAATTGGCAATGAAAAAGTCATACATGTTTTTGCAGGAGGTAGCCGTATTTAGTTTAATTGGCTCCTGATTTAAAATTGTATTTAATTTCGCGTAGTTCAGAGCTCTGATTTTATTTCCTTGTTCCTTTATTGGGACGTCTAACAATTCTGGTTCCTTAATCTCAGATATAATCACATTGTGATCGAAGTAGTCAATCTTAAAGAAATGGGAATGGATTTTAAGTAGAGGGTTGTTTGTGAAAAAGTGATCGATGTTGCTATTTAATCTGCTTGAAATTGTTTTGTTACATAGATAAAACCATTCATTCGCAGGGTGTTTAAGTATTTTGTTGTTCTGGTTAAAGACGTTTAAGTCGAAATCACCAATTATGAAATTTCTTAAAAACTTTTCTTTGACTGCCAACACCTTCAATGGACTTCTGTAAACACAGACAACTTGAAATTCTGAATGTTTCGTTTTTATTTCCACACAACATATGCTATCTTCGTCATCACTTCTATTAAGTATTTGGACGTGTTCATATTTATTGTTGACAAAGATCGCACAACCACCACCTTGTTTTGCAGGTCGACAAAAACAATTTTTTTCATAATCTGATATGTTATAGAATCGCTGATCATACTCAGTTAGCCATGTTTCACTCACACAGACAATGTCAATTTCACAGCTGATTTGACGCAACGTTATTTCCATTTCGTCAATTTTATTTCTTAGAGAGCGAGCATTGGCATATAACAGTTTTGTTGTTGTGGAATCAAATGTTATCATTTACAACAACATCTTTCAAATTTTTGTTTTCGCATTTTTGGATACCCGATAAACAAAATTGGTGACTTAATAGTGATTGTTTCTGTTTTTCATTTTTATTTTTAAAAGCTTCAAATTCTTCTCTGATCAATGCGATCTCAATTTGGAGTGTTGTGTTTTCTTCTGTCAATATGTTAGTTAAATTTTTGTAATCTTGTAATCTTGTACCATATCAATTTGTCCTTCATGATCTCTCCAAGTTTTTGCTTTGTTAATCCAGAGCAAGCGGGGGTCGAATGGTATGGCTTTTGCACTCTCCTTCGCAAAATACTATGTATGTGTCTTCCAGGTAAATTCACTACTTTGTTGCACTTGTTACAATTTGATTCCGATTCAGATGCCATGTTGTGTAAGGAACAACATGGTTATTAATAACCACGGGAACATTGACCTTTGGTGTCTCGGAGATATATCTTTACCTTTGTATTTGGCATGCAAATATTTTATTGGTTGATGATCTGTATATATTGTAATATGCGAGCTACGGCTCGAGTAGATAAAACGATATTCTGTGAGATTATTTCTTTATTTTTCTAGACTATAGAACAATTCAAGTTCACACTATACTATTCTTCGCAAATTCTTTTCTTACAAGGTCTCTTTCTTCTTAAATCACTTTATCTCCTTTCAATTACTTAATTCACAAATCCAAACTAATTACTTCTTCTTGTTTGCTCTAAACTTTCAATTTATCACAAAATTAAAACTTCGCTTATTATCTCTTTCCGTGCTGTTCGAAAACCAACTCTTCGTGCGGTTCGAAAACCAACTGCCTTGCCTCGATCGCCATCTGTCCTTATATAGAAGCATTTCTGATAGCCAGAAACTTCTAGCAAATTCTTCGACCACTGGAACAAGAAAATTCTGATGTAATAATTCCAAGATGACAATAATTTCTTGCGGTTAATTCCGTGACGCCGCCTTAGATATTATCCGTCTCTTACCGTGGACACGAACTGTGGACACAAACTGCGGACACGAACTGTGGACACGAACCTCGAATGAAAAGACACTTCGGAATGAAATTATGCTCGAATGAAAAGACACCTCGGAATGTGTTGCATAGTTGTTGGAGAGTAGTTATTATGCTACATTATGTTACACTGCCCCCCTCTTAGACTTGTTCGTCCCGAAAAAGTGCGTCCTCACTTCCACCATTGTATCGACTCAGTCGGTCCACATGAACCACTTTCATTTTGGCCCTTGGTCCTCGCTGGATGCGGTAGACAACATCGTTGATGCGGGTTATTATTCTGTAGGGACCCTCCCAGTTCTGCTGCAACTTAGGTGATTTCCCCTTTCGGCGATGGGGATTATACAGCCACACTAGATCTCCTTCCTGGAATCCTGACGTTGTTGCCTTAGCATCATACCTGGTCTTCATGCGGCCGCTCGTTATCCTAATCTGGCTTCTGGTCCTTTGGGGTATTTCCCTAAGCCTTTCCCTAAGGTCCACGTACTCTTCCTCATTTCTGGGCTCATCGGTAGGAGATCCAAATTTCACCTCACTGGGTAAACGAGATATTCCACCAAACAAGATTTCGAATGGCATATGTCGAGTAGTGCTATGCACGGCACTTCTATAGGCCATCACAAACAAGGGAATCTGCCGGTCCCAATCCCGTTGGTAGTCACCTACGACCTTCGAGAGATGTTCATCCAAAGTCCTATTGAAACGCTCCACCATACCGTCCGACTGTGGATGAAGCGGGGTTGTCCTTGTCTTTTTGATTCCGAGTAGTTGACACATCTCTTGGAAGATTCTTGATTCGAAGTTCCGCCGTTGGTCAGAATGCAATTCCGAGGGCACACCGAATCTGCTCACCCAATTGTAGACGATCTGCTCCGCCACGGTTCTGGCTTCCTGGTTAGGGATCGGAAACGCTTCCGGCCACTTACTGAAGTAGTCCATTACTACGAGTATATACCGATTACCATTGTCGGTTTCCGGAAAGGGCCCTGCGATGTCAATGGCGATTCGTTCGAAAGGTGCTCCCACGTTGTGTTGGTGCATCTTACCTCGAGTTTTGTTTCTCGGACCCTTGCTAGCTGCACACACGTCGCATTTTCTGCACCAGTCTTCGATATCTTCCTTCGCGTTTAACCAATAAAAACGTTCTCGTACCTTTTTTAGCGTCTTATTCACTCCCAAGTGGCCTCCGGACGCCCCGCCATGCATTTCCTGTAACACCTCCTTGACCCTCATCTGCGGCACGACAAGCTGCATTACAACCGTCTTTCCGCCGGAGGATTCCCATTTTCTTCTCAGAACACCTTCTTGGACAGTGGGGCAGAGGGAGTCCCGCTACGCAAAATATGCCTTTAAGGTCGGGCTTCTGTGAGAGATGTTCTGATGATCCGGTTTCTCCATGTTCTCCTTCCAGGCCAGAATCGGCTCGATATCCGGGTCTTCCATCTGAACGTTCCGGATCTCATCTACGCTCCAGCCGGCGATAGGTTCAGCCCTCATTCTTTCGATGGAAACCAGCTCCCGTTCTTCCTGACGCGCACAATGTTTACAATCCGTTCTGCATGGTCACCGGGACAGTGCATCAGCATTCCTCCCATAGAGGTATTTGTTAAAATGCTTCGTAGCCAAGATCAAAGCTAGAAGTTCCCGCCTTGTCACGCAGTAGTTCCTTTCTGGCTTAGAGAGCACCTTGCTGAAGTACGCAACCACCTTCTCTTGGCCATCATGCACCTGGGAGAGTACGGCTCCTACCCCGACATTACTAGCATCTGCATCCACAATGAACGTTTCCCCGGGAGTGGGGTAAGGTAGTATCGGGGCATCGCATAGCCGTTGTTTAAGTGCATCGCACTCAATTGACTATTTGAATTGTTTTCCCTTTTCCGTCAACTGCTGCAGGCTCTTTGCGATCCCGGCAAAATCCTTCACGAACCGTCTGTAGTAGGTGGCTAGGCCCAGGAAGCTCCTCAGTTGGTGTTTATCCTTGGGGACTGGCCAGTTTTTCACCGCTTCGACCTTCTCTGGATCGGTTCTCACTCCTTTCGCTGAAATTATGTGCCCCAAGTACTTGACTTCCGCTCTAAACAGGGCGCACTTCTTGGGGTTGAGCTTCAGGTGGGCACTTCGAAGCCTTTGAAACACATCCCTTAGATTGTCTCGGTGTTACGCAAACGTTTTTCCTACAACGCGACGTTGACATCATCTAAGTATACCAAACAGGTTTTCCATGTTAACCCTTGCAGGACACATTCCATCAATCGCTCGAAAGTGGTCGGAGCATTGCACTGCACGAATGGCATTACCGTGAATTGCCATAGCCCATTTCCTGCGGTGAAGGCGGTTTTCTCCCGGTCTTCTGGATGGATCTGTACCTGCCAGTAGCCACTCTTCAAGTCGAGAGCGGAAAACAATTGGGCTCCTGATAGTGTGTCTAGCGTGTCGTCAATCCATGGCAGAGGATAGCTGTCTTACTTGGTGACGTAATTGAGCTGCCGATAGTCCACACAGAACCGCGTGATGCCCACGGACTTTTGGAACTTTCAATCAGACCTTCTTTCTCCATTGCTGACACCATCTCTGCAACTTCTGCCTGCTTTGCCAATGGAAGGCGCCTAGCAGGCTGACGAATTGGTCTAGTATCACCAGAATGTTGTACCAGGTATGTTCGGCCGTATTCTCCGTCCTGTGAGGCAAATACATCAGCGTACTCATTGATAAGATTCTCTGCTATAGTTCGCTGCTCCTGATTCAGCTCACTGGACTGGAGAATGGTCTCTCTCGTTTCCGCTGTCCAAGGTGATGGGAGAATTTGCGGAGCATCACGTTCAGATATTGTTTTGACGGCGGTAATCGGCGTGCATTTTCCAGTCACCTCCCCTCGCCTTAGTTTGACAGTGTGTGGTCTCGCGTTCAAAACTCTCACTGGAACCATGGTGTTCTTTGGTTCGACTAACGTCTTTCCCACGATGTAGTCTTGAGAATTCTTCTCTGGGTCTGGTTCTACTATGTAAAATCGGTGGCTCCCAAGATCACCTGCCAGCTTCGACCAAATGATTGTCTCTGAAGACGGCGGCAAAACTTCGTCTTTGCTGATGACTGTCCTGAGAGTTACGGCATTCTCGTTTCCGTACACCATCGGAATCTCCACATTTCGATGCCTCAGTACTTGCATCCCGATGTCCAAGATTACTTCATTTGCTTTCATGAAGTCTATTCCGATGATGCACTCGTCGCATATATCTGCCACCAGAAACGCATGGGAAAACGTCAGTCCCGAAAGAGTAATCGTAAGACGAACTTCTCCAAACACCTTCGCCATTTCCCCTGTTGCAGTCATCAGACAGTAGCTGTTGGTGTTGTGCAGCCAGGAGCTTCTGACGATATCTCTTCTTACAATGGAGGCGGTAGCACCTGTGTCGATGGTGGCTACGCACTTCTTCTTGTTGATTAGTGCCTCCACTGTCAGGCTCTTATTACCCCGTTTGGTTTGCGAAACTTGAATGGTGGTCCTGGGGGCCTCGATTCCAGTAACCAACTTCTGCCCCGCGAAGTTCGTCCTTACGCATTTCCCGATTACTGGTTTCGGGAAGTCTGACCGACAGGATGCTTCCTCTTTGCTTCTCCTACTTCCGCAATGTGGACAATTTCCTCGTCTAGGTGCACTTCTGCACTGCCGTTGTAGGTGTCCGGTTTGGTTGCAAATTCAGCAACGGATTTGACTTCCGCGAACTTTGTCTTCATCCATGACGGCTGTTCTCTGGCATGAGCATTCCACGACGGACATTTCCCTGACACGGTGTATTCCCTGGTATGCTTGGTCCGCAGCCTTCACTGACAAAGCGAATGCCAATGCCTCGGGGAGTGTTCGCTTTTCAGCCATCCTTACAGCCATTTGCAGTTGTCTGTCCTCTATGGCCTGAATAAAAGCTTCCAAAGCCATTTCGTTGGTAAGCTCCTCACCGGCTTTAGGGTATGAAAGATGGGCTAGTCGCTCTATATCCGCTTGCAACTGTTGGAGCGTTTCCCCCCTTTTCTGGACTCGACTACGCAGCTGAACCCTGTACACTTGCTGCATATGTTCATCCCCAAACCGCATCTCGATAGCCTGAACCAGAGAGTCGTAGTTCTGCTGTTTATCCTCCGGGATTGTCTGCAAGAGCTCCACAGCTGGACCCCTCAGTGCAAGCCTGAGTGCAATAGACTTCTCTTCATCGTCCCAGCTATTGGTCATTGCGGCCGCTTCGAATTGCCTCTTATAAATTGGTCATGATGTTTGAACAGCGAAGATAGGAGGCTGCATCACCTTTCTTCTCAGACTGTCAGTGGAATATTCCCGTGCTTTCTGTCCCTTCACGTTGCTGAGTTCCTTAACAAGATTTCCGATTTGCTTTCCTACTCTCTCGAATTGCGTATCCACTTTTTCACACTGAGTCTCTATCTTCCCGAACATAGTTTCATGTTTCCCAAAGTTTTCATCGAATCTAGTTTCGACTTTTTCGAGTTGCGTCTCGACATTCTCGATTTTCTCTTCGATCGCTTCGAATTTGGACTCCAAGTTCTTGTTTTGCTCATCAAGTTTGCTTTGCAGAGCATCTAGAGAATTCTTTTGTTCGTCCATTGCTTTCTTTTGTTCGTCCAGCTTAAGTTCTATAGAATTCTTTTGGTCATCGAGCTTAAGTTCCAGAGACTTCTTTTGGTCCTCTATTGCTTTCTTTTGTTCGTCCATGACTAACTTAAGTTGCGGGAGCAGACTTGTTATACCCGGGTCGGCTACTGTACTTGCTGGTTCCTCTTCCACGTCAAACTCTACGTCATGCGGATTTTCACCTTCCTGTGTTACTGCTTCTTCTAGACGAATCAGTAGGGCATCTTTTCCCCAGTTGTGTCGAGATTCCGCTTACTGAGTTCTGCCTTAAGTTGAATTATAGTTAGTTTTCCCAATTTGCGACAAATTTCGCGCAACTAATTAACTCAACACAGAAATGTTTTTTTTTTTTCTTATGCAATTTCACACCACGGAAATAGTTATTCACAGAATAAGTTTTATTCCACTTCTGACACCAATGTAATATGCGAGCTACGGCTTGAGTAGTTAAAACGATATTCTGTGAAATTATTTCTTTATTTTCTAGTCTATAGACAAGTTCACACTATACTATTCTTCGCAAACTCCTTCCTTACATAACCTCTTTCTTCTCAAATCACTTTATCTCCTTTCAATTACTTAATTCACAAATCCAAACTAATTACTTCTTCTTGTTAACTCTCAACTTTCAATTTATCACAAAATTACAACTTCGGCTGTTATCACTTTTTCAATATCTTCGTGCGGTTCAAAACTAACTGCTCTGCCCCGATCGCCATCTGTCCTTAAATAGCCGCATTTCTGATAGCCAGAAACTTCTAGCAAATTCTTCGACCACTGGAACAAGAAACTCCTGATGTTATAATTCCAAGATGACAGCTGTAGCCAATAATCTCTTGCGGTTATAATTCTCTTGCGGTTATAATTCTCTCTTAATTCTGCGACACGAGCCTCGAATGAAAAGACACTTCGGGACAAAATTATGCCAGAATGAAAAATCACTTCGGAGTGGGTTGCATAGCTGTAGGAGCGTAGTTATTATTATGTTACAGTATATTTTTTGTTTTAAATATTGTAATATGCGAGCTACGGCTCGAGTAGATAAAACAGTATTCTGTGAAATTATTTCTTTATTTTCTAGTCTATAGAACAATTCAGGTTCACACTATACTATTCTTCGCAATTCTTTTCTTACAAGGTCTCTGTCCTCTCAAATCACTTCATCTCCTTTCAATTACTTAATTCACAAATCCAAACTAATTACTTCTTCTTGTTAAATCTCAACTTTTAATTTATCACAAAATTACAACTTCGCCCATTATCACTTTTCTAATCTCTTCGCCACAGTTTAAAAACTACTGCCCCCTTTTGATCGCCATCTGTCCTTATATAGCAGAAGTTTCTGATAGCCAGAAACTTCTAGCAAATTCTTCGACCACTGGAACAAGAGAAATTCCAAAATGACAATCATTCTTGCAGTTATAATTCCCTCTCATCCGTGATATTATTCGTCTCTTTCGTAGACATGAACTGTGGAAACTGCAGACACGAACCTCGAATGAAAGGACAGTTCGAACCAAAATTCTGCCAGAATGAAAAGACACTTCGGAATTTGTTGCATCATACTTTTAGGGAGCGTAGTTATTATTATGCTGCACTGCCCCCCTCTTAGACGTGTTCATCCCGAACAAGTGCATCCTCATTTCGGCCATTGTATCGCCTCAGTCGGTCCACATGAACCACTTTCATTTTGGCCCTTGGTCCTCGCTGGATGCGGTAGACAACATCGTTGATGCGGGTTACTATTCTGTAGGGACATTCCCAGTTCCGCTGCAATTTAGGTGATTTCCCCTTTTGGCGATGGGGATTATACAGCCACACCAGATCTCCTTCCTGTAATCCTGACGTTGTTGCCTTGG
Source organism: Pocota personata (assembly GCA_963082735.1). NCBI lineage: Eukaryota > Metazoa > Arthropoda > Insecta > Diptera > Syrphidae > Pocota > Pocota personata. The sequence goes on from OY720431.1 coordinate 92,468,020, forward strand.
CATCCTGGTCTTCATGCGGTCGCTCGTCGTCTTAATCTGGCTTCTGGTCCTTTGGTGTATGTCCCTAAGTCTTTCCCTAAGGTCCGCCACGTACTCTTCTTCATTTCTGGGCTCATTGGTAGGAGATCCAAATTTCACCTCACTGGGTAAACGAGCTATTCCACCAAATAAGATTTCGAACTTCGTATGTCGAGTAGTGCTATGCACGGCACTTCTATAGGCCATCAAAAACAAGGGAATCTGCCGGTGCCAATCCCGTTGGTAGTCACCTACGACCTTCGAGAGATGTTCGTCCAAAGTCCTATTGAAACGCTCCACCATACCGTCCGACTGTGGATGAAGCGGGGTTGTCCTTGTCATTTTGATTCCGAGTAGTTGACACATCTCTTGGAAGATTCTTGACTCGAAGTTCCGCCCTTGGCCAGAATGCAATTCCAAGGGCACACCGAATCTGCTAACCCAATTGTAGACGATCTGCTCTGCCACGGTTCTGGCTTCCTGGTTAGGGATCGGAAACGCTTCCGGCCACTTACTGAAGTAGTCCACTACTACGAGTATATACCGATTACCATTGTCGGTTTCCGGAAAGGGCCCTGCGATGTCAATGGCGATTCGTTCGAAAGGTGCTCCCACGTTGTATTGGTGCATCTTACCTCGAGTTTTGATTCTCGGACCCTTGCTAGCTGCACACACGTCGCATTTTCTGCACCAGTCTTCGGTATCTTCCTTCGCTTTTAACCAATAAAAACGTTCTCGTACCTTTTCTAGCGTCTTATTCACTCACAAGTGGCCTCCGGATACCCCGCCATGCATTTCCTGTAACACCTCCTTGACCCTCGTCCGCGGTACGACAAGCTGCATTACAAACGACTTTCCGTCGGAGGATTCCCGTTTTCTTCTCAGAACACCTTCTTGGACATGGAGGGAGTCCCACTGCGCAAAATATGCCTTTAAGGTCGGGCTTCTGTGAGAGATGTCCTGATGATCCGGTTTCTCCATGTTCTCCTTCCAGGCCAGAATCGGCTCGATATCCGGGTCTTCCTTCTGAGCGTTCCGGATCTCATCTACGCTCCAGCCGGCGATAGGTTCGGCTCTCATTCTTTGGATGGAAACCAGCTCCCGTTCTTCCTGACGCGCACAATGTTTACAATCCGTTCTGCATGGTCTCCGGGACAGTGCATCCGTGTTAGAGTGGAGTTTTCCTTTACTGAGTTCTGCCTTTAGTTGAATTATAGTTAGTTTTCCCAATTTGCGACCCATTTTGCGCAATTAATTAACTCAACACAGAAATGGTTTTTTTTTTTTTTTTTTATTGTGCAATTTCACACCACGGAAATAGTTATTCACAGAATAAGTTTTACCCCACTTCTGACACCAATGTAATATGCGAGCTACGGCTTGAGTAGTTAAAATGATATTCTGTGAAATTATTTCTTTATTTTCTAGTCTATAGAACAATTCAGGTTCACACTATACTATTCTTCGCAATTCTTTTCTTACAAATTCTCTGTCCTCTCAAATCACTTTATCTCCTTTCAATTACTTAATTCACAAATCCAAACTAATTACTTCTTCTTGTTAAATCTCAACTTTCAATTTATCACAAAATTACAACTTCGCCCATTATCACTTTTCTAATCTCTTCGCCACAGTTTAGAAACTACTGCGCCTTTTTGATCGCCATCTGTCCTTATATAACAGAAGTTTCTGATAGCCAGAAACTTCTAGCAAATTCTTCGACCACTTTAACAAGAGAAATTCTGATGTAATAATTCTTGCAGTTATAATTCCCTCTCATCCGTGATATTATCCGTCTCTTTCGTAGACATGAACTGTGGAAACCGCAGATACGAACCTCGAATGAAAGGACACTTCAAACCAAAATTCTGCCAGAATGAAAAGACACTTCGGAATTTGTTGCATCATACTTTTAGGGAGCGTAGTTATTATTATGCTACAATATTATTAGACAACTAACAACACTTAATACAAGATAATTTAGAAGATTATTTAATGCTTTTTCATTTTACACGAGAGACTTTATTTCGCGGAGTTCAAATCGGAACTGATTTTCTCTCTAACAATTTATATACTTAGCCCTAAGTGAGGAGTGGAATTTGCTGAGGCGACGAAAGCTGCTGCTGCGTGTGCAAGGTAAGTTGATTCCATTGAATTGATGTGTCGCTGAGTCGACGAAACTGCTGCTGCGCATGGAAGGTAAGTTGATCCGGTTAATGTGTCGATGAGGCGACGGAAGTTGCTGCTGCGAATGGGAGGTAAGTTGATTAGCTTAAATTGATGTGTCGCTGAGCCGGCGAAGCTGTTGCTGCGCATGGAAAGTAAGTTGATCTAATTAAAACGGATCGCTGGGACGACGGAAGTGCTGTTGCGATTATAGGGTAGGTTGACCTGATGATGGCGTTATAATGCCATAACTCCTCCCCCTCTTAAGCGGAACCGCCCGCGGTTTCTTGAACATTGTTTAAAGCGCTGATCGTGGCTGCCTGGACTTCCTTTAACTGAATCTTTACTCGAGTTGAATCTCTTTTAATAAGACAGATGTAGAGAAGTAAAGCTGCGGATATGGTCAGAATTACACCGAAGAACGTAACGGTAATGATTAAATTTTGGGATCCGAGCTTTCTTATGTGCTGCGTATTGCTCATATGCAATTCTTTAAGCATTTTTAGCGAAAGTAGTTCTTCCATATCTATTTCCCTGGGCTGCGATTGAATAACTGCTGGAATCGCCTGGAGTAGTGAGGCTTGCTGCGATCTGTAAGTTCGTCCATTTATAACTAGGGTAGCATTGCTGAATTTAATAAGATAGGTTCCGTTGAAGATCTGTACTTCATTGTCGATCATGATTCTGCTATCGAACATGTTCAAAAGTATCACGCCGGGCTCAATTTCTTCCACTACTGGCACATGTTGACTGTTGGTAAGGATACAAGTCGCATTGCGACCTTTCAGCAAATTCGGGATACAGGCTGATCCGGTAATATCTACAATAACCTCCTCCTCACAAATTGAAACTGAGTTTAGTGTTCTACAATCATTTCTTAATTCGTAATACCTATCCTTACATACTAATACATAATTGTTTGTACTGTTGGATACTTTAATTATTTTATTATTCCTTTTTACAGGTTTCACAATAATATTTTCACAATCTATAATTCTTGTTAATGGAATGTCTAAAACATAATATAAAACAGTACCATTCGTAAATATTTTAATATTTGAAAATTCTATTGCTTCTTCTATATAGGGTAAATTGTTTTTATTCATTGTGTCTACAGCAATTTGCATTTCATCTTTGCAAAGAATTACAGAATTCAAAATGCCGGCCTTAGCCCAATGTATTGCATACTTTATATTAACCAATTCTTCTTCCTTGACCAGTTTCATTTTATATTTCAAACTTAGTACTAATGTATCCGATACAATACTACTTTCCTTTATTGCATTAAAAATTTGGTTTGTTACAAAAGTTAAATTATTTATTCTCTCGTTATATTTCTTATTAATTACAAATTGTCTTTCATCATTTTCGATTAATTTATTCATTCCTTCTTGGATTAAGAGCAGATCATTATGGTCCGGATTGCCAGCAATCCATTTCCATGGAGACCCTATAAAATCGAGTGATCTTTTGTTTCTACCCGGTTTTATATAATTAATTAAATCTTGCATCTGTTCAATTTCATATTTTAAAAATGGAAAGAGAGTGTGGTGCTTCGTAATGGTTTCATCGACGACAGTCCTCGCATGGTCTACAAATTTTATATACTAGTCAAAATTAATTCCATGTATTAGTCTCAAATATCCGTCTTGTATCTTCGCGATACCTGTGTTTATAGTCACCACTTGAGAGTTTGAAAAGTCCAATCTCTGCACTTCCGCAGTTGATAATGCTATAAGCAGTCTGAAAAAAAAAGAAAATGTGTCTAGAGTTCGTAAAATTGATCAAGTTTGTCTGTTCTACAATTCCTATCTAAGGTTACTCTTATGTACTTGTTTACCGTCTATAAGGACCTTTGTCCCAAGGTCTTTTTGAATAACCTTCTCGATGAATAATTTGTGAATTTGTTCCCTATACGCTTATTAGTTTTAACAAAGACTTTATCCCCCTGATTGTATTTCTTAGTATTCCTTCCTTTATTGTGATAGTTTAAATGTGCCGTCCCTAAGTTCGGTAGGCATAGAGTGAAGTATGTCGATTGGCCTATACCCTGTGACTGAGTGGATTGATCTATTATATTTTGTTGTAGCCAACAAAACTAGTTCTCTAGTGTCACTTATGTCTTGTTCGGCCTTAGTGCACGGCGCGATTTCTGATAACGTGCTATGAAAGCGTTGTACCTGTCCGTTTGTTGAACTCTGGAAAGGTGGGGTTGTAAAGATGTCTATGGCAAAGTGATCCCTTAACAAGGACTTTATTGTGGTTGAATTAAGAGACCGCTCATTGCCGCAGACTATTGTCTTGGTTGCTTTAAAAAAATTTAGAATCTGCAATAAGGGTTCCTTTATATCAACAATTGCGCGTGACCTGATTGGTATAACAACGGCATATTTCGAAAATTTATCCAAGCATGTCAGGAAGTGATTCTTGTCGGTTGAGTAAATATCTATGTGTAGTATTTCCCCTGAAGGGGATGGTATAGGTGTGGGACCAATCTCCTGTTTAGGTGGGTGACGCTGATACTTCGTTTCTTTACAAATTTTGCAATTATATACTATTGCTTGGTTATGCTCTCCAACAAGTATTTCTGATTGATCATCTTGATTGAATATGTCCGTGACGAACAGTTCCGTGTGGACGAATTTAACTAAAGGAAAGACTTTCGTAATCTCTTCTTGAATCTGCGCTAGCGTATGCAAATCACAGTGGATCGCGTTGACCACATTAGGATTTACAACTTCTTTAAGTAATTCAAATAGATCATTGAGGGCGCCAAATATAACGGTATGTCTTATTTGCCGTCGAAATATAATTTTTGTTATTTTTGTTAACTCTGCGCCTTTGGCTAGTATGATCTGGTTTTTGAAACTATTTACCGGATTCTTTACACTACGAATAGTATAGGTAAGTGATTCTTCGCTGTTTACTGCCATTTTGGAGAAAACTCCTCTATGAAGCCCTCCATCCTTTCATTTTCATATTCGTGTTACCATCCGAAATGGCGAAGGTTAGAGGCTGATGATCTGTAAAGATAATTAAACATTTGACCCCATACAGATAAATGCGCAATTTCCGCAGAGCTCAAACGATGGCTAAGAGTACCCTCTCATTCGTTGCATAATGCTCCTCGGCGGAGGATAAGGTTCTCGATGTCATAGTAATTGGTCTACCGCTTTGTGACAGCACAGCACCGAGTGCGTGTGACGAGGCGTCTGTCGTTAAATCAAACGGTTTGTTATAATCGGGATACAAGAGCAATACGTCTTCCGAAGCCAAAATCTTCTTTATTCTATCGAACGAGTAGAGTGCCTCCTCGTCTAATTCTATTTTGATAAGTTTTGATTTACTAGCAGCTATTTTACCTTTCTCCCCGCGCAAATATCTCGTCAATGGCTTGGTAATTTGCGCGTAATCCCTAATAAAGCGCCTATAATAACCTGAAATCCCAAAAAGGATCGAAGACTGCGAAGTGTTCTAGGAGTCTGATAAGAAACAATATCTTTCACTTTGTCTGGGCATGTTTTGATACCCTTATTAGAACAATAAATCCCAAGAATTCCACTTCACTCCTGAAAAACGGCAGTTCTCATGTTAGCCTCATAAACTTTGCCAAAATACGGCGCACATCCTCAAGATGTTCTTCCTGTGTCTCGGAAAAAACTATTACGTCATCAATATAGACGTGACATCTTTTTCCAATTTCTTCTCTTAGGACATCGTCAATTGCTCGCTGGAAAATACTAGGGGCATTTTTCAGCCTAAAGGGAAGCGTGCAAAACTCGTACTTCCCGTTGTTTACGGAAAACGCTGTTTTTTCCCTATCGTTCTCAGACAGCTTTATTTGATGAAAACCCGACTTCAAGTCGAGTGTAACGAGCTTTTCCCAGGTTAGCAAGTATTACTGATGTGTCGGGAATCGGATATTTGTCGTTTATAGTTTTAAGGTTCAGTTTCCTAAAGTCGACAACCAAGCGCATTTTACGCTTTCCATTTTCGTCAATACCTTTTTTATCCACTACCCATAGCGGGTTATTATATGGCGACCCTGAGGGTCTTATAATTTTATTGTTTATTAAGTTAGCAATTTCTTTGTTGACGAAATCAGTAGCACCGACGGGATAAGGGTAAGCCCTTGAATAGACAGGTTCATTGTCCGTTGTCCTTATTGTAGCGATAACATTGAACGACAAAGATTCATTGGGCTCAGCAAACACTTTTGATTGACTTTGAATCATTGACAGAAATGATTCACGCATTTCTGGGGGGATGTTCGCCTGATCTATAGAGATATTATTAACACTCTTGCAGTATAAGTACAATAATTTTTCTGTTCCCCCATTGTAATGTATAATTTCTTTCTTCGCATCTATATATGCGCCAATTTGTCGTAAAAATTCGAACCCTATGATACCATCAAATGTCCCTATGTTGGGCAGAATAAAGAATTGCGCATTTCTATTAAATATGTTAATAAAACATTTAGAAGTCACTTCGCTCGCGCCGTGAATTGAGTTCAAAACAAACGGTTTATCAATTTTCTTCACAGCTTTAAGAGTGCAAAATTCCTTTATATAAAAAGCTTAATTTCCCTACCTGCTAATGTCCGTCTGACATACGGCAGGAGGGATTTTCCCCTAAAAAATTAACCTCAGAGTCCCTCAATTCCCTAGGCTCATTTGCGGTATCGGAGAACTCATTCGCATACTAATAATCCGAAGTATTCTTCTGCTCCCAATAATTGCCGTAAACTGGATCTTCCTGTTGTCTCAAAAAATTAAGCCTCTGAACTTTAGGCAATGTTTGCCTGTCTGATTCCCTTTGTCTTTTAATCGCCCTATTCTGATAATTAAACTGGGCAGGGGCGGCCTCATTATTTGAAGGTTGGCTAGGCCTTGGTCGGTAATTGTTTTGGGGGAAACGGTTGTTTTGCCTATTTCAGTCTGGTCTTCTATAGTGTGACCGTGATGGGTCAACGTCCATTGGTATGGATATCGGCTGCGGATGTTTAACTCAAGTTCGCTTATAATGCTGTGAATTAAAGAAGTGGATTGGACCCCGTCAATGAAAGGCGTTTTTCCATAGTTTCTATTAAATGAGTTAGCGAATGTGTAACGAGCTTGGTTCGCTTCCAGCTCCTGGGCAAGTGCCAGTGCTGTAGGCATATCAGCTGGTTTGGAAGAGAATAGAACGTCTTCCATTGGTCTGAAATAAATATTCTTAAGGCATCCTGTCGGTATTTTTGATTAAGTGTTGAAATAAAGGAAGGATTGCCTTCATGGGCCATTATTGTTTTGTTTATCACTAGAGTTAGTTTCTGCTCTACCCTATCATAAAAATGAGTTATTGACATCCTACCCTATCTTAGGGTTGACATATCTCTTATCCGAATATGTAATTGAAATTTAGGACTGCGTTGAAGGAAGACAATACCAGATCAGCGGAGCCCACTATCTTGTTTCTGATAATCGCGACTGCCTGATAATGCTTCGAACTTCCATCATAATCTTCAAAAAGTTTGTATGCCGCAAAGGCGGCCTGCCTCCATGAGACATAGCGTGTTTGATCCCCACTGAATTCCGGTAAGGACTTATTTATGTCCAGGGATTCTTCGCAAATTGTATGTGCCTGAATTGTCACTGGTTTGTATTCTTCAACTACTGTTGGTACTTCCAATAATTGTAACCGACTTGTTAGTTCACTTAATCTTTGCTCGAAACGAGCTCGAGTTTGGTCCGTCGCAGCCTGTACGGCTGCAGTTATAAGCGTTTAAACTTGTTCCGCGTCTATTACGAAACAGCTTTAAACACATGACCAAGTAAAAAAAAATATAATCAAAATGCAGAAACAAAAGATCCCGATACAAATAACTTTTCCTATTTCTTAGATAAAAAAAAAAACTTTTTCTCAACTTAGTTTCTGTTATTTCAATAAATTAAAGAAAAAGATAAAACTTACAACTTCAGCAGACACAACAAATCCATAACATAAATTTAGCTTTCCTGTTATTTGTTATTACTTCACTTCACACTTAAGCTGCCTTATTATTCGATTTTATTTCAATTCACAATATAACATTTACAAATTAAGCTTCCTTATTATTCTATTTTATTTCACTTTACAATAAAAAATTTACAAATTTAGCTTTAGCTTTCATTCGCTTTTATTTCACAATACAACAAAATTTGCAAATTTAGCTTTAGCTTTCATTCGCTTTTATTTCACTTTACAACAGAAAATTTACAAATTTAGCTTTCTTATAATTCGCTTTATTTCATTTTGCAATATAAAATTTCCGAAATTCTCCTTCCACACGAGGGATTTTATATAATATTCCCGAAGTTCGCCTTATACACGAGAGTACTTTATAAAATTTTTAGAAATTATCACCGAAATTCTCCTTACACACGAGGGTTTTTTATAAAATTCCCGAAGTTCGCCTTCGAATATGTAATTGAAATTTAGGACTGCGTTGAAGGAAGACAATACCAGATCAGCGGAGCCCACTATCTTGTTTCTGATAATCGCGACTGCCTGATAATGCTTCGAACTTCCATCATAATCTTCAAAAAGTTTGTATGCCGCAAAGGCGGCCTGCCTCCATGAGACATAGCGTGTTTGATCCCCACTGAATTCCGGTAAGGACTTATTTATGTCCAGGGATTCTTCGCAAATTGTATGTGCCTGAATTGTCACTGGTTTGTATTCTTCAACTACTGTTGGTACTTCCAATAATTGTAACCGACTTGTTAGTTCACTTAATCTTTGCTCGAAACGAGCTCGAGTTTGGTCCGTCGCAGCCTGTACGGCTGCAGTTATAAGCGTTTAAACTTGTTCCGCGTCTATTACGAAACAGCTTTAAACACATGACCAAGTAAAAAAAAATATAATCAAAATGCAGAAACAAAAGATCCCGATACAAATAACTTTTCCTATTTCTTAGATAAAAAAAAAAACTTTTTCTCAACTTAGTTTCTGTTATTTCAATAAATTAAAGAAAAAGATAAAACTTACAACTTCAGCAGACACAACAAATCCATAACATAAATTTAGCTTTCCTGTTATTTGTTATTACTTCACTTCACACTTAAGCTGCCTTATTATTCGATTTTATTTCAATTCACAATATAACATTTACAAATTAAGCTTCCTTATTATTCTATTTTATTTCACTTTACAATAAAAAATTTACAAATTTAGCTTTAGCTTTCATTCGCTTTTATTTCACAATACAACAAAATTTGCAAATTTAGCTTTAGCTTTCATTCGCTTTTATTTCACTTTACAACAGAAAATTTACAAATTTAGCTTTCTTATAATTCGCTTTATTTCATTTTGCAATATAAAATTTCCGAAATTCTCCTTCCACACGAGGGATTTTATATAATATTCCCGAAGTTCGCCTTATACACGAGAGTACTTTATAAAATTTTTAGAAATTATCACCGAAATTCTCCTTACACACGAGGGTTTTTTATAAAATTCCCGAAGTTCGCCTTCGAATATGTAATTGAAATTTAGGACTGCGTTGAAGGAAGACAATACCAGATCAGCGGAGCCCACTATCTTGTTTCTGATAATCGCGACTGCCTGATAATGCTTCGAACTTCCATCATAATCTTCAAAAAGTTTGTATGCCGCAAAGGCGGCCTGCCTCCATGAGACATAGCGTGTTTGATCCCCACTGAATTCCGGTAAGGACTTATTTATGTCCAGGGATTCTTCGCAAATTGTATGTGCCTGAATTGTCACTGGTTTGTATTCTTCAACTACTGTTGGTACTTCCAATAATTGTAACCGACTTGTTAGTTCACTTAATCTTTGCTCGAAACGAGCTCGAGTTTGGTCCGTCGCAGCCTGTACGGCTGCAGTTATAAGCGTTTAAACTTGTTCCGCGTCTATTACGAAACAGCTTTAAACACATGACCAAGTAAAAAAAAATATAATCAAAATGCAGAAACAAAAGATCCCGATACAAATAACTTTTCCTATTTCTTAGATAAAAAAAAAAACTTTTTCTCAACTTAGTTTCTGTTATTTCAATAAATTAAAGAAAAAGATAAAACTTACAACTTCAGCAGACACAACAAATCCATAACATAAATTTAGCTTTCCTGTTATTTGTTATTACTTCACTTCACACTTAAGCTGCCTTATTATTCGATTTTATTTCAATTCACAATATAACATTTACAAATTAAGCTTCCTTATTATTCTATTTTATTTCACTTTACAATAAAAAATTTACAAATTTAGCTTTAGCTTTCATTCGCTTTTATTTCACAATACAACAAAATTTGCAAATTTAGCTTTAGCTTTCATTCGCTTTTATTTCACTTTACAACAGAAAATTTACAAATTTAGCTTTCTTATAATTCGCTTTATTTCATTTTGCAATATAAAATTTCCGAAATTCTCCTTCCACACGAGGGATTTTATATAATATTCCCGAAGTTCGCCTTATACACGAGAGTACTTTATAAAATTTTTAGAAATTATCACCGAAATTCTCCTTACACACGAGGGTTTTTTATAAAATTCCCGAAGTTCGCCTTATACACGAGAGTACTTTATAAAATTTTTCGAAATTATCACCGAAATTCTCCTTACACACGAGGGTATTTTATAAAATTCCCGAATCTCGCCTTAGACACGAGAGTTCTTTATAAATTTTTTCGAAATTATCACCGAAATTCTCCTTACACACGAGGGTACTTTTACATGTTGGGCGCCAGATAATTTAAAAGATTATTTAATGCTTTTTCATTTTACACGAGAGACTTTATTTCGCGGAGTTCAAATCGGAATTAATTTTCTCTCTAACAATTGATAGATACTTAGCAATAAGTGAGGAGTGGAATTTGCTGAGGTGATGCAAGCTGCCGCTGCGCGTGCAAGGTAAGTTGATCCGGTTAATGTGTCGATAAGTCGACGAAAGCTGCTGCTGCGCCTGGAAGGTAATGTAACATAATGTAGCATAAAAGCTACGCCCACAAAAGTAAGCAACACATTCCGAAGTGTCTTCTCGGAACACATTCGAGGTTCGTGTTCACGGATAGAGTAGGATTATGTCTAAGACGACGTCGCGGAATTAAGAGAGAATTATAACCACAAGAGATTATTGGCTGCAGCTGTCATCTTGGAATTATTACATCAGAATTTTCTCATTCCAGTGGTCGAAGAATTTGCTAGAAGTTTCTGGCTATCAGAAATGCGACTATATAAGAACAGATGGCGATCGAGGCAGGAGCAGTTGGGTTTCGAACCGCACGAAGAGATTGGAAAAGTGGTAATATTCGAAGTTGTAATTTTGTGATAAATTGAAAGTTGAGAGTTAACAAGAAGAAGTAATTAGTTTGGATGTGTGAATTAAGTAATTGAAATGAGATAAAGTGATATCAGAAGAAAGAGACCTTGCAAGGAAAGAATTTGCGAAGAACAGTATAGTGTGAACTTCAGTTGTTCTATAGACTAGAAAATAAAGAAATAATCTCACAGAATAACGTTTTATCTACTCGAGCCGTAGCTCGCATATTACATTGGTGTCAGAAGTGGGATAAAACTTATTCTGTGAACAACTATTTCCGTGGTGTGAAATTCCACAGTAAAAAAAAAAAAAAAACATTTCTGTGTTGAGTTATTTAGTTGCGCAAAATGGATCGCAAATTGGGAAAGCTAACTATAATTCAACTAAAGGCAGAACTCAGTAAGCGGAATCTCGACACAACTGGGGGAAAAGATGCCTTACTGATTCGTCTGGACGAAGCAATAAAGCAGGAAGGTGAAAATCTGCATGACGTAGAGTTTGACGTGGAAGAGGAACCAGCAAGTACAGTAGCCGACCCGGGTATAACAAGTCTGCAACTTAGGTCAGTCATGGAAGAACAAAGGAAAGCAATAGAAGACCAAAAGAAGTCTCTGGAACTTAAGCTCGATGACCAAAAGAATTCTCTAGAACTTAAGCCGGACGAAAAAAAAAGTAATGGACGTACAAAAGAAAGCAATGGACGAACAAAAGAATTCTCTAGAACTTAAGCTGGACGAACAAAAGAAAGCAATGGACAAACAAAAGAAAGCAATGGACGAACAAAAGAATTCTGTAGAACTTAAGCTGGACGAACAAAAGAAAGCAATGGACGAACAAAAGAATTCTCTAAATGCTCTGGAAAGCAAACTTGATGAGCAAAACAAGAACTTGGAATCCAAATTCGAAGCGATCGAAGAGAAAATCGAGAAGGTTGAGACGCAACTCGAAAAATTCGAAACTAGATTCGATGAAAACTTTGAGAAACATGAAACTCAGTTCGGGAAGTTAGAGACTCAGTTTAAAAAAGCACGGGAATATTCCACTGACGGTCTGAGAAGAAAGGAGATGCAGCCACCTTCGATGGTCAAACATCATGGCCAAATATAAGAGGCAATTCGAAGCAGCCGCAATGACCAATAGCTGGGACGATGAAGAGAAGTCTATTGCATTCAGGCTTGCACTGAGGGGTCCAGCTGCGGAGCTCTTGCAGACCATCCCGGAAGATAAACAGCAGAACTTCGACTCTCTGGTTGAGGCTAATGAAATGCGGTTTGGGGACGAACACATGCAGCAGGTGTACATGGTTCAGCTGCGTAGTCGAGTCCAGAAAAGGAGGGAAATGCTCCAACAGTTGCAAGCGGATATAGAGCGACTAGCACATCTTTCATACCCTAAAGACGGGGTGGAGCTTATCAACGAAATGGCGGTGGAAGCTTTTATTCAGGCCATAGAGGACAGACAACTGCAAATGGCTGTAAGGATGGCCGAAAAGCGAACACTCCCCGAGGCATTGGCATTCGCTTTGTCAATGAAGGCTGCGGACCAAGCATACCAGGTGTTCAGTACTGAACTCATATTAAAATCATGCATAATTTACCCTATAATATTAATTGTAATTAACTGAGAGTATGCAGTTATTATCACTCTCTCTTTTTTGTCAGCGCTTATCGCATTGAGCACAGTTGTGCACTTGTTTGCCTAATGTTTTTTTTTTTTTTCATTTGTCAACCACGGAAACAACATCGTATTAAAGTTGCTCTTATAATTTGGTCTGGGTTTAATTTTTTTTATTACTCTTCATCGTCGCTTAACCAACGAGATTGGAAGTAGAATTCATTCATAGTTAATCGCAAACAATTTTTGGTCCTTCTGACCGCGGATTATTGAACTTCTAATCGCATTCATTGGTATAAGTATAATGGACATTACGGTATGATTTTTTATTTATGAAACTTTTTTTTGTGATTGATCGAATACACATGTGATCTCAATGCAAGTGGTGCAAATTTCCCTTACAAGCAAGTTTATTGCATTGTGCCCTGGGTGATTATAAATGTTAAGCTGACTTTGATCGCGCGTTGTGAGAACAATAAATTAATATTGGAAATTTATAATAAAAAATGAACGTCATAAAGACGAAACGTGGTCACGTGAAAGCATGTCTGACTCGAGCGGTATCATTTGCAGAAGGAGTAGACGGGCGCGTATCTTTAGAATTACTAGAAGTACGATTGCAGAACTCGAAGAAGATTGGAAAGAATCCGACTCTTTGCAAAACAAACTTCTAGAGTACGCGGAAGAAGTTGGTTATGAAGATCCAGAAACAGAATTTTCTGAATATGAGGCCAAGTATTTTTTGGCTCAATCTACCCTTACCAAAGTGATTCGCGATAGGAAAAAATCTGAACGATCCCCCGTTAGTCAATCGGATGTAGATAAGTTGGCTAATCAGCAAGCCTCCTTGCTTGAAAAACTTAAATCTACCCAATGTGCCTCTATTTCTCTACCTAAAATCGATATCCTTCCCTTTTCTGGTGACTACAAAGAGTGGCCAAGTTTTAGAGACATCTTTCAGGGTACTATAGACACAAACTCAAATTTATCTACCACGCAAAAATTCCGGTATCTTAAATCTTATTTACGCGATAAAGCAGCTGATCTAATTCGTGACATAACGATTTCAGACGCTAATTATTTAGATGCTTGGAAACGGTTAGAAAAGCGTCACGATCGCTGTAATTTGATAATTCAGTCGCATATTGAATCGTTCCTTTCGTTGCCCAGCATGAGCTCAGGTAGCGTTATAAATCTCCGTAAAATCACCGACGTACTAATGAAATGATTCGGGGTTTGAATGCCCTGGGATCTACCAATTCTGCGAACAAGTGCCGGTCTAATTTCCGTTGCAGAACCTGCAATTCGCGACATCATTCGCTCGTTAATCCCCAATCGTCGTCGTCAAACCCTTCAAGTGTTATTATTCCCGATTCGTCGCCCATTCCATCCACCAGCTCACCTTCTTCACATCATTTGCCAACAACACAACCACCCCTCTCGCTTTGCTCGTCCATACCAGTGAAAGGTAAGTCGTTTAATCCATCTCGTTTCACCCAATCGTTATTGCCCACAGCTATTGCACATGCTCATGACAATCAAGGAAATCCACAAACTATTCGGTTGTTGCTAGACTCTTGATCTCAAGTGTCTTTTATTACCGAAAAGACAGTTCAACGCTTGGGTCTTATTCGAAGACCCGCTCGCATCCATGTATTAGAAGTTGGTTCAACATCCGCTGGCGTCACAAATGGGCATGTAACGTCAAAATTATTTTCTCGCTTTACTCAAAAGTTCGTAGATGTTAACTGCTACGTTATATCTAAATTAACATCGTTAATCCCTGCATCTGTACATACGATTCCCAACCAAAAGGTTTTCTCATCAGTCAGATTAGCAGACCCTAATTTTAATGTGCCTGGCCATATTGACATCCTCATCGGTGCTGACAAAGCGTTCAGTATATTCAATGGCTCAGCAATCCGGGGTGAGCAAAGAGTACATGATCTCATACCCACGATATTCGGCTGGGTTGTTTGTGGCAATGTGGACAGACTAATTTCTTCAAATTTTGACAGTATCGACTCTTATTACACTCAGTTGGATACTGAAAACTCATTTGATCTCGAGCGTTTTTGGCGACTTGAAGAAGTTGATCGAAAACCAAGCCAACGAGCAGGAGATATATTCGTTAAATCCTATTCGCGCTTACCTGACGGCAGGTATGTGGTTCAATTGCCCTTTAAAATGGATAAGCAACGTAATTTCGGAAACAGCCTTAATATCGCGTTAAATCGACTGAAATCCACTTAACGCAGAATAGCGTCTAATCAATATTTGAGGGATGAATATGTACGTTTCATGGACGAGTACCTCAGTCTAGGACACATGGAAGAGATACCTTCCAGTGAATTGACTGTATCTTCAAGCCAATGCTACTATCTACCTCACCATAGTAGTCATTGATGGTTCTGCAAAGTCTTTCAGCAACCAGTCCCTTAATGAATCGCTTCTCGTAGGCCAAAACTATCAGCGAGACCTCTTCTCTATTTGTATCCGATTTCGTCGTCATCTCTATACAATATCTGGTGACATAGAGAAGATGTTTCGCCAGATATGAGTATCAACTTTCAACGGATTTTGTTGAGAAAATCAATCAACCAACCTTTGAAACATTACCGTCTCTTGACCGTGACTTATGGCACAACATGCGCCCCATTCTTAGCTGTTCGAACCTTTTACCAATTAGCCCTTGATCTACAGCATACCCACCCTCGCGCTTCGGAAGTACTACTCATCGACTTTTATATCGATGATGTCATGACGGGCGCGGACTCCATTGGAGAAGTCACTTCCCTACGGTCAGAACTCATAAATCTAGTCAGATCGGGCGGTTTTAATCTACGAAAATAGACAACTAATTGCTGGCCCTTACTTATCTCGTTGCCAGTAGAACAACGTGAGCTTTCTCCAAAGGAATTTGAAGAATTCTCAGTCGTCAAACTACTTGGCATTCAATGGTGTCCATCCAAAGACAGTTTTTTCTTTAAGGTGCATCTGGACAGCTCTATTGTCTATACAAAACGACGTATATTATCTGAGTTCTCAAGAATTTTCGACCCCATTGGATTTTTAGGTCCAGTCATCGTCGGTATTAAGATACTTTTCCAGGACTATGGAGAGTGGGATGATGAAATTCCCAAGGATCTCGCCGAAAGATGAAGATTGACTCGTAGCGAACTTCTTCTACTCGAATCTATAACTATTCCAAGGATTTTGTGGAACAACAAAAATAACTTCGAGCTGCACGCGTTCTGTGACGCATCACTGAATGCTTACGCTGCTGTGGTATATTGCCGAAGTGTAAACACAGAAGGATTGGTAAATGTTTCGTTAGTAGCAGCCAAAACTAAGGTGGCACCTATAAAAGTACTATCTCTTCCTCGACTTGAGCTCTGTGGAGCTACTCTTTTAATTCGTCTTATCAATAAACTTAAGATCTCTTTACAGAATAAAGACATTAAAGTTTTTGCATGGACGGATTCATCTATTGTGCTACATTGGCTATCCGCACCGCCGAAAAATTGGTCAGTGTTCGTAGCAAATCGGACTTCTGAGATCGTAAATTCAATTCCTCGTCAAGGTTGGAACCATGTCCGATCAGCCAACAATCCAGCCGACATCGCAGCTCATGGAATTTCACCCTCTCTTTTACAGGTAAATGAGATGTGGAAGGGTCCATCATGGCTCTGGAAAGAAAGGATTCAATGGCCCGTATCAGACCCATGCATCAAGGACATTTCTGTTCCAGAGTTAGAAGAGAGAAATACACCAAGGACTCAACTATTACTAACAAACATTCAATCAAATAATAGGAAGACATCCTATTAAAATCATCAAATTGGTGGAAATCTGTTCGCGTCGTAGCTTACGTATTATGATTCGTTTCAAATATTCGTGTTATAAGTTGTCGTCATTATAGTCCTTTATCAACAGAAGAGATTTCGAATGCAAAAATACGACTTATAAAATGTGCGCAAAAATCATTATTCCCCTTAGAAATCAGAGCACTTCAAAAACAAAACTGTAAATTGAAATCGTTAGCCCCTTTCCTTGATCCAAATGGAGTGCTTCGCGTCGGTGGTCGTTTGAGTGAATCGGATTTAACCTACAGTGCTAAGCATCCTATTATTCTTCATAAATCCCATCCAATTTCGCCTCTCACAGCTGAATATTTCCACAAAAAATATCTGCATGCTGGTGTATCTCAGTTGTTCGGCCTAATAAAACAAGAATTTTATATACTAGGGTGCAGAAATCTACTTCGCTACCTAGTACACAAATGTGTAATCTGTTTACATCATCGGCAACATTTATTTACTCAACAAATGGGGAATCTATCAAAAGAACGTCTTCGGTTTTCGCGACCATTTAGTAAAGTCGGTTGCGATTTTGCCGGTCCATTAACTCTACGGTTATCTCGCGGAAGAAGTCCCAAATTAGTTAAATGTTACATCGCACTGTTCGTATGCTTTGTAACAAAGGGTGTGCACCTGGAACTTGTTGGTGACCTCTCGACTAACACTTTTTTGTCAGCCCTCGATCGATTCGTATCTCGTCGTGGTAATCCAACCACAATTTGGAGCGACAACGGTACCAATTTTCATGGAGCTAAAAGATCGCTTGATGAAATGTATGCTTGCCTTCTCAGCCAACAACATCCCAACATCGTGGCCGACCATCTTTCAAGAGATAACATCTCTTTGAAATTCATACCTCCTTCTGCACCTCATTTTGGTGGGCTGTGGGAGGCAGGTGTTAAATCTGTGAAGACCCATCTGAAAATGGTCATTGGAGACCACGTTCTCACTTACGAGGACCTGTACACATTGCTGACAAAAATTGAGGCATTGCTCAATTCACGTCCTCTGTGGCCAACGACCGACAGTGAACCCACTGCCTTGACACCTTCTCTTTTTATGATTGGTGAACCCTATACTGCGGTTCCTCAACCAGAAATAGAATACACTAATTCACCTAAAACTAACTGGCATCTCTTACAGATTTTCTTCCAAGGCTTCTGGAAGAGGTGGCATCAAGAATACCTCACATCATTACAACAGCGAGCCAAGTGGCAAGGTATTCAGCCGGACATCAAGGCAGATGACATCGTCCTTCTTAAAGAACAAAACTTGCCGCCGTCAAAGTGGATACCTGTTCGTGTCATTAAAACCCATCTGGGCAAAGATAAGAAGATCCGTGTTGTGACTGTTAAAACCAAATTCAACGAATACGTTCGCAATATAGTGAAGATTGTACCACTTTCTATTTCTGAAAGACCGGAGTCTTTCAGGGTGGATGAATGTTCAGTACTTAACTCATATTAAAATCATGCAAAATTTACCCTATAATATTAATTGTAATTAACTGAGAGTATGCAGTTATTATCGCTCTGTCTTTTTTGTCAGCGCTTATCGCATTGAGAACAGTTGTGCACTTGTTTCCCTAATGTCAATTTTTCAACCACGGAAACAACATCGTATTAAAGTTGCTCTTATAATTTGGTCTTGGTTTAATTTTTTTATTACTCTTCGTCGTCGCTTAACCAACGAAATTGGAAGTAGAATTCATTCATAGTTAATCACAAAGACCAGGGAATACACAGTGTCAGGGAAATGTCCGTCGTGGAATGCTCATGCCAGAGAACAGCCGTCATGGATGAAGACAAAGCTCGCGGAAGTCAAATCCTTTGCTGGAATTGCAACCAAGCCGGACACCTACAACGGCAGTGCAGAAGTGCACCTAGACGAGGAAATTGTCCACATTGCGGAAGTAGGAGAAGCAGAGAGGAAGCATCCGGCGGTGATAACATCCATTCTGTCGGCCAAACTTCCCAAAACCAGCAGTCGGGAAATTCGTAAGGACCAGCTTCGCGGGGCAGAAGTTGGTTACTGGAATCGAGGCCCCCAGGACCACCCTTCAAGTTTCGCAAACCAAACTGGGTAACAAGAGCCTGACAGTGGAGGCACTAATCAACAAGAAGAAGTTCGTGGCCACCATCGACACAGGTACCACCGCCTCCATTGTAAGAAGAGATATCGTCAGAAGCTCATGGCTGAACAACACCAACAGCTACTGCCTGATGACTGCAACAGGGGAAATGGCGAAGGTGTTTGGAAAAGTTCGTCTTACGATTACTCTGGCGGGACTGACGTTCTCCCATGCGTTTCTGGTGGCAGATATATGCGACGATCCACCGATTCTACATAGTAGAACCAGACCCAGAGAAGAATTCTCAAGACTACATCGTGGGAAAGACGTTAGTCGAACCAAAGAACACCATGGTTCCAGTGAGAGTTTTGAACGCGAGACCACACACTGTCAAACTAAGGCGAGGGGAGGTGACTGGAAAATGCACGCCGATTACCGCCGTCAAAACAATATCTGAACGTGATGCTCCGCAAATTCTCCCATCACCTTGGACAGCGGAAACGAGAGAGACCATTCTCCAGTCCAGTGAGCTGAATCAGGAGCAGCGCAC
This sequence comes from Pocota personata, assembly GCA_963082735.1. Taxonomy (NCBI): domain Eukaryota; kingdom Metazoa; phylum Arthropoda; class Insecta; order Diptera; family Syrphidae; genus Pocota; species Pocota personata. Next base: position 92,487,603 of record OY720431.1, read on the forward strand.
TATAGCAGAGAATCTTATCAATGAGTACGCTGATGTATTTGCCTCACAGGACGGAGAATACGGCCGAACATACCTGGTACAACATCGAATAGACACTGGTGATACTAGACCAATTCGTCAGCCTGCTAGGCGCCTTCCATTGGCAAAGCAGGCAGAAGTTGCAGAGATGGTGTCGGCAATGGAGAAAGAAGGTCTGATTGAAAGTTCCAAAAGTCCGTGGGCATCACCGGTTGTACTGGTTAAGAAGAAAGATGGCAGCACGCGGTTCTGTGTGGACTATCGGCAGCTCAATTACGTCACCAAGTAAGACAGCTATCCTCTGCCACGGATTGACGACACGCTAGACACACTATCAGGAGCCCAATGGTTTTCCGCTCTCGACTTGAAGAGTGGCTACTGGCAGGTACAGATCCATCCAGAAGATCGGGAGAAAACCGCCTTCACCGCAGGAAATGGGCTATGGCAATTCACGGTAATGCCATTCGTGCAGTGCAATGCTCCGACCACTTTCGAGCGATTGATGGAATGTGTCCTGCAAGGGTTAACATGGAAAACCTGTTTGGTAAACTTAGATGATGTCAACGTCGCGTCGTAGGTAAAACGTTTGCGCAACACCGAGACAATCTAAGGGATGTGTTTCAAAGGCTTCGAAGTGCCCACCTGAAGCTCAACCCCAAGAAGTGCGCCCTGTTTAGAGCGGAAGTCAAGTACTTGGGGCACATAATTTCAGCGAACGGAGTGAGAACCGATCCAGAGAAGGTCGAAGCGGTGAAAAACTGGCCAGTCCCCAAGGATAAACACCAACTAAGGAGCTTCCTGGGCCTAGCCACCTACTACAGACGGTTCGTGAAGGATTTTGCCGGGATCGCAAAGAGCCTGCAGCAGTTGACGGAAAAGGGAAAACAATTCAAATGGTCAATTGAGTGCGATGCACTTAAACAACGGCTATGCGATGCCCCGATACTACCTTACCCCACTCCCGGGGAAACGTTCATTGTGGATGCAGATGCTAGTAATGTCGGGGTAGGAGCCGTACTCTCCCAGGTGCATGATGGCCAAGAGAAGGTGGTTGCGTACTTCAGCAAGGTGCTCTCTAAGCCAGAAAGGAACTACTGCGTGACAAGGCGGGAACTTCTAGCGTTGATCTTGGCTACGAAGCATTTTCACAAATACCTCTATGGGAGAAAGTTCGTTCTTCGCACAGACCATGCAGCCTTAAAATGGCTATTACAGTTCAAGAGTCCTGAGGGTCAGGTCGCAAGATGGATCGAAAGGCTGCAAATCTACGACTACGAAATACAGCATCGTAAAGGAAAACTCCACTCTAAAGCAGATGCACTGTCCCAGCGACCATGCAGAACGGATTGTAAACATTGTGCGCGTTAGGAAGAACGGGAGGTGGTTTCCATCCAAAGACTGAGAGCCGAACCTATCGCCGGCTGGAGCGTAGACGAGATCCGGAATGCTCAGAAGGAAGACCCGGATATCGAACCGATTCTGGCCTGGAAGGAGAACATGGAGAAACCGGATCATCAGAACATCTCTCACAGAAGCCCGACCTTAAAGGCATATTTTGCGTAGCAGGACTCCCTCTGCCCCACTGTCCAAGAAGGTGTTCTGAGAAGAAAATGGGAATCCTCCGACGGAAAGTCATTTGTAATGCAGCTTGTAGTGCCGCGGACGAGGGTCAAGGAGGTGTTACAGGAAATGCATGGCGGGGCGTCCGGAGGCCACTTGGGAGTGAATAAGACTCTAGAAAAGGAACAAGAACGTTTTTATTGGTTAAAAGCGAAGGAAGATGTCGAAGACTGGTGCAGAAAATGCGAAATACGTGTGTGCAGCTAGAAATTGTCCGAGAATCAAAACTCGAGGTAAGATGCACCAATACAACGTGGGAGCACCTTTCGAACGAATCGCCATTGACACCGCAGGGCCCTTTCCGGAAACCGACAATGGTAATCGGTATATACTCGTAGTGATGGACTACGTCAGTAAGTGGCCGGAAGCGTTTCCGATCCCTAACCAGGAAGCCAGAACCGTGGCGGAGCAGATCGTCTACAATTGGGTGAGCAGATTCGGTGTGCCCTTGGAATTGCATTCTGACCAAGGGCGGAACTTCGAGTCAAGAATCTTCCAAGAGATGTGTCAACTACTCGGGATCAAAAAGACACGGACAATCCCGCTTCATCCACAGTCGGACGGTATGGTGGAGCGTTTCAATAGGACTTTTGATGAACATCTCTCGAAGGTCGTAGGTGACTACCAACGGGATTGGCACCGGCAGATTCCCTTGTTTTTGATGGCCTATAGAAGTGCAGTGCATAGCACTACTCGACCTACGCCGTTCGAAATCTTGTTTGGTGGAATAGCTCGGTTACACAGTGAGGTGAAATTTGGATCTCCTACCAATGAGCCCAGAAATGAAGAAGAGTACGTGGCGGACCTTAGGGAAAGGCTTAGGGACATACACCAAAGGACCAAAAGCCAGATTAAGATAACGAGCGACCGCATGAAGATCAGGTATGATGCTAAGGCAACAACGTCAGGATTCCAGGGAGGAGGTCTAGTGTGGCTGTATAATCCCCATCGCCAAAAGGGGAAATCACCTAAATTGCAGCAGAACTGGGAGGTTCCCTACAGAATAGTAACCCGCATCAATGATGTTGTCTACCGCATCCAGCGAGGACCAGGGGCCAAAATGAAAATGGTTCATGTGGACCGACTGAGTCGATACAATGGCCGAAGTGATTACTCACTTGTTCGGGACGAACAAGTCTAAGAGGGGGGCAGTGTAACATAATGTAGCATAACAACTACGCCCACAAAAGTAAGCAACACATTCCGAAGTGTCTTCTCGGAACACATTCGAGGTTCGTGTCCACGGATAGCGAAGGATTATGTCTAAGACGACGTCGCGGAATTAAGAGAGAATTATAACTACAAGAGATTATTGGCTGCAGCTGTCATCTTGGAATTCTTACATCAGAATTTTCTCGTTCCAGTGGTCGAAGAATTTGCCAGAAGTTTCTGGCTATCAGAAATGCGACTATATAAGAACAGATGGCGATAGAGGCAGGAGCAGTTGGGTTTCAAACCGCACGAAGAGATTGGAAAAGTGGTAATAAGCGAAGTTGTAATTTTGTGATAAATTGAAAGTTGAGAGTTAACAAGAAGTAATTAGTTTTGATTTTTGAATTAAGTAATTGAAATGAGATAAAGTGATATTAGAAGAAAGAGACCTTCTAAGGAAAGAATTTGCGAAGAACAGTATAGTGTGAACTTGAGTTGTTCTATAGACTAGAAAATAAGGAAATAATCTTACAGAATAACGTTTTATCTACTCGAGCCATAGCTCGCATATTACAGTAAGTTGATCCGGTTAATGTATCGATGAGGCGACGGAAGTTGCTGCTGCGAATGGAAGGTAAGTTGATTCGCTTAAATTGATGTGTCGCTGAGTCGGCGAAGCTGTTGCTGCGCATGGAAAGTAAGTTGATCTAATTGAAACGGATCGCTGGGCTGGAAATTGCTGTTGCGGTTATAGGGTAAGTTGACCTGATGATGGCGTTATAATGCCATAACTTATATGTAGATACTCGTGTTTCAAAAGTATTTATTGGTATGTATTATGAAACATAAATTGCACAAAAAACTAAAATCACAACTCATTGTAGTTCAAAGTCGAGTTATTTAAAATAAACTGTTATAGTAAATGTACTATATTAAATTTACAAAGTAATTAATAAGTGAATATAGGGTACTTATTTGCCAGTTTTAAAAACTAAATTCACAATTTATTGTATGTACTTTATAGTTGATTCCATTTTTAAATAATTTATTGTAATATGCAAAAAGCTAGTATCAGCAAATAAAAAAGAAACACGTTCATTTTTCAGCATATATTTTCCATCTTGAAATTTGTATTTTTTTTTTTTTAAGAAAAAAGTTAATAATTAATTTGAAGCCTCAAGTATATTTATAAGTAGTTGGCAAACATTATATTTCCAATGGTTTTTACATTTAATCGATTTCTAAATTTGTTTTCTATTACATTTTTAAACATACTTTCTTCAAGAAGATTCTCATGGTCCATTATGGTTAACCGAAACTGAACTTAATCTTTTGTTTCTATATTTTTGATATCGAATATCATAAAATATATCCATACCGTGTTTAAAATTTCTGAAGATATTTCACTAAAAGGGAAAATTGAAGGCATCTCCCTCTTGAATTTTTTGGATAAGGTATTGCAAAACTTTTATTTTAATGTCACTAAACGAAAATCTACTTTTAATTTGGTCGGAAAGGTTTACGTAATAATCTAAAATGTTTTATTCTTATTTCGAAAAAAATTTCTTCTGACAATCAAATTTGGTATTTTTCAAATTCAATTTCACAAAACATTAGGCTTATAGGACTCATCTTCCTATAAGCTTCCAATTTAAACAATGGATTTCAACATATTCTTTCATCATAAATTTGTTTAGCAAATTAAGAAAGTGGTCTGTTATAATAGGATACAGAAGATGAATCATCGTCATTCATGATTGGAAAACTCTTTATTAACAATATTTAATATGTAGTATATTAGAGAAAAAGCAAATACGATTTATTTGTGTTAAATGGCATCTAAAATTATATTAATATTATTTTCAATTTTTTCTTCAAAACTAAAGAGAAGAAAATAGTGTTTCAAAGCTAACCACTGCTCTAAAATTCTGTCCATAGCAGCTTTTACTGAAAGCCACCAGGTAGATGATGAATTTAAAAGTGTGTGAACATGTAAATTGAAATATTCCTGAAATATTTTAAAATCAGATTGACGCTTGAGAGAACAAATCGAAAATTGCCTTTGAGTGTAACTCGACATTTAGGGGAAGTTTTTTAGATGATGCTTTTGTGCAGAAATGAATAGAATGGCAAGTACATCCTAAGTATAAAATAGATACGGATTTAAAGCCTTTAATTGTTCCTTTACACCACGTGGTTCCCTCTCATGACAGCAGCGTTGTCCGTGCCTTAGCCGATTAAGTTTTTTGGTGGAATTTCTTAATCTATCAATTGATTTTTTACAAATGTCATAATATAATTTGCAGAATTGTCTTCTAGCTCCAACAAAAAAACGTATCTGCTACGGTATTTTTCCTAAGGTAACGTGCCACTAAAACCATATATTTTTTGTACTTATGTCGGTGCTCTCATCAATAATTAACGAAAATGATTGCCTTTTTAGCACAGATAATATTTTGTTTAAGCTGAAGATAGCAATCGACGAACTAATTCGGCTGATTTTTTTGGACAACATCTTAATTCCTGCTCTTGAGGTGACATGCTTTTTATTAAAGCAGGTAGGGAATTCATAAAACTAAAAGGTAAATAATTGGGTACACAATTCATCACTAATGTAACGTCATTCAAAGCTGCAAATCTGATGTCAAACTGCTACGCCCTTTCTCAAAATACCTGTCATATGACTTTTCAGATCTTTCTCCTTCGTTTGAAATATTGTTATGAAGGCTTTTTCTGCTATCTTTGCTGAAAGCTCCCTTATTTCCATTTAGTTTCAACCAGGCTTTTCTTAATTTCCCATTTTGTCTTATATTTCTGAAATAAATATATATATATATAAATAATATATATAAAATATATTCAGAGTGCTCTGCGTGAGTACGCAGGCTTATGGTTTACCTGGGTTCATCACGTATATGAGTTCATAATTAGGAGCCTTGAGTCCATGCACCAGGTCTTGCCCAAGACGATATTTTCCCCGTTTTTAGGGAGGCGAGGAATAAGGCCGGCAGATGGCAGATAACGATTTGGAGTGGTGAATCCGAATTAATCCCAGTATCAGAGCTACAACTAAGTTCAGATACCTCTATCATGATATTATTAGCCACCTCCGTATCTGACGTATCTAACGCGAATATGATAGAGGGGTTATTAGGTCCATTGGACATATTCAGGTTCGACAACACTACGTCGTCCTTCCCAAGAGATGCCTGAATGTTTGTGAGAATAGAAGCGGGATTAGGGGAATTTCAACCATTTCCGCCTCTATGACATAAGCGGATACGCTAGGTTCAGGAACCCCCTTTCCATTTCCTCTTCATCTTGTTTATATACTTTGAGAGTTATGGCCTCAAAACCATAACTGACCTGACAATTTGTTTCGGCCAGAGGAGCTAGGGACTCTTTATTCTCCTTTAATCTTCTCTCCGTCCATCCAACTTACCGATCTTCCAAATGTTTCTTCGGAAGTTGGAGATTGCCGATCCTGATTAGTTTCAGAATAATTTCGAAATTCTCTGTATGTTCCTGAAGGATTTCGAGGAAGCTAGCCACCAGTCTAACTTCTACTTTCACACATATTTCAGGAGAGATGCCGCCGTTAATGTCGCTCTTGTTCATAACCGCCAGCGCCAGATGGCTCTCCAAGATTTCACTGAAGGGTTTCTTGGATACAGGGATAGAGAATTCTTCTTGAATGATTCATTTTTAATTTTGAAAATTAACTTCAGCGATGAGGGCCATTTATTCCACGGTGGGTACGTAAACAAATAAAATTGTAGAATTTGAGGTTCTAAGTATCCAAATGTGATCATTGAGAGGCTATTGCATCCACCATGGGTGACAGTGTGGTGCGCTCTATCGAACGGCGGCGTGATTGGGCCTTATGTTGTTTTTTTAAAGCGCCGAAGGCGCCACTGTTACAGTGAATTCTCTGCACTATGGTCAAATGATAATCAAATTTTTTTGGGCTGAGATTGAAGTCATTGGTGTGAGCAACATGTGGCTCCCACAGGACGGGACTACGAGCCGGACAACACAAGCCAATTTGGCTCTATTATACGAAAAGTTCCCGGCCGTTTAATTTCGAGATGCCGACATCAATTGGCCACTAATATTTTGTAATTGTATTTATTTTTGCAGGACCATGCTAAAGATTGTGTCTATGCAAGCAATCCGCAAACTTTGGAGCACTTAAAACCCAACATTTGTGAAGTTATGGCCGTAATACAGCCACAAATCTGCTGAAAAGTAATCGAAAATTAGTTCACAGGAATTCAAGTTCTTTTATTCCATATACATATAATAACATATTTCAGAATTTAAAACAATAAAAAAAAAAAATGTATTGAAATTTTTAATACTTTTTATTTTATTTAAAATTGAAATATCCTAAAGCACAAAATGAATTTATAATCACGTAGAGGCCTAAAACCACTTATACTGCTTTAGCAGTGTAACGGAAATTAATGAGTGACATATGCATGGAAAGTCAATTGAATCTCCAACAGCATTCGAAAAAATTCATTTGTTAGTGCAAGAAAATTTACAATTTATTTCATTGAAATCTTTAATACTTTTTATTTTATTTAAAATTAAAAACCTAAAGCACAGAATGAATAACCCTTTACAATCACGTAGAGATCTAAAACCACTGCTTTAGGCAGTGTACCACAAATTAATGAGTGAAATATGCATGAAAAATCAATTGAATCTGCAACACCATTCGAAAAAATAATTTGTAAGCACCCGACAATTAACAGTTTACTTTGTTTTTTTTTTTAATTTGCATTACAAATGTTTTCCAAATTTGTGATGTTTTTTTAATAACATGATTTCATTAAAGTTGGCGAAGATAGTACATACCTATATACATACTGGCGTAACTTGCGTAAAGGCGCTATCTACATTTCAAGAATATTCGGCTTTTCTAGCTACAACAATCTTATTTTTTTGTTACTACAAGTTTCGTGGGGTCCGGACCGCCCGGATGGTCCACTACTTCACGCCTGAGCCACAGTGCTCTTTTCATGATAATTAAGACTAACATGAAAAATTCGAGTTTATTGTTATTAAAATTATTAATATTTTGTTATTTATGGAGTAATCTCCGGACAAATATGCTATCAAACCAAATTTTCGTCTAACTGACAGGACTATTTGTTTTAGCGTGTTGTAGCTTGTGAGCAGTTGTCAATATATGTGTTTAACTGGTAAAAAGTTATTATAAAGTTGAGTCAATCCTCAGTTATCGTTGATCTTGACCAAATCGTGGCCCTTTTCAAGGTGCTGAATGATTTCTCAATAGAATCACTGGAGTACGGAGTAGCAAGAAGCACTTGTAATTCGGTTTCTGTCATTATTACGTTATAATAAAAATGATTTAGTTCAACCAAATCCAACCCAATTTTGCTATTATTTTCTCTCACATGTTATACCAAACTTCCGTTTCCGCAAACTCTATTTACAATGCCATTTAAATTATAGAGGGTTTAAGTTGTTGTGTTTAATACTAAAGAGATGCTCTTTTTCTATAAACCGTTATTCTAAAGAAGTGCTATATTTATAGGATAAGACTTGATGTTTTTGTCAAACAAAAATAGGAACGTTTTCAAAGAAATGTAAAATAGTAAAAGTTATGGACATTTTGCATTTGTATTATCGAAATAATTATCCCAACTACTGTGGGTGTGCGTCTATCTATTTAAGTGATCTACTCGTATCTTGATGATACCTAATTGTAGTAGTCGAGCCTAATTATGTTCAAATATATTACGTTTTATTACAATCCTCAATAAAACAATTTTACATACCTACATATCTTATTTATTTTTTTTTTTTTGCACTTATTTCCTTTAACCCTTCCAATGTAGTAGTTGCCGTAGTTCGCCTGTCAAAATATTCTTTGTGTACACAATAATTTTAGCTGCATATATTGCATATAATAATTCTGAACTAATCCTAGCATAAAATAATAAAATAAATATTTTTTTGAAAACATTGAATGCAAAGATTTTCTTTTTAACAGCAGACATGTGCGATTCTCATTTTCACATAACAGTGGGGAAAACCGGCGCCGCATATTTGCTAAGTGTTCTAATACATTTTATTTATTGTAGTCGACAATGAAATACTTAATTCAAAGGAAATAAGAGAGCAATGAGATAAAGGATAAAGGAATTAGGAACAGGTAAACGCACATCAGTAGTTCACATGTGATTTGCACATGCATTCTTGCTACCTCTGCAGTGTTAAAATTGTCTTATAACTAGTATGTAGGTACACACGGAGAGTAAACAATACTATTAAGGCGGCCATATTGTGAGTTAAACAAACGATGCATTGGTAAATCAAGGCGGAGTTTGGAATAGAGACGACAAAAAAGAGGACGGAAATTTCTTTTCTACGTTGCTGCTTCAACATTCTGTTTGTCAGAGAGCATTTATTTATCACACATAGTGAAATGGCTTTGAAATCGTAATACATATTTGTGTGTGTTGCATACTCATAAACTTTTATTTAAATTTTTTTTTTTTTAATGTTCAATCACTTAATACGTACTAGTGGTAAAAAGTAACTCATTGTTTTATTTTTTTAGGTAAATAGGGGTAAGTAAGCAGTAAATAAATTTATAATCCTATGACAAGAATTACACTCCTAAGTTTTACCTAAGGGTTTACGTACGTTATAAGTCTTTGAGAGTTAACTACAAGAATGTTTAATCTGCAGGTTTACTTACAGTAAGAAATGCCTTTGTAAGTTGATCTTACGTAAAAACTTACAGAACTACATATTTACATATGTATATTATCTAACGAGTAAATGTATGTTCTCAGTTAGGATACCTTCAGTTGGAACTGTGGCTTTGTGTACTCTATTCCATAGGGTATATTAATTCTGTTAGAGAAGTAATAATAACGATAGGTCCCAAAAGTATATACATATATTTATGATCAGCATAGAAAGTTATGTAGATCTACCCATGTTCGTCCGATTGTATGTCACCAGTTTTTGAACCTTAGATTTTGAGCTAGGAAGATGGAATTTTGTATATAGCTTGATGAGAAAACTAGAAAAAAAATTGTAAATCGAAATATGTAGTCGTTTATATTCTCTACAATTTGATTCCATAAATCCAATTTTGCTTTTTTAAAGCTATCTTATCAGGCTAATTGAATTTTGGTTACAAATATTGAGAGCCACGTTCACTTTCTCCTAAGAAAAGTCTCTAAAAAGTACTTTTTTTTTTAAATAAAACCGCCTAAAAATGGATTAATTATCTTTCGAGTTTTATCATTGCATTTGAACCAACAATTTCACAACGTCGCACAGTGGTTCAGGTTATATGGAAGCGCGGAAATAATTCATTATATCTAAAAGTTCTGTACCGATTTTAGTGAAATTTTCACCAAAGTATGTACAATTCTTAAAACAATTAATGTTATTTGTTGGGTATTTAAATTTGGGTTCTAACAGTTAAAATCATTTAAAAATCTTCAAAAAAATGAGCAACTGACAAGAAAAAAAAAATTAAATAGATTAAAAAACAGGCAAAATAAACAATATATACTTATATATTCATATTTTTATTTGTTTATCTGAACTATGTCAGAATAGTAACGACTTAACATCGTCATTTAATTCTAAATTTTTCTTTTTCGTCTCGTGTCTTAAATTATTTATTTGCGAGTCAGAAGAAGCAAGTAGCATATGCATTACATCAGCATTTGTTGATAGACTTGAACATTTTCTTGAATGATTACACCGATATCGACGGTAATCCTTGTTCCGAGCTTCTTGTGCTTCCTCTGTCAACATACCTATTGGTAACATGGCAGACATTATAATTTTGCTACCATGTAAAAGAATTTTGTACACTGTATTCAGCATGTTATACCAGCTATACAACGAAATGTACAGCTCCGCAGTCTCAATACAATAGCTGTCAAACTTTTTTGGATCGATCGCACCACTACAGTTTATAGCTTGCAGTATAACTGAAAAACGATAAATTAAATTTTCATCCACTCCAGTTATTTCAGCTGTTAAACTAGGGTTATTAAAAAATCTTCTGGAAGTGTTTCCATCATTACTTGAACCCATGCCTTGTTTAACGACATCAACTTTGAGTCCAATTCTTCTATAAAAGACTTCCTGTATTCTTTTCTTCTCTTCCTCTTTCTGCCATTTCGTGACTCCATCTCCATCTTTTGTAAGACTTTCTATATGCAATGTTGAGAATGCATTCCGCGAACTTTATTCTTGCATGGATGTGTGACAAGCCCATAATTAAAGCATTTGTTGTCTGGTTTATATCTTAAGATTTCCAAATTATTCATTTCCGATGGTTTTGCTTTGCATATGAAACACACTGCCATTGATGGTGTATCGGTAATTGTTTGTGTAATTTTACCGTCAATCATAGTAAACAATAATTCATGATTTACTTTGTAGGTTTTGCTATGTAATGTCACAGAAGATTGAATAAGATTGCTGATTTCCAATTGCATTCTTGCGACTTCGGTTTTAGTGTTTTCCGCTTATTCTTTAATAAATTGGAACTGAATAGGTCTACAGAACCTAGTAGAAGAAGGCCTTGTGTTCTTCCACACCTTGGGTTCTACCGCACCAATCATCAAAGAATTCTTGCAATTTTCAAATAAGCTAAGAGGAACCAGAGATTGTTTTAACATCTCATCATTAGCGTCTGTGATGTTGTCTTCACCGAAAGTCTGCTTATATTCTCTATGACCAGAAGAACCATCACAGCCCCATTTAGAAATAAGAGTTAACTCAGTTTCTACGTTTTCAAGTTTTTCTCTGGTTTTTGTTTCCAAAATCCTCATGGTGGTGTGATCTAATAATTTTTGAAGACCTACAGTAGCACAAATTTCGGTAATCTTGATGTCTGATGGGTAGCACTGCTTTTTACATTCCAATAGTTTATGATATGCTGGAAAAATATCATAACCTATTGCTTTAGTTGCTTTTCTGAGGACTTTATACTGATGTTTCGACTTCGAAGCATCTAGCAATAGGGCCAAAGCTTTTTCTGGACTAAATCCGGCACATTTCTTTGATACCTTTTGGTTCGAAAGCTGCATTCGTCAAATGACTTTTCTGGACGCCCAGTTCAAATTCGATTGGAAGATTCTGGTCCGATGTCTATAACGGATTCTATGGGATCTGAAGAAATAGAAAAGATCCCCTTCAGCCATTCTTTGTTCTTCACCAAAAAAGTTTTCTTATTCCGTGACGCAGCATGCCATCTTTGTGAGAATTTTGGTAGGAATGTTTTATTTAACTGTTGATGTATATTCTTCACTAATGTATCACCAATATCCGGGTACTTATTCCTAATATTTTTCATGCACTTACTTACTTTGTGATTACTGGATAAAACAATGTCGACCAATCCACCATAACGAATGTTAAAACTCTCCATGATTGCAAATAAAGCCGTTATTATTTTCAGTAAATAATGCTATACACATAAACAAAATAATATAATCATCACCTTCCTTAATCAAAAGTTAACATAATTCTAATATTTACCTAAAAGTTGAGCAAAACTGCACCAATTAATGTAATTCCAAACAAAAATAAAACAAGAAGATCTGAAGGTAAAACGCGTTCCAACACAAGAACCGCAAGTTTCCGCAGCTAATTTCTTTTTGTTTGTGAAGCTGAGAGTTCAATGCATCAGATCTAGTACATCTCAGCTTGGCGCTCTCTGGAGCTTAAGATTTACAGCTTATAGAACTTTTTGCAATTGTTAAAAAAATACCTCTATGTTATAGGCTACCTCTCACTGAAATGTGTACTGATATGAATAATTTTTTCAATGCAACTAATTATTTATTTTATAAATAATAACATATATATATATTTTTTTTTTTAAACAAATAATTTTTATACACCAAATATTATTTTAATCATGATGTGTTTTTAACCCAAAATCACAGATTATTTTTTCCCTTAGTTCTTTCTCAAAATTTTTCTTAAATATAACGGAATTTTTTTATTAGGTTTGATGCTCCAACTGTTGTTTTATAAAATTGGAATGGAAAATAGCCTTATATTTAACATTCATAAAAACGACTTTTATCCGGTTCTGAACCACTGTGCGTGTCGCCCCTACTATACTATGTATGTGTTGGAACATAAGGGATGAGGTACCATATGATCTGTTTTAGGCGGGCTTTTTAAATTTGTTAAACCATCAGAAAAAACGTTGTGAAGCTTTTTATTAGGACTTGCTAAATAGAAAATCAAACTTAATTGGAATCAAAATGGGACAAGTCGTAGGACTGTGCTCGACTTACAGAAATGTTTTTTGAGTTGGTATTTTGCATTCTCAAAATGTCATTTTTTTGTTACAAATCTTGACAATTATTATTTTTGACACTTTTTTTCTATTTTCAAGTGGTAGATGAAAAGCTTTTTTTGGGCTTTTATTTGAATTTTTTCGTCTATTTAGGACTTATCACTTCCCTTCTACAACGGTTTCATTGTTAATCTCATACCAGAATGGCATAAAAATGGAACAAAAAGTGTTTCTTTTGATGTCAGCCTTACAAATACGATTATAAATATATTCCCCTTGTCTCCGAATTAATGAGGAGGCCATATTAGGATATAGTTAAAATAGCTGTACGAAACACAATTCTTGATTTATTGAAGTACGAAAGTGGTCATTTACCACCGAGAGGGCTTATGGGGTGAATATACCAAAACCTTCCACCCACCTCGGTTATAAAATTTGTTGATTTGACACAATCAATCAGATCTCGATGTAGTTTACCCTTCAACCATTTTGACGTCGAATTCAGGCACATCTGAATGGAATTTGTTATATTGATCGGAACTATAATTGGCAATGATATAAACTGAACAGTTACCGTAAGCTTATCTTTGCCGTTTATCCTCCTACTACAAAGGTAGGTACATATATACAAATACTCGTAATCTTATATGTGTATGTGAGATGGTGAATGCACACCGCACTGCTAACAATACCAGACAGTAAAAGAGGAAGAGACCGATACATTGAAGGATGAAGTGGATAACGAAAAGAACGAGAGCGAAGACGGAAGGAGTGAACGAAGACTGGCTTATATCCCCTTAAAATCTAAAATCTAAAACCTAAACTGTGTATATTTTGTATATCTAAATCAAACCAAATCTTAAACGTTTATAGTGAAGTGTAGTGCTATTTAATAATTTGCCATCCGGGATCTCCATCCGGGATCTCCACCGGGATCCACATGAACTCCGAAAAAATATTAGCCGAAAAAAGTTGGACGCGATATGATACCATATCCTCCATCCTCCAACCCACTCCTAATAATGCGGACGTGGCGTTGTGAAATTTGTCAACCAAATGCAATGAAATCTTTCTACTTGGAGGATATTTCCACAATTTTTTAAAATATTTTTAAAGGTACAGGAAAGTTACTATCCGATACCCTATCCTTCATTTTTTTAAGCCATTTATAATAAAATAGACGTGACGCTGTGAACTATTTGATTCGAATGCAATAACATCTTTCTAATCATATAATATTCTCTCTATTTTTAAGGGATTTTACCAGATAATTTATTGCTAAAATGTTTCCATAGAAGAAAGTGGGCATGACTGTCATCATTTGTAACCAAATGTCACGGATTCTGGTGAAATATTCACAACAAGACTTAATATAATAATAGTTATTATATTGCAGAGAACTTCCAGAAAAAAAAACGATTTTTCATTTACAAAAGTTGGTAAGAAAGTTGTTGTGTCCTCCATTTATTTGTACAGGAGTGAAGAAGATAAACCCACAAACTCATGGCGGGATTTATTGTTCTAAACAGGAGAAAAGAAGCTTTAAAGTTTAGCTAAAATAACAAGACAACGATTTGCACAATTTGTGAAGTACCCAATTCTGCCAATTTTGCAAATTTTGTAATTTGCAAGTATACAACTTCTGGATTACCTTAAGCAGGGATACATATCCATTATCAGTACACTGAACAAATTTTTATCGCAGCAGTTTCTTTTTTTAATGATAAGGGAAAGAAAGGAAAGTTGATGAATAGCATCGAACTATTAGACAATGCAAACAATCTTTCTGATATCATGAGGAAATTCATGAGTAGCAAGGCGGATTTAACACACAGAGAAACGGGGACCGAGCGAGGAGAAAACCAGATAAAGAAAGGAGCAAAAAAGAATAATAAAGACGATCGTAACAGAGCTGGAAACGTAATTCCAGTGTTTGAGATAAGAATACATTTTTAATACATTTTTATTACTTCCCAATTCATTATTACTTATTTGCTAGACAAAAAAGCTTAGAACTAGCTTAACTAGCCCTATGCGTGCGCTCTAAGTTAAACCTAGTATTTAAACTACTCGTACGTCTTTCGACGTAACCTAAATTAAATTTTGTATTTATTTCTTTTAATTATATATTTTATTACCAAGAAAAATGTTTTTTGTAAAAAAGAAAAAAGCTTTGTGTATGAACTTTTTTTTGTAGGTATAACTTAAAAACTACCTTAAAATAAATCTTAACCTATTTTATTCTACCTTACTCTATCTTACTCTACCTACGTTATTAAATTGTTACTTTTTGTTTGTTTTTATTTTTTATTTTTTTATTTATAATGGCGACGAAGGAAGGTACTGCAATATGGCCCGGCTTAGTGCAATGTGGTGACTTGGAAGATTTTTTATTGGGAGAGTTCGGCAATGGCATGATTCATCCAAACAGAAAAATTATGAAACTTTAAAGGAACATTTGTTGACGATGCGTGAACCAGGGAATAGAGTACCAACTGAGAAATATGGTACTTCTATATGACTTAAGCGCCATTAAGGCATTCAGTTCAATTTATTTTCATCAATCAAATAATATACTACTTAAAGTACACAGTTTACTAACAATCAAGTCTAACTAATGTTAACAATAAGTGTTTTTCAAAAGCTTCTCTACTCAGATTACTTTGAAAATCAATGAGATTGACTAAGGAATTAGCTTTTCTGAAAATGGTTCATTTAGTCCATAATTAGTTCTACGAAGACCTTCTTGAAAAACCTACGAATTCGTGAGCCTCTTACATACATCTGTCCAATATCAAGTTTATGAAAACCAATAAGCTGACATCTAGCATTGTAGTATGGCATTGGAATTTTCCAATGTAGGCGGTAAATAACCAATCTTCTGAAACGCTTTTGAATTTTCTCAATCCTGGCCGAATGAACATTATAGCATGCGTTCCAGACTGTACAAAAATATTCAAGGATCGATCGAACTATTGCTAAAAATAGAGATTTATATAAGGGTGTATGCATCTTCGAATTCCTTCCGAGCAGCAAAACCGAGCATTGAATTCACTTCAAATATATAGTAAATTTGTAAAGTGAAATTTAGATTGTGGTCAAATACAACACCAAGATCATTCTTTTTAAATACTCTTGCCAGACGTCTGTGACCTATTTTATATAAATAGAACACAGGTGAACGAGTACGATAAAATTACATATTTTCGCATTTGCATACATTTAACAGAATGTGATTTGAATCAAATACACCATTCGGATGTTACGTGAATACGAGTAGGGTGAGAAAAAGTATTATTAATGCGAACGAACTGTGTTCTTCCTGTTAAATACGATTTAAACCACTTCAAAAGATTTGAATGGAAACCTTTTTTTCAATTTTCTAATTAAGATAAAGTGGTGAACCTTGTCAAAAGCTTTTGGAAAATTTGTGTAAATAGCATTGATAACCACCTTAAACGTGTTTTTTCATCTGGCGGCGCAAGATTGTGAGATTGGAAGTTGTTGATCCTGCCTGCGATGGATTCATACTGATATGGGGAAATTGCATCTCAGAAAAAGAATGACAATTTGAAGTAGACTATTTTTTTCAAATATGTATGTAGTCGGAAAACCTATGTCTTACAAACCGGTTCAAAATTACTAATTTCTTGTTTGGGTTAAGCTTTTTGGATGGAAGAAATATAAGAAGCTGTCCAATCGTTAAGGAAATATTCCTAAACAATAGTTTTAATACTGTAACATAATGTAGCATAATAACTACACCCCAAACAGATGCAACACATTCCGAAGTGTCTTTTCATTCGAGGTTCGTGTCCACGGTAAGAGACGGATTATGTCTAAGACGACGTCGCAGAATTAAGAGAGAATTATAACCGCAAGAGAATTATAACCGCAAGAGAGTATTGGCTGCAGCTGTCATCTTGGAAATATTACATATGAATTTTCTTGTTAGAGTGGTAGAAGAATTTGCTAGAAGTTTCTGGCTATCAGAAATGCGACTATATAAGGACAGATGGCGATCGAGGCAAGGCAGTTGGTTTTGAACCGCACGAGGAGATTGGAAAAGTGATAACCGAAGTTGTAATTTTGTGATAAATTGAAAGTTGAGAGTTAACAAGAAGAAGTAATTAGTTTGGATTTGTGAATTAAGTAATTGAAAGGAGATAAAGTGATTTGAGAAGAAAGAGATCTTGTAAGGAAGGAGTTTGCGAAGAATAGTATAGTGTGAACTTGAATTGTTCTATAGACTAGAAAATAAAGAAATAATTTCACAGAATATCGTTTTATCTACTCGAGCCGTAGCTCGCATATTACAGTGGTGTCAGAAGTGGGATAAAACTTATTCTGTGAATAACTATTTCCATGGTGTGAAATTGCACAAGAAAAAATAAAAAATAAAAAAAATCATTTCTGTGTTGAGTTAATTAGTTGCGCAAAATGGGTCGCAAATTGGGAAAACTAACTATAATCCAACTAAAGGCAGAACTCAGTAATCGGAATCTCGAAACAACTAGGGAAAAAGATGCCCTACTGATTCGCCTGGAAGAAGCAATAAAGCAGGAAGGTGAAAATCCGCATGACGTAGAGTTGAGGAACCAGCAAGTATAGTAGCCGATCGGGGTATAACAAGTCTGCTCCTGCAACTTAAGTCAGTC
This sequence comes from Pocota personata, assembly GCA_963082735.1. NCBI lineage: Eukaryota > Metazoa > Arthropoda > Insecta > Diptera > Syrphidae > Pocota > Pocota personata. The sequence continues at coordinate 92,505,375 of OY720431.1, forward strand.
ATGGATGAATAAAGGAAAGCAATAGAAGACCAAAAGAAGTCTCTAGAACTTAAGCTCGATGACCAAAAGAATTCTCTAGAACTTAAGCTGGACGAACAAAAGAAAGCAATGGACGAACAAAAGAATTCTCTAGAACTTAAGCTGGACGAACAAAAGAAAGCAATGGACGAACAAAAGAGTTCTCTAGAACTTAAGATGGACGAACAAAAGAATTCTCTAGATTCACTGGAAAGCAAACTTGATGAGCAAAACAAGAACTTGGAATCCAAATTCGAAGCGATCGAAGAGAAAATCGAGAAGGCCGAGACGCAACTCGAAAAAGTCGAAACTATATTCGATGAAAACTTTGAAAAACATGAAACTCAGTTCGGGAAGGTAGAGACTCAGTTTGAAAAAGTGGATACGCAATTCGAGAGAGTAGGAAAGCAAGTCGAAAATCTTGCTAAGGAACTCAGCAAAGTGAAAAGACAGAAAGCACGGGAATATTCCACTGACGGTCAGAGAAGAAAGGAGATGCAGCCTCCTATCTTCGATGGTCAAACATCATTTCCAATTTATAAGAGGCAATTCGAAGCGGCCGCAATGACCAATAGCTGGGACGATGAAGAGAAGTCTATTGCACTCACGCTTGCACTGAGGGGTCCAGCTGCGGAGCTCTTGTAGACCATCCCGGAAGATAAATAGCAGAACTACGACTCTCTGGTTCAGGCTATAGAGATGCGGTTTGGGGATGAACACATGCAGCAGGTGTACAGGGTTCAGCTGCGTAGTCGAGTCCAGAAAAGGGGGGAAACGCTCCAACAGTTGCAAGCGGATATAGAGCGACTAGCCCATCTTTCATACCCTAAAGCCGGTGAGGAGCTTATCAACGAAATGGCGGTGGAAGCTTTTATTCAGGTCATAGAGGACAGACAACTGCAAATGGCTGTAAGGATTGCTGAAAAGCGAACACTCCCCGAGGCATTGGCATTCGCTTTGTCAATGACAAAGCTCGCGGAAGTCAAGTCCGTTGCTGGAATTGCAACCAAACCGGGCACCTACAATGGCAGTGCAGAAGTGCACCTAGACGAGGAAATTGTCCACATTGCGGAAGTAGGAGAAGCAGAGACGAAGCATCTGGCTGTCAGTCAGACTTACCAAAACCAACAGTCGGGAAATGCGTAAGGACCAACTTCGCGGGGCAGAAGTTGGTTACTGGAATCGAGGCCCCCAGGACCACTATTCAAGTTTCGCAAACCAAACGGGGTAACAAGAGCCTGACAGTGGAGGCACTAATCAACAAGAAGAAGTGCGTAGCCACCATCGACACAGGTGCCACTGCCTCCATTGTAAGAAGAGATATCGTCAGAAGCTCCTGGCTGCACAACACCAACAGCTACTGCCTGGAGACTGCAACAGGGGAAATGGCGAAGGTGTTTGGAGAAGTTCGTCTTACGATTACTCTGGCGGGACTGACGTTCTCCCATGCGTTTCTGGTGGCAGATATATGCGACGAGTGCATCATCGGAATAGACTTCATGAAAGCAAATGAAGTAATCTTGGACATCGGGATGCAAGTACTGAGGTATCGAAATGTGGAGATTCCGATGGTGTACGGAAACGAGAATGCCGTAACTCTCAGGACAGTCATCAGCAAAGACGAAGTTTTGCCGCCTTCTTCAGAGACAATCATTTGGAAGGTGATCTTGGGAGCCACCGATTCTACATAGTAGAACCAGACCCAGAGAAGAATTCTCAAGACTACATCGTGGGAAAGACGTTAGTCGAACCAAAGAACACCATGGTTCCAGTGAGAGTTTTGAACACAAGACCACACACTGTCAAAATAAGGCTAGGGGAGGTGACTGGAAAATGCACGCCGATTACCGCCGTCGCAACAATATCTGAACGTGATGCTCCAAAACCTCTCCCATCACCTTGGACAGCGGAAACGAGAGAGACGATTCTCCAGTCCAGTGAGCTGAATCAGGAGCAGCGAACTATAGCAGAGAATCTTATCAATGAGTACGCTGATGTATTTGCTTCACAGGACGGAGAATACGGCCGAACACACCTGGTACAAGTATCGGTGATACTGCACCAATTCGTCAGCCTGCTAGGCGCCTTCCATTGGCAAAGCACACAGAAGTTGCAGAGATGGTGTCGGCAATGGAGAAAGAAGGTCTGATTGAAAGTTCCAAAAGTCCGTGGGCATCACCGGTTGTACTGGTTAAGAAGAAAGATGGACTATCAGCAGCTCAATTACGTCACCAAGAAAGACAGCTACCCTCTGCCATGGATTGACGACACGCTAGACACACTATCAGGAGCCCGATGGTTTTCCGCTCTCGACTTGAAGAGTGGCTACTGGCAGGTACAGATCCATCCAGAAGACCGGGAGAAAACCGCCTTCACCGCAGGAAATGGGCTATGGCAATTCACGGTAATGCCATTCGGGCTGTGCAATGCTCCGGCGACTTTCGAGCGATTGATGGAATGTGTCCTGCAAGGGTTAACATGGAAAACCTGTTTGGTATACTTGGATGATGTCATCGTCGTAGGAGAAACGTTTGCGCAACACCGAGACAATCTAAGGGATGTGTTTCAAAGGCTTCGAAGTGCCCACCTGAAGCTCAACCCCAAGAAGTGCGCCCTGTTTAGAGCGGAAGTCAAGTACTTGGGGCACATAATTTCAGCGAAAGGAGTGAGAACCGATCCAGAGAAGGTCGAAGCGGTGAAAAACTGGCCAGTCCCCAAGGATAAACACCAACTAAGGAGCTTCCTGGGCCTAGCCACCTACTACAGACGGTTCGTGAAGGATTTTGCCGGGATCGCAAAGAGCCTGCACCAGTTGACGGAAAAGGGAAAACAATTCAAATGGTCAACTGAGTGCGAGAGGAGCTTCAAGGCACTTAAACAACGGCTATGCGATGCTCCGATACTAGCTTACCCCACTCCGGGGAAACGTTCATTGTGGATGCAGATGCTAGTAATGTCGGGGTAGGAGCCGTAGTCTGCCAGGTGCATGATGGCCAAGAGAAGGTGGTTGCGTACTTCAGCAAGGTGCTCTCTAAGCCAGAAAGGAACTACTGCGTGTCAAAGCGGGAACTTCTAGCTTTGATCTGCGCTACGAAGCATTTTCACAAATACCTTTATGGGAGAAAGTTCGTTCTGCTCCCAGACCATGCAGCCTTAAAATGGCTATTACAGTTCAAGAGTCCTGAGGGTCAGGTCGCAAGATGGATCGAAAGGCTGCAAATCTACGACTACGAAATACAGCATCGTAAAGGAAAGCTCAACTCTAATGCGGATGCACTGTAGCGGAGACCATGCAGAACGGATTGTAAACATTGTGCGCGTCAGGAAGAACGGGAGCTGGTTTCCATCCAAAGAATGAGAGCCGAACCTATCGCCGGCTGGAGCGTAGATGAGATATGGAACGCTCAGAAGGAAGACCCGGATATCGAACCGATTCTGGCCTGGAAGGAGAACATGGAGAAACCGGATGACCAGAACATCTCTCACAGAAGCCCGACCTTAAAGGCGTATTTTGCACAGTGGGACTCCCTCCATGTTCAAGAAGGTGTCCTGAGAAGAAAATGGGAATCCTCCGACGAAAAGTCATTTGTAATGCAGCTTGTCATGCCGCGGACGAGGGTCGAGGAGGTGTTACAGGAAATGCATGGCGGGGCGACCGGAGGCCACTTGGGAGTGAATAAGACTCTAGAAAAGGGACGAGAACGTTTTTATTGGTTAAAAGCGAAGGAAGATGTCGAAGACTGGTGCAAAAAATGCGACGTGTGTGCAGCTAGTAAGGGTCCGAGAATCAAAACTCGAGATAAGATGCACCAATACAACGTGGGAGCACCTTTCTAACGAATCGCCATTGACATCGCAGGGCCCTTTCCGGAAACCGACAATGGTAATCGGTATATACTCGTAGAAATGGACTACTTCAGTAAGTGGCCGGAAGCGTTTCCGATCCCTAACCAGGAAGCCAGAACCGTGGCGGAGCAGATCGTCTACAATTGGGTGAGCAGATTCGGTGTGCCCTTGGAATTGCATTCTGACAAAGGGCGGAATTTCGAGTCAAGAATTTTCCAAGAGATGTATCAACTACTCGGAATCAAAAAGGCACGGACAACCCCGCTTCATCCACAGTCGGACGGTATGGTGGAGCGTTTCAATAGGACTTTGGACGAACATCTCTCGAAGGTCGTAGGTGACTACCAACGGGATTGGGACCGGTAAATTTCCTTGTTTTTGATGGTCTATAGAAGTGCCGTGCATAACACTACTCGACATACGCCGTTCGAAATCTTGTTTGGTGGAATAGTTCGGTTACCCAGTGAGGTGAAATTTGGATCTCCTACCAATGAGCTCAGAAATGAAGAAGAGTACGTGGCGGACCTTAGGGAAAGGCTTAGGGACATACACCAAAGGACCAGAAGCCAGATTAAGATAACGAGCGACCGCACAAAGACCAGGTATGATGCCAAGGCAACAACGTCAGCATTCCAAGAAGGAGATCTAGTGTGGCTGTATAATCCCCATCGTCAAAAGGAGAAATAATCTAAATTGCAGCAGAACTGGGAGGGTCCCTACAGAATAGTAACCCGCATCAACGATGTTGTCTACCGCATCCAGCGAGGACCAAGGGCCAAAATGAGAGTGGTTCATGTGGACCGACTGAGTCGATACAATGGCCGAAGTGAGGACGCACTTGTTCGGGACGAACAAGTTTAAGAGGGGGGCAGTGTAACATACGTAATGTAGCATAATAACTACGCCCCAAAAAGATGCAACTCATTCCGAAGTGTCTTTTCATTCGAGGTTCATGTCCACGGTAAGAGACGGATTATGTCTAAGACGACGTCGCAGAATTAAGAGAGAATTATAACCGCAAGAGAATTATAACCGCAAGAGAGTATTGGCTGCAGCTGTCATCTTGGAAATATTACATATGAATTTTCTTGTTAGAGTGGTAGAAGAATTTGCTAGAAGTTTCTGGCTATCAGAAATGCGACTATATAAGGACAGATGGCGATCGAGGCAAGGCAGTTGGTTTTCGAACCGCACGAAGAGATTGGAAAAGTGATAATCGGCGAGGTTGTAATTTTGTGATGAATTGAAAGTTTAAAGTTAAGAAGAAGAAGTAATTAGTTTGGATTTGTGAATTAAGTAATTGGAATGAGATAAAGTGATTTGAGAGGAAAGAGACCTTGTAAGGAAAGAATTTGCGAAGAATAGTATAGTGTGAACTTGAATTGTTCTATAGACTAGAAAATAAAGAAATAATCTCACAGAATAACGTTTTAACTACTCGAGCCGTAGCTCGCATATTTCAATACTATTGAAAGACACGTTAAGAATTTTTTCAATACGATAGGAGGAATCCCTTCTGGTCCAGGCTATTATATCAATACATTTCATTAGGTCGATGTAAAATTCCTTATCAATAAAAATCAAATCAAGAATATGGTTACAACATTTTTGATACTACTAATTTAGATCAGGTAAAACTCAGCAAATGAATCAATTACTTCACATTCTTAAATATCCTTCACATTAAAAGGTAAAACGCAAAGTTCATCTACTCGTAAATCGAAAACCCAATCAATGTTTGGTAAGTTATAATCAACAAGTATAAAAATGTGTTGATTATTTTTTAAATCAGATAGGACAGATTAATTAAACTTTCTGGTGATATATATTTTACGATATCAATTAATTCATAACAGTTATTTATTGAAATCGGAACAGCAAGTTGATCGACATTCACACAGGAAAAAGAAAACGCCTCCACCTTTTTTTAAACCTGTTTCAGTCAAAGTGATAACATCATATTGTGGAGAAATGGACGGATTATATAGTTTGTTTATCTTTGTACGCATGTCACCAACGTTTTGGTGATACAAGTATAACTATTTGTATTAACTGCTGGGTGGGGATGGCGAAGTGCATCGGCCGGAAGTGCTAGTATATGTTGTTACACCTTTGTTTTTGTTCAGAGGAGAACAATTTTTAATATGCACAGATAATGGCCTTATTGATGAATTCATACGAGTAGCACTGCTCAACATATTCGTCGGAACACCAACTTTAAAATTAACGAACTTTAAATCGTCCAGCACCGCATTTTTTTACCAGCGCGAGGCATTTAATCACATTTCAGGAATTGTATAATAGTTTTCAGTGCAATATTGGCAATGATGTCTTCGGCTTTCGTATCAATTTGAAATTTTGACACATGAAGCAACAAATAACTGCCCGACCAAGAGTGTAACTAGTTCTTGTGGCCACACACACCGCTGTGCCCACACAAAACGTTGCTAACCCAATTCGGCGACATTGTCACGATTCCTTATTATTGCAGACCCATAGAATTACTTGCTGACCCATAGAGCGCACGATGGGTGAATGGTGAATCGATGACATGGAGGAAGCGTACGTTCGTACGTACATTTCCGGCGGCTAGCCGAAAGAGAGGGAACTCCTTCGTCATTTGCTCACAATTCGGGATAGGCCGTTTAAAATTAGCAGTTCTTTTATTGGCCGACCGAGGAAGAAAGCAGCAACACCAACAGTAGCAGCGAGAACTCAGAGCATCAGCAACATCAACAGCATCAGCGAGAATCTAAAGATCAACAGCTTCAAGAGCATCATCTACACCCACTATCATCTAGACCAACATGAAACTAATGTTAGCATTTTTTTCTTTCTTATCAAAAATATACATAAAAAAAATCAAAAAAAACAAAATAAATTTTACATTGTATATGTAATACACACTGTGCCAGAAAGAAACCTATACGACAAAAATATCAGCGGTCTGGAAAAACGGAGATAGGCCGTTTTTGGAAGAAATGGAGCATATCATATATCCATTTGCTACAGCAACGACCAAAATGGATCCAAAGGCAGTCAAACCTCAACGTATGAGACATCGTGATCGTTAAGGAGGATAATCTACTACTCTCGTCGTGGGCACTCGCGCGAGTGATGCATTGCATCCCGGCTCGGACGGTCAGACGCGCGTCGCGACGATAAAAACGCAAACATCGACACTCAAACGACCAAACGTAAAATTATCCCACTTGCCGGTATCTGAACCCTTGAATTCATAAAATATAAAATAACTTACATCCCCCTACCCGTGAACATTAAAAAAAAAACACACAAAATTTGAACTATTTATACACGCTAATATACTAATCAGCATATGGAATAAACCACCAAGCACACTTCAAAAACACTTCAACTACAATTCATTAGATGCTCAGTTGAAAAGATTTTCGGAATTAAAGGAAGATTTACAATGTAGAAAGTTTACCCAGGAAGAGGAAGAATGTGAGCAACATTTCGAAAGAACGCATAAAAGAAGAGATGACGGTAGGTACGAAGTACAACTACCCTTAAAAATAATATTCGCCCAAACTACGGGAATTCCTTAAGGCTGGCAATGGCCAGACTTTTTCAATTAAAAAGAAGGTTCACAGCAGATAAGAAATTGCAAAAGGCATACATCGACTGTATCCAGGAATACATGTGACCAAGGAAGAAATAACAAAAGATATGCATATCTCTACAACACAGCATTACTATCTTCCACACCATGCGGCCTTTAAAGAGTCGAGTAGCACCACAAAATTGGCCGTTGTATTCGACGCTTCATGCAAGTCATCAAATGGCAAATCGTTAAACAACAATCTAATGGTTGGACCACGTTTACAGGCAGATATTATAGAGCTGATTGCAAGGTGGAAAAAATATAAGGTGGCATTTGTTACAGACATAATTATGATGTACCGACAGGTATGGATGGCATCTGCAGATACACCTTATCAGCTACTTTTGTGGAGAATGAATCCAACAGGGCCTTTAAAAACCTTTGCTCCGATGCTCACTGCATCAGCTAGCGGCTGATGTCAATAAAACGTATATTCACTTTACCAAGGCTCCCACCGAAGTATTCTACTACGTGGATGACTTGATTTATGGCGGAAATAATGAATCCGAAGCATTTAAGCTTCAAATAGACGTTCTGGCCACATTGAAGTCGACTTGATTTCCTATTAGGATGACGGCGAGTAATTCAGCAAAGGTATTAGGTCCGACGGCACCCAACACAAGACGTGTTTAATTTTAAAATTAGTTACCTGTAGTTAAGTTATACACTAAAAGATCTGTCTTAACAGATATTGCAAATCTATTTGATTCCCTCGGGTGGATCTCTCTTTGCATTATCAAGGCGAAGCTTATTTTGCAGCAGCTGTGGCTTCAAGAGCTAGCATAGGATACTCAAATTCCTAAGGAGCCCGAAGATATTTGGGTGAATCTACGCAATGGATTTAGTGTCCGCGCTGGACGCAACATGAAGATTCCGCTAAGGTGCAACTACATGGCTTCAGCAACGCCTCGGAGAAGGCATGTGCAGCCGTAGTATACGCTCGAGCAATAAAAAATGATAAAGAACATATTAACATCCTATCGTCCAAAATAAGAGATGCCCCAGTGAAATGCGTTTCATTACTACGCCTAGAGCTATGCGTAGCGCTTCTCCTAGCAAAACTATTACATCTCATATCGCGAGCAATGCAATTCACTAATCCTGAAGCCTTCGTATGGTGTACGAAGGCTTCAGGACTTCCCTTATTCCAGACGTGTGTCCCGTTAACCTGAATATGGGGAAACCGTTAACAAGAAGAGCTTTTGTAACCAATCAAGTAACTGAGATCCAGACTCTCAATAGTCCGATGAAGACACGTCGCATCAAAAGAAAATCCAACAGATCTTGACTCACGACTACTTTCACCGGAGGAGCTGATCAACAACCAGATGTGGTGGTCTGGTCTCAAGTTTTAACAACATTTTTCCCCCATAGAATTACCAGCAGCAATTCCAATTGACACCAATCCGGAAACCGAGTTGCCTTTTGCCTGCCGTTGAGCGCACACGTCGTCGAGCGCACACGAGAAAAAATTATAAAGAAAAAAAAAATTCCATCTACCAAAAAAAAAAATCGATCGCGTGCGCCTAATCAAACTCTGTGAAGTGCAGTGGAAAAAAAATAATAAATAATAATAAAAAAACATAAACACAAGTCAGTGCCGGTGCATTCCATCTTACCACCCCCCCTCACTCGCTGTTGCGCTTCTTCGTTATCGCAATTGGAGCATGTGCTATATATGTACATACTTCCAGTTGCGATAACTGAGAGAGTAGCGGACTGTGAATGTTTATCCGAATAGCGGACCTCAGCTGATTGTCGTTTGGGCATAGCACCTGCGACAGTTTGTTTTGGAAAACTATTCTTTGGATCTACACTTCACAGTTTTGCTTAGTTACGTCAGAGTTGTGTCTTTTTGTGTTTCTATGTTGTAGTGATGAGGGAATTTAGGGTTGATCTTACCAACATTCGTGGGCTTCGAACGAATTTCTTCGATATGTACGCCCACGCCCATTCCCATAAACCAGCTGTTCTGGCACTAAGCGAAACACAGGTAGTGGAAGAATCTTCTGATTTGAAACTGCCTGGATATAACTTAGTGTCATTATTCTTTCCCCACCGTGGCCTCGCCATTTATGTCCGTAGTGATATTGCTTACCAAGTTCCACCACATTATGGCCACTGTTCCAACCCGGAATTTAATTTCAAATGGCTAAAATTCACAGTCCGTAAGCAAATAATTCACTACTGCTTTATTTACAGAAGCCCTAGTGCGGACAGCAACTCAACTTTTGATGAATTCGATGCGTTGTCCGATTCCATCACTCGAATTGTCTCCTTGTATCCTCATACTGAAATTGTCATTGCGGGCGATTTCAATATACACAATTCGGATTGGGTTCAACATTCTGGCCAGACAACACCCGAAGGAAGGGATGTTGAACTTTTTGCTGAGATTAACAATTTGATTCAGCTTGTAAATGAGCCTACACGTATACCGGACATTGTAAGTCATTCCGCCAACACCTTGGACTTGTTTCTTACTTCTCACCCTGATAAAAACACCATTGATGTTTTAGCGCCTCTAGGTCGGCCTGACCACAATATCGTATCAGCTAAATTCTCGTACTCCGACCACACAGTTAAAGAAAAAACTCCTAAAAGGAAAGTATGGCAATACGAGAAAGCCAACTGGAGCGGCCTCAATAGCTTCTTTAGGAGTTTTAACTGGTCGCTATGCTTCCTCGATAGCGACGTGGATGCCGCTGCTGATATGATCACTAACACTATACTCTTAGGTATGAATGACTTTATTCCTAACAGAATAAAGAGCATTAAACCTAAGGCAAACTCGTGGTTTGGCCAGAGCTGTAAAGAGGCTATCAGGTTAAAAGAAGTAAGTTTCCGGCCTTATAAAGCCAATAATTCTGAGGAAAACCGAAAGAAGTTTAAACAAGCCAGAAAAGACTGCAATGCCCATATTCGGCGTGTAAAATTCATACATGACCAAAAATTGAGGCAAAAAATCCTACAATGTCCCAAAGGTAGTAAAAATTGTTGGTCATTCGTCAAAAATATTAAAAATTCTGCCTCGTCTGCCATTCCCACGCTTATTTGCAATGACTTTCCAGCTGTCAGCTCCTTAGACAAAGCTAATCTGCTTGCTGCTCACTTTGCAGCGAGCTCCACGCTGCCAGATATTGCTTTGTCTCCACCTGTATTTGAGAGCGTCAAATTTTCCATGGGACAAGTCCACTTTCGCACTCGTACAGTTGCAGGAGTACTCAAAGGTCTTAATATACACAAATCCGCTGGTCCAGATGGTATCCCCCCATAGTTCTGAAGAGGTGTTCTTCTACGCTGGCAAAACCTCTGCGTAAGCTTTTCTGTCTAACCTACTTTTCAGGGCTCTTTCCGAGTAGATGGAAAACAGCTTTTGTCCAGCCCGTCCCCAAAAAAGGCGAACCTTCCTCCCCGTCCAATTACTGACCCATTGCACTTACGTCCCTTCTTTCCAAGGTCATGGAAACGCTGATAAATCGTCAGCTTATGAAATATCTCGATTCACGAAAACTCCTTAATGACCGGCAGTATGGTTTTCGTAGCAACAGGTCCACTGGTGATTTGATGGCATATCTCACCGAGAAGTGGAACCAATCTCTCCATCACTTGGGCGAAACCAAGATGGTTGCGCTTGATATTTCAAAGGCATTTGACAGAGTTTGGCATCAGGCTCTTTTGTCGAAAATGCGTGCATATGGCATCGATGGGTCTCTTCATCAATGGATTAGAAATTACCTTTCGGGGCGTTCAATACAAGTTGTTTTGGACGGCTTCAAGTCAGCAATTCACCAAATAAATGTTGGTGTTCCCCAAGGCTCTGTTTTGTCTCCGATTCTCTTTCTTATTTTTATAAATGATCTCTTGTCTGCAACTTCTAATCCAATCCATTCCTTCGCTGATGACAGTACCCTCAGTTTTTCATATTCGTTTCCTAACTCACGTCCTTGCTCTTCGGCCGTAGAAGGGGAACGGCAACGTATGTTGAACACATTGAATTCCGACGTGAAGCCGTCCAAAACAACTTGTATTGAATGCCCCGAAAGGTAATTTCTAATCCATTGAAGAAGAGACTCATCGACGTCTTATGCACGCATTTGCAACAAAAGAGCCTGATGCCAAACTCTGTCAAATTCCTTTGAAATATCAAGCGCAACCACCTTGGTTTCGCCGAAGTGATGGAGAGATTGGTTCCACTTCTCGGTGAGATATCCCATCAAATCACCCGTGGTCCTTGTGCTACGAAAACAATACTGCCGGTCATGAATTTTTGTAAATCGAGATATTCCATAAGCTGACGATTTATCAGCGTTTCCATGATCTTGGAAAAAAGGGACGTAAGTGCAATGGGTCGGTAATTGGACAAGAAGGAAGATTCACATTTTTTAGGGATTATGTGGACAAATGTTGTTTTCCATCTACTCGGAAAGTGCCCTAAAGAATAGGATAGACAGAAAAGGTTACGCAGAGGTTTTGCCAACGTAGAAGAGCACCTCTTCAAAACTATGGGGGGCATAACATTTGGACCAGCGGATTTGTGTATGTTTAGATCCTTGAGTACTACTGCAACTGTACGAGTGCGAAAGTGGACTTGTCCTATGGAAAATTTGGCGCTCTCAAATACAGGTGGAGACAAAGCATTATCTGGCAGCATGGAGTTCGCTGCAAAGTAAGCAGCAAGTAGATTGGTTTTGTCTAAGGATTTGGCAGCTGGAATATCATTGTAGATGAGCGTGGGGATGGCAAACGAGGCAGAATTTTTAATATTTTTGACGAATGACCAAAAATTGTTACTGCCTTTCGGACATTGTAGGATTTTGTGCCTTATTTAAACTCCCTTCGGTTTTCCTCAGATTTGTTGGCTTTATAAGACCGAAATCTTACTCTGGTCAAACCACGAGTTTGCCTTAGGTTTAATGCTCTTTATTCTGTTAGGAATAAATTCATTCATACCTAAGAGGATAGAGTCAGTGATCATATCAGCAGCGGCATCCACGTCACTATCGAGGAAGCATAGCGACCAGTTAAAACTCCTAAAGAAGCTATTGAAGCCGCTTCAGTTGACTTTCTCGTATTGCCATACTTTTATTTTAGGAGTTTTTTTCTTTAACCGAGTGGTCGGAGTACGAGAATTTAGCTGATACAATATTATGGCCAGACCGACCTAGAGGCGCTAAAACATCAATGGTGTACTTATCAGGGTGCGAAGTAAGAAATAAGTCCAAAGTGTTGGCAGAATGACTTTCAATGTCCGGTATACGTGTAGGCTCATTTGCAAGCTTAGCTAAGTTGTTTACCTCAACGAAAAGTTCAACATACCTTCCTTCGGGTGTTGTCTTTCAAGAATGTTGAAACCAATCCGAATTGTGTATATTGGAATCGCTCGCAATATCAATTTCAGTATGAGGGTACAACTAAACAATTAGAGTGATGGAGTCGGATAGCGCATCAAATTCGTCAAAAGTTGAGTTGCTGTCCGCTCTATGGCTTCTGTAAATAAAGCAGTAGTGAAGTATTTGCTTACGGACGGTGAATTTCAGTCATTTGAAATTAAATTCCGGGTTGGAACAGTGGCCATACTGTGGTGGTACTTGGTAAGCAATACCACTACGGACATAAATGGCGAGGCCACGGTGGGAAAAGAATAATGACACTAAGTTATATCCAGGGAGTTTCAAATCGGAAGATTCTTACTATATCGCAGAAATTCGTTCGAAGCCAACGAATGTTGGTAAAATCAACCCTAAATTCCCTCATCACTACACATAGAAACACAAAAAAACAGAACTCTGACGAAACTTAGCGAAGTTGTGAAGTGTAGATCCACAGAATAGTTTTCGAAAACAAACTGTAGCAGGTGCTATGCCCAACGACAGTCAGTTATAGTCCGCTATTCGGATAAATATTTACAGTCCGCTATGCATCAAATATTACGCTCTCTCAATCATCGCTGAAAGCATGTACATACATATATGTATGTATATAGTACGTACTTCAATTGCTATAACGAAGAAGCGCAACAGCGAGTGAGTGGGGGTGAAACTCCGGCACTGAATTGATTTTATTTATTTATTCATTTATTTTATATTATTTTTTTCCACTGCAATTCACTGAATTCGATTTGGCGCGCGAGTTATCACTTATGTACGCATCATTTGCAAGGGTGATTCTTAAGAAATTTGGAATTGAATTTAGATTACGCCGGAAACTCAGTAGACGCTGATTCTACAAAATAATCACCTGTGCAAGTACAATTTAAATTAATACTATCATGTTGCAATACAATTCAATACAATAACTGCTGCTGCTGTTGGGGTGATGAACTCGCTGATATTGCATTTACGTATATTGTTGCTGCTGTTGATGAATTCTGTTGGGGTTACGGGGTGATGTGGGGACAGGTGGCTGGCGTGTTAGGTTCCGTAACTCCTCCCCGCTTAAAGTAGAGCGACGGCCAAAGTGGGGTCATTGAGGGATTCATTCAACATTTTGGCAGAAGCGGGTTAACGCCGGAATGATGTCGTGGAGTCTGGAGTGATTGGATTGTAGATTCTTCTTCTGGTTATAATGATGGTCACGATGATGATGGTGAGGAAACATAGGCATTTATATGTCCCTGTTGCATAGTTTAGGTGAACCCTAGATGGAATAGCCTGGTTTCGGTGGCGAAGCTGTAGTCTTTGAGTTTCTGTAGGCTTAACACTTCCGTGGTTGTGTTTGAATAAATGCTGTTACTTGGAAGCGTAGGGACGTGTATCGCATCCCAATATTTTTCTGTGTCATCTTGGTAAGTTATCCCGTTGGCTTGAACGTTACATCCTTTAAAGTGTACCAGGGATGTGCTCTCTATGGAGAACGACTTTGAGCTGCAGGTAGAGTTTAATGTTAGTTTATGTACGTTAATAAATAAAATAAAATTTGGTTGCGGTTGGGTAATTGTTTCAATCCTACCCACATCACTTAGTGGACAATAGGCGGCCATGTTGTTCATCAACTTCCCGATGCATGCAGAGTTACCAGCGTCTTCTTCCAGGATTGGGGTTGAGCAGTAATAGGTTGCTTCTATTGTGGGGCAATAGTGTATGTGATTTTCATTATAATTTATGTATTGTTTTATTTTTATAAGTTTTGTGTTGTTTATTGCGAGAGGTATTATATGATTTTAGGTGTATTTTTCTTTTGACATATTACATGCTGTTCAAGAACATTTTAAATCCTTAGATGCACAACTTAGGCGATTCTGGGAAATTGAGGAAGACCTTGGTGACAGAAAACTATCACAGGAGGAGCAAAAATATCAACTACACTTCTCTAAGACAGTATAACGGTAGGAGGATGGGAGATACGAGGTACGACTCCCATTGAAAAACGGAATTCGTTCAACCCTAGGAAATTCGAAGAAGGCAGCCATGGCTAGATTTTTTCAAATAGAAAGAAAACTTTTGTCAAACCAAAGGCCACTTGAAGCGTATACCAAGAGCATCCACGGGTACTTCACCTTATGTCAGACGAAGGAGAGAGAGTGTTCGTCTAGTTCCATGGACGATGAGATCGAACGAAGAGATCGAAGCCATCAGTTTACAAGAGGATATTCTGAAAGTCCTCAAATCAGCCGGGTTCCCTCTGAGGAAATGGGGCAGTAATAGAGTATTAGAACAGGCTCCTGAAATCGAAAGGAAAATAAATCTGCCTTTGGATTTTGAATCTTAATTTTGATCCAGCGAAAGATACATTCGCATTTAAGATCAATTTACCTATGGTATAAAAAATTTACGAAGAGATCCGTACTTGCGGATATAGCGCGTCTGTTTAATCTGCTAGGATGGATTGGCCCATGAGTCATAAAGGCCAAATTGGTTCTCCAGCTACTGTGGCTGAAGGAATGTTCGTGGGACTCTCCAATTTCACAAGAAATAAGAAATCAGTGGATAGAGTTGTGAGGTACAACTTCATGATTTCAGCGATGCCTCGGAAAAAGCTTATGCCGCTGTTATATATGCTTGCATTACAAATATCGGGGATGAGCATATTCATCTGTTGGCAGCAAAAAACACCAAATGACATTTCAACCCACCAGCGGTACCACATGTTGGAGAGGTTGATGTCAAATACATGGAACACCACATTAAAATAACAGTCGGAACATCCAGGCTTACATTTGAGGAATATGATACACTGCTCACTCAAACAGAAGCATGCCTCAACTCAAAGCCGTTGTGTCCAATGACGTCCGATCCCAATGATCTCACGGTTCTCACTCCAGGACATTTGTTGGTTGGATCACCATTAATTAAACTGCCTGGAAGAATTGTGATGGCCAAAAATATAAACAAACTCGATCAGTTGCAGTATGCAGTTCGATTGCACGCACTAAGGGACCATAAGGACAGAGAAAGGAGTCCTTAAACGTCCGATTGCGAAACTATCCAACTTGCCGGTAACTAATCCATCGAACGAATCGAATGTAAAGACATTTTAAACAAACAATGAAGAATTTATATGAAATTAGTAGTAGTAGTAGTAGTAGTAGTATTAGTAGTAGTAGTAGTAGTAGTAGTAGTAGTAGTAGTAGTAGTAGTAGCAATAGTAGTAGTAGAAGTAGTAGTAGTAGTAGTAGTAGTACTAGTAGTAGTAGTAGTAGTAGTACAATGTTCTTTATTTTCAACTTTTAAATCTTTACAAGTGCATTGTTTAGAAATTAGAGTCAATAGTTTTTGTTCAAAATTAAAACTTACGACAATGTCAAGAAAGAGTCGTCTGTCGGGTAAATTATAATTAATAATGAATTTTACTTATTTTATATGAAATTATAAATTATCAAAAAAAAAAAAAAAATACAAACTATAAGTGAATTTATAGTCCCAATCTGCAAGATCAACCGACTTGCCACTGAAGTTAATTAGGGATAGCCAACTGGAGCAGCTACATATTATTTAGATTTCATTGTGTATTTATACCTATATATTAAAACAAAACTAAAGACGAAGGAACCAGCAAAAAAGGGAAACCACATCCACAACATTAGAGGTCACAATTCCGAAATCCTGAACAACACAAAAGGCACATCACGTCCGATACTTGGGACTCCACGTAGCCGGGCCAGGAGCATATTGCGTCCCAACAAAAGTAAAGCGAACTGACAATGAGCCATTAAAAGCTTCAAGGAAGGGCAAAATGAAGAAGTTAAAATATCTTTTGATAGACAAATTGTACCCACCTCAGCTGTATTTTACCAAGCAGGAGAGAATCTTGTGAAGCATCCCATGTTTAGAAACAACCATTTTTTTTGTATTAAAATTATATCTGCTCGTATCTATGATAAATTTTCTTAAAAATAGCGGAAATATTCTCTGAGTGAAAAAGATTATAATGCCACACCCACTAGGATATCATACAATCCTTTCTAAACGTATTGTAATTCTACACATTTCACTGTCCATTAAGTGTGATACGTAGTTTGTAACTTTAATGGGGGTGAGTAAGTAAGTTGAGAGTGAGCAAGTATTTTTTTCCTGAAAAAATTCCATCTCGAGATTTTGATCAATCTTAACATTACGAGTACTATGTATTCATAATAGAGAAACAATTCTGTCCGTCTGTACCACTGACTACAGCCTAAATGGTTGCATGGATTTATTTCAGATATACTCCATATCTGGGGTCCGTGGGATCTTTACTTGTGCAATTTTTAGAAAATCCAAAATTTAACCGCTTTTTTTCGACTTAGCATTAATTTTAAATCTGACCAAACGAATGAACAGGATATATGGATCAAGTATGTATGTGTGACCTAGTCGTGGCCTTTGTTTCTAAAGTAACCACAATTTTTTTAAATTGAACATTTATGACGTCAATTCTAATACAAGTCAATAGTCTCCAAAATGTATCTGTCAAAATACTTTTGTTTATATTGTGATGTGCTGAACCCATTGACGAAAAATTGGTTACCATTTTGTGGAAAATATTACCAAAATACAAGTAAATAAAAAAAAAAAAAAACACGGCTGACAAAAAAGCAGAAGATGTTACGAAGCTAAGTCACTAGGAGTAGAAAATAGCATCTGAAAATAATGGCGCAGCTCTTTCACTTTGTGAAACATTTCTTATTTTACTAGTATTCGAACTAAGAGGAAGCAAAGTGTATTATTATTATTTTTTTTTTAATATAAATGTTCTCTTTTTTAAAGCAAAGAGGACACCCTACATACGAGTATATGATATAATATCCAAATTACGTAAAATTTGTTCGTCTCCTATTTTTATTCAAAACGCTATTGACTGTCACTTAAACACCCACTTAGAGGCAGGTGAGCCACGAAATGACATCCGAGTTTATGACTACCAGTTTGGAATTAGTTTCTAGTTTAAAAAAACATAAACCTGAATTCGTTTATTACTCAGGCTTATTGTTTTTTCGCGAACGCACGTTGGCATACGTTGGATTATCATGGGAATGTCACACATTCCCATTATAATCCAATAGCACAGGCTATTACCACATTTCGTTGGTTTTTCGTGAAATATATCAATATATATGTTTTCAAATTTAATTCGTACTTAAGGTGAGTTAAGATAGAGTTACAATGTTTTATATTCAGATGACAAGCAATTTTCACTGTGATCCTTTGGTTGCCGACAGATTTAGGGTAGTATGATTTAAAGAAAATAAAAATGGTTTTACCCGATCGACTGTTGATAATGCGTCTGCAAAGCGTCCGTTATTTGCGTTCACAAGGTTGTATCCCGGTTCAAGGAAATCTATGCGTTTTGTCATCGAACCAGCAGCACGAATTTGAATAAGAACTGCAAAATTATCTTAAACCTGGAACACATTGATGAAAATTTTGTTATTGACGCCCAAAAAAGTAGTCAACGCAATGAATAGCAAAACGACTTTTAACAATGGAATAAGGTATTTTTTTATTAAGATAGTTGTGAAAATTTGTTATCTATCTAAATTAATATCTAGGCCTCATTTCAATAGCTCGCTTTCCGCTAGCCGCTAGACAGCAAGATCATGAAAGAGCTTTTTGGACTTCTGTTGTAAGTCCAAAAACCTGATAGCTAGAAACTAGCCATATTTACTAGAGGTGGATAGCTATTGGTAGTCGTTTCGATAATTATCGATAGCATTCGATTATTTTAATGTAATCATCTAATAAAATCTAGTCTTAGACCATGTGTCAAGTGGTTAACAATTTATTAACATCTTAACAAGTCTCTCAAATTTTGATCCAGTCCTAACCTTCTGAACTCAAAATTTACTAAGAAGGGGGTAGATTAATCCCAGAAGATATCAATCGAGAAAGAAATAATTTCTAACATTTCTTCCCATTTTTTTTTTTTTATTAACCCTTGAAATATACATACATACATACTCGTATATGACGTACGTACTCATACACCTTATAGTTTGAGTTTGCGGTCCTAAATATTACTCTACAGGCAGCTATAATTTGGATCACACTATCACTGAGGCCGAAAATTTGATGCTGTTGTTTGCATTTGTTGCATCGGCTGGAACTTGTGTCGCTATTGTTTTTCGGACAGGATTTTCCGACAATCTTTTTTGTTTTTAACAGTACAAGCTAATGCGCTCAGCTTGGAGCTTTTCCACAATCGATTTGTTTACTCGAAGGCTTTCGCGAATACGCGTACTTATAATTAGGTCTTGTTTTGATACTCCCACTGACATCTGAAACATTTTCATCTCCGTGGCTGTAATTTGCCCCTTATATTTTTCATACATCGTCCAATGTTGCAATACATACATATGTTAAAGCCGAACGTACGGTAGTTTTTCAAACATTTTTTCTTTAATAAATAGATCTACAGGAAGTGTGTGTAAAATTGATTTCTGCTTTATTTAAGAGCGCATGTTATGACATGCTATTCTTTGTATTCTTGAATAGCTAACAGTTCATTGGAGAATCACTCTGTCGTTTTGTCCAGGGTTTTTTTTTTAATTGGGATGTAGTAGTTTGGAGATGACTTCCGGTGTTCAGGAGTACTGTGTCGTCGGAAAAATTTTGTAAGCATGGTCGTTTCTCTGTTGGGAGACGGAATGTCTGCTGTAAAAAGAAGATAAAGGAGGGGCCGCAGAATACTTCCTTGAGGTACTCCCGCATTAATTGGGTGAATTTGGGAGCATTTGTTATCCTTACATAAAAACATCGATCTTCTATATAATTTTTAGTAGCAAAAAGTAGTCTTTTGGAATGTTTTTGCTAAGTTTGTAGAAAAGTCCTTTATGCCAGACCGAGTCAAATGCTTTTGCAACGTCCAGGTAAACCGCTATACAAAATTACTTTTCGTCGATGGATGTTGATATTTTGTATGCCACGCTATGCATTTGCTCATTAGTTGAGTGATGTCTTCTAAATCCGAATTGATGCCTGGGAATAGCATTAGATTGTGTCATTTTTGGACGGAGTCTCTTTTGTAGGAGTTTTTCAAATATTTTGGAAATTAGGAGTAGTAGACTGATAGTTCTATACGATGTAATGTTCGTGGCGTCCTTCCCTGACTTTGGAATAGCAATTACCTCTGCGACTTTCCAAAGTTTTGGAAAGTGTTTGAGTCTTGCTATACTGCAACCTATTGCGTAGAAATATGAAGGCTAATTGTGGTAGTTCCCTTAATATTTTTCCAGTTAGGAGGTCGTATCCCGGTGCTTTTTTACTTTTTATTTGGTTTTTAATTCAGGCCTGAATTTGTTTGCCGTAAACCAGTTAATGTATTTTTTCTCTGAGATGCTGTTGTAGTATCGCCGTCCGTGTTTTTGAAGGTAGTACTTGCGAGTATTGATGCTTTGTCAAAATTATCTCTAGCCCACGTGTTTTCCGGTTTCTTGAGTGGTGGGGGATGTTTTGTCTTGTTTGCAGTGTGTTTTGTAGCCTTCCATAGTGAATAATTTGTCTCAGGTGTTGGGGTACGATTTTTTAAATAGTTCGCCAGGTTAGTTTCCTGGACCTCTTTTAATTTTCGTTTGAGTTCTTTGGTTATCTTATTTAACTGTGTTTTGTCGTTTGGTGCTCGAGTCATCTGCCACCTTTTCCTTAGTTTCCTCTTACTAAGTATTAGTTTTTTAAAGACATGAGTTGATGAACAGTTGCTAGTCATTTGTTTTATTGTGGGCGTTGCTCTGTATGCTACCTCGTTTATAGTTTCATTAAAGTATAGTTTTTAGAGGATAAGTTAGTTTATATATATTGACGAAAAGTATTCCAGTCAGTTTTAGAATTGTACAGTTTAAAAGATTTTGTTATCCTCTCGATGTGAGTAGAGTATTTTATTATAATAGGAGAATGGTCTGATGAAAGATCGAAGGAGGATTTAATTTTTATGCTGTTCGTGTTGATATTTTTGACGATGCCAAAGTCGATGAGGTGGGTTTCCCGGTACTAATGTGCTTAGAGTTGTTTGCATTGATTGCCCCAGTCTGTTTGCTTAGCGTTGAAGTCACCTGCCACTAAGAATCGACTTCCTAGGGATTTGAGGTAGTAGTCGTATTGGGAGGTAGTAATTTTGTGTTTTGGAGGGCAGTAAATTGAGGATATTATTAAGGATCCATATGTTTCCTTTAGTTGCACCTATGTTGATTGTATACTCGTATGAGCAGTTTGTAAGCCGCTGCGTTCAATACATTTTATGTGTTTGTTAATTATAATTGCTGATCCCCCATGCCCAGTTCCATCTGGGTGATTTGTATTGTAAATTTCAAAGCCAGGGAAATTGATATGCTTTTTTTTGCAGTGGGATTCAGAAATTAACTTGATGTCAATTTGGTTGTCTGTTAAGTATTGCTTTAGTTCCAGGTAGTGTTGGTGGAGTCCGTCTGCATTCCATACAGTGATTTTTAAGTGGTTATGATTTTCAATTATCATGCTAATTAGTAAGGTAAGAATATTTAACATATTGGACATTTGCAAGATTAATTGTTTCATCGTTTCTTTTAATTCTTTTATGTCAGATGTTTGTTCGGTATCTATTTATATTTTGTGTTTGTGGTGGTATCAGAGTCGCGTGTCTTTCGTTTCCGCTTGATGAAGCTTCGGCTTGAATGTCTGCATTTGTATTTTCTCTTTGGTGTGGTTGAATTTTGAGGGTTTTGTAAACCTCGCATCCTTTATAGTTAGCGGTGTGAATGCCTCCGCAAAGTACACTTTTAGCGTTATTGTCTTGATTTGTCAGTTGGCAGTCGACTGTCTTGTGTTTCCCTGCACATTTAACGCAAACTGGGCCGATTGTGCAGAAGTTTTTAGTGTGTCCATATCTTTGGCAGTTAGTGCATTGAGATATTACTTTCTTGTAGTGAGGAGTCTCAAAGGATATTTTACAGTTGAGTAAGCTCGTAATGCTGTATATATTTTAGTATTAGTATATATATTGTAGCATAATAATAACTACGCTCCCTAAAAGTATGAGGCAACAAATTCCGAAGTGACTTTTCATTCTGGCAGAATTTTGGTTCGAACTGTCCTTGCATACGAGGTTCGTGTCTGGGATGAAGTCTCCACAGCTCATGTCAACGAAAGAGACGAATAATATCAGGGATAAAAGGGAATTATAACTGCAAGAATTATTACATCAGAATTTCTCTTGTTCCAGTGGTCGAAGAATTTGCTAGAAGTTTCTGGCTATCAGAAACTTCTGCTATATAAGGACAGATGACGATCAAAAAGGGAGAAGTAGTTTTTAAACTGTGGCGAAGAGATTAGAAAAGTGATAATGGGCGAAGTTGTAATTTTGTGATAAATTGAAAGTTGAGATTTAACAAGAAGAAGTAATTAGTTTGGAATTGTGAATTAAGTAATCGAAAGGAGATAAAGTGATGTGAGAGGACAGAGACCTTGTAAGAAAAGAATTGCGAAGAATAGTATAGTGTGAACCTGAATTTTTCTATAGACCAGAAAATAAAGAAATAATTTCACAGAATGTTGTTTTATCTACTCGAGCCGTAGCTCGCATATTACATTGGTGTCAGAAGTGGGATAAAATTGAAAAAAAAAAAAAAAAAAAAAGCAGTAACGCAGGAAGGTGAAAATCCGCACGACGTAGAGTTTGACGTGGAAGAGGAACCAGCAAGTACAGCAGCCGACCCGGGTATAACGAGTCTGCTCCTGCAACTTAAGTTAGTCATGGACGAACAAAAGAAAGCAATAGAAGACCAAAGGAATTCTATAGAACTTAAGCTGGACGAACAAAAGAATTCTCTAGAACTTAAGCTGGATGAACAAAAGAAAGCAATGGACGAACAAACGAAAGCAATGGACGAACAAAAGAAAGCAATGGACGAACAAAAGAATTCTCTAGATGCTCTGCAAAGCAAACTTGATGAGCAAAACAAGAACTTGGAATCCAAATTCGAAGTGATCGAAGAGAAAATCGAGAAGGTCGAGACGCAACTCGGAAAAGTCGAAACTAGATTCGATGAAAATTTTGAGAAACATGAAACTTAGTTCGGGAAAATAGAGACTCAGTTTGAAAAAGTGGATAAGCAATTCGAGATAGTAGGGAAGCAAGTCGAAAATCTTGCTAAGGAGCTCAGCAACGTGAAGAGACAGAAAGCACGGGAATATTCCACTGACGGTCTGAGAAGAAAGGAGATGCAGCCTCCTATCTTCGATGGTCAAACATCATTTCCAATTTATAAGAGGCAATTCGAAGCGGCCGCAATGACCAATAGCTGGGACGATGAAGAGAAGTCTATTGCACTCACGCTTGCACTGAGGGGTCCAGCTGCGGAGCTCTTGTAGACCATCCCGGAAGATAAATAGCAGAACTACGACTCTCTGGTTCAGGCTATCGAGATGCGGTTTGGGGATGAACACATGCAGCAGGTGTACAGGGTTCAGCTGCGTAGTCGAGTCCAGAAAAGGGGGGAAACGCTCCAACAGTTGCAAGGGGATATAGAGCGACTAGCCCATCTTTCATACCCTAAAGCCGGTGAGGAGCTTATCAACGAAATGGCGGTGGAAGCTTTTATTCAGGCCATGGAGGACAGACAACTGCAAATGGCTGTAAGGATTGCTGAAAAGCGAACACTCCCCGAGGCATTGGCATTCGCTTTGTCAATGAAGGCTGCGGACCAAGTATACCAGGGAATACACCGTGTCAGGGAAATGTCCGTCGTGGAATGCTCATGCCAGAGAACAGCCGTCATGGATGAAGACAAAGCTCGCGGAAGTCAAATCCGTTGCTGGAATTGCAACCAAACAGGACACCTACAACGGCAGTGCAGAAGTGCACCTAGACGAGGAAATTGTCCACATTGCGGAAGTAGGAGAAGCAGAGAGGAAGCATCTGGCTGTCAGTCAGACTTACCAAAACCAGCAGTCGGGAAATGCGTAAGGACCAACTTCGCGGGGCAGAAGTTGGTTACTGGAATCGAGGCCCCCAGGACCACTATTCAAGTTTCGCAAACCAAACGGGGTAACAAGAGCCTGACAGTGGAGGCACTAATCAACAAGAAGAAGTGCGTAGCCACCATCGACACAGGTGCCACTGCCTCCATTGTAAGAAGAGATATCGTCAGAAGCTCCTGGCTGCACAACACCAACAGCTACTGCCTGAAGACTGCAACAGGGGAAATGGCGAAGGTGTTTGGAGAAGTTCGTCTTACGATTACTCTGGCGGGACTGACGTTCTCCCATGCGTTTCTGGTGGCAGATATATGCGACGAGTGCATCATCGGAATGGACTTCATGAAAGCAAATGAAGTAATCTTGGACATCGGGATGCAAGTACTGAGGTATCGAAATGTGGAGATTCCGATGGTGTACGGAAACGAGAATGCCGTAACTCTCAGGACAGTCATCAGCAAAGACGAAGTTTTGCCGCCGTCTTCAGAGACAATCATTTGGACGAAGCTGGAAGGTGATCTTGGGAGCCACCGATTCTACATAGTAGAACCAGACCCAGAGAAGAATTCTCAAGACTACATCGTGGGAAAGACGTTAGTCGAACCAAAGAACACCATGGTTCCAGTGAGAGTTTTGAACACAAGACCACACACTGTCAAACTAAGGCGAGGGGAGGTGACTGGAAAATGCACGCCGATTACCGCCATCGCAACAATATCTGAACGTGATGCTCCAAAACCTCTCCCATCACCTTGGACAGCGGAAACGAGAAAGACGATTCTCCAGTCCAGTGAGCTGAATCAGGAGCAGCGAACTATGGCAGAGAATCTTATCAATGAGTACGCTGATGTATTTGCCTCACAGGACGGAGAATACGGCCGAACACACCTGGTACAACATCGAATAGACACTGGTGATACTAGACCAATTCGTCAGCCTGCTAGGCGCCTTCCATTGGCAAAGCACACAGAAGTTGCAGAGATGGTGTCGGCAATGGAGAAAGAAGGTCTGATTGAAAGTTCCAAAAGTCCGTGGGCATCACCGGTTGTACTGGTTAAGAAGAAAGATGGCAGCACGCGGTTCTGCGTGGACTATCGGCAGCTCAATTACGTCACCAAGAAAGACAGCTACCCTCTGCCACGGATTGACGACACGCTAGACACACTATCAGGAGCCCGATGGTTTTCCACTCTCGACTTGAAGAGTGGCTACTGGCAGGTACAGATCCATCCAGAAGACCGGGAGAAAACCGCCTTCACCGCAGGAAATGGGCTATGGCAATTCACGGTAATGCCATTCGGGCTGTGCAATGCTCCGGCGACTTTCGAGCGATTGATGGAATGTGTCCTGCAAGGGTTAACATGGAAAACCTGTTTGGTATACTTGGATGATGTCATCGTCGTAGGAAAAACGTTTGCGCAACACCGAGACAATCTAAGGGATGTGTTTCAAAGGCTTCGAAGTGCCCACCTGAAGCTCAACCCCAAGAAGTGCGCCCTGTTTAGAGCGGAAGTCAAGTACTTGGGGCACATAATTTCAGCGAAAGGAGTGAGAACCGATCCAGAGAAGGTCGAAGCGGTGAAAAACTGGCCAGTCCCCAAGGATAAACACCAAGGAGTTTCCTGGGCCTAGCCACCTACTACAGACGGTTCGTGAAGGATTTTGCCGGGATCGCAAAGAGCCTGCACCAGTTGACGGAAAAGGGAAAACAATTCAAATGGTCAATTGAGTGTGAGAAGAGCTTCAAGGCACTTAAACAACGGCTATGCGATGCCCCGATATTGGCTTACCCCACTCCCGGCGAAACGTTCATTGTGGATGCAGATGCTAGTAATGTCGGAGTAGGAGCCGTACTCTCCCAGGTGCATGACGGCCAAGAGAAGGTGGTTGCGTACTTTAGCAAGGTGCTCTCTAAGCCAGAAATTAACTACTGCGTGACAAGGAGAGAACTTCTAGCTTTGATCTTGGCTACGAAGCATTTTCACAAATACCTCTATGGGAGGAAGTTCGTTCTTCGCACAGACCATGCAGCCTTAAAATGGCTATTACAGTTCAAGAGTCCTGAGGGTCAGGTCGCAAGATGGATCGAAAGGTTGCAAATCTACGACTACGAAATACAGCATCCTAAAGGAAGGGTCCACTCTAATGCGGATGCACTGTCCCGGAGACCATGCAGAACGGATTGTAAACATTGTGCGCGTCAGGAAGAACGGGAGCTGGTTTCCATCCAAAGAATTAGAGCCGAACCTATCGCCGGCTGGATCGTAGATGAGATCCGGAAAGCTCAGAAGGAAGACCCGGATATCGAGCCGATCTGGCCTGGAAGGAGAACATGGAGAAACCGGATCATCAGGACATCTCTCACAGAAGCCCGACCTTAAAGGCATATTTTGCGCAGTGGGACTCCCTCCATGTCCAAGAAGGTGTTCTGAGAAGAAAACGGGAATCCTCCGACGGAAAGTCGTTTGTAATGCAGCTTGTCGTACCGCGGACGAGGGTCAAGGAGGTGTTACAGGAAATGCATGGAGGGGCGACCGGAGGCCACTTGGGAGTGAATAAGACGCTAGAAAAGGTACGAGAACGTTTTTATTGGTTAAAAGCGAAGGAAGATATCGAAGACTGGTGCAGAAAATGCGACGTGTGTGCAGCTAGTAAGGGTCCGAGAATCAAAACTCGAGGTAAGATGCACCAATACAACGTGGGAGCACCTTTCGAATGAATCGCCATTGACATCGCAGGGCCCTTTCCGGAAACTGACAGTGGTAATCGGTATATACTCGTAGTGATGGACTACTTCAGTAAGTGGCCGGAAGCGTTTCCGATCCCTAACCAGGAAGAAAGAACCGTAGCGGAGCAGATCGTCTACAATTGGGTTAGCAGATTCGGTGTGCCCTTGGAATTGCATTCTGACCAAGGGCGGAACTTCGAGTCAAGAATCTTCCAAGAGATGTGTCAACTACTCGGAATCAAAAAGACAAGGACAACCCCGCTTCATCCACAGTCGGACGGTATGGTGGAGCGTTTCAATAGGACTTTGGACGAACATCTCTCGAAGGTCGTAGGTGACTACCAACGGGATTGGGACCGGTAAATTTCCTTGTTTTTGATGGCCTATAGAAGTGCCGTGCATAGCACTACTCGACATACGTCGTTCGAAATCTTATTTGGTGGAATAGCTCGTTTACCCAGTGAGGTGAAATTTGGATCTCCTACCAATGAGCCCAGAAATGTGGAAGAGTACGTGGCGGACCTTAGGGAAAGGCTTAGGGACATACACCAAAGGACCAGAAGCCAGATTAAGATGACGAGCGACCGCATGAAGACCAGGTATGATGCCAAGGCAACAACGTCAGGATTCCAGGAAGGAGATCTAGTGTGGCTGTATAATCCCCATCGCCAAAAGGGGAAATCGCCTAAATTACAGCGGAACTGGGAAGTCCCTACAGAATAGTAACCCGCATCAACGATGTTGTCTACCGCATCCAGCGAGGACCGAGGCCCAAAATGAAAGTGGTTCATGTGGACCGACTGAGTCAATACAATGGCCGAAATGAGGATGCACTTGTTCGGGACGAACACGTCTAAGAAGGGGGCAGTGTAGCATAATAATAACTACGCTCCCTAAAAGTATGACGCAACAAATTCCGAAGTGACTTTTCATTCTGGCAGAATTTTGGTCTCCACAGCTCATGTCAACGAAAGAGACGAATAATATCAGGGATAAAAGGGAATTATAACTGCAAGAATTATTACATCAGAATTTCTCTTGTTCCAGTGGTCGAAGAATTTGTTAGAAGTTTCTGGCTATCAGAAACTTCTGCTATATAAGCACAGATGGCGATTGAGAAAGGGCAGTAGTTTCTAAACTGTGGCGAAGAGATTAGAAAAGTGATAATGGGCGAAGTTGTAATTTTGTGATAAATTGAAAGTTGAGATTTAACAAGAAGAAGTAATTAGTTTGGATTTGTGAATTAAGTAATCGAAAGGAGATAAAGTGATGTGAGAGGACAGAGACCTTGTAAGAAAAGAATTGCGAAGAATAGTATAGTGTGAACCTGAATTGTTCTATAGACTAGAAAATAAAGAAATAATTTCACAGAATGTTGTTTTATCTACTCGAGCAGTAGCTCGCATATTACAATACCCTTTTTACATAGTATAAGACATACATTTCATTTTTACACAGCTTGCACAGGGATATGATATTTTTATCTTACTACTGAAAAATTGTCTAATTAATTTTACAATTATTTTATTCTCGAATGAAACAATGGAAGGAAAACTATGTAAAAAAACCTTCATTTAACCATTTTTTTTTTTTCTTAAAAATTGGATAAAAAAAAAAAAACTTAATAATAGGTGAATAATTAAAGAAGTTAATATATGGGTTAGTTATAAGATAAATTAAGAGCAACAGATATATTAATAAATAGTAGGATAAAATAAATAAATAAATAAATAAATAAATAAATAAATAAGTAGAAATACGTAAATAAATATATTAAACAAATTGAAAATTAATTAAAAATTAATAATAAATTAACAGAAATAAATAAATGAATATTAAACAAACTACATAATGTAAAGATAAATTATAAATTATGAATTAAATAAATTAACAGGAACGAGATATTTATATACTATTTACTTGTATTATTGGTTCTGTGAATACAAATTTCTTATTAATATGTTTTCTGATTCTTGACATTTAGTAAAGAATTTTTCATTAAGTATTTCAATTTTCCTTTTGATCTGTAACACTCCTGCTTTTTCGTGTAATGTTAACGTCGAGTGGAGCCAAGGGAGGTTTAGCATCATTTTTAATGTTTTGTTTTGTGCAATCTGGAGTTTTTTGATGTGCGTTTTTGCACAGCTTCCCCAAACCGGACATGCATAAAGAATAATTGCTTGAAAAATAACTTTGAATATTGTGATTTTATTAGTTTTACTTAGTAGTGAACGACGATTTATGAGAGGGTACAACATTTTTGTTGCTAGACTAATTTTGTGAAGCGTATTTTTTATGTGTTCACCAAAGGTTAGTGTCTTATCTAAGTATACACCAAGATACTTAACAGATATCACAGTTGTTCAGATGTAACTGACCCAAAGGCATAAAGGAAGCCTTTCTTTTCCTGGTAAAAAAGATGGCTTGCGTTTTGTTAGCATTTACTTTAATTTTCCATATTTTATAGTATAGTGCACAACATTAAGTGCATTTTGCAAGACAGTCTCTATCATCTGACCAGATACGTTTGAGCTGAAAATAGCAGTATCATCAGCATACATTGCTACTTCACAATTCGGGATATTTGGAAAATCAGCAACATACAAAATGTACAACATCGGTGCCAAAACAGATCCTTGAGGAACCCCTGAGGTTATCGACCTTAGAGAGGAATAGCACTTGTTTAGATAAACTACAAATGTCCTGTTGGATATAAAACTTTGTATAATTTTTATTAGATAGAGTGGGCATCCAAAGTTCTGAAGTTTATGCAGAAGTGCATTATGCCACAAAGAATCGAAAGCTTTTTCAACATCAAGTAAAACGAGACCTGTTGATTGCATTAAAGATAGATTTTCTTTCACGTGCTTGCAGATACGTAATATTTGATGTGATGTGCCGTGATTTTGTTTGAAGCCGAATTGTTCTTTTGGGATAACTTCACTTGTTGCAAAAAAATCTAGCAACTTGTATTTGACGATTTTTTCCAAGATTTTACTTAAGCTGCTTAGTAAGCTTATTGGACGATAACTGTTTGGGTCATTCAGGGGTTTTCCATGCTTGCGATTGGGAATTATTTTAGCCGTCTTCCATTTGATAGGGAAATATTGAAATTTTAAACAACAATTAACAATAAAACAAATAAATTTCAAACCAATTGTTGGCAGTTGTTTAAGAACGATATTTTTTAAATCGTCGAGCCCTGGAGACTTACAGTTTCGGAGATCGTTGACTATGAACTCAATATCTTCAATTGACACTATGGCGTTTGATGGTAAAGTTTCAGTTCTACTGTTTATTGCATTGATGCTGTCATTAACAAAGGAACTGACTGAGTTTTGTTCCGAAATCAAAGGGTTATTAAAATTTTTAGAAAAAATATCTGCAAATATTTCAGCCTTATCTTTATCAGCAACAATGAGGGTATTTTGGCTTTCAAGATGTGGTATACTACTATTTCTATTCTTAAGCACCTTAGCAACATTCCAGAAGGGTTTGGAATTTGGGTCAAGGAAACTTAATTTCTTATTCCACATATTATTTCTGAATACAGAGATTTCAGTGGTTATTGCTTTGTTTAAATTTTTCATTTCTACAAAATGATGACGCTGTCTAAATCGTTGCCATAGTCTTCTGAATCTATTCCTTAACTTTATTAGGTTTAGTATGAAGCGTGGAAGTTTTATTACTCGGTTGACTACCGATTTTTCGAAACCGCCTCATCAACGCTATCCAAAATCACCTTTCTAAAAGCATCGATGTTAGTATCAATCTGCTGGCTGTTATTAATACAGTCTAAATCACAGGAAAAATGTTGTAGTTGTTGTTTCACTTTATATCTAAACTTATCCCAATTGGCGTTCTTAAAATCTAGGTATTGCACATTTCCTTTCCTACTACTGAGGAGGATATCACATGTAATAGGGAAGTGATCCGAGCTCAATGCATTGAGAGGGATGGGTTGCATCGCTATCTCAGAAGAGTTGGTTAATATTAAATCCAATGTTGACGGTGTAGCCCTACTACTAGTCGGCATAAACGTTGAACTGTTAGGGTTTAGTATACTTATAGGATACCTCATATAAGTATCTACCAATATATTGCCCCATTTGTTTGCCCTTTGGCAACTCCACATGCGATGTCTACAATTTAGATCTCCCCCAATTAAAAATTTACCATCATTAGAAATTAATTTTCTTAAGTCATTTTTAAAGCAACTAATCTTTTGCACATCTGCGTTACCGCCAGGAAAGTATACAGAAAAAACTTTGAATTTGGAATTATCATTTAACGTTAATTCAATACCGATTATTTCAATAACGTTCGTTTGAACAAAGGGTAATAAATTGTGCACGATCGTTTTTTTAACAACGATGGCAACTCCCCCGCCTCCTCTTTCGTTAAGATCTAATCTATGGCAATAATAATCTCTATGAGAGAATCGAACACTACTATTAAGACCAGTTTCACATACAAGCCATATATCAACTTTACTAACACAAAGAAAATTGAAAAATTCTAAACATTTGTTTCGAATGCCTCTCGCATTCCTACACACAATTTTACTTGATATTGTTAAATAAATATTTTGTTGCAAGCTGTGCAATACAATTAAACTGTTCAATCTTAGATCTACATTCACTTAACTTAGATATCATATCCATCGTGAGTGAGCATAACTCTTCTTGAGTGAAGAGGTCGCTTCGGGTTGCCAGATTGGAAGTTGTGTTTTTTGGTTTCCAAGTCGGTGTTTGTCCTTGCACTTGTGCAGCGGATGAAGAAATTGGTGCAGTGTTTTCATGCCGGTGGTTTTTTGGAAGCGAGGGGAAATCACTTGTGCTCTTGTAGTTTGGAGCACTTCGGGTCGTATGATGCTTAGGCTGTGAGACCAAATGAGTTGTTTTGATATTTGAGCTCTCTCTTATTTCAAGACATTTGGCTCTGCTCGAACAATTAACATCGGATGACTTGTGGTTTCCCTTACAGTTTGCACATTTGAATAGCCCGTTGGATGTACAGTCATTGGTTTTATGATTTTCGGAGCAGTTGGCGCAGTACGTTTTTACTCTGCAATTTCTTTCACCGAGGCCATACATTTGGCAATTGTGACACCGTGTTATTCTGTGCTTGATTCTTCTTTGATATTCCCATCTCACTTGAGTACGAAAAATGGAGCGAATGTTTTTCCAGTTAGGAAGTCGTATCCCGGTGCTTTTTTACTTTTTATTTCGTTTTTAACGCAGGCCTGAATTTGTTTGCCGTCAACCTGTTAATGTATTTTTTCTCTGAGATGCTGTTGTAGTGGAGTATCGCCGTCCGTGTTTTTGAAGGTAGTACTTGCGAGTATTGATGCTTTGTCAAAATTATCTCTAGCCCACGTGTTTTCCGGTTTCTTGAGTGGTGGGGGATGTTTTGTCTTGTTTGCAGTGTGTTTTGTAGCCTTCCATAGTGAATAATTTGTCTCAGGTGTTGGGGTACGATTTTTTAAATAGTTCGCCAGGTTAGTTTCCTGGACCTCTTTTAATTTTCGTTTGAGTTCTTTGGTTATCTTATTTAACTGTGTTTTGTTGTTTGGTGCTCGAGTCATCTGCCACCTTTTCCTTAGTTTCCTCTTACTAAGTATTAGTTTTTTAAATACATGAGTTGATGAACAGTTGCTAGTCATTTGTTTTATTGTGGGCGTTGCTCTGTATGCTACCTCGTTTATAGTTTCATTAAAGTATAGTTTTTAGAGGATAAGTTAGTTTATATATATTGACGAAAAGTATTCCAGTCAGTTTTAGAATTGTACAGTTTAAAAGATTTTGTTATCCTCTCGATGTGAGTAGAGTATTTTATTATAATAGGAGAATGGTCTGATGAAAGATCGAAGGAGGATTTAATTTTTATGCTGTTCGTGTTGATATTTTTGACGATGCCAAAGTCGATGAGGTGGGTTTCCCGGTACTAATGTGCTTAGAGTTGTTTGCATTGATTGCCCCAGTCTGTTTGCTTAGCGTTGAAGTCACCTGCCACTAAGAATCGACTTCCTAGGGATTTGAGGTAGTAGTCGTATTGGGAGGTAGTAATTTTGTGTTTTGGAGGGCAGTAAATTGAGGATATTATTAAGGATCCATATGTTTCCTTTAGTTGCACCTATGTTGATTGTATACTCGTATGAGCAGTTTGGAAGCCGCTGCGTTCAATACATTTTATGTGTTTGTTAATTATAATTGCTGATCCCCCATGCCCAGTTCCATCTGGGTGATTTGTATTGTAAATTTCAAAGCCAGGGAAATTGATATGTTTTTTTTGCAGTGGGATTCAGAAATTAACTTGATGTCAATTTGGTTGTCTGTTAAGTATTGCTTTAGTTCCAGGTAGTGTTGGTGGAGTCCGTTTGCATTCCATACAGTGATTTTTAAGTGGTTATGATCTTCAATTATCATGCTAATTAGTAAGGTAAGAATATTTAACATATTGGACATTTGCAAGATTAATTGTTTCATCGTTTCTTTTAATTCTTTTATGTCAGATGTTTGTTCGGTATCTATTTATATTTTGTGTTTGTGGTGGTATCAGAGTCGCGTGTCTTTCGTTTCCGCTTGATGAAGCTTCGGCTTGAATGTCTGCATTTGTATTTTCTCTTTGGCGTGGTTGAATTTTGAGGGTTTTGTAAACCTCGCATCCTTTATAGTTAGCGGTGTGAATGCCTCCGCAAAGTACACTTTCAGCGTTATTGTCTTGATTTGTCAGTTGGCAGTCGATTGTCTTGTGTTTCCCTGCACATTTAACGCAAACTGGGCCGATTGTGCAGAAGTTTTTAGTGTGTCCATATCTTTGGCAGTTAGTGCATTGAGATATTACTTTCTTGTAGTGAGGAGTCTCAAAGGATATTTTACAGTTGAGTAAGCTCGTAATGCTGTATATATTTTAGTATTAGTATATATATTTTATTTACATAGTATAAGACATACATTTCATTTATACACAGCTTGCACAGAGATATGATATTTTTATCTTACTCCTGAAAAATTGTCTAATTAAATTTACAATTATTTTATTCTCGAATGAAACAATGGAAGGAAAACTATGTAAAAAAAACCTTCATTTATTTAATTCATAATTTATAATTCATGTTTACATTATGTAGTTTGTTTAATATTCATTTATTTATTTCTGTTAATTTATTATTTATTTTTGTTCCTGTCAATTTTAGCCATTTTTTTTTTCTTAAAAATTGGATAAAAAAAAAAAAAGAAAAACTTAATAATAGGTGAATAATTAAAGAAGTTAATATATGGGTTAGTTATAAGATAAATTTAGAGCAACAGATATATTAATAAATAGTAGGATAAAATAAATAAATAAATAAATAAATAAATAAATAAGTAGAAATACGTAAATAAATATATTAAACAAATTGAAAATTAATTAAATTGACAGGAACAAAAATAAATAATAAATTAACAGAAATAAATAAATGAATATTAAACAAACTACATAATGTAAAGATAAATTATAAATTATGAATTAAATAAATTAACAGGAACGAGATATTTATATACTATTTACTTGTATTATTGGTTCTGTGAATACAAATTTCTTATTAATATGTTTTCTGATTCTTGACATTTAGTAAAGAATTTTTCATTAAGTATTTCAATTTTCCTTTTGATCTGTAACACTCCTGCTTTTTCGTGTAATGTTAACGTCGAGTGGAGCCAAGGGAGGTTTAGCATCATTTTTAATGTTTTGTTTTGTGCAATCTGGAGTTTTTTGATGTGCGTTTTTGCACAGCTTCCCCAAACCGGACATGCATAAAGAATAATTGCTTGAAAAATAACTTTGAATATTGTGATTTTATTAGTTTTACTTAGTAGTGAACGACGATTTATGAGAGGGTACAACATTTTTGTTGCTAGACTAATTTTGTGAAGCGTATTTTTTATGTGTTCACCAAAGGTTAGTGTCTTATCTAAGTATACACCAAGATACTTAACAGAATTAACCCAAGGGATATCACAGTTGTTCAGATGTAACTGACCCAAAGGCATAAAGGAAGCCTTTCTTTTCCTGGTAAAAAAGATGGCTTGCGTTTTGTTAGCATTTACTTTAATTTTCCATATTTTATAGTATAGTGCACAACATTAAGTGCATTTTGCAAGACAGTCTCTATCATCTGACCAGATACGTTTGAGCTGAAAATAGCAGTATCATCAGCATACATTGCTACTTCACAATTCGGGATATTTGGAAAATCAGCAACATACAAAATGTACAACATCGGTGCCAAAACAGATCCTTGAGGAACCCCTGAGGTTATCGACCTTAGAGAGGAATAGCACTTGTTTAGATAAACTACAAATGTCCTGTTGGATATAAAACTTTGTATAATTTTTATTAGATAGAGTGGGCATCCAAAGTTCTGAAGTTTATGCAGAAGTGCATTATGCCACAAAGAATCGAAAGCTTTTTCAACATCAAGTAAAACGAGACCTGTTGATTGCATTAAAGATAGATTTTCTTTCACGTGCTTGCAGATACGTAATATTTGATGTGATGTGCCGTGATTTTGTTTGAAGCCGAATTGTTCTTTTGGGATAACTTCACTTGTTGCAAAAAAATCTAGCAACTTGTATTTGACGATTTTTTCCAAGATTTTACTTAAGCTGCTTAGTAAGCTTATTGGACGATAACTGTTTGGGTCATTCAGGGGTTTTCCATGCTTGCGATTGGGAATTATTTTAGCCGTCTTCCATTTGATAGGGAAATGTTGAAATTTTAAACAACAATTAACAATAAAACAAATAAATTTCAAACCAATTGTTGGCAGTTGTTTAAGAACGATATTTTTTAAATCGTCGAGCCCTGGAGACTTACAGTTTCGGAGATCGTTGACTATGAACTCAATATCTTCAATTGACACTATGGCGTTTGATGGTAAAGTTTCAGTTCTACTGTTTATTGCATTGATGCTGTCATTAACAAAGGAACTGACTGAGTTTTGTTCCGAAATCAAAGGGTTATTAAAATTTTTAGAAAAAATATCTGCAAATATTTCAGCCTTATCTTTATCCGCAACAATGAGGGTATTTTGGCTTTCAAGATGTGGTATACTATTATTTCTATTCTTAAGCACCTTAGCAACATTCCAGAAGGGTTTGGAATTTGGGTCAAGGAAACTTAATTTCTTATTCCACATATTATTTCTGAATACAGAGATTTCAGTAGTTATTGCTTTGTTTAAATTTTTCATTTCTACAAAAGGATGACGCTGTCTAAATCGTTGCCATAGTCTTCTGAATCTATTCCTTAACTTTATTAGGTTTAGTATGAAGCGTGGAAGTTTTATTACTCGGTTGACTACCGATTTTTTCGAAACCGCCTCATCAACGCTATCCAAAATCACCTTTCTAAAAGCATCAATGTTAGTATCAATCTGCTGGCTGTTATTAATACAGTCTAAATCACAGGAAAAATGTTGTAGTTGTTGTTTCACTTTATATCTAAACTTATCCCAATTGGCGTTCTTAAAATCTAGGTATTGCACATTTCTTTTCCTACTACTGAGGAGGATATCACATGTAATAGGGAAGTGATCCGAGCTCAATGCATTGAGAGGGATGGGTTGCATCGCTATCTCAGAAGAGTTGGTTAATATTAAATCCAATGTTGACGGTGTAGCCCTACTACTAGTCGGCATAAACGTTGAACTGTTAGGGTTTAGTATACTTATAGGATACCTCATATAAGTATCTACCAATATATTGCCCCATTTGTTTGCCCTTTGGCAACTCCACATGCGATGTCTACAATTTAGATCTCCCCCAATTAAAAATTTACCATCATTAGAAATTAATTTTCTTAAGTCATTTTTAAAGCAACTAATCTTTTGCACATCTGCGTTACCGTCAGGAAAGTATACAGAAAAAATTTTGAATTTGGAATTATCATTTAACGTTAATTCAATACCGATTGTTTCAATAATGTTCGTTTGAACAAAGGGTAATAAATTGTGCACGATCGTTTTTTTAACAACGATAGCAACTCCCCCGCCTCCTCTTTCGTTAAGATCTAATCTATGGCAATAATAATCTCTATGAGAGAATCGAACACTACTATTAAGACCAGTTTCACATACAAGACATATATCAACTTTACTAACCCAAAGAAAATTGAAAAATTCTAAACATTTGTTTCGAATGCCTCTCGCATTCCTACACACAATTTTAAGGGAGTTTATATTACTTGACATTGTTAAATAAATATTTTGTTGCAAGCTGTGCAATACAATTAAACTGTTCAATCTTAGATCTACATTCACTTAACTTAGATATCATATCCATCGTGAGTGAGCATAACTCTTCTTGAGTGAAGTGGTCGCTTCGGGTTGCCGGATTGGCAGTTGTGTTTTTTGGTTTCCAAGTCGGTGTTTGTCCTTGCACTTGTGCAGCGGATGAAGAAATTGGTGCAGTGTTTTCATGCCGGTGGTTTTTTGGAAGCGAGGGGAAATCACTTGTGCTCTTGTAGTTTGGAGCACTTCGGGTCGTATGATGCTTAGGCTGTGAGACCAAATGAGTTGTTTTGATATTTGAGCTCTCTCTTATTTCAAGATATTTGGCTCTGCTCGAACAAATAACATCGGATGACTTGTGGTTTCCCTTACAGTTTGCACATTTGAATAGCCCGTTGGATGTACAGTCATTGGTTTTATGATTTTCGGAGCAGTTGGCGCAGTACGTTTTTACTCTGCAATTTCTTTCACCGAGGCCATACATTTGGCAATTGTGACACTGTGTTATTCTGTGCTTGATTTTTCTTTGATATTCCCATCTCACTTGAGTACGGAAAATGGAGCGAATGTTTTTTCTAATATCTGAGATTTTTAAAGATCCATTAACTAAATACACTATATAAAAAATATCGTTGTAATTTTCATAAGATTTTTTTATCATTTTGATGTCCTTGCATTTAAGCCCTAAATTTATAAGTTCATTTTTGAGCACATCAATATTCTGTTCATCTAAACCGAAGAGAACAACTTTAAACGATCTTTCGCTCTTCAGGTCGTGTGTAAAATATTGACAATTATTTTCCTTTAGAGCATCGCACACCGAATTGAATGACTCAATGCACTCACAAAATATTTTAATCCAGATAGATATTTTCTTTATAGAGTAGTCTTGAATTTTAATTGTTTTCATAAGATTATGAACGTATTCACTCGATTTTTGTAATAGTTTAATAGGTGGAATTAACACTTTTTTTGGTTGTTGTAGCGTAGACATATCATTGTCGTCGCAATCTGAGTCTGGTAGTCCCTGAAGAACACTCCAGTAATTATTACTGGGATTTTGCCTTCGAGGTGGCATATTAAAATTGTTTTTTCTAACTTTTGCCACCGAAGATCTAAGATCTTCGTCACTTAGACTACGTTCCCGCTTAGCAATTTTGCTTTTCTTTTCGATTTGAAAGGAGAAAGAGAAAGGTCGTCTTACTCAGCTTTTTTTTTTTTTTTTTTTGTCGGGGCAGGTACACCCTACTGGAGCACTCAGACTCAAAAACAGGCCCATTGTACAACCAGGCAGAGAACCTAATTTTAATGTGTTTTTTTCGTCTTTTGTAAAAAGACGAGTAGACG
This sequence comes from Pocota personata, assembly GCA_963082735.1. NCBI lineage: Eukaryota > Metazoa > Arthropoda > Insecta > Diptera > Syrphidae > Pocota > Pocota personata. The sequence continues at coordinate 92,543,579 of OY720431.1, forward strand.
CTTCAGTGATGAAGAGCTTAGGTCATCAGCACTCACCACATCAGCACCGAAAATCTGCCACCTGATCCGAGCAAAGGCAGGACAATCACATAGGAAGTGGTCCGCAGTGTCATCGCCCTCTCCACAGGAGTTGCAGACGGGGGTAGCGCTCAAACGTAGCACATGGAGGTGCTTGGCAAAGGCGAAGTGGCCCGTAAGAGCGCCAGTAAGTTGTCTGCAGTCTTTTCTGCTAAGGGATAGCAAGAAAGCCGCGGATTTCTTACAGACGACGGGGACCATTCGTTTAGTCTGCCTGCATCCTGGAGAGTCATGCCACCTTCGATTGTGTTCACTGAAAACCCAGTCGTCAATGGAAGCCCTAACCGAGGACGCTGGCAAACCCAACGTGGGTTCAGGTCCTGAGAAATTCTCTTCTGAGCCTTGTCTAGCAAGCTCGTCAGAGATCTCATTTCCTGTTATCCCTTTGTGCCCTGGGACCCAAACAAGATTCAGTGAGTTCAGCCTTCCGACCGAATTCAAGGATGTTTTGCATTCTCGAACTATTTTGGAAGTGGTTAAAGGATTGAGCAAGGCCTTAAGCGCAGCCTGACTGTCACTACAGACGCAGATACTTCGCCCCTTCCACCTGTTCTTACCAATATAGTCCGCTGCCATTAGGACAGCATATATTTCTGCCTGGAAGACAGATGTGTATTTTCCCAATGAGAAGTGAAGCCTAATGTTGTCGCATTCCACGAAAACACCAGCACCAGCCCCCTGTCCAGTTTTAGAGCCGTCCGTGAAAATGCGACTACATTCCTTTCCTGGCTCAGACTCCTGCCAAAGCCAATCCTGAACATGAGGAAAGTTGACTACAAATTTGCACCGCAGCCGTAATTCAGGTCTCATTGCATCAGATGGCACATCCATGAGACAGGGGTCGTAGGATAATCGTCGCGCAACGTCATCAAAACTCCAGTGCGAATCGTGCCAGAAACCACTTCTTTTTAAACGGAAGATGGATCTGAGTGTACACCCCATGATATAAATATCAAGGGGGGGGGGGGAGGTTCATCAAGGCGTCTAGAGCAGAGCCAGGAGTACTGGGGAAAGCTCCCAAGCAGCCGAGACAGACCGTTCTTTGGAGTTTGGCGAAAGCAGCAGTAACGTATTTACGTGAGAGCTTATTCCACCAAACAACTGACGCATATGAGAGGAAAGGTCTTATCATTGCCGTGTAGATCCAAAGGACTTTCCTTGGCGACAAGCCCCATGTCTTGCCGAAAACACCTTTGCATTGCCGGAAAACTGACAGAGCTTTGGAAGTTTTCAGCTCAACATGTTTCGTCCAAAGAAGCTTGCTATCTAAGATTACTCCTAAATATTTGGCTTCCTTGGAGAATTCGATAGTGACGCCTTTTTAGCACTAGCTGAGTCAGACCAGTCAATTTTCTCCTTCTCGTAAAGATAACCACTTCGGTTTTGAGAGGATTAACTGAAAGCCCATTCCTAGCGCACCAATCGTCGATTGCGTCTAGGGCCATCTGCACCTTAGAGCAAACAGTCGCTAGGTACGATCCGACAGACATAACGGCGACATCATCTGCGTATGCTTGAGCGTAGACGTTAGAACTATTGAGTGTGTTCAACAGGGAGTCAACCAGCATGCACCAAAGCAGTGGGGACAGAACACCGCCTTGTGGGCAGCCCCTATTTACACCTGCCATGACACGCCGACCACAATCTGCACCTACAATCAATGTTCTGTTCACCAGCATTGCTTTTATCCACAACACTAGTGATTCTTCTACGCCGTGACTTCTGGCGGAGCTACACATGCTGTCAAAAGTCGCATTGTCAAAAGCACCCTCAATGTCTATGAAAACGCCTATCGCGTATTCTTTCCTGTCAAGCGCACATTCTATTCTGCTGACCAGATTTTGAAGAGCAGTCTCGCAGGATTTTCCGCGTTGATAGGGATGTTGCATCTCTGACAGAGGATGTACGCTCAAAGCAACTTTGCGCACATGTAGCTCAACCAGTCTTTCCATGCTTTTCAGCAGGAAGGTCGTCAGACTAATAGGTCTGAAGCTCTTGGCGAGAGAGTAGTCATCTCTGCCGATTTTCGGTATGAAAGGTACTCTAGCTGTTCGCCAGGGGGTTGGTATATATGCCAGTGCCAAGCCAGCAGTGAAAATTCTCTTCAGAGTTGGCAGCAACTGACTAATACCTTGTTTCAGCATAGCTGGGTATATTCCGTCAGTGCTAGGTGACTTGAAGCTGTCAAAAGATGCAACAGCATATTTGATAGCTTCATCCGTCACCACGCCCGATGTAGTATACCAGCTGCGCCGAGTTGTTCGGCTCAGCCCGCTAACAGTTTCACTAGTTGAAACCGGTTGCGAACCGATGGTGACTTGATTTCCTGGGAAGTGAGTCTCCAGCAGAAGACTGAAAGCATCCGCTTTCGACTCAGTGAAAGTACCATCAGGTTTCCTGAGTGATTCCGGCTTGATTGGTTTTCCATTCTTGAGAACTTTTACCAACCTACTGGTTTCACCGAGAGTTTCGATCTTACCACAAAAATCTGTATACGAGGTACTTTTCGAAGTTCGAATTAACCTCTTATATTCTCTTTGCTTTGATCGGTAAAGATTCCAGTCCACCTCCGAATTTGTCTTGAGTGACCTATTTAGAAGTTTTCTGGTTTCCCTACGAATTCGTTGCAGATCTGGGTTCCACCACGGAACTGACCTTCTGCAGGGGTTTTTTGTCAGCGGACACGTTTGTTCAAAACATCTGGTAAGGGTGCTGTTCATGTCTTGAACGGCTTCCTCTACCTTTTGCCTCGTTCTAAGTTTAGGTAGATCTTTGATAGATTTGCCTAACTCTTCCTTAAACCGTATCCAGTTGGTTTTTCTCGGATTCCTCCTCTCCTGCAAAGGTGTAGCTTCGCATTCGATTTGGAATTCAGTGTATCTATGGTCTGAGAGGGAAATTTCTGGCGAAACTCTCCAGTTGGTAATAGGCTTGAAATATCTGTTGGACAGGGTCAAGTCAATCACTTCCTGTCTTTGCGCCGTAACGAATGTTGGTTGTGAGCCAACATTGTTGATGGTAAGATCAAACGATAGTATGAAGTCCAGAATATGATCTCCCCGTGCATTGCATTTGTTGCTGCCCCAAACAGAGTTTTGAGCATTAGCATCGCAACATATGACAAGACCTATCTTTCTGGTATCACAATATTCTATGAGCTCGACCACTGTCCTTGGTGGTGGGGGCAGTATCGATCCATATGGGAAGTAAGCAGACGCAACGACTTATTTTTCCCATTTACCGTTCGTCTTGTAGCTTATAGCTGCAGCGACTAGGTCCTGGCCACACAATTGTCCAAGCTTAGTTGCTGAGAGGGAATTTGGTGCAATAAGACAAGCCCTAGGCCTTTCGGACCGCTCATCATAAAGTACCGTGTTATCACGCATACCTCCAAGGCCACAAATGCGCTTGTTCCGCACACAAGGCTCCTGGATAGATATTATTTGGGGTTTTGTTCTACTGGCTGCAAGTCTGCTACTTATAAGAGCGGTAGCAGCCTTGCAGTATTGTAGGTTGATCTGAGTAAATATCATTAAATACTAGGGGTTTTTTTCGACCATTGTTCGCACTACTTGGTATCGAAGCGGAACTGAATCCTACCAAGATGCAAATATGGTCGCATTTCGTTCCTAGACTTAATGGCCTCGGCAGAACCCTTGTCCAAACTCACAACCAGAGTAGAACCATCTTTATTTTGACGTTTTGTTCTCTCCCTGTGTGAATGAACAGTCCACTTGGTCGTCTCGAGTCCAGGATTCTGGGTACGCAGGCGCGCTAGCACATCAGCCGTTTTCCCAAGTTTCCCCGGGATCCAGCAGACGGCGCGCGTCTGTTTTGTTGTCCTGAAGACCTCAAAAGTAGCGGTCTCAAGGGGGGGGATTTTCGGCACCGACATGCTAATCCATTCAGAGGTTTGCTGTGAAGAGCACTTTACCATAAAGGTTCCGCTCTTTAACTCACAGCCCTCCACCTGAATGAAAGCATTCGTTGCTTGCGCCAGCTCTAACAGATGAACTTCGCAGTGTTTGCACTCCGCGTCGGTCATGCTGTTGTCATTGCCAGCCTTCCCAATTCGGACAGTTAAAGAGGAGATAACAGCTTTCTTGTAAGAAACCTGCTGTTCTCGCTCCCTAACCACCGGGTTTTTCTCTTTCTCAGTAGATTTGTCCGCGACAGCCATCTTCCGTCCACTGGGAATACAACTGGTTGTATCATCGGTGTCATTCGGGATTTGTGCGTGGGCAACGCTACTAATAAGAGGGGTTTTAGAGACATTGAAGTCGGTGGACTTCCCTGCGACATCCAGTTTCTGTCCACCGGTACTACTGCCATTACTGGCAGAAGCGCCCGTCTTCAGACCTTGTGCGCATGCAACGCCACCGGCTTGAGGTCTCTCGGAAGACACACGCGCATGAGGTGCGCACATGTGCCTACCGGTAGGAGAGCTTGAAACCTTCTTCCTTCGTTTGCTCCGGTTCAAGCTATTAGAAGAGGAGGCAGCGTCAGATCCAAGTGACTTGCCGGTTTCGGTTGGGGTAACTTCCACAGACCTGCTTCTTTTTGCCGTCTCTGCCAAAGGACTGTTGTCAGCACTTGCGCCTTCAACTTCTGCAGTCTCTTTGCGCCGCGCCGCCGCGCCGCCGCCAGTTTTCTTCGTTTCCTCTTCTTCTGGCTTTTGGACGGGAGCCCATCGGAGCGTGCCGCTTCTGGAGCTCGTTCAACTTTTTCAGTTTCCCGAGGCAAGCCTTCAGCAGCAGTGCAACAATCAGCCTTCTGTCCATTAGGATGAAGATTAAGCGTATCAGGTTGGACCTCTCCGCTACTTTCTCCACCTTGCCAGCTCAATTTACTGAACGTGTCTGGAAGAGAGCTGCAGGAGTCTTCAGAATCCCGAATTCTTGCTGCTCCTATATACGCGCCAGTTTTGGCGGGGGAGGGTATGATGGGTAGGTCCTCCAGAATCCTTGCCCTAGCCGCAGTCGAGAAGACCACGGGTGGATTTTCGCTTTTGCGAGTGCCACCTGGAGTAGTTATATCATTTCTTTTCTCCATTCATACTTTTTTTTCTTTTAACGTCAAAGTCGGACGCCTTCAGCGCTTAGTTCGATGTCTCACCTGGGATCTTTCAGACCCTTAGGATCTTTGACTCTTAAGCCTTCCCGCCACGACAAGGCAGCTGAAAGATGGGAAGGTCTTACTCAGCTTAGAGCGCGACGAGGACTGCTGTATATATTTTGATTATTGTTACTATTTTCTACTCCACTGAGAAGAGGGGAAGTGGTTTTTTGGTACCTGTTTGTTGCATGTTATGTATGTGAAGTACTTTATATCCAAGCTCTTCAAGTTCTTGTTTGATATCGTTTGGCTCAGTTGACGGGTGCATGCTTCTCAAAATTAGAAATTTGTTTTTAATATCTGAAAGTTTGTATATTCAGTAACTTTGTTTTGTCAGTCACTTTTTATTTTGGAGTACCTACATATGTAGGTAGTTTCAATCACTCCTTAGTGTGATGACGTTCAAAATTTTTATTTTATCTATTTTCTAATTTTATTTGTTATTTTTTTCCCCTAGTTAACTAGTTCGAAGGGTTTTACTCTTCCTAACCTTCGGACTAAATTGTTATTATTAAGTATTATAGTTCAACTACTTCTGATTTGGTGTGATTGTGAAGTCTAACTTCATGTCTTCTTACGACCTTCTTGCCCTCGTTCTTTACCATTTAAATTTTTAGATCTCTATGTACGAGTAGATCAACGTTACGTATGTATCATGGCGCATTAACTATCATATATTGCGTAGTACTTTATTCTGAAAACATTGTATGCTTTGAGGTTCATCTTACTCGTGCATCCCCAAAGAAGCTGGCTTTAATACTTGCTTGTAGAGCATTAATTTATTGTATATCGAGAGACAGGAATACCTCTTTAAAAGCTAATACATTTTTTGATACTGTATGTTTAATTCGTTATTTTTTAACTTTACATGAGCTTTCCAGCGCAATTTCGCATCAAGAGTCATGCATAAGTACTTAACTGAGCTCAAAAAAAAAGAACTGCATTGTTATTTATGTACACTTTTATTTATAAAGATTACATGAACTGACTTCAGTTGATTTAATTTGATTTGTCATTTTTTGGTCCATTCATAAATATCATTTACTACCCTTTGCAGTTTTCCAGTAACTTCCTGCACGATGTTCCATTTCATTGGTGTATAATAGGAACAAGACACGTGCTACATAATACACTACCTTGGGGTACCCCAGCTTTTATATGTTTTAATGTGGAATAGGTACTCATCTTCTTGCTTTATTCTAAATAATCTCTGCATTACATATGTATGACTCTAGGATTTCTGAGTATTGTTTTGGTAGATATTTTTGTAGCTTATGGATTAACCTTTATGCCATCAAAAGCCTATGTTTTATCAAGGAATATGGTAGAGCATATTCCTTTCTTTTTAAGGCTGTGAAGAAAAGTGCTACTGTACCATAACTGAGGTAGCTTCCCCCAATGACGAATAGATGGAGCCATGCCCACTATGTGGACATTTATCTAATAATTAACATGGCTCCACCTGTCAAATGCCATTTCCTTTTTTACCACGAGGCGCTGAATGTGCGCACCAACTGTGAATGTACAAACAGCAAAAGCAATATAAAATAAGAAATTAAAACTAAGTAAACCAGGGAGATATGTATCAAGTAAGACCAAATAAATTTAAATGTATAATAGTACTTTTTGCTTTTATGTATATAACTTTATCTTAATAAAAGGTTTGTAACTTCTCACCAGAAAGGCGTGTTTCTTTGCGAGCTAACAAAGGGTCCCTGTTATAGCCAAAATTAGTTTAGCATTTTACAGACTTGGTTGGATTCGATTACAACAGGATTAAAGTTAACGTGAACGCAAATATGCTGAAAGGGAGAAAAAGCCATTCACCGAATCGAGCACGATGCCAAGATCTCCAGCAAAAAACTTTTGCAGAAAATTCTCGTCGCGTACTCTATTGAGATTGTTTGCCGACTGCAGAGTGCCGGTCAATCATATTTTAGCAAATTACGACAAACTTTATGACCTTGTCTGTTGCAACGAAGATAACTTGAAAGAGGCCAATGCCACTCGTCCTAAGCTGCTTATGGGAGTTAAAGCAATCCCTATATTTAAAAAAGCGGTCCCTACGATATCAACTGGCGAACCTCTTGCCGTGGCTTCATCGAGTTTGGAAAGCTGCGTAACTCCTACAATAAACTCATCTCTGCCCGTAGCCGTTCCTATAGACAATAATGCTACCGATAATATTGAACAAGCACTTGATCCTCAACATCTTCCACCTATTGAGGAGACCTCGGACCAGACTGCACCTACTGTGAATCTGGTTGTAGTACATCAAGCTCCTCGTAAGTCTATTTTCTTATCGAGACTAGCATCAGCTACCACCGTAGATGACGTAATGAACTACATCAGAATTGAAATACCCTCTCCATCGCCGTTCATTAAATGCTTCAAATACAGCTTCAATGAACCAAGGGAAATTGCATCGCTTAAACTGCTTATACCTGAAGCTATCTTTCATCAACTTCTTTCTAAAGATTTTTGGCCCGTTGGAACTTTGGTGCACGAGTATGTTCCTCGGGTTAGAAGTGCCTCAAGGAGTCTTTCATCGAATTCAACAAATCCTGCTATTACCCGGATCCATCCAAAAAACGATTAACTCATGCTGCATCGTCAATAAATCAATCTAAATGTAATTATTCTTTATATTATCAGAATGTCGGAGGAATGAGAACTAAAATGCAAAAATTTTTTTTATCTTCATCGGCATTATGCTTTGATATTATAATTTTTACTAGGTCTCAGGCTATCTGACACTCATTTCACTTCAGAATTTTTAAATTGTTCTCTCTATAATGTCTTCCGTAAAGATCGCTGCGTGAACATTACAGGAAAGTATAGGGGCGGGGGATTATTGATTGCAGTTCGTAGCATATATCCATGTACACAACTTGAATTGCCATCAATTAGTCTTACCCCTCCCGTTAATTTGGACGTGGATCAGTTAATTGTAAAAATTTCATTTGTAACTGACTTCGAGTTATTTTTAATTGTCAGCTACCTACCACCATGTAGCTCTCTTGATCTTTACAACTTGCATTTAAACAATTGTCGTTTCATATTTGATAATCTTAGCCCTTCTCAACATGTTGTGTTCACTGGTGACTTTAATTTGGCAGACATTATATGGAATTTTGATACAGATGATAATTATCTTGTACCCTTCAATGTTAACAAAGATATAGAAGTTGAAGTCATAGATTTCTTTAGTCAATATGATTTGGTCCAAGTTAATAACATTAAAAATAATTTCAAAAACATTTTAGATCTTATATTTGTCGATAAAGAATTTGTTGTTAACATTGATGTAGCTACATTACCTATTTTTAATAATACACTGTTCCACATCGCCATTGTAGTTGAATTTTCAATTTATCACTATCAGAAACCTAATATTAACTACAAATTGTGTTATGATTATAAGAAAGCTGATTTTGATGCAATGAATAATTACTTGGAATCAGTATCGAGGGACATTGTTTTATATAACACCAATTTGCAAGATATGTATGGCATATTTTTTTCAATAATCTCTGATTTAAGGAGTCGCTTTGTTCCAAAAAAACAAACTAAGTTAAATGCCAACCCACCCTGGTTTAATAGGAGACTTTCGAACCTTAAAAACAAAAAAAAATAAGGCATACAAACGATTCAGAGATGATAAAGCAAATATGGAGTTGAAATCTTGGTATCTACTTTGCTAACGGGAGTTTGACACTCTAATCTAATTTTTGTATCGTTCTTAAGTTAAGTTAAAGACTAATAGTAATTATTTCTGGAGTTTCATAAACTCTAAAAGAAATACAAATGGATTACCTAGTCTTATGTATTTTTTAGATTCATCATCTGATGATACTAAAACTATTTCCAATTTCTTTGCTGATTATTTTAAATCGGTATATTCTCTTGATGCTGTCCACTCTGTTAGTTCATACTCGCATAGTTATTAGCCCATAATTGATCTTGACGATTTACCTTTTGATAAGTTAGATGTTGAAAATGCTCTAAATGGGCTGAAAAGCATTCATAGTGAAGGCCCGGATGGTATTGCTCCAATATTATTATAAAACTGTGCAAAGTCGCTATCAACTCCACTTCACCTTATCTTTAGCAAGTCAATCGAATGTGGGTTCTTGTTAGATATTTGGAGAACATCTCACATTATTCCAATTCACAAGTCTGGATCTAAACAAAATGTTTGCAATTATCGACCTATTTGTAAAATCTCATCAATTCCTAAACTATTTGAAAAGATAATCTGCAACAAGATTTCTGTTCTTGTTAAAAATATTTTATCAAATAATCAACACGGTTTTATGAAGGGAAGATCTACTTCCACTAATATGGCAATTTTTTGTAATTCAGTTGTAAAAAAATTTGAAAAGGGTTGGCAAACGGATGTGATCTTTACTGATTTTGCGAAGGCCTTTGACATAGTCAATCACAAAACACTAATCCAAAAACTATCTGATTTTGGATTTCATTCCAACTTACTAAATTGGATCGAATCCTACTTATGTGATCGGGTCCAATATGTTAAAATTAATGATTGTTTGTCAAAGTCGATAAAAGTAACTTCAGGTGTCCCGCAGGGTAGTCACCTCGCCCATTGATGTTTTTGCTTTTCATCAATGATCTTCCGCTAGCCATCAAGCACTCTGAATGTCTTCTGTTTGCAGATGACCTCAAGTTATTTCGTCCAATTAAATCGGAACATGATTGCAACCTTCTTCAAGATGATATCGTTGCCGTAGATGAATGGTGTGATCGAAATAATTTGATCTTAAATATCTCCAGATGCCAATGCTTTACCTTAACTAGGTCTCTAACCCCTATTTTGTATAGATATTCCATTAAATTAAAGTTCCTTGATAGAGTAACCTTGAAAAAAGTCTTAGGAGTAATAATTGATCCTTGTCCCACTTTCAAAGACCATTTTGATTACATTGTTTGTAAAGCCAACTCGATGCTAGGTTTCATTAAAAGAAATTCGAAAGACTTTACTGATCCCTATACATTAAAAACGCTTTTTATATCCCTGGTTAGACCCCATCTAGAATATTGCTGTATCATTTGGAATCCGTCTTTTGTCTTACATTCAGATAGAATTGAAAGAATACAAAAAAGTTTTACTAGATTTATGGTTTTTCAATTGAATTGGGAAATTGAGATGCCTTCCTATAAAACCAGGTGCTCTTTAATAAATATAAATACTCTTGAATATCGTCGTAAGTACTTTTCTATTATGTTTGTAAGAGATTTAATTCACAGTCAAATTCAATGTCCCATGTTGCTTTCCATGCTCGATTTTTACTCACCTTCGCAACATCTTCGCAGTCAATTTCACTTCCGTGAACATATTCATAGAACTATTTATGCCGAAAATGAGCCAATTGCTCGTTGCATCAAAGAGGTGAACTCTATTATAACACAAATTGATTTATTTATTACTTGTTCTAGGCATTGCTTCAAAAATCAACTTATTGTAATTTTAAATCAGCCTCGTGGTGTTTAATGTTAATTGTTTACATATATATGTTTATATATATGTATATATATATGTATATACTAATATTTAAATTAGTGTTAATGAATTGTTTAAATTATTGAATATTGAACCATATTATTATTATTACTTTATTATATCTAATTAGTCTGTAAGAGATTGTGTGCTCTGTTTGATGAAATTAAATAAATAAATATATAAATAAATAAAACTGCAAAATACACATTGAAGAATATAACTGCAGCCGATGTGACGAGACCGACTCTGCCGGCATCATGGTCCAATGGGACCAATGGGGTGATCTGGAACCACTACGTATTTGCCGGTGTTGACAGCTACAGAACGAAGCATACTTATGCAAGACATGCGCAGGTAAGAGTAGCGGTTTATATAGAATTTCAGAGGCGGTATCCGCATCTGCTTTGAGATTTTCCAATGCAAAAGCCAACGCAAGTACTTTTTCGACTACACAAATGGCCATCCTAGTTGCTGTTCCTTCAATATCAGTTGACAGCCTCGCTCCCTACCCCTATGCTATACCTTCAGCTCAGCATGTGTTCGGTCTGACAACTTTGCCACATCAATGGACTACATACATTTAAAGAGTTTCTCACGACGGCACCCGTGATGAAAGAATGAGTAAGATTTAAATTTTTGCAACACAACAACAAAGTTCTAGAAGCTCAGCTAGTTCAAGGTCATCCAAGTTTTCTTCAACTAAACGACTTCAAATGGAATTGCAGAAACTCGAGGAGGAAAGAGCGATGAGGGAGATTCGGGAAAAAAAAGAACTCGAACTGAGGAAAGAGGGGGAAGCGGACTACCTAAACAAAAAATACCGAATCTTGAGTCAAGCCGTGGACTCAGATGACGGTGATGAGGACGAACAAGAAGTAGAAAATATAGCAGCTTCAAAAACCAAAGTGGATCGGTGAGATACTAAATTGGAATTGGGAAATGGTAAATAATAATAAACGCGCCGATGAAACCCACAGTTTTCACCTTTGTGAATGTAGCGACATAGACCTGAGTCGCTTAGTCAAGGAGTTCATTCGGGATGACAATTTCGGAGCATCGAATTCTCAAAAGGTCATAATGTCCCGTGATGACATTCGAGCTTTGGACTTGTTGAACACTCATACGGATCGTAAAAATGGATGGTTCGAGACGACACTCCTATGGAGATTCGATAAAATAGGGTTGCCGGATAGTTACCCTATGACCATGAGAATTCTAGTCTGCCTCCAAAAGCAGATGGAACGCGACCACGGCTAAATAGGAAAATCGATGAGTTATGAAGGGCTACCCACAAGCTCTCAGTCCAGGAGATAATTCAATGTAGGAGTCAGTCGCGGTATCTATCAATTTTTTTCCGTGGAGTTCGCCAACAAATCTGGAAAAATTCGAATCGTTTGGGATGCTACGACTGCAATTCAAGGCTGTTCAATCAACTCTGTTCTGCTTAAAAGCCCGGATCAACTTACGCCTTTGTCATCCGTTATCTATAAGTTCAGACAACACAAGATTGTTATTTGCGGGGATATCATGGAAATCTTCCATCACGTAGGTATTCGAGAAGAGGACCAACATTACCAACGATTCTTGTCGGGTAGAAATGAGAGAGGAAAATCCTGTGCATATGTCATGACTGTTATGACTTTTGGGGCCACGTGTTCACCGTGCACTGCGCATTTTGTTAAAAATACGAACGCTGAACAATTCGCCGATGAAATCCCGAGAGCTGCCCGATCGATTAAGGAGAATCATTACGTGGATGACTTAATGGACAGTGTACCGACAGGGGAAGAAGCAATTAGGTTAGCACATGAGATCCGACATATACATACATAAGCATGGTGGCTTTCGCACCAGATACTGGGTTTCCAATTCGCCTATTGTCTTAAGAGCGCTTAAAACCGATCCAATCGAGCAAATTAGTATAAATGACAACGTCGAGCTAGGGACGGAAAAAGTGCTTGGAATGTGATGGTGCACGCCCTCGGACTACTCAACGTTCAAACTCACTGCAAAACAGAGGGAAATCCTTTTCGGATGACGGCGCCCAACTTAAAGCGAAGTCCTGAGAGTGATGCTGACATCCATTGGGGTTGATAGCTTGTTTTCTTATTTACATAAAATTTCTTCTCTAGGAGATCTGGCGTTCCGGGATGAAGTGGGATGAGGAAATCAAGGATGAGGAATACGTAAAATGGCTTAAATGGGTGCGCCAACTACCCCAAGTAGACACCGTCCAAATTCGGAGGCGCTATGTGACTTCATCTTGGAGTTCCGAAACACAGCCCCTCATATTCGTCGACGCTAGCAAGAATGGCTTTGCAGCCGTAGCTTACGTACGAAATTCGAGCAAATTAGTGAATAGCAGCTTAATAGGAGTGAAAACTCGAGTCGCACCTCTTAAGGCGCTATCAATTTCCCGCCTAGAACTGCAGGCAGCCCTAAGTCTATCGCGAATTCGCACGGTATCACGTTTAGTCAGCGATATTTTTGATTACTGAGCTAGCGGACTGGCGATGGATTCCCACTGCTATGAATGTAGCTGATGAAGCTACCAAATGGCAGAAGCCTCCGAACCTTAAATCGACTAGCCGATGGTTCAATGGACCAGCATTTTTAAGAGTTGAAAGCGCATCTTGTAGGCATTCATACTTCTAGTCGGGAGAACGTGTTCTGGTACAACGAAATCTCCAGTTGGAGAAGATTGCTTAGAAGCATGGCTTAACTTTTTCGATTCGTGCATAACGCGAGTTGATACTCGACTAGCAAACCCAAACTGAGTGGCCCTTTATCATGTGAAGGACTTCATTTGGTCGAAAATACCTTAATAAAAGTGACACAAAGATATTATTCATCTGGAAGAGTTTGCAGACTTAGGATCGTCCGCTACGTTGAAACTTTTTAACTTGTGCCCATTTTTGAACGAAAACTGGATTCGCTTCTTGAAGGGAATCAGTGGAGATTTACGGCTGCCTATTAAGTCGTGTCAACAATGTAAATATTTCAAAGCTCAGCCACATCCATCGATTGTGGCCCCACTTCCTCTGGCATGACGTGCTTCACTTTGTCGACCATTTTCCATTGTCGGGGTCGACTATACGAAAAAATTGGCTTATCTCACAGCAGTTTGCGGGCCAGTTCTGGAAACGCTGGATAGCAGAATATTTGCCCACGCACACCTGTTAAACCAGTGGAAGTTGGAGACATCGTCCTGGTTGTTGACCCAAATGGCCCCAGGAATAGTTGGCCAACTCAAGCTGTCGAAGGATGATCAAGTTCGAAGCGCCTTTACACAAACCCAGACTGGTATCTATGAAAAGTTAAGCTAGCAGTTCTTGATGTGGAAGCTCCAGAGGATACGAGTCCATGGATGAAACTACCGGAGGGAAATGTGGAGAAAAGTATCACCGTACAATAACTGAGGTAGCTTCCCTCAATGACGGATAGATGGAGCCAAGTACATTACATGGACATTTATCCAATAATTAACATGGCTCCACTTGTCAGATGCCATTTCCTTTTTTACCACGAGGCGCCGAATGTGCGCACCAACTGTGAAAGTGCAAACAGCAAAAGCAATATAAAATTGGAAATTAAAACTAAGGAAACAAGGGAGATATGTATCAAGTAAGACCAAATAAATTTATATGTATTTTATGTACTTTATGCTTATATGTATATAACTTTATCTTATTAAAAAAAAGTTTGTAACTCCGCACCAGAAAAGCGTTATTCTTTGAGAATTAACAAAGGGTCTCCGTTACAGCCGAAATTGCTGTAACAAGGGCTTTTTCTATTTTATCATTTATTCGGTGTACTGGATCTATAATTGAATACCTATTTCTAAAGCCAAATTGATGGTTTGGTATCAATGTCTTTTCTTCTATGATCGGGTGCATTTTATAAGAACTTTTTCCAATAGCTTTGACGGCAGCAACGAAATCGAACGATATAAGGTAACTACGTTAGATTTACCACATTCGTAGAACATACCTTAGTCTGAATGCTGCATTTATTATTTCTGCTAGTTTTTTCATACCTATTCTACGTAATTTTTTCAGAATTTCGGAGCTTTTTTCGGGTTAATCTATTCTTTTATTTCTTAGGCTATTTCGTTAGAGGTTACTGGTTGAATTAATCTATCCTCTTCACACATTTCTTCTGTTTCTTGGAGGCAATCATTATCTTCGTATGGCTGAAAAATGTTTTTGACATGTTCAGCAAATTAGTCTGCCTTCTGCTTGTTTGTTTTTGCGCACTTTCCACTGCTGTTGGCGGAATGTATGCCATTGGTCTTTTCATTTTCTTTGCAGCCTTCCAGAGTGAGTATTCTGCACTAGCGTCGTTTGTCAAATTTGTAAGGTATCTTTCCACCGACGCATTTTTCAATTCTCGTATGTCTTTTCTTAGCTTATTAGTTAAGCTATTAAGTCTTGTTTAGTCACTTGGCGCTCCTGAGAGTTACGAGCTTTTCTCTTTTCAGATATTAAGTCACATATTTGTTTGGGATATATATTTCTGTTTGCTTTACTGTTTGATTCAGGTGTTGCAGCCCAAGCAGCCTTTTGTATATCTAAGATGAAAGTCTGTACTTCTCTTTCTAATTCTTCTATTGTGCCGATTGTTGTGGATAGTTCGATGCACTCTTCCAGCAATTGCCTGAAGTACCTCCAGTCTCTTAGCTTGTTCACTAGACGTGGGTTGTTTTCCTTCAATATAACTTTACTACTAAGTATAAGAAGCACAGACGAGTGATCTGAGTCAAGTTCAGGTCCTTCTTCCACTTTGGTAGTATTTAAGGATATATTTCTAGCTAAAAAGAAGTCGACAGCATCTGGGATTTTGGTCCTATCTGTGGGCCAGTAAGTAGGTTTTCCCGTTGAGTGATATTTGGCGTTCATTTTTTTCATGGATTCAAGAAGTTCTTTTCCTCTTGTGTTTGTTAGTCTTGATCTCAAAAATTTGTTCGTAGCGTTGAAGTCTCCGCCTATTATGAATTTGTTTCTGAGTATACGGAAGAGGCTTTTGAAATCAGTTTGTTTCAACCTAAAGCTAGGAGAATAATATACTGCTGCTACCGTTATCTGGCCGATGCATGTTTTTATTTTGACTGATGTGGCTTGTATTTCACACCACTGATATAGTAATTTTATTTATTTGGGGTTATTGTTATTGGTGTCAAGTCCTTTCTGATTTTATTTTCTTTGTCTTTAGATGTATATTTTTTTACAGGCTTTTGCATTTTCTTTTGTTTGTTATCTTTTGCCTGCTGTAACTCTTTTGCTACTACACAGCCTCGTTACAGTTGGCACATTTCGGGGGTGCCTTTTTATCCCTTATGCAGTCTGTATGGTGGTCGCCTGGTCATTTAACACATTATGGGTGAGAATTGCAGTATTTGTGAGTGTGACCATACTTCTGACAATTCTTATATTGGGGAACTAGCTTTTATTCCCGCAGAGGATGAATTTTTACTTTCATACCTAAGACATCTTGGATTTCTATCTTAAAAGTGAACATGAACATCGCCAGCGGTTCTTTGCTTCTGTACCTAAGCATGTTAACAACTTCTAGTATTTTGAAGTTTTTCTTTTTGAGGTCATTGAATATGCTTTCAGGTGTGCACGAAAAATTTCGTTTTTTGCGACAACCTTTATCGGTCTCGTTTGTTTATTTTCAAACGAATACCACTGCACTTTTTTTCGGTTAAGTACTTTTGTCAAGTTCCTGTAGCAATCTTCGTCTTCCACATTAATCTTGACGTTATTTTTGTTTATTAGAGATGTATTAGCTTTAATTGTATGTTCTCCAAAATATTTAGTAAGCCTTCGTACTTCTTTATACAGAGTAATTATAATTGGAGGAGGCTTTATTGACTTGGGTGTTTTTTTATTTTAAGTTTGAGTCTTTTCTGCGCTTTTGAGGTTCACTTTTTGTGATGAAAGATTCGGAGACACGTTCATTTTTCTATTTTTGTTTCTTTTCTCCCTGTTAGGGAATGGCTCTGTCTCTCTTCATAATTTCCTTCATCCATAGAATACACGACCTGCTCATTTTTATTATTCACTTCTATTTTTAACAGCTGCAATTCAAGTTTTAATTTATCGATTTCGCTTGTCAGCTTTTCACTGAATTGCTTAAAATCGTCTCTTTCTTCACAGTCTTTTTTGTATTTAGCCTCCAACATTAAATTTTCTTTGGATGCGAATTGGGATGGTGGTGATCTTACCATTTTACGACTCTTTATTAAAGGGTCTTCAAGTGCTAGCAATAAATGTTTCCTCCCAAAATCCATGGAACCTACCTCCGAAGAGGATGGATTTACCAGATTAGCTGGAACACCACCTGGGGAGTTATATTATTTGTTTTGTTCATTGCATTATTAGCTTAACTTTTCTCCAAAATGTTTTAAAAACTTGGACTTCAGTCACCTCTTACGGTAGGCATGCATACCTCGGGTATATTCTGATCCCTAACCCGATGGGAGCACTACCAAGAATAATTACAAAATACTTCGAACTTTTACGCCTTCTAGCAGAGTTCCTGTTGTCGATACTTTCTTCTTGCATTCTCCTAATCTTGATGTGATGATGGGGTCTTTAGCTTTGCTGCAATCTACCTACAAACTTCTCTGATAACCGATTTTTATAGGTTCGTTCTCTATTGATTCTAATTTAACATTGTTAAATGCGCCTTCTTAGTCCAGAAAAGGTATACTGTTTGAATTGAATGGTAGGGTTGTTTTAATTGATTTTATTTTCTTTCCTCTTGTGTTTTAAATTTGTTTGCGGATATACATATATAGTATGTGTATATAGGAGCAGGTTCATAGTTTTTAAAAAGAAGGATGTAAGACTAGGAGGTGTATAACGCGCCTTAACAGCCTTAGGTATGAAGATTACATTCACTTTACGCCGAGCTATTTTTTTTTTTTTTTTTATAATCTGCGCGCGCAAAAGGGAGTATTAATACCCTTTAATTGTTTCAGGGCACGGGCGTCAGGGAAAGGGGGAAGAGGAACAGAGGAGGTACCTATGCACGTTGGCTTTGAATGTTTGAAGGTTGTAGTGATGGGGAAATATAAAGCCTGGTAGATCGTTCCACATTCGTGTTGTTCGACTTATAAATGAATCCCTATATTTGACAGTACGACCGAAATTTGGCTTTAGGGTAAATTGATGTGCATTCGAAGCATGTCGCGTATTGCGGGTAAAATTTTGAAGGGGAGGAATGCAACTGGCAACTTCGCTGGAGCATGTTTTGTGGAAAAAACGATAAAACAGGGAGAGTCAGGAGACATTTCTCCGATGTTCTAGTGAATGAATGGAATTCACAATGTCTCTATCACCTATAAGTTTTAACGCGCGATTTTGTACCCTATCAAGAATGTGCAAAACGGTGCAAAACGGTCTTGGGTGCGCCAGACCAGATATGGGCGTTATATTCCAGCTTAGGGCGGATGAATGCCTTATAAATTGAGGCCAGATCAGACGGGGTAAAATATTTCTTGCACCGTTTAAGGAATCCTAGACATTTTGCAGCATTTTTGGCGACCTCGAATATGTGATCATTCCATCGAAGCTGGTTATTAATACACATACCGAGAATGGCAAGTCTTTCGGTTTCAATGATGCAAGTACCATCCATGGATAATGGTTGAGGGTTTTGGTTTCGCTTGAGAGACAGAAGACAGCATTGTGTTTTGGAAGCATTAAATTCCAAGCGGTTGGTTGAACCCCATTTAATTATGCTGTCCAGGTCGGAATTTAATGTGTTTAACATACGCTGCCGTTCCCCTTCTATGGCCGAAGAGCAAGGACGTGAGTTAGGGAACGAATATGAAAAACTGAGGGTACTGTCATCAGCGAAGAAATGGATTGGATTAGAAGTTGCAGAAAAGAGATCATTTATAAAAATAAGAAAGAGAGTCGGAGACAAAACAGAGCCTTGGGGAACACCAACATTTATTTGGTGAATTGCTGACTTGAAGCCGTCCAAAACAACTTGTATTGAACGCTCCGAAAGGTAATTTCTAATCCATTGAAGAAGAGACTCATCGATGCCATATGCACGCATTTTCGACAAAAGAGCCTGATGCCAAACTCTGTCAAATGCCTTTGAAATATCAAGCGCAACCATCTTGGTTTCGCCCAAGTGATGGAGAGATTGGTTCCACTTCTCGGTGAGATATGCCATCAAATCACCAGTGGACCTGTTGCTACGAAAACCATACTGCCGGTCATTAAGGAGTTTTCGTGAATCGAGATATTTCATAAGCTGACGATTTATCAGCGTTTCCATGACCTTGGAAAGAAGGGACGTAAGTGCAATGGGTCGGTAATTGGACGGGGAGAAAGATTCGCCTTTTTTAGCGACGGGCTGGACAAATGCTGTTTTCCATCTACCCGGAAAGAGCCCTGAAAAGTAGGATAGACAGAAAAGCTTACGCAGAGGTTTTGCCAGCGTAGAAGAACACCTCTTCAGAACTATGGGGGGGATACCATCTGGACCAGCGGATTTGTGTATGTTAAGACCTTTGAGTACTCCTGCAACTGTACGAGTGCGAAAGTGGACTTGTCCCATGGAAAATTTGACGCTCTCAAATGCAGGTGGAGACGAAGCATTATCTAGCAGCGTGTAATTAGCTGCAAAGTGAGCAACAGGCGAATTGGCTTTGTCTAAGGATCTGACAGTTGGAATGTCATTGTAAATGAGCGAAGGGATGGCAGATGAGGCAGAATTATTAATATTTTTGACGAATGACCAAAAATGTTTACTACCTTTGGGACATTGTAGGATTTTTTGCCTCAATTTTTGGTCATGTAAGAATTTTACACGTCGAATATGGGCATTGCAGTCTTTTCTGGCTTGCTTAAACTTCTTTCGGTTTTCCTCAGATTTGTTTGCTTTATAAGACCGAAAACTTACTTCTTTCAACCTGATAGTCTCTTTACAACTCTGTTCAAACCACGAGTTTGCCTTAGGTTTAATGCTCTTTATTCTGTTAGGAATAAAGTCATTCATACCTAAGAGTATAGTGTTAGTGATCATATCAGCAGCGGCATCCACGTCGCTATCGAGGAAGCATAGCGACCAGTTAAAACTCTTAAAGAAGCTATTAAGGCCGCTCCAATTGGCTTTCTCGTATTGCCATACTTTTCTTTTAGGAGTTTTTTCTTTAACTAAGTGGTCGGAGTACGAGAATTTAGCTGATACGATATTATGGTCAGACCGACCTAGAGGCGCTAAAACATCAATAGTGTATTTATCATGGTGCGAAGTAAGAAACAAGTCCAAAGTGTTGGCGGAGTGACTTTCAATGTCCGGTATACGTGTAGGCTCATTTACAAGCTGGGTCAAATTGTTTACCTCAGCGAAAAGTTCAACATACCTTCCTTCGTGTGTTGTCTGTCCAGAATGTTGAAGCCAATCCGAATTGTGTATATTGAAATCGCCCGCAATGACGATTTCAGTATGAGGGTACAAGGAGATAATTCGAGTGATGGAATCGGACAGCGCATCAAATTCGTCTAAAGTTGAGTTGCTGTGCGCACTAGGGCTTCTATAAATAAAGCAGTAGTGGATTATTTGCTTACGGACGGTGAATTTTAGCCATTTGAAATTAAATTCCGGGTTGGAACAGTGGCCATACTGTGGTGGAACTTGGTAAGCAATATCACTACGGACGTAAATGGCGAGGCCACGGTGGGGAAAGAATAATGACACTAAGTTATATCCAGGCAGTTTCAAATCGGAAGATTCTTCAACTACCTGTGTTTCACTTAGTGCCAAAACAGCTGGTTTATGGGAATGGACGTGGGCGTACACATCAAAGAAATTCATTCGAAGCCCACGAATGTTGGTTAGATCAACTCTAAATTCCCTCATCACTACAACATAGAAACACAAAAAGACACAACTCTGACGTAACTAAGCGAAGCTGTGAAGTGAAGATCTAATGAATAGTTTTCCAAAACAAACTGTCGCAGGTGCTATGCCCAAACGACAATCAGCTAAGGTCCGCTATTCAGATAAACATTCACAGTCCGCTATGCATCAAATATTACACTCTCTCAGTCATCGCAACTGGGAGTATGTACATACATATGTACCACATGCTCCAATTGCGATAACGAAGAAGCGCAACAGCGAGTGAGTGGGGGTGAGAGGATGGAATACACCGGCACTGAATTGTTTTTTTGCTTTTTTTTTTTAATTAATCAATTTATTTTTTTTGTTTTCCACTGCACTTCCACTGATTTGATTTGGCGCGCGCGATCGATTTTATTTTTTGTTAGATGGAATTAACAAATTTGTTTTTTTTTTTTTTTTTGTCACCACGGTGGAGAGTGGGAGTTGGAACGCGTGTGCACACGACGGCAGGCAAAAGGCAACTTGCTATGGAAAATGGGAAGGTACGAGTTGTTTAAGATAAGGCAAAATATTTTGATCAACGCAATTTTAGTGTGATTTTTCATTCTCTGTAGCATAACATGCACTATACCATTGGGGCCAGGCGACTTATAGAGTTCATAGGCAACGTTGTCACTTTATTTTCAAAACAGTCTTCGTAAATGAATGAACAACGTCCTCAAAATGAAAAATTTCAACCTTCACGTCTAACGGTTCAAAAGGTATGAGGTTGTGGCAGACAGATGGGCAGATGGAAGGACAGTAAGTACAGGCAACTGACTCTCCCTATAAGGGCTCCGTTCTTACTTTTTGTTTCTTTATGAAAGCTCAAAACCGTATGCTATTTTTACTTTGAAAATGAGTGCTTCTATTATACCATCAACCCGCTTTATTTCTTCTTCAATTGATCATTCAATGATTTTGCATTAAATAGAATCGAAAAGTATGGAAATTAAAATAATTATTATTAGAAGTCTGTTTGCGTCATCAGTTAACCTTTAAGTGGGTAGGTAGGGTGCTGACAACAACCCAAGCACTATTTTCTCAAAAATTTCATATTTTGCGGCTGGCAATATCCATTGTCGCTCAGTACCTTCCTATTGTGTTTCATTTGATAAATCAAAGTGGGCGTCAAAAAGTTTAGTTGCGTAAGTAAGCCGTGACAGACAGTGCAAGGGTGTTACCAGATGTGTAACTTTTTTAAACTTGGTTTAAATAGGGCCTTTTTGTTATTCAATTTCTTATACTTTTATATCGTATATAATTATCAATCGTATATAGCAATTAATTTCTGGTGTAATTTTGGTTTTGAAATATATGTTATAATAAAAACTTATATTTTAATACTGTTTCAAGTTCTTTTATTTTTTTTTAAATAAATAAAGCCATTCAAACAAAATTTCATTTTAAAAATTCATACTGAAAGGCCTATTTTGGAAAGGACGACTAATAGTTCTATAAGGGGCAGGGCCGGACCCACTATATGTGCAGGATGTGCAAATGCACAGGTGCCAAGCGCTTCGGGGCGCATTGTGAAGTCTAAATACAAAAAAATAAAATTCATAGATATACTGCCATTCTTTAAATTTTAGTTCGCCCAACGAACGCAGTTATTTTTTAATAATATAAATTACATAATTTCATCTGTTCACACAAAATACCACTCACACACGACACAAGAAACACAAGAAACTAATTTGAATAAAGCCAAAAAAAACCGCCTAGATTGTGCAGGGTAATTTCTTGCACAAACGCTCAAAAATTGCAATAGGTAAAAATCTCAAAATAATAAATTCAATCCTCAATTCCTATGGAATCATTTGAGTAAAAACGTGCAGATTTTATTTCTGCACATATGAGATTTACTCACTTGACATATTGTTTGAAAAGAAAATGGATAAGGTAGGCATAGTTTCGACTCGTTCTCACACACACAAACAAGCAAGAAGTGATTATTGTTCTTGTTGCACTTGTTATTGTTTTTGAGTTAGCCCAGATGATTTGGATTGTTTTTCGATGTTGAGCTGTTGTGTAATTAAGGAATACGCGATTCAATTGAAAATAATAATAATAAAAAAAATATTACATACATAACTTATTTCTTTTCAAAATCGCGATTTTATATTTTACGAAAGTTAAGTGAGAGGTGGAACTATGGAAGTGTCTATTCTGAAAACGAACAGTTTTTTGTGTTGTTCATAATTAGCAAAGAAAATGGACAAAAAAGCCTTCGGGGCAGAAAATAGGAAAAGGCGTAGACTTGTTGAAGCCGAAAATAAAAAACAAGAAAAAAGACTGTATACATTTTTGAAATGCAGCGTTGAATCTGCAGTTGAGGTAAGTTCTTTGGGAAACACAATTAATGTAAATAGCTATGTCGATACAGTAGAAGCAGAAAGTAGTTTAAGTACAGTTGAGGTAGGAGCTCTAGTAAATTCGGAGGAGTTTTTTGAAGATCCAAGTAACTGGACAAATTTATCTGGCTAAGATATAAAAGAATCGTAGGAAAGGGCCCAATTCAAGTTCAGAATCATTCTTTTCCAAAAATTAATAACAGGAGATCTACAACTTCCAGTTATCAATGAACTTTAACGAATGGAAAGGTAGTTCAGAGGGCTTGGCTGATTTATTCGAAATCAAGAGATTCTGTGTTTTGTTTGCAACGAACAAAAATTCTCAAGCTTTGTCAAACACAGGTACAGGATGTTCGGCCTGGCCACATTTAAGTGCAGTTTTAAAAAGTAATGAGAGTAGTTCATTTCACATGCAAAATTTTAAATGGTGGAAATTTTTCGAAAAAGGTTTGAGGTCAGGCACAACGATAGACTCAATTTGCAAAGACTATTTAGTTTGTTTAAATTTCTTGGTTCTCAAGCATTAGCTTTTCAAGGATCTTCTGACGTGTTGTTTGAGTTCAATAATGGTAACTTTTTACAGCTTATTGAGGAAGTAGCCTCATTTGATTTGGTTCTAGGAGAGCACTTGAGGAGAATAACGAATCAAGCAAAAATATACAGAATGAAATAATAAGTATCTTTTCCACAACTGTTACCAATAAAATTGTGTCAATGCTAAAAGAGGCCAAATACTTTTCCCTTATTGTCGACTCAACAACCGACAAAAGTCGTATAGAATAAGTTACTATTGTCGTTAGGTTTGTGCATAGAAAACAAAACATATTTCAGGTTCAAAAGCATTTCTTATGGTTTTTGAAAGGAGAAGACAAGACCGGAGGGAGGGGTTGATTTTAGACAAAGTCGAATTCCATGGAATTTCAATAAGGAACTGTCGAGGTCAAAGTTACGATAATGGTTCAAATATGAAGGAAAAAGAAGCCGGTGTTCAGAATAGAATTGGAGCCCTTGAACAAAGAGCATTTTTCGTCATATGCTGCTCGCATTCCTTGAATTTAGTAGTCAATGATTCAGCTCGGTGCTCATTAGATGCTGTTAAGTTTTTTGACACAGTTCAATGCTTATATAACTTTGCTTCAAGTTCTACAACGCGGTGGGACATTTATAAAAAAAATGTGCCAAACCTTGCTTTGAAACCTCTTTCAGAAACAAGATGGGAAATCAGGCCACATGCATGAAAACCCTTAAAAACAAACTTAGGAGATATATATGAAGCCCCTATAGAAATATCTGAGAGAGGAAATACTCAAGCAAAAAACATTGCTGAGTCGCTTGGAAATAAAATTTTCGAATTAACATTTATACCCTTTTTTTTATGAAAAGGAAATTTCCAAATCCCGGAGCACTCAGACTCCATTTTGCTGTGTCCATTGTACTACCAGGCAGAAACCTTTTTGGTGTAGTGGTTGGAGAAACTTAGATTTTATTCGTTTCTCTTATATGATCGGATGGCTGTGATTGCTGTTCCCCGTCCGGGCTCGAAATATACTAGAAAAAATAAACATAACCAGTAACTATTTGCAAAGTCCGTCCGTTAATTTGTCAGCTAGTGTTAAGGTTTTAGAAAATACTGACCATACTTTGGTTGAAATGCATTCAGATGAAAAATTGAGTGATTATGTTCAATTAACTGAGCGTATTGCTAGTAGTCTTGAAATACCATCTAAATTTCCAGAAACATCTTCCTTCGATCTCGTTCTTCTCTGCTGATGAATGTTCCGAAACTATTTTAGAACCGAAACAAAGATTTAAGATAGAGTTTTATTTTAAAATATTAGATCAAGCGATTCAATCAATTACAGAAAGGTTTGTGGAGCTTGAAGCATACCACACAAATTTTTCATTTTCTAAATAACATTTAACATAACATAGGGTGGCCGTGGTGTAGTGGTAACAACATCGCTTGTCACGCTGTTGATTCACGGTTCGAATCCTGATGTCAAGAATCATCTATTTATTTCGCATGAAATAAATAAAAAGTCGATCACTTGCGAAAGCTAAGTCAACTCTACTGTGAAGGCATAACACTGGCAGTAGGGTGGTCATACGGCTAAAATGTAACTTGACCGTGATGATGACATTAGGAAGACGGAAAAAATACTGTGAATTATACAATAATAGCGAAAACAAACAAAATACTCCCCAGTTATCTGGACAGCCACCCTTGGAGTTTACAGAAACTTAATACCACCTGAGTTTCAAACTACACCACTCTGCCTTTCTCTCTGTCTCTTCTGCTTTCCACAAAAAAGCACGTGTTCTAAAAATTAGTATAAGGGTATTCATATCTCCTTTAACACGTGCAAATTATAAAAAAAAAAAAAAAATAAGCGTATATTTGAAAAATAACCATTTACGTTCCTCTTGTCTTAATTAACTTTTGGAGATTTTAAAGATTTAGATGGGGCAGAACTGAATCAAGAATTAACAGTATTATCCCCGCTTGTAAAATCAGAAAGCTCATGTTTAGAAGTGTTAAATTTTATATTTAGTTCAAGCCTAGAAGATCTTGCTCCCAATGTAGTTATTGTCCTCCAAATTTTGAACACAATGCAATTACAGTAGCTTCTGGAGAACGTAGTTTTTCTAAACTCAAGATAATAAAAAAATTACCTCAGGACAACCATGACTCAAGACAGATTGTCTATAATGTCAATAGAAAGGGAGTTATTAGAGACTTTAGACTATGATGACCTTATAACAGAATTTGCTAAAGCTTAGGCCAGAAAAGTTAGTTTTCTAAATTGAACTTTTCCTCTCTGCACGTGTCTTCGTTGCATTTGAATTTGTTTATTTTATTTAAAATTATTATAACTATTAAGTTTAACAACGTTTTTTTACTTTTTTCATCTTAAAAAAATTAACTTAATTTCCTTGAAGTAGTAATTTTTATTTGTACATATTTTGTTCATATTTTATATTTTTATTTTTCTTATTTTTTTTTTTTTAAACAAATATGAACATATACATATATACAATAATTATATTAATATTAATTACATTTCATATATTATGTATGCATGTACGTTACCGAGGATTAGGCCTACCGGGGATACCTCAATAAAATAAAACGCGTTGAAAGTCTACCTCTTGGGTAATGTGGAAAGAACTTATGCCGCCAAAACTGAAGAATGGGGCGCTAAACTTAGGGCTTACACAGGGCGCTCATTTAGCTCTGGCCGACACTGATCAGGGGCCCCTACATAAATTTATTTAACATTATTCTACAACAGAATAACAATTTGACCGTAAAACCACATATCAGAGGAAAGCTTTGCATAATAAATCAAACACATTATAAGGTGTTGTCAGCATCCCACTTGCCTACTTACGTTACTATAACTTAAAGGGTAATTATAACAGTGGATAATAAGAAAAGTTTTTGAAACTGTATGCCCAGTTATTGTTGTTCTTGTTTGTTTATGTCTAATTTTTCTAAGGATTATTTTTGGCTGAGTAGTCGAAAAGACATGTGAGAGGAGTAATCAACTGGAGTCGTATTACAAATATATCTCGAATACTTACAGTCATTCAGCTGAAACTAAGAACAATACCATCTTGAGTCTAGGTGTAAACCCCTAAATAAATTCCACTTTCAAAGCCAGAATTTTAAGATACACGTGCTCGGTTACATGACTAGTTAGTGGTTAAAGAGAACTAGTGGAACGGTCCCCTCCGATGAACAGGCAAGGTCGGTTGTATATCCAGTTATCCTAGTATATCGGTTCTGCTGGGACAAACCAACGTTTCCGATTTACATGTGGAACCAAAGAGCTAAAACAAAATGAACAAACAAAATGAAAATAACAAAAATTACAATACCAAAGAAGAACAATTACACAGGCCTGTTCTTTTCAGGCAAGAACCAACCTCTACCCCGAACCCAGACATCCCCGACGACAACCTACATAAAAGACTCAATACGTATATTCTTCTAACAAACCTTCTCTTCGACAACCTACATATCGATGGTATGGATGTTGAACCTCTCCCTCCCCCATAGATGTGCATATAGGCCCCGATAAGGAAGGCGAACTTTTTCTAACATCCGAACCAGACGAAATAGCCTCGAAACGCACTACCTTCCCAGAAGAGAAGCAACGTAGGATGTTAGAGTGTTTAAAATCGCAGATCTTAAAGAAGATCAGGTCTCCAAAAAGCCTGAATCCAGCCCGAAAATCTCAACAGGTCAAATCTAAGTCGATCTCTAAAATGACCGACCAGGATCAGACCAGCGGTAAAGGAACTTCAAGCAGCTATTATGGACCAACAAGATGCTGATCACCCAGGAAAACTGGCTGCTTGTTGAAAATTAAATTCTGAAAGCCACGATGACAACCATCGAAAACGGGAATCCAGAAGAATACAACTTCGATGGAGCCGGTTGGTTTTAGGAAGTTAAGATTGTCGACCGCGGAAAAGCGAAAGCCCTTGAGTTTCTGACTAGAACTATCACCAATATTGCTGAACTCTTGGAAGGAAATAATCTCAAGGACCACGCTACCATTAAGCCAGAAGCTGCAAGAGTGAAAGTGTCGAGCTCCTGTTGGGTCAAAACAGTGATATACACATAAAAAATGGAAATTACTCCATTCGAGTAGAAGACGTAACGGTGACGGAAAAATTTGATCTTTACCATTTATAAGCATTTCTCACTAATAATAAAGGAGAAAGCCGGCGTAACAAAGTTAGGACTTTTGAATGTGAAGGTAAGAATGGTTGGTGATGGCGAGAAAGGGTTGGAATCTACTGCTGGGGCGAAAAACCTCAATCTGGTCTATGCGTACATGCCGCACGTCAACAAATACCAACCGCGAAGAGTAGTCTGAGAAATGATTAAATATGCAGTATCACGGCGAAGCTGATGCCCATCAAACTCAATGGAGCAATAAGGACATCAATGAAAGGGTTCAATTTATTTTTAACTTCATTCTTTCGACAAATCTAGTATTGTGTAAGAGAGGTGATCACCCGATCTACAATAATAGAATTAGGGAAGAAATCTTAGACCTTAACTTAACGAGTAGCAATGAGACAATTGTAGTAGATGATTGGAAAGTGTCACATAAAAACTTATTTCGGACCACTTTAGGATCCTCTTTTCAATCAACATCAATTCTACGATACATATACGTAAAGCATGTAGAAATCTGGCTAGAACCAAATGGATTGGCAAACGGATGCTCACGAGTGAGGTCACGCATTCGAGCAGTCAATCCATCGACTCTAACATACAGTTTACTAGTTCAATGGTCAACAAAATCCACGATATTGTGTTGGACGATCGCCGGGTCAAGGTTCGTGAGATAGGTGAGATTATAGCAATTTCAAATGATGAATCCTGCATGACCATTTGGGCATGAAAAAATGATCGGCAAAATGGGTGCCGCATTTGCTGACAGTGGACCAAAAACGGATTCGGATAAAGATTTCAAAACAGAATTTGGAGCTCTTCGAGTGCAATTCAAGTGAATTTTTGCCGCATTTTGTAATAGTTGATGAATCTCAAAACAGGGGACTTCTGCAGGCGAACGTGCTCTAAAAAAGGCAAAAACGGTTTCGTCGACCGGAAAAGTCATGGCAACGGTTTTCTGGGATTTCCACGGCGTAATCTTCATTGACTATTTGGAAAAGGAGAAAACGATCACCGGACATTACTATGCCAATTTATTAGATAAATTTGATGCAGAATTGATAGAAAAATGGCCCCATTTGGAGAAGAAAAATGTTCTGCTTCATCACGATAATGCACCTGCTCATTCATCCGCAGTAGCAATAGCAAAATTGTTTCAATTGCGATATGAACTGCTTCCTCATCCACCCTATTCTCCAGATTTGAAACATTTTCTATAAATACAATTTAGAACAAGAGTGACGCGGATACATTAAACGTCCGGGTGGCTCCTGAACGGAATCTGACCACGAATCTCAACAACTCTTGATGGAAACTCACTATTCCGACTGCAGAGATCTAGTAAACTTGGAATACGGAATCCATAGCTAGATCGGGTGAAGCCGATAACTACACAAATGATATTATTACAGAGCACAAAATAGCACAGTTATATCGTTCAAATCCTATAAATCTGCAGGACCAGATAATATTATTCCAGCTATGCTTCAACATGCTCTATACACAATCATGCCCTGGATAAAGATTATATTCATAAGCTGCTTAAAGATTGGATACATATCAGTCAGCTGGAGAGAGGTGAAAGTGGTATTCATTCCCAAACCGCAAAAGCTTATAGACTAATTAGTCTCTCCTCCTTTTGAAAGCACTGAAACAATTAATTGAAATGGGAGAGGCTTACTTAATGAACATAACTTATGTAACACCCAATACGCTTAGTTTAAAGGTAGATCTGTGGAGACAGCTTTACATGTAGTCGTATCAAATATTGAGTAAAGCCTTCACTACAAATAATACACTCGAGTTGCATTTTTGGACATAGAAGGAGGCTTTAATAACGTGAAAACTGACTCTATTAAAGAGGCTGTACAATGCTTAACAGAAGATTTATCAATTCAAGGTAGGCGAGGGCTCAATAAAGAAAACAGTTAGGAGGGAAACTCCAAAGGGAGAAGTCATATCACCTCTCTTGAGGTTACTTGTCGTTAACACAATTCTGAAGACTTTAAGAACAAAGGTATAAAGATTGTAGCATACGCAGATGACATAGCATTTCTGTGAAATGACAACTACTTACCAACCACCAGCGGTATTATGGAATTGGCATCAACAATATCTCCTCATGGGCGGAATCAAAGGTCTACAAGTCAACCCAAAGAAGACCGAACTGATTCTATTCACCAGAAGAAGAAAAAGGGAAACTCTCCAACGAAGCTAATAATTTTGAAACCATTTTCGAATCAAAACTTACTTGGAAGTGGAGCACACAGAAATGTATGAAAGAGCACTATATACGTTCTATGCATGCAAGAAAATCTTCGGTAAACGTTGGTGAATACGACCGCATATAATCAATTGGATGTATACAGCGATCATTATACACATACTTACCTATGGAGCACTAGAAAGATGGAAAAAATAAGCATTGGTTACAACGACTAAAATCGGCCCCATTGTTGGTGCGACTGCACTTTTTCTAAAACGGTAAACTATTTATCCGTAGATGCGATGTATCTGTGTACATAGAATTTCGAATATTTTACAGCTTACCGTTTCTTGACATGTTATTCTCTTTGTATTGCGTTTATTATTGTTTTAAGTTTGTTGAACAGTAGCTGGGAAAATTACTTAGTGCAAATTTTTCTGTGTGCCGAATGGTCGTAGAAGTTTAATTTTATTCGGTTTGCATTAAATTGAGTTGGAAAATGAGTCAGAAACGAGAAATTGTTACAATCGAAGAGAAAGCAGATATCATTTTTAGATTGGACGCTGGAGGGCAAAATAAAGACCTTGCCAAAGAGTATTCCGTTTCACAATTCACTATATCCACAATTTTAAATGATAAGGAAGAAATTAAAAAACAGTTTGAGGCAGCAAAACTTACCGTAAAAAAAGTAAAGAGTTCATTGCACACTGAGGTTGAAAAGGCTTTGCTAATATGGTTTAAGGCACAGAGAAGTTCTGGTATACCCATAAGTGGACCCATTTTGCAAGCTAAGGCAAATGACTTTGCCAAGGAGATTGGGAAGAGCGTCTTCGCGTGTTCGTCAGCATTGATACAGCGTTCCGTCAGCGTTATGGAATTGTTAATGGCAAAATAATAGGAGAGGCGAAAAGTGTTGTTTGGCCCCAACTTCGGACAAACTATACGAAACCGGTCTATTTTTCCAAATGACATCCACCAATACGCTAAAATTTAAATGTGAAAAATGCATTGGAGGCAAAATGGCTAAGGATTGGATTACTGTACTAGTAGGAGCAAACATGCGTGGTACAATAAAGGAGAAGCTTCTAGTTGTGGGTAAATCAAGAAACCCAAGGTGCTTTAAGAATATAAAAAAAGCTTCCAGTAGAATATAAGAAAGCCTGGATGATATTTTCAATTTTTGAAAAATACCTGCGAAACTAGGACCGACGACGAAAAAAGGAGAATTATACTAGTTAAGTCGACAGCCCGAAGCCAATAATAAAATTAACACGTTTGATTTAAACGAGTTATTTATTTTCTAAAAGAAAATCTATTAATAAAGAAAATATATTATGCAAATTACTTACACTAGTGGTCCTCGTGGCTCCTCATCCAGCAGAAAAATGAAAGACGGAAATTGTCCTTCTAGAACAAAGTTAACGAATGATCGTTCTCTTAACGAAATTAATGCATTTGTACAGCGGTTTCTGGATGGTGAGCCATTACAATGAGAACGTTCAGCGAGATAAAATGAACTGATAGTATAATAATTTTAATTCATAACATCTGGAATAATAATTTTAATTCGTAACACCTGAAATAATAATTTTAATTCGTAACATCCCGCCCCCCGTGAATCGACCCAAGCGATTCACTCACTTGCTTTTCACGTACATCGAGAACGGCTAATTTGGATGCCGGCCTCTTCAATACTCCCGATTTAGTTTTAACTTCGGCGGATCGAACCTGTCCATCGGTTGCTGAAATCGTCCTCACAACTATTCCACGCTTCCATTCACCTCTACTCTCATTTTCGTCACAAATCAGAACGCAGTCCCCAACCCGTATAGGCTCAACCCTTTTATGCCACTTGGTACGTCGTGTGAGTGTCGGAAGATATTCTTGAACCCATCTTCTCCAAAAAAAAAACTGTTTTAACTGCTGAAGTATATGCCACTGTTTTCGTAGGCACACATTTTCATCAACAGCTGGCGTTTGTATATAATTGGGGCAACCTAATAAAAAGTGGTTAGGAGTGAGGGGCTCACTTTCGTAACTCTCAATCGGCAGATGCGTAAGAGCGAATTGATCAAATTCTCTGCTTCCATGATCAAACTATAAAAAACGTCTAGCTGCGGGATTCTTACCTTAAGCGTAAAAAGAAGAACCCTCTTCACACACCTGATAAGCCTTTCCCAAACTCCGCCAGCAGATGGATTTCCCGGTCTATTAAACAACCATTCGACACCACGCTTATCGCATTCTGTTTTCATACTGCTATCGATAACTACCGATTCCTGCTTTCTAGTCCCAATAAAATTTGTTCCGCAGTCACTACGAATTCTCACGGGAACGCCACGCCGATTCACGAAATTGCGAAGACATAGGATTACCGAGTCGCTTGAAAGGTCTCTTGCAATTTCCATATGGATCGCTCTTACCGTCAAGCACGTAAAAATTGCCATCCATCTTTTTTCCGTTCTGCGACCTATTGATACCTGCACGGGACCAAAGTAGTCTAAGCCTGTATAAGAAAAAGAACGAACGAATGGTATGAGACGGTCCACGGGCAATTGACCCATCTGAGGTTGTTCTGGAACAACAGATAATTTTTTTACAAAGTTGACAGTTATATTTCACAGATTTGACTAACTGACGAAGGCTTGGTATCCAATATTTTGCTCGAATTGCGCAAATTATAGCTTCTTGGTTCTGGTGACGGTACATTTCATGGTATTGTCTAACAAGCAGTCTAGTAAGAAGATGATCTTTTGGCAAGATAATTGGTCTTTTGGCATTGTAAGAAAGGTAAATGGCATTCTCAACTCGACCGGCTACCCTGAGAACTTTACTCTCGTCTAGAACAGGCGTAAGCTTATAAATTGAGCTAGTTTTTGGGATTGTCTGGTTTTTGGAAAGAAGATGCACTTCGATGGGATAAGCCACCTTTTGAACTAATCGGCAAAGCACTAATTCCGCGCTTATTATGTTTTCACTAACAGAATCTAACGGCAACTTTTCCGAATTCGGAGACCTTTTGAGTAAAACAGAGTTTTTAAATAGACTTACAGCACGAAGTACGCGAGAAACGACTCTTAATAGTTTGTAATAATTCGAAAACCTTTCCAACTGAATAAGCGATACATGTTGATGCATCGTTAAAATGAAAAATTGGCATTGTCAGACTTAGTGCCTGACTGTCTAATATCTGTTTTGGCATTTGGCCAAATTTTAGGATAAAACAGAACCTATCACTTTTAGGATCCGTATTCCCGCAGTTTATATTCTTCGGTTTCATAGCCTCAGTTGAGGTGCAGTCTACAGCCTTGAGAAAATGAGACGAGTTCGAAACAAACCCCCTTAACTCAAACCCAGCACGGCTGTGAATCTCAACGACGTTTTTTGAAACCTGAATCGCATCTTCTATAGTATCGAAGCTGTCGACGTAGTCGTCGACATAGTGGCGGTCGACTATTGCCGTATAGGCGCGCGGATGAACATCCTTGTAGGCACTGACATTTAAGTTTTTTATAAACTGTGCTGAACACGGCGAACACTTTGACCCGAAAATCATGGAAGACATAACAAATGTTTCTGGCGGTTTGGACAAATCTCCATCTCTCCACAAAAATCTCTGTGAATTTTGGTTTTTGTTTCTAATTCTAACTCGAAGGAACATTTCCCGAACATCCGCACATAACCCAACTTTACGCAGCCTAAAACCGAATAAGATTGCCAAGAGAGATTTTGGTTGGTATATCTCAGGGCCCTTTAGTAGCATTAAGTTAAGAGACATACCGTCCATTTGGGCGGCGGCGTCAAATACAAGGCGTAATTTATTCCCTTTGTTCACATTACAAACGGCAAAATGTAGAAAATACCATGAACGATCTGTCCTAGAACTTTCCTGAGGCAACAGTTTTCTAATATAACCTTTTTCTAAGTATTCATTCAATTTGGACCTATACCATTCCGAGAATTTTGGATCCTTAGACATACGTCGCTCTACAGTATAAAGGCGTTTTAACGCCATGCTATAACTATCTACAAACTTCACGTCATCTTTTTTCCACAAAAGGCCCGTTTCGTACCGATCTTTTATTCTGTTTGTTGTTATATAATAACACTTTCGACGGCTTAATGTCTTAATGTCTTTTTCCATTGCAAAGTATTCTGCTACCTATTTATTCAAGTCTTCCAGATTGTTATCATGACAATCAATGAAACTAATGACGGCATCTAAATGATTATCCTCATCTCATCCGAATAATACCCAACCTAATTTTGTATTATGGGCGGCAAATCCCCTACTGATATTAAGAATTCTGGTTGGCCGTACCAAACCCGTATGTGGTATACCTATTAAAAGCTGAGGTACTGCGTCTATATAATCGTCAACACCAATTTTTCTTATCTCGGGATATTGCTCATGAAATTTCTTCAGATTAAGACTCTGTGATGGAAGCATTAAATTTTTCGTTGTCCGGATATTTTTCATCTGGTATTTTACAGCACCACTATCCACACCTGAAATCTCACAATTCACTGGTGGTTTGATCGCTTATCCATTTCAGAGACAGAAAATCAGATGGTCCTCTTAAACCAATTGAGCGAGCAACACCTTCATCTAACAGAGATGCTATCACCTCACATGTACCCTCAGGTCCAAATATTCTAACCGGCAAAAATTTAAATAGAGTTTTATCGCAGCACTCAAAATTATTTTGAATGGCACTGACGAGTGACCTTTCAAATTTCCTTTCGACAACGGGAACCGAAGCACCTGTACTGGAGCCCATGCTAGTATTTTTATTTGCCTTCAAGTCATGAAGAAGGCGATTATGACGCATACGCCAATTGGCAATCCCACACTCGCGTCGATACTGGCATTGTGTGCCCTGGGCGTAAACAACAAAAACAAACGCGATTGTCCTTCACTAGTTTCCACCTACTATCGACAGCTAGTCCCTTAAATTTTGAACACTGATACAGCTGGTGATCGCCTCTACAAGCAGGGCAAATGTTCCTCTTTGGATATTCTTCATCGACGGCGCAGATAACATTCACATTTGTCGATCTCTATTTGGGGCCTACAGACGCTTCAGTGGCAATAGCAATATACCTAGCAACTTCCTGCAGCCATTTGTTAAAATCTTGTACGGTTGCAACGAAAACGAATATCTGGCCCAATCTTCTCGTTTGTTTAGTAGCAGCTTGCCCACAAGTTCGTCGATCAGAGTCGGATTAGATAAATGAGCAGTTGCTGAAACACTTTCGAGAAAAACTGTGAGATTCGTAACCAGAATACTAAAATTCACTACTTTCGAAACCTTCGAACTATGAATTGATGGAAACGAACGTACTTTTGCCAATTGACTTCGTATTAGGATATCAGGGCGACCAAAATGAAATTCTAAAGTTCTAATTACTGCCTCAATATTTTTTGGATTAATGAGAGACCCTGTACTGTTCGTCTAGCTTCCCCTTTCAATGCTTTATGAAGGCACGTTAATTTCTCTACCTCGGTGTAGCGATGTTCCGCAGTAGTTTCTCTATATGCTACTAAGAACATCGGCCATTGTTCTGGCATATCCTCAAATTCAGGTAAATCCTGGCATTTGCGAATAGGCGACAACGGTGACGCGGAAAATGAATAATTCTGATCGAATGAATTGTATACATGTGGCAAAGGTGGCACCGAACGGGGCAAAGGAACTGATTCGGAATTAAAATTACTGTGCAACATACCTGGAAAATATCCATATGACGTGGGGCTGGTGGAAGCCGGCGTGGACGTAGCAATTGACGAACTTCCAGCAAAATTGATAGCAGTGGCTGACGGTGGGCGGGATGAACACTCAGTGAAGGGAACTGTGAAGGTAACATCTTTGGCACTCTTGTGTGCATTGGCTCCGGTTCTAGAAGTGCTGCTGGCAACTATGTCTCCATATGAAAAGACGTTGCTATTACTGTTGACTTCGGCAGTAGAACGATCTTCTTCGGCGGCATAACTGGTTTTAAGTTCGGCAATTTGTTGCTTAAGGAATGCGATGATGTTCCTTTGCTCTGATTGATCTCCTCCGGATTGATGTTCTTGTCCTTGTTGTGGTGGGCACTGAAAAGCGAATTCTGTTGGCGACATTAGAGGAGGCAGCGATGACTTGTTCTCTAGCATTGGCGTGGTGGCAACAACTTGGCTTGTTGTAATAAATCCGTCGATATTGACGGTGGCGGCTATAGGTGTATTGGTATTGGTGACAGAAACGACGGATTTGTCGGCACTGGCTGTGACCACGACAAAATGGTCGATATTGGCCATAGTGGTGGCTAGTTCGTCGGCGTTGGCTGTGGTCACGATGGGGCAATTAATACTGGCACTGGCGGATGCAATCGGATTGTCAGCACTGACTGTGCAAGCGGCAGGTAGGTCACCGCAAGCGGTGGACATAACGGAGTACCTTACACTGGCTGTGTCTAAGTTTGGTTCTCCGGCGTTAAAAGTGGTTCTGGCTGGGGTTACGATAGGGCAATTAATACTGGCACTGGCGGCAGGTAGGTCACTACAAGCGGTGGACACAACGGAGTACTTTTTAGGTTTGGTTCTCCGGCGTAAAACGTGGTTGGAAATTGTGATGGCGAACTCGTTGACGATGGCGACAGTCGATTTGTCTGGCTTCTCAGTTTCGGCGGCATGAGAAAAATAGATAAGCTGGCTTCTCAATTTCGGCGGCAAAAGGAAAATAATGCGCTGGCTTCTCAATTCCGGCGGCAAGAGGAAGTAATAAGCTGGTTTCTCAATATCGGCGGCAAATGAAAAATAATAAACTGGCTTCTCAATTTCGGCGGCAAGAGAAAAATAATAAATTTATCAATTCCGGCGGCAAGAGTAAAATAAATAAGCTGTACTGGATAAGTCGACAGCCCGAGGCCAATAATAAAATTAACACGTTTGATTTAAACGAGTTATTTATTTTATAAAAGAAAATCCATTAATAAAGAAAATATATTATGCAAATTACTTACACTCGTGGTCCTCGTGGCTCCTCATCCAGCAGAAAAATGAAAGACGGAAATTGTCCTTCTAGAACAAAGTTAACGAATGATCGTTCTCTTAACGAAATTAATGCATTTGTACAGCGGTTTCTGGATGGTGAGCCATTACAATGAGAACGTTCAGCGAGATAAAATGAACTGATAGTATAATAATTTTAATTCATAATATCTGGAATAATAATCTTAATTCGTAACATCTGAAATAATAATTTTAATCCATAACAAGAATAAAAAAATTATATTACTTGTGGATAATTGTCCTGCACATCCAGCAGTGGAAGGCTTGCAAGCCGTATCTACGACTTGGATTCCTTCCACCAAACACTACCTCTGTGCTCCAACCAATAGACCAAGGAATTGTTAGATCCCTTAAAGCCAATTACAGAAAGTTTCAAGTGCTAGACCTTATTAAAAATATTGAACATCGACGCGACATAAATTTACTGGAAGCGATTTTACTCATTTCAAAAGTTTGGCAAGGGTCACTAGTGCAACTATTACAAACTGTTTTATACATTCGGGATTGAAAAATGCTCAAACAAGAGAAGATTTTGAGGAAGAGGATGAATGGCCCTTAAATAAGTGGATTTAAAATACTGCATCTATTGAAAATGAACTCCCATGTTCGTTTGATGATTTACTGCAAGTTGACAAGCAAGAATGTAACTGATTTTAATATTTTCTCGATCAAAACATACCATTTTTTTTTTTTAATTTTATTTTACAAACAGTATTTTTTCAGCCAACAATCGAAGATACTCTGAATTCTGTACGCACTTTAAAAACATTATTTTTATTAAATGATACAAATTATGAAAAAAAAAATATGGGTCATTACTTAAAGAAAAATTAATTAACCTTAATATCGGTTACAGTGACCTATCGCTTATAACTACCACATTCTTCGGTCCCTTGAAGGCCGTTATACATATACCACCATATATATATATATATGTATATACATGCATGCACATATATATTTAACAGAAACACAAAATTTATCACGGAGCATTTTT
Source organism: Pocota personata (assembly GCA_963082735.1). Classification (NCBI taxonomy): domain Eukaryota; kingdom Metazoa; phylum Arthropoda; class Insecta; order Diptera; family Syrphidae; genus Pocota; species Pocota personata. The sequence goes on from OY720431.1 coordinate 92,581,509, forward strand.
TGATAATTTTCATATAAAATACTCCAATTAACTGAAACTTCGCTTAATTGAAACCCGCTTAACTGAAAAACTGAAAAAGGCCGTTATATATCTACGAGTATAATATATATATATATATATATATATATATATATATATATATATATATATATATAGTCGACTCCGCTTATCCGAACTCCGCTTTACTGGAAAAATCGATTAACTGAAACACAAAATTTATCACGGAGCATTTTTTAATAATTTTCATATAAAATACTCCGCTTAACTGAAACCCGCTTAACTAACAAACCCGGTTAACTGAAAGAATTATTATGTCAAAAATAAATAATGCTAGTCATTCAGCTTCGCATAACTGAAAAAAAGTCACCATTGGTAAATTTTTTTTATTTCTGTCTATCAGTTCTGACAGCATAATATAATGTTTGTTTACGTTTTCTCTTTCGGCTTCAGTGTTCAAATGTTTTATTGAATTGCATTATATTGTGACAAAATCTGCAGAAAAGTCGGCACAAAAAGATGTGGAAAAGGAAATTCTGAATTTGTATGTTTATAAAAATTATTTCAGGCATCTGGATCTGGGAAGAAAGAAAGTTTACATTTCAAAAGAAGCTTCAAATTTTGAAGAAGATTGAAGCGGGAGAGTCAAGAAAACACATTTGTACAGAGTTCGGCGGCAGTGCACCAACTTTAACAAGAATAGTAAATAGTAGAGATTCTATTCGCAACGTGGCCACACAAAACCAAAATTTATTAAGGAAACGGATGCGAGGAGGTGCTTATAAAAATGTGGAAAAGGCGCTATCGGTTTGGTTCAAGGAAATGTGATGGAAAAGCAAAAGTATTTTCCATTCTGCTGAATGTTGATTTTGTACCATCCGATGGTTGACTGGAGCGCTGGAAACATAGAGAAAACATTCATTTTAAGAATGTTCGGCGGATGTGAACGGTGCTAACGAATGGTTGGGTAACATTTTGCCAATATATCTTGAAGAATATGGTGAGGACGATATTTACAATGCGGATAAGTCCACTTTAATGTTTAAAGCTTTACCCACCGGAACATTGGCAAACAGATCAGAAAAACCTTCAGCAAGCAAATGCAATAAAGGCCGAATTACGATTCTTTTTGTTACAAATTCAACCGGTAGCGACAAAATGATTTTCTGTATAGGGAAATCTCAAAACACTAGGTGCTTTCGTAACTCTATAGTCCCTGTAAAATATTTTGACAACACAAAGACTTGGATGACTCGGTCAATCTGGAGTGAGATCATGGAAGAATTAAATGCAAAATTTAGAACGAACAGTAAAAAGTATTGGTTTTGGTTGACAATGCGGCATGTCACAAATTAGATAACGATACTGTATTACGCAACATAAAAATAGAATTTCTGCCTCCAAGTACAACTTCCCTCATCCAACCCTTGGATCAAGGTATAATCCGTTGTTTTAAGTCACACTACCGAATGTGCATAGTACGACGACAAATCCTTCATTTAGATGGTGGACGAACTTTATTGGATTTTTCCAAAAAAGTGGACTTGATCGCAGCTTTGAAAATGGTCAAAAGAGTCTAGTGGATGGCGAATTGATTCTCTTGCGGATTTTGATGCAGATTTACCTTGTTTCGGGGACATGTCCGATGCAGATGTAATAAACGAAGTAACACATTCATTCAACAATTATCCAGATGAGCCGATTCTGACAGCGAAGTATTAATCGCAGTTCCTAAAAAACCAACAGTGAATGAGGCATTTAATGTTCTTGGTATTTTAAAGGAATTTTTTTTAGGAAATTGCAGTCTCTGATACGATTGAAGATCTTGAGGACAAAATGTCTTTTCACAATATGCAGAATCGCAAACTAATGAAGATCGATGACTTCTATAACCCATGCAACTAAAGATTTGATGCAATATATGTACATACGAGTATGTACATACAAACATAAATTTTCTAATGTTACCTGTGAATTAGTACAAAAATACTTAATTTTAATTTGTATGTTTTTTTTATTAACGTTTTCTGCAGTTATTTTAGTTTTGAGTTACCTATGTTTAATGTACTACCCGGTTATCTACACGTACGGCTTAAGAGAAACCACAATAGGATACCCAATCCAATAGCCGTCTGTTTATATAGTATATGTATAATCAATAAGCTTAAACTAGTTCACACGATAATATATCCGCTTGCGATGGCGGTCACTTATCAACTGACGATGGACCACGCTCGATTCATGGTGCGCTCACCGTACTCTCTGATGAGCCTGCTGAAGTTCGCCACATTTAATAAAATATTTATTATAACTTTTATTTAAAATGCTGATTTTCAGATAGCGTAAGTGAAATTGTTTTTCCGCTATCCGAACGCCGGTTAAGTTTAACATTTTTTCAGTTATCCGAAGTTGGCATAAGTGAAAATACCGCTTAAATGAAAAAAAAATTGTGACAAATTGCCGTTTCAGTTAAGCGGAATCGACTGTATATATATATATATATATATATCTATACATACATATTAGCGCTAACAACAAAATGCAGAGCTTTGCCTAACTTCTCGCATCCACTCGTGCTATGCGCCTCACGAATGGTTGGGACCTACAGTTTTATGCCGCTTCCGAAGGGCAACCCCGATGGTTATTTTCATCTCTTCACTAAGAATACTATTAACCTTAACCTTTTGTGATCTCCCTCTTAAGTATGATGCAAGCCAATCGTGTATAGAACCCCTAAAACTAGCTTTGTATTGATTGTCCAACAAAATATTATGATTGACGATATCAAAAGTTTTGGTCATGTCAATAAATAAGGTTATTACACTATTGCCATTATTAAAACCATCATATATTTAGCTGCACAATTTTAATATGGCATCCTCAGTATATCGGCCTCACGAAATCCAAACTGTTCGGTGCTAAAATACTTATATCTGTTTAGAAAAGATGTAAATCGATTTTTCATAATTTTTTCAAATAGTTTCGAGAATGTTGAAAGTAAAGAGATGGGATCTGTATTGGCTCATGAGTTTTGGATTACCTTTTTTGAATACAGGTATAATTTCATCAATTTTTAACGTACAGGGCAAAATGCCACAGTTTACACTCAATATATGGAGTAATTCGCTTAAGAAGAAGATTTGTGACACCATTAGATATACAGGAACATTTATTGTCGAGACTGTTTATTCGCTTATAAATTTCAAGTGCGGTTACAGGCTCAAAAATAAAACTATTATTTAGGGAGACGTCATCAATTAAGTCCGGATATAGGTCGCACATGCAATTACTTTTAGGGGCACAAGGTTTCAAATTAACAGCAACAGAAACGAAATAATTGTTAAAGTTTTAACAATATCTTTCGTGTTTGAAACTAAAGTATTTTCAACTTCGATTTCGAGAAGACTATCTCTACTCTTTTCTCTGTTTAGGATGCTGTTTATAACTCTCCACTCCTTTTTGATATTTCCTTTACACTTCTTAAACTTATAAGAATAAGATTTATCTCGTCTTTCCTGTACTTGCTTTTTCACCTTTTAACTTAACTTGATATATTCTTGTTTAAGTCTCATGTCATGAGAATGAAGTCGACAATTCTTCCTTAAAAGGGTCTTCTGTTGTATTATTTTGAGTAGGCCCACACTAATCCACGGTCTAAGTCGCTTTAATTTAGAACCATTTGGTGTATCACCCAGAGTCTTTGTGCAGCTTTGATGTAGCTTTGTAAGACTGTCAAAAAGGTGTCGTAAGCTAGCGAAGGATGATTTAGTTGTTCATAGTTTATTTTTTGTTTAATAGGGAAGGGTATATAGTTACTATCTTCTTTAAGTTGAAGTGCTCCGTGCTAAAATGTATCATACAATGATCAGGGATTTTGTAGTCTAATACCTCACTAGATATCTTGTGTAAAGAATTTGTATGCAGTCTTACGAAAACGTGGTCGATGCAAGTTTGAGTGTTTTTTGTAATGCGAGTTGGTTCATTGATTATGGACCCTAATCCATAAGATGACATCAAAACCAAGTAATTATCAGAGTCACCAGTACTTTTTAATATATCAATATTTATAGGAGACCTATTATTAACAAGTTCTTGGTTTTTTTATTATTTAGAAGTTCACTCATTTGCTCTAGAAAGATGCTAAAATTTACTTCTTGCAAGCAGTATATGAAAAAAATTATAAAGGTCTCGTTACTTGGATTGCAATTTATTTGAACAATATCAGCACTACTTCTACTACTATCTACAGACAAAGATACAGTCAACAAAGAACAAACAGAAAATGCGAAAAATAATAATAATGTAAAACTAACAAACCTTCACCCAATTTATGTCCATGGTGTAAAATGAATAAAGACACTGAACATCCTAAACGCAATTGCTAAAAATAGTTTCGAACTAAAAGTACTAAACTATAACGAAATTTGAATTCAACCGACCGATTCCATAATATATACATCGATTGTTAAAATGCTTTGTTAAAGAAATACGAATTACTATACTTTCAAGCCAAAGGAAGAACGAGGTTTTAAAGTAGTACTGCGCAACATGCACCAATAAGCAGAACAAGAAGAAATTAGAAACGATCTCGAAGGACTGGGCCACAAAGTTCTTAATATACATATATAACATTCAACATATAGTAACAAAAAATACGAATTACTATACTTTCAAGCCAAAGGAAGAACAAGGTTTCAAAATAGTACTGCGTAACATGCACCAATAAGCAGAACAAAAAGAAATTAGAAATGATCTCGAAGGACTGAGCCACAAAGTTCTTAATATATGTATATAACATTCAACATATAGTAACAAAAAAGACTCCCCCACTATTTTTCATAGAGCTAGCAAATTGCGAAATTAATAAAAACATATACATACATATATCATTTCTACACTCATAAACTGTAAAATTTTTTTTGAGATCCCTCACCAGAAAAGAATCATTTCACAATGCAGTAACTGCCAACAATACGGACATACAAAGAACTACTGCATGAGGGATCCAATATGTTTCAAATGTGCTGGTAGACACAAAACAATAGACTGTCAATTGACAACAAAGGATAACAACAATAAATGTGTGCTGTGTGGATGAAACCACACAGCAAACTATAAAAGATGCGAAATTTACAAAACTCTGAAATTACAGCGTTACCCACCGCTACGCAAAAAAGAACAAAGAAATCAAGAACCTTAACTGAACGAAGAACTAAGGCGAAATCGAGTACAAAAACAAAAATCAAAACAAAATTAAGAACCAAACCCTTCTATTCCTAAAACGGATTTAAATTACGCCGATGCTCTCAAAGTCTCTGAGCGCATACCCCAATCATAACAAAACAACCAAACTGAAGAGGCAACATCTGCTCCCAAAATCCAAACCCTAAATAATCAAGACTAAACCAACGACAATACAGAACTTAAATAAATGATGAAAATCGCATTTTGGAACCCAAACGGACTAAGCAGACACCATCTTGAACTTAAACAATTTATCAACGACAAAAATGTACACATAATAATTGTAAGCACACATAAAAAATGAGCCGCACTTAACTGAAAAAAGCTATCTAAAAATCCCTGGACATAACATCTACCTTACTAATCACCCTTACTACGTTTATATGCATACTTGAAGCCAGGTTCAACCCGGCTTGAGATTCATATAAACGCAGATCGAGTTAAAATGGGATTGACTCAACTCGACTCAGCGAACAGAGCTGGATCGAATTAGAAAAATGCATGTATACCTGGGTTGAGGGGTTGAACTGACATGTTGTCTCTATGTGTGTGCGATTTCAGATAACGAATCTAACACAACAGAACACTAACACAATCAAAAGCAGAATGTCTGCTATACTTATCTGTCAGTTCAACCACGTTTGAATTTTTCAATATTTCGACTCGGTGTGTAGAAATACTCAGATCGAAATCTCAACTCGATCCCAACTTGATCCCTCGATTCTGCATATAAACGTGGTACCTGATGTAACAGCACATGGAAGTACATCGATCATTATAAAAAACAAAATAAAATATACAGAGCTACAAAAATATAAAACGGAACCTATTCAATCCACAACCATCAAAATTGAAGATAATAACAGACCACTACTAATTTTTGCCCTCTACTGCCCACCTAAACACATAATTTCTACAAAATGATATAATAGCGACATAGAAACACTAGGAGAAAGATTCATAGCTTCAGGAGATTTTAATGCAAAACACACGGACTGGGGATCAAGACTTACAAACAAAAAAGGGAACAATCTGATAGATGCCCTAAAAAGTAATAACTGTAGATTCTTAAGCAATGAAGAACCAACCTACTGGCCAACTAACCCCAAGAAAAAACCAGACTTACTCAAAATAAAATCTTGTTTCGAACTATCTTCCGACCATTCATAATAGAGTACATACTCAAGCAACATTATGACCAACAATGAACGACCAAAACTGCATAACAAAAAAAAACCAAACTGGGATGCATTTTAGGAGTTCCCTGATCTAAGACCACAAATCCAAGTTTCTCTTAAATTACTAACGGATATTGAAAAAGCCTTTATTTACTTCAACGACATGGTCAACGAGGCTGCCTACCGGACAACACCAGAAATGGAGCAAAAAATATACGAGAATTATACACCAGACTTTATAAAAAACAAATCAAAGTAAAAGGAAACTAAGGAAAATTTGGCAAATGACAAGATCACCAGCAGATAAGCAAAAATTCAACAAAGCAATAACAGATTTAAAAAAAAACACTAAAACAACATCAGAACATTTTTGGAATACCTTTTTCAATGACGTCAGCAATTCCCGTATCCCACAAATGAACAGAAAGATGACACCCAATACACCAATCAGAAAAATGACAATAAATGAAATTAAAAACTGTATTACAAAGAAAGTGAACCACAAAAATGCTGTTGGATATGTCCTTATGACTCTCCTGTCAACTAAGTACTTGAGAAACTGCCCAAAAAAGCACTTGAATATCTACAAAACGTATATAACGCGGTGTTAATATTTCATCACTTTCCTAAGGTGTGGAAAGTTGCAGAAGTTGTAGCGATACCCAAGCCAGCAAAAGATACAACGAAAACGATATCTTAGAGACCTGGCCTACTAACAGAGCTATCAAAACTTTTTGAAAGACTATTATGTGACCGCATGAAATCTATCTTGACAAGCCCCCGATCACCAGTTCGGATTCAGACGACAACATTCGACGATTCTGAATTTGCTGAGTAACCAATCAAACTGCAACCTAGAAAAGAAAAGATTCTGCATCGGGGTGTTTCTCGACGTCTCCAAAGCTTTTGACTCCGGACTACTTAAAAAATTAGAGCAAATTCTCTCAATTGACTGCTACTTTTTAATTAAAAGTTACATAAAGGACCGGTATATCTATGTGAAGTACAGAGACGAATGCTCAGATCTCTATACGACTGGAGCTAGGGTTCCACAAGGCAGTGTATTGGGACCATTAATAAACAACTTATTTACCAGCGATATTCCCCTTCCAAGTCAGACAATATCAATGATCGTACCTTTGCTGACAATGCAATACTACTCTACTCGAACAAAAGCTTACGTACAGCGAGCATCGCACTCCAAAAAATCCTAAACAAAACCATGAAATGATTTGACGACTGGCGAATGAAAGTAAACGATGAAAAGAACAGTACAGGTAATATTTGCAATAAGGACTAACTGTTGTGAATATTAGGTTTAAGTTTTAATGGCTCAGCGGTATGACTTAACAACAAAAAGATCTGTATCGATGCAATAGCGAAATACCTGGGAATGTAGGAATATTGATAGCAAGCTATATGGAAGCACCACATACAGCAAAAACGTAACCAAATAAAGAACAAATTCAGACAACTATACTTACGCAAAGACTCGTCATTGTCAATTAATGACAAAATACAATATAAACTTTGGGGTACAGCAAAAAAATGTAACATAAAAATAATACAAAGACAACAATCAAAGATCTTAAGAACGATAGTTAACGCCGAATGGTACATACCTAACTCAGACATACACAGTGATTTTCAAATTCCTACGGTTGAAGAAGAAATAACCAAAACAAGCGATACGCACTTACAATAATGACATCAATACCATGCACATGTCAAAGGGGGTATGAATACCCTTATACTAATTTTTTTTTGGGACACGGGCGTGTTGTGGAAAGGGGGAGAGACAGAGATGACGACAGATTGGTGTAGTTGATTTGAAATTTAGGTGGTATTAAGTTTCAGTGAACTCCAAGGGTGGCATCCAGATAACTGGGGAGTATTTTTGTTTTGCTGTTGTCGTTGCTTATAATTCACAGTATTTTCACCCGTCCTCCTGATATCATCATCAATTTGCATTTTAGCTATACGACCACCCTACTGCCAGTGTTATGCCTTTGCAGTAGAGTTGACATAAGCTTTCGCAATTGATTGACTTTTGTATTTATTTCATAAATAGATGATTCTTGACATAAGGATTCGAACCGTGAACCTGAGACGTGACAAGCGATGATGTTACCACTACACCATGGCCATCCTAAATGTAAATTATGTAGATATGTATAGCAAGTCAAATCTAATTGTATCCTGTAACTTCATTATAACAAATGTACCTAGTGTCATCTAGACAGATGTATGAACTTATAATATGGGAATAATAAAAAAAAAAAAAAAAAATGGGGCACATTTCTCGTGCTAAATAAATTAAGAAAATGTTGCCGGACGGATCCTTCACGATAAAAGAATAGGATCACGTCAAAAACTTACCATTAGCCGATCCATCATACAACAAACAAATGTATACATGCTGATTGGAGCAGATATTTACTAAAAAAATTTATTGAAGAAGAATTGATTAAAAATAATCGTGGTACACCAGTGGCTCAAATACGTAGCTAGGATGGATAACTTCCGAAAGTTTTCAATATTGAATGTGGAGATAAATGACCAATTAAAACAATTTTTTTTTGGGAGACAGGATAAATCTAAGAAGTAAAAGTCTGTTTTACAAAAAAACACGCAAAAGTATTGGGACAGGAATATAGATACTTCCGTTTGAGAAAGATGCAGCAAAGGTACTTCAGTCAAGAGTTAGGGCATTTGCATGTATTTTCCAGACTGAGACGAAATTTATGAAGAACAAAAAACTACACGAAGACTAGAAAAGGTTGATGATAAAATGTTTGGATCTCGAGCACATGAACTGGGCAATACAAAAGTTGAGAAAACGAACAAAGTTTATTAAGTACCACTCCAGGTTTTCAATGCATACTTCAGAGAGAGCATCCACCAGACAAAATAAAGAAATATCGGTTGACAACAATGCCGTATGGTACATCGTCAGCACCATACTTGTAACAACTGGCATCTCATGAAGAACACAAGTGAGCGATAGCAGCAAAAGTCAGGACTACTATGTTGACGATCTCCTTTCCGGCGGAGATACAATAGGGGCAACAAAAGGTGCAGAAAAGCAAGTAGTGCAACTAATGGAAAACGGAGGATTTAAACTTCGACAATGGTCATCGAAATCCTGCCCGAAGGCATACATATTGCAAGGTAGGTCTAAAAAAAATTCAAAAGACCCTATTAAAACCTTGGGAATATACTGCCGACCCGAATGAGATACATTTGAATGCAAGACCAAAAGAACGGTAAGCTCTGTGATCCATTGTGATGGTGGATTAAGATAATAATAACGGTCGAACAACATGGGATGAGAAATTATAGATAGTTTTTGGCCTGTGTTACACCAAGTACACCATAATATCACATACAGCTTGATTGGACTATTTATCATCACCATCATATTCATCAGTATGTCAAGAAAACTAAGATATTGCAAAAGTCCATCCCAACTTACTCCGGTACCTGCTAATAGGCGGTTCGCAGTCTTGGAATTTAAACTGTAGGCCAATAGATCCGAAAGAATGTATTTACAATTGCATGTACTTAACAAATTCATCCACTTTCTTCTAACAAAAAGTCCTAGCCACAAATTATGTGGAATAGAAGATGAAATGAGTATCATACCATCCGTTCCAGACGGATTGTATTTTTCTGTATGTTTTTGTTCTTCTTTTTTTCTATTGTGTTCTTGTTTAATGCACGGTGCGCAATTCTCCTTGTGGAAAATTATTCCTTCCAATTTGTACCGGTATTAGCAAAATATCAATCAATTATCACACGTAATGCTCGCGATTAAGAATTAGCGGCAAGAAGATTTCGATCCTTCCCGGGTACAGACTATCTTCAAAAAAATTGTTAAACCAAACCTCTAAGTTCAATGACGGTATTAAATGTGTAGGGGGTTTGAACACTAGCATTGAGCGCTCATGCGAATAGTACAAATTCAGGTTCAAAAATATATAGATGAACAACTTGCGGCGTTAACTTTATATATTTGAACCTTTTTTGGCAGCTTTTTTTTATTTTTTTTAACCTTCAAAACATTTTCTTTTTGATTTTTTTCAAAATTTAACTCTCTACGGACTCAGGTCCAAATTTCAACTCTCTGCGTGTAACGTTTCGAAGGCTGTAACAGATGAACATACAGACAACTATCAGGCTTCCGGTCATACTTTCTGTTACCTTGCAAATACCGGAACCCTGAAAATATTAAGAAATAATTTCCTTATTTCCGCCGCATCGCGAGCGGAACCGCATACAAAATACACTAAATCACGCCACAATCCTTTTTTGAATTTACGCATACATGATTGTGTCCAGTTAAACCATTTCGCACAAAATAACGCTATTGTAAACAATATTATACCCAGTAACTCTGTTCCTCCTCAACCTAAAAATAATACTTCGAAATTGGAAACAAGTAAAGAAATGCGCTCAAAATCGTTAGAACTTATTTCATAAAATTTCACTCAAAAAACATGGCTCAAAGTTTATAGCGGCAGGTGATAATAACGCAAAACATGCCTACTGGGGCTCCTGTCTCATATCACCGAATATCGGAATTCTTTATTCAGTTAAGCAATGTAGATCGTCTGACTACTCGCATTGGATTATCAAGTTTTGATAAATGGATGTCCGCTCGGTTGTCATAGTTGTATAGGTTGTATACATAGAGGTGATGGACACTGGTAGCTTGCCTTATGGGTCGCTAAAATTTCGCATTTCTAGCATTGGTCTGCTACCAGTCTTCGATAAGCTTACGGATGGAGATTGGTAGTTAATGTTAAGTGAACTGCTCATCTCTGTACGCTATCGAGCAGATGAAAAGAAATTGTTGGGGCCGAACTCCAAACGTGGGTACATAACTTTAACTTTGTATCGTAGATGAAGCTGTTGCGCTGCAAAGTATCTCTTTGCTTTAAATATGAAGGTAGCTCAACTATATGGATGTTAATGTTAAATATATGGATGTGCCATATTACATCAGAGTTCACTGTGACGCCAAGAAGGTGCAAAGTTTCTTTGGGTTGGATGATTTGGCCCTCTATTTGAAGCTGTGGTACAGTAGAAAAGTTCTTTCTGGAAAAGAGTTCTTTCTGCTTTTCTCCACTGCAAGATTTTCTGCAGGTCCTCATTTAATTAGTTGATCTGGTCACATATTTCGATGTGATGTATTTACATTCACGGATATGCTGTTAGAGTAGGATTAAATTATGGTGCTGACATCAAAAAAACTAAAGATTTTGTTGTTTACTGACTGCAGAAGGTACTCTAGCGTTTACACTAAATGTATTGGATGACACACCATCGACCACAACTTGACCACAACCACAAGTATGTTATGAAGAAAATGTTCTATCCAATCGCGGAGCTATTGTCCATAGGAGGCCAGCTTGAGATGTATAGGGCAACGGCTCCTAATTCCCAGTGCTGTTCGATATCAGTCAGTTCGTGGCTCCGAGTGACTAAAGTTGTTGATTATCACTGTTGCTATTGACCAAAAAGGACGTGTGTTACTGAGATAATCTAGGAGATTGTTGAATGTTGTATTACACCTGTTTCGGAGAATGAGGAAGCTAGATTTTGATTCCTATATTGAATTGGAGCGCCATTGTCTCTAGGCTCTGTTTTTGGTAGCACTGAAATCGCTTACAATTTCTGAAATCAAAATCAATGGTCTTGTCGTTCCAACATTATTAGAAAAATAACTCGAAAGATTCTGGGACATTAAAGAAGTTTCTCGGCCAGGGCAACAAAAGACGGGTGACCAAGAATGCTAAGATTTTTATCATGAAGCGCCCAAAATTGATAAGAACAGCAGTTCTCATGCAATAGTTAAGTCTGATAATACTACGAATAAATTACGTGTAGTATTTGATGAATCGGCAAAAAACATACAAAGGAGTAAGCCTGAATCAATTGATGATGGTAGGCCCAGGCTCCAAGAGGATATTACAACTATTATAATGCGATAGAGAAATCATTCCATCGTTTTCACTGCTGACATTGAGCAAATGTATCGGCAGATACAATTTAATATTGAGCATCAAAACTATCAGCGTATCCTATTGAAAACAATCAACCAATAAAGGAGTATAAACTCACAACTGTCACATATGAAGCAGCATCAGCATTATATCTAGCCGTAAGGACCCTGCAACAGCTAACTACTGATGAACAATAAAGGTATCCAATACGAGGGTGGGGCAATAAGTCCCTCAAAAATGAAATAAGGAACACTCTTTTCGGTATAAAAACATTTTATTTTCCTTTTTAGCTCTATACACTTCATCAACGTTTCTCCAATTTTTGATGCCCTCCAAATAATACGATTTCTCGAGCCCCTCAAAATAAGCGTTTGTTTCAGCGATGACCTCTTCATTCGACCCAAATCGCTTACCTCCGAGCCATTTCTTCATGTTTGGAAACAAGTAATAGTCGCAGGGGGCTAAATCTGGGGAATATTTCACTCGCCGATCGTCCATTATCAAACCATGGATTTTGTCGACCATTTCTGGTGTGGAGACCTCAATTGGGCGACCAGAACGTTCGGCGTCACTTGTGCTTGAACGGCCGGCTCCGAAATTGAGTAAAACAGTAGTGAATGGTTCCAATCGATGGTGAAGTGTCCCCATAATATTTGTCAAGCTTTTGTTTGGTTTGCGTGATAGTTTTTTCTCGCAAAAAATAGTGTTTAATGAGCACTCGAAAATTCACTTTTTTCCATTTTAACGAAAATGCTATTATATATAAAAATGCTAGTATATATAAAATATAATATATATAAAATATAATATATATAAAACAAAACTATATGACAGATCTGTCTGAAAATTTGGATGCGTGCTTTTGAAAGATGATTCTTGACAAAAAAAAAAAAAAAAAATTTAAGGGGCCGACACATTTTGTGTTAATTTTTATGGACTTATTGACCCACCCTCGTAGCTCCAGAGATTGTCAAAAATTATTTATATACAGACGAAATGTGTTTTTTTTTTGTCGCTGGGAGGTGGTAATCTTTAAAAGACGAAACTGAGCGTACTCAGTAACAGTGTGGGATTTGTACCCACTATCCCCTTCTCCCTTCATCCCTTATCCCTACGGTACCGTCTTCTTAGCATTTCATCGTAGGGAGGGGTATCTGACATAGTTGTCATCTGGATTTGTGTTAGTCCCTTTGACTCTTTTCTCTCACATTCCACCATTCTAATTGGCTCAGAATGATGATTACGCGTTCGCGTGCCATTGTGGCCGCATGTATGCGCGTATCTCCGCCTGTCTTTGCGTCTGCGTAAGAAGCCCTCTGGGTTCTACTCTTTTGCTTCTTGCATTTTCTTCGCTCTCTTTTCATTCTCACTCTAGTCTCCTTTGCTCTTGGCATACATCCTTGGCACAAGAGCTCACTGAGTTCCACTTGTTTTCAGATTCTAGCATGTGATTAACTAAATTCTCCGGAGTTGATGTTTCTCCCAGTGCTGCTTGTAGTGCTTCTCTTTGTAGAAGGAAACGTGGGCAGTGAAATAAAACATGCTCCACGTTTTCGGGAGTATCACTTCACGATGGACAGGAGTGGGAGTCATCGTTCTTATACTGATATAGATATGCCCAGAAACAACCATGTCCCGTAAGCAGTTGTATTAAATAGAAGTTAACTTCACCATGTTTGCGGTTTATCCAAGTCTCTAAGGTCGGGATAAGGCGGTAAGTCCAACGGCCCTTGGAAGAAAGAGTCCAGCGTTTCTGCCACTCTATCAAACTTGTGCTTCTTCCTATAGTGTCCGGTTCCCCGTGAGTTAGTCGCTCCTCATGTCTGCACTCTAAAAACTTTTTCTGCAGTTCTTCCGCCAATATATCAATTGGGAACATTCATGCGATAACGCAGGCTGCGTGGTCCGAGGTTGCGCGAAAAGCGCTACTCACTCTTAGTGCACATAGTCGGTTTACTGCTATGATTCTTCTTTTGCATGAAGTCACTTTCATAGCTCCGGCCCAAACTGGTGATCCGTATAGGACTACGGAAGTGACTACTTTAGCTAAGAGTAGCCTTCGGCTGTATCTTGGCCATCATATATTTGGCATAATCCGCGCAATGGCGGCACCCACACGCAATGATTTGTTCCTTACGTACTCCAGATGGTTTTTAAAAGTAAGTCTTGAGTCAATCATAATGCCAAGTTACTTGATAGCTGGTTTCGAAACTATCTCATACCCACCTGCTGTGAGCGTGATAGTTTCCAGTTGCTTTCTACTGGTAATAAGTACCGCCTCTGTTTTGTATTCTGCTAGCATGAGGCCGATTGATGTTAACCACCGTCGGGCAATTGATATGGTTTCGTTGCAAATCTTAGGATTTTTGCTTCTGCTGGTATTTCAAGACGAAGGACTCCATCGTACATGAGGTTTCATAATGTTGGTCCCAGGACCGAGCCCTGAGGGACTCCTCCGGTGAATGCGTATTCTTTCACACCGCCTTCTGTTTCATAGAGCAGCACTCTTTGCTGGAAATAGTTTTTGGTGGTAGGCTGATGGATCTCCTGCGGGTTTACCTCCCTTGGGCAGTAGCACGAGTCTCTGCTTCTTCCATTGATCAGGAAAGACCCCTTGACTCAGACAGGCGTTGTAAATGTCCGCAAACAAGTCCATTCTTGTAATGGCTGGAGGAATGTATTGGAATCCCTCAGCTGACATATTCCAGTTTAAGGTACACATAATCACATCATCGAAAGAAAAACATACGAGTAGACCAACCAAACTTGCGGAAATAGCACGTCTTATTGACCCATTAGCATGGCTTGCGTCAGTTACAATTACTGCCAAGGTACGTATGCAACGGATTTGGAAGGCAGAAATTGACTAAAATGAACCATTAATAGATGTTACAGCTACAATAGTGTTGAGATCGGTTCACGCATGAACTCCCAAATGCTGAATCTATAATAATTCCAAGAGGGGACAGAACCAACAAAACCCAAAGGATCGAATTACATGGGTTCTGTGATGCCTCTAAAGGAGCTTACGCAGCCGTTGTATATGCAAAAACCACTTAGAATAACGCAGAATATAGAACAACATTATTGACGTCAAAACTTTTCAAAGAAGTGAAGCAGATATTTGTTACACAGATCGTAAGGGTGTTCGCATAGAACTCAACAACTGCATTGTAATTTTTTAATTTTTTTTTTTATTTCTTAATTAAAATTTTACATCTTTAATTGTAATTGATTGTACATACATTTCACGAGATATAACAATACAAGAATAAGATCACTATCTTGATACTTCTTTTTGGTTTTAGTTATATATACATAAGTAATTTATGATTTTTATTTATTTATTTTTTTCTTTTATTTTTCTAGGTATTTCATCTTTGTTGTAGGTCTACAGGTCTGAGTCTATTAAGTCGTCTTCTTGTGATGGTTTGCTGATAGGGTAAAGCTTGTAGGTTATTGTTTGTGTGCGTTGACAACTTTCCTATGTGTTGTGTGCTCATATTTTTTATTTCTTCATTGATTGAAGGTATGCCAAGATCACGATGTATACTGTCATTAGATATATACCAAGGAGCATCTATAATTGTCCGAAGGATTTTGTTTTCCAGTCTTTGAATAACGGCTACATTTCATGTACTGGCGGTGCCCATATTTATATTCCATATATCCAGATTGGTTTGATTATTGTCTTGTATATTAACAGCTTGTTTTCTGTCGATAGTTTTGAACTTTTTTTCAAGAGCCAATATAGTTGTCTAAATTTGATTTTAATTTGGTTTCGTTTTTGTATTATGTGATGTTTCCATGTCAGTTTGTTGTTTATATTAATTCCTAGGTATTTGGCATAGTTGTCAATAGGAATTTGCTTATTGTTTAAATAAATGGCTTGAGGGCTAAAACTTCTTTTGGTGGTATAAATTAATTGTACTGTTTTATCTTCATTGACTTGAATTCCCCATCTGCTGAACCAGTCAACTGTTTTGTCCATTATGTCCTGTATTATGTTGGTGGCCGTTTGAAGGCAATTATGAGAGGAAAGAATGTACTGTACATAAAATAATCTCTCGGTTAAATAGCTCCTAATAAGAGGGTAGTAGTCTGGTAGCATTCGTTTCAATGTTTGTAGAAGTCCTTTATGCCAAACACTATCGAATGCTTTAGCAACGTCTATGTAAACAGCCACACAATATTTTTTCCCGTCCAGGTCGTTAAGGATCTTATTTATGAGCCTGGATGCCCAGTCGATATGCTTAGCATTAAAGTTTCTCCCTGCGATGAATCGTAAACCCAGTTTTTTGATGTAGTCTGTATATTGTGTTGTACTGATTGTGTGTTTTGGTGGACAATATACTGAAGATATTATTAGCGATCCTTGTAAATCGTCTATTTGAATTGTCGTAGATTGTATGTGTTCTGTTTTGTACTCTTGTAGTTCTATGTATTTAATACATAGAACAATAGAGTATCTTAAATCCGAGAAAGAACGGATCCAAATTCATTTCGACAGATCAAGTCAGCAGAAAATCTCGTAGACTGCACATTAAGAGATTTAACTCCAGCGCAACCTAACCATCAATACCTTTGGTGGAATGGACCAGAAAGGCTTAACAATAATATAGTACACGGGCTTGTATAATCTGAAATTGAGCAGACAATTTCGGCAACCCAGACAATTGAATCAAAAGTCGTGCTAACATCGGTGACAAATAAAGACACCATAATGGACAAATTTTCCTCTTACGCAAGGCTGATCAAAGCTATAGCCTATAGAAGAAGCAACAAGTTTGTAGTCCATTCGTTGCAATTTGATGTGTTTCCGAAGGAAATGAGATGCTTGAGTAATGGAGATAACATCCCTAAAAAGAGCAAGCTATTGTCTTTGAATCCTCATCTGGACGATAACAAAATGTTAGTTGTTGGAGGTCGTCTAGAACACATCCAAAGAAAAACATCCGTCCATTTTACTGTACAACAACGTTTTCCACCAATTGGTGGCAGAACCTGTGCACTAGACCACGCTTCATGGCTGCATCATTGAGGCAGTCATATTGGATTCATCGTGCAAAACGATTGGTCCGAAAAACTGTACGCAACTTCATCCGATGTTAGCTTAGTTAGTTATTTAGATCATTTATTTCATTAAAAAAAAATGCAAATAGATACAATTTCTTAGTCTTTTACGGTTTGGCTGATGGCCGTCAGAAATATTTATATTTATTGTTCTTGAATCGGAAGTTTATTTTTAAAAATGCTCGTCGATTATGCAGTTCCTGTAGCGTAGGGCATTCGTCGGACGTAGACAAAATCCCAGCCTTTGTCGCCATTGAGTATGCTTATCGCCTCCTCTAACTCAAGTGTACGTAATCCAAAAATATTTACGAGGAGTTCTTAAAGAATGGGACATACTTCTAGGTAGTTGTATACATCCTCTCGCTCTTTTCGGTTGCATATATTACACAGTATATTAATTTCAGGGCGGTGTGGGACATAATTAAGTGGTAGAAGTTCCCCCCTTATTTTAAATATGGTGCTCATCATGTCAGTGGATTTACCAGCTAGGAAATATGTTCCATCTCGCAAATAGAGATTTAGTCTACTATAATGTAATCAGTGCTGTGACGCTTGGGCTTCTCTTACAAATCTGTTGTACATTCAATGACCTGTTTTCTTCAGCAGGGTCTTAAACTTTTCCTTCAAAGATACTAACTGCTCATTAGGGTTAACTGCTAGATTGAAGTCACAATTAATTGCTACTTTTTCCCACTCTTGGACACAAATTTCTCTGGTTGATAGCATATGGGATAGAACTATTTTTGGTAGTCTGTTCTCGTTCATCTTCATGACTCGTAACACGTAATCCAATTGGAGCTTGAGGGAATCCAAATCGTGGGAGCTATACCTGTCTCTAAGCGGAGCATGTAGGTGAGCGAACTATTCGGCAGCCTAAGTGCTCTGCTCATGTAATAGCGAAAAAACTTTTCCACCTCTTCGAATGGACGGTACCCCATACTTGTACTCCGTAAACAATAATAGCAGATGCCGTTGCTCGGAATAATTTCAGCTTCGCGCTGTGTGATATGTTTTTGTTGCTTATGCAACTTCCGCAAACTGACCAACTGCTCGCTTTGTTTCTGCTAGTTTGGATGTTAAGAAGTGCTTTTTCATGTGAAGGTTTGATGCTATGAAAACTCCTAAGCACTTGTATTCCCGCACAATTTCAATTTGATCACCCTGATACCTCCACTTTTCTCTTCGGCAGTACCTTCTCCCGCCTTCTCTGATATTCATCATTTTCGGACAAATTCCAAGTTTTGCAGCAGTTTTCCAATCTGCGTATCATCAGCTGCATACGTTTAATAGAATCCGCGAGGAGAGCCATGTCATCTGCAAACAACAGTGCGAGAATTTTCTTTCTACTTATCTCTGTTCCTTTTTTAATGTCATCTACTATGTCGTTTATATATAAAATAAAAATCACTAGCGCATATAAAATATGTGCTAAAGATGCATATTTGATGTACACGCATTGTCGTTTGGAACTCCTCAGATAAGTGGATTCTATCCCAGATGCATGCCGTATTTGTTAAACACATGGCCCTTAAAACGTTTATGACTTTTGTTGAAAATTCGATTTTGTAGAGCTTATGAAAAAGTGATTCGCATGGTATAGTGTCAGCAGCTCGAAAATCTATAAAAAAAATGCATATAGCTTTTTACGCTTCTTTTTATAGATTTCTGCTATGTTTACACATGTAAATATTTGATCTGTAGTTAAATACATTCTTCTAAAGTCTGCTTGAAATTCGTGCAGAATTATCTTATTTTCAACTCAGGTGGTAAGCCTTTCGAAAAGCACAGCGGCAAACAACTTAGTCAATGCGTTCAGGAATTATATTCCCCTGTAATTAACTGGGTCCTCAAGGTTTTCCTTCTTGTGCAAGGGTTATATTATTATAGATTTCGAAAGGCACACGGGCCTCTCCTGGAACTTTATTAATTTTAGCCTTCTTAATTGCATTTTGGACCTCGCTTAATGTGATAGGAGTACCTAAGAATTCATCAGCAATCGAAGAGGCTGCATATTGAAGCGATGGGGATATAAGTGATGTATTGAGGAGGTGGCTGAAATTATCTTTCAGCATACGAGGGCAAGGTGAAAAGTTCTCGGCCTGACAATGAAAGACTGCTATTTTCAGTTAAAAATGATTTTATTTTTCTACATAATCTCCCTTGGCTTCAACACACTTGGTCCAGAGTTTTTCCAACACCAGTATTCCTTCTCGGAAGTAAGAGTCTGGAACGCTGTGAAAATATTCATCTACGGCCCTCTCAATTTCTGCATTGGATGCGAAGCGCTTCCCAGAAACAAATTTCTTTAAATTTTGGGATCAGATGGAAGTCTGAGGGTGCCAAATCAGGTGAATAGGGGGAATGGTTGAGCAAATCGTAATCCAAATCCCGCAGTTTTCCCACCGCCAACGCACACTTGTGTACAGGTGCATTGTCCTGGTAAAAGATGATTTTTTTCTTCTTCAAGCCAGGCCTCTTCTCGCGAATTTTGGCATCCAGCTGGTCAAGAAGGTTGGAGTAAAATTGGCCTGTAATTGTTCTGCCTTTCTCAAGGTAATAAATTAACAGAATCCCTTTCGCATCCCAAAACACACTGGCCATGACCTTTCGGGCTGATGCGATCGCCTTCACTTTTTTTGACCCTGAACCACCGGCTTTCACCTACAGCTTCGACTGCTGTTTCATTTCTGACGTGTAGTGGTGGACCCGTGTCTCATCCCTGGTGACAAAATGCCGCACAAAATAGGTCGGATCCCTATTGAATCGGTCCAAAGATTACCGCGTAAGTTGTTTGCGCATTTGCTTTTGATCGGCATTCAGCAAATGCGGCACCCATCTTGCGCAGAGAGAGTGGATTAGAAATAAATCCAAATAAACTGGAATGGGTTCTCTTTAAAAAGGAAACCAAAACTAGTGACTTTCACATTCCACAACTCGGAGGAGCTTCCCTGCAAATCCGTGACAGCGTCAAGTATCTGAGCATAATATTGGACAAGAAACTAAACTGGAGAAAGAACCTGGAAGAAAGTGTTACCAAAGCCAAGAGAACATATTGGATATGTAGGAGGACCATCGGGAAGACATGAAGTTTGAAACCGAAAAAGGTCCACTGGATATACGAATGCGTAATAAAACGTATCATCTTCTACGGTGTAGTTGTATGGTGGCCAGTAACGAGTAAAAAGTATGCAAGAAACTTGCTAACAAAGGTGCAACGCATGGTCTGCTTGGGTATTACAGGAGCACAATTCTCAACACCAACTGCGGCCATGGAAGCTATCCTAAACATCCTACCAGTGAACCTCGAAGCGAAGAAGATTGCCAGTCTTTCAGCCTCACAGCTTAGAACTATCGGCCATTTCATCGAAGGTGCAAATACGGGACATTGAAAAATCACCGAAATGATAAGACTAATGTCACCACTCATCGATTGCCCCAGTGATGTTGTTGCAAAATCGTATACGTTCTTCAACAACGTATAAAGAACGACAAGAAACTCCAATGGGATATGGGTATACACAGACGGCTCTAACATATCAGGGAAAAGGGCTGGCATCTATTCTGCTAACCCACCGATTGAACTTGCTATTCACCTAGAACTATTTGTAACCGTGTTCCAAGCAGAAGTCCTTGCAATTATGAAAGCAACAGAAATACTCGCAGAAAACACCAGCGAATTGAAACAAATAGACACCTGCTCGGACAGCAAAGCAGCAATTAGCGCAAAATAAAAGGCTAAGACTGAAAATTCTGGGATCCCCAAGGATTTCGGATATTACACATCTCAGCAAGAAAGGATTCGGGGATGTATTGAAGTTCGCCAGACGAACAGTACGATTCCCCGATCACTATACGATATAGTTTCCCGTTGATACTCCCCATGATCCCAATACGTAAATCTCCTCTCAAAGCATAATTCCGAAAGCACAGCACTATTCCTTACAGTTCGATAGATGAGAGGAACTTAACGGACCCAATGGAGGCCTAAGTGAAGAGCATAAGCTCACCCTCTTAAACCAACCAACCAACCAAACAACCAACCAATCTAAGAAATGTGAAAGAAGCATCCCTGGCTCTCATGCAATCTTTATCAAACCACTTTTGCTTTTCAACTTGACTATTATTTCCCAATTGTGTGCTTTAGGGTGCAGATTGTTTCCGTTAGAGTTTCGGTACTGGTAGCAATATTGGATTCGTATTTAGGTTTTGTTGGTACAAATGTCGAAATCCATCCTTCCATGTCAGTTTTGCCAGTAGTTCCAATTGCGAAAGATTCCCCACGTTAGAAAGAGAAGAAATATTAAAAGTAGCCTCGAGGGGCATGTGGTTGGAGAATGTTTTCATTGCTAATTTTAACTCACTGAGTGCGGAAATCAAAAATCCAGACAGAAAATAATAATCAATGACCGAACACGCTGTTCCACGAAGAAAAGTAAATTCACCATGAGGATCACCTTCACAGCTCTCATTTAGAATACGGCATTCAAAAGAATTTGTTTGCCTTTATTGTGGCTGGTCTCATCCTTTGAGTTGCATTTTTCTGGTTGATGAAGTTGATGGGTCAACTCACTGGAAAAATTATTTTGCGATATTCCGATTCTTCCATTGAAGTCGCCGATCATGATTAAATCTGTTGATCCTAGCGTGTTTAATAGGTCCCTAGTTTTAACAAAGTCTCGCTGCCAATGTCAACAGTTTAAATATGCTGGGACTAAATGAAAGTTTTTCGTATGGTTTTTAATTTCCATAACTATAGCCTCCTCTATTTTTTTTAACTTAATAGTTACTCCTTCTAGCTGCTTTTTGTAGCCAAATAATTCTCCTCCACTTGCTCTTCCATACAAATTAGTTTTTACTGTCGGTATGCTTTTTAATTTAAATTGTATAAAATTACTCTTAAAACTATATTCTTCAAAATCAACTACATGCGTTTCAAAAAGTAAAAAAATGTCGAATTCATTAATGTAATTAAAAAAAGTCAATAAATAATAACTTATTTATTAGCCCTGTTACATTATAACTTAGGACTTTTAGTGTTTATTTTTGTTGTTCTGATAGACAGGTACTATTCAATTAGTTGACGCATGTAAACGTGCCCTTGGATTTCCACCCAACTGGCGAACAGCGCCGCCTATTGAGTTTAACAGTTCCTGATGGCGTTGACATATCGTTGTTGTTTTTTTGATTTTGCATTTCTTGTAATCAAGTTGTTAAAGAGGCGGGTATCTCTCTGAATGTTCGTTGAATTACATTCATGCCTTTATTATTGCCACATCTCAGTCACATTGTTGGATTGATCCCAATAAAATATTTGTTCGCCCATATAAAGTTTGTCATCCTTCAAAGCGTTTTTTTACAGACGGTCGGAATGCGCAAAGAACTTTCATAACAGCAACCATTTTGTCCTCCTTTGGCGAATATTGTGCGGCAAGCCTTTCCGGATACTAGCTTTTGATCCTATTAGCTTGTTTGCATTACGTAGCACGTTTATAACACTGACGGGATTTCATTTTGACGATTATAGACGCCTTACTTAAATCGTTGCCACGCACTTTGTTTAGGTATGCATCTTCGATGACAGTGTTTACTTCGGTGCTGTCTAACAGCCCAGCGCAATCGGACTTTGCACTTTCTACCGGGTCTTTGTGGTCCTCTATTGGCAAGTGCACTACAATGTTGGTTTTTGTGTTCTTCTGCATGAGGCTTTCCATTTGTACTTCCAGCGGACGATGTTTCAGTGGGGAGACGTTTTCCCTATTGAAGTGATCGGGTGAAATCTCCTGAATATTTCTTTTGCTCATGAGTGAGATTGGGTGGTAAAACTTATCGATAGTGTGTTTTATTTGCTAGGGCTTACTCAGATTTTATTTTAAAGTTATGTGAACTGTCGAGATGTTGTTGAAACCATATATTTGAAAATGTTATTCACTTTTTTTTTTATTTTTTTATTTTTTACTTTAATTTAAATTTTTTTTAAGTTAAATATTCAAGCTAAACCACTTTGACAGATTTCAAAATGTCAATCTCCTCCGATGTTATCGGTTTAATGTACCGCTTAAACAGCAAATAATGTGAATGCTGTCATCACCAATGGTAACACCAACCACGCTATTTACACACTGTGGGGTAGACTACGCAGGACCGTTGCAAATTGGAATACCGAAAGGAAGAGGAAATCGGACGGCAAAAGGCTATGTAGTAATATATAAGGAGCTTCAAACTTAAGAATTCTCCTCCGGGAAGTTAGCGTTAATTTTAGAAAAGCTTTTGTATGGCTAACCTTATATCTACATAAGTAGGTATGGATTCATTGCTTAGAATTATAACGGTCCCTTACAAATCTAACGGATTAGAAATTTTTCTAATGAGGGAAAATATCGACATATGTTTGATCTCCGAAACCCATCTAACAAGGGAATCGCAAACAAAGATAAGAGCCTACTCTGGTTATCACGCCTATCATCCTTCTGATAGAGCACGGGACGGAGTCCACTGAAACTTAATACCACCTGATTTTCAAACAAATACACCACTCTGTCTTTCTCTCGGTCTCTTCCCCTTTCCGCAAAACGCCCGTGTCCTAAAATTAGAATAAGAGCAAATTATATATAAAAAAAAATACGGGGCGGTTTGTCCTTATTCATTAAAACTAACATCGAACACTCGGTCGATATAAACATAGAGCTGGAAAAACTTCAGTTGTGCGCGATAAGGGTTAAAAATAAACACCTGAGCTACAATATAGCGTCTGTTTACTGTTCGCCGCAATGCTCGCTCTACTACTACTTACATGTCTTCAATGTCCTTGGTTCAAATTTAATTATTGCTGGCGATTTTAAAGCGAAGCACATCTTCTGGGGTTTAAGATGTACATCATATACAGGAAAACCCACATATTGGCCAACCAACTCAGAAAAAATTCCCGATCTTAACGATTTTTTCGTTTCAAAAGGCATTTAAGAGAAACTTATTGCAGTCGAAGAAAGTTTTGATCTCTCTTCTGACCACTCTCCGGTAATTTTATTATTTAGTGAAGCTTTGATCAAGATAGAAGGACCTCCAAGACTTACTGGCAAGAGAACAAACTTGGAGGGCTTTAGAAATGATTGCGAAACAAATACCGCATAAAATTTATCACTTAAAACACCTTGTGAACTGGAGGACGAAGTTGATCGTTTCGTGGAAGCAATCCAAAGAGCGGCATGAAGAAACACTTCTTCTAGAAGCTATAAGATTGACTCCAACGAAAAGTATTCCAGAAAAATCATTGAATTGGTGAGGGAGACAAGAAAAGCACGAACGAAATGGCAAATCACTCGTGCACCGCAGCATAAAAAGATCCTTAACCGACTATGCATAAGATAAGTGGATTCTATCCCAGATGCATGCCGTATTTGTTAAACACATGGCCCTTAAAACGTTTATGACTTTTGTTGAAAATTCGATTTTGTAGAGCTTATGAAAAAGTGATTCGCATGGTATAGTGTCAGCAGCTCGAAAATCTATAAAAAAAATGCATATAGCTTTTTACGCTTCTTTTTATAGATTTCTGCTATGTTTACACATGTAAATATTTGATCTGTAGTTAAATACATTCTTCTAAAGTCTGCTTGAAATTCGTGCAGAATTATCTTATTTTCAACTCAGGTGGTAAGCCTTTCGAAAAGCACAGCGGCAAACAACTTAGTCAATGCGTTCAGGAATTATATTCCCCTGTAATTAACTGGGTCCTCAAGGTTTTCCTTCTTGTGCAAGGGTTATATTATTATAGATTTCGAAAGGCACACGGGCCTCTCCTGGAACTTTATTAATTTTAGCCTTCTTAATTGCATTTTGGACCTCTCTTAATGTGATAGGAGTACCTAAGAATTCATCAGCAATCGAAGAGGCTGCATATTGAAGCGATGGGGATATAAGTGATGTATTGAGGAGGTGGCTGAAATTATCTTTCAGCATACGAGGGCAAGGTGAAAAGTTCTCGGCCTGACAATGAAAGACTGCTATTTTCAGTTAAAAATGATTTTATTTTTCTACATAATCTCCCTTGGCTTCAACACACTTGGTCCAGAGTTTCTCCAACACCAGTATTCCTTCTCGGAAGTAAGAGTCTGGAACGCTGTGAAAATATTCATCTACGGCCCTCTCAACTTCTGCATTGGATGCGAAGCGCTTCCCAGAAACAAATTTCTTTAAATTTTGGGAACAGATGGAAGTCTGAGGGTGCCAAATCAGGTGAATAGGGGGAATGGTTGAGCAAATCGTAATCCAAATCCCGCAGTTTTCCCACCGCCAACGCACACTTGTGTACAGGTGCATTGTCCTGGTAAAAGATGATTTTTTTCTTCTTCAAGCCAGGCCTCTTCTCGCGAATTTTGGCATCCAGCTGGTCAAGAAGGTTGGAGTAAAATTGGCCTGTAATTGTTCTGCCTTTCTCAAGGTAATAAATTAACAGAATCCCTTTCGCATCCCAAAACATACTGGCCATGACCTTTCGGGCTGATGCGATCGCCTTCACTTTTTTTGACCCTGAACCACCGGCTTTCACCTACAGCTTCGACTGCTGTTTCATTTCTGACGTGTAGTGGTGGACCCGTGTCTCATCCCTGGTGACAAAATGCCGCACAAAATAGGTCGGATCCCTATTGAATCGGTCCAAAGATTACCGCGTAAGTTGTTTGCGCATTTGCTTTTGATCGGCATTCAGCAAATGCGGCACCCATCTTGCGCAGAGAGAGTGGATTAGAAATAAATCCAAATAAACTGGAATGGATTCTCTTTAAAAAGGAAACCAAAACTAGTGACTTTCACATTCCACAACTCGGAGGAGCTTCCCTGCAAATCCGTGACAGCGTCAAGTATCTGAGCATAATATTGGACAAGGAACTGAACTGGAGAAAGAACCTGGAAGAAAGTGTTACCAAAGCCAAGAGAACATATTGGATATGTAGGAGGACCATCGGGAAGACATGAAGTTTGAAACCGAAAAAGGTCCACTGGATATACGAATGCGTAATAAAACGTATCATCTTCTACGGTGTAGTTGTATGGTGGCCAGTAACGAGTAAAAAGTATGCAAGAAACTTGCTAACAAAGGTGCAACGCATGGTCTGCTTGGGTATTACAGGAGCACAATTCTCAACACCAACTGCGGCCATGGAAGCTATCCTAAACATCCTACCAGTGAACCTCGAAGCGAAGAAGATTGCCAGTCTTTCAGCCTCACAGCTTAGAACTATCGGCCATTTCATCGAAGGTGCAAATACGGGACATTGAAAAATCACCGAAATGATAAGACTAATGTCACCACTCATCGATTGCCCCAGTGATGTTGTTGCAAAATCGTATACGTTCTTCAACAACGTATAAAGAACGACAAGAAACTCCAATGGGATATGGGTATACACAGACGGCTCTAACATATCAGGGAAAAGGACTGGCATCTATTCTGCTAACCCACCGATTGAACTTGCTATTCACCTAGAACTATTTGTAACCGTGTTCCAAGCAGAAGTCCTTGCAATTATGAAAGCAACAGAAATACTCGCAGAAAACACCAGCGAATTGAAACAAATAGACACCCGCTCGGACAGCAAAGCAGCAATTAGCGCAAAATAAAAGGCTAAGACTGAAAATTCTGGGATCCCCAAGGATTTCGGATATTACACATCTCAGCAAGAAAGGATTCGGGGATGTATTGAAGTTCGCCAGACGAACAGTACGATTCCCCGATCACTATACGATATAGTTTCCCGTTGATACTCCCCATGATCCCAATACGTAAATCTCCTCTCAAAGCATAATTCCGAAAGCACAGCACTATTCCTTACAGTTCGATAGATGAGAGGAACTTAACGGACCCAATGGAGGCCTAAGTGAAGAGCATAAGCTCACCCTCTTAAACCAACCAACCAACCAAACAACCAACCAATCTAAGAAATGTGAAAGAAGCATCCCTGGCTCTCATGCAATCTTTATCAAACCACTTTTGCTTTTCAACTTGACTATTATTTCCCAATTGTGTGCTTTAGGGTGCAGATTGCTTCCGTTAGAGTTTCGGTACTGGTAGCAATATTGGATTCGTATTTAGGTTTTGTTGGTACAAATGTCGAAATCCATCCTTCCATGTCAGTTTTGCCAGTAGTTCCAATTGCGAAAGATTCCCCACGTTAGAAAGAGAAGAAATATTAAAAGTAGCCTCGAGGGGCATGTGGTTGGAGAATGTTTTCATTGCTACTTTTAACTCACTGAGTGCGGAAATCAAAAATCCAGACAGAAAATAATAATCAATGACCGAACACGCTGTTCCACGAAGAAAAGTAAATTCACCATGAGGATCACCTTCACAGCTCTCATTTAGAATACGGCATTCAAAAGAATTTGTTTGCCTTTATTGTGGCTGGTCTCATCCTTTGAGTTGCATTTTTCTGGTAGGTAAGTTGATGGGTCAACTCACTGGAAAAATTATTTTGCGATATTCCGATTCTTCCATTGAAGTCGCCGATTATGATTAAATCTGTTGATCCTAGCGTGTTTAATAGGTCCCTAGTTTTAACAAAGTCTCGCTGCCAATGTCAACAGTTTAAATATGCTGGGACTAAATGAAAGTTTTTCGTATGGTTTTTAATTTCCATAACTATAGCCTCCTCTATTTTTTTTAACTTAATAGTTACTCCTTCTAGCTGCTTTTTGTAGCCAAATAATTCTCCTCCACTTGCTCTTCCATACAAATTAGTTTTTTACTGTCGGTATGCTTTTTAATTTAAATTTATAAAATTACTCTTAAAACTATATTCTTCAAAATCAACTACATGCGTTTCAAAAAGTAAAAAAATGTCGAATTCATTAATGTAATTAAAAAAGTCAATAAATAATAACTTATTTATTAGCCCTGTTACATTATAACTTAGGACTTTTAGTGTTTATTTTTGTTGTTCTGATAGACAGGTACTATTCAATTAGTTGACGCATGTAAACGTGCCCTTGGATTTCCACCCAACTGGCGAACAGCGCCGCCTATTGAGTTTAACAGTTCCTGATGGCGTTGACATATCGTTGTTGTTTTTTTGATTTTGCATTTCTTGTAATCAAGTTGTTAAAGAGGCGGGTATCTCTCTGAATGTTCGTTGAATTACATTCATGCCTTTATTATTGCCACATCTCAGTCACATTGTTGGATTGATCCCAATAAAATATTTGTTCGCCCATATAAAGTTTGTCATCCTTCAAAGCGTTTTTTTACAGACGGTCGGAATGCGCAAAGAACTTTCATAACAGCAACCATTTTGTCCTCCTTTGGCGAATATTGTGCGGCAAGCCTTTCCGGATACTAGCTTTTGATCCTATTAGCTTGTTTGCATTACGTAGCACGTTTATAACACTGACGGGATTTCATTTTGACGATTATAGACGCCTTACTTAAATCGTTGCCACGCACTTTGTTTAGGTATGCATCTTCGATGACAGTGTTTACTTCGGTGCTGTCTAACAGCCCAGCGCAATCGGACTTTGCACTTTCTACCGGGTCTTTGTGGTCCTCTATTGGCAAGTGCACTACAATGTTGGTTTTTGTGTTCTTCTGCATGAGGCTTTCCATTTGTACTTCCAGCGGACGATGTTTCAGTGGGGAGACGTTTTCCCTATTGAAGTGATCGGGTGAAATCTCCTGAATATTTCTTTTGCTCATGAGTGAGATTGGGTGGTAAAACTTATCGATAGTGTGTTTTATTTGCTAGGGCTTACTCAGATTTTATTTTAAAGTTATGTGAACTGTCGAGATGTTGTTGAAACCATATATTTGAAAATGTTATTCACTTTTTTTTTTATTTTTTTATTTTTTACTTTAATTTAAATTGTTTTTAAGTTAAATATTCAAGCTAAACCACTTTGACAGATTTCAAAATGTCAATCTCCTCCGATGTTATCGGTTTAATGTACCGCTTAAACAGCAAATAATGTGAATGCTGTCATCACCAATGGTAACACCAACCACGCTATTTACACACTGTGGGGTAGACTACGCAGGACCGTTGCAAATTGGAATACCGAAAGGAAGAGGAAATCGGACGGCAAAAGGCTATGTAGTAATATATAAGGAGCTTCAAACTTAAGAATTCTCCTCCGGGAAGTTAGCGTTAATTTTAGAAAAGCTTTTGTATGGCTAACCTTATATCTACATAAGTAGGTATGGATTCATTGCTTAGAATTATAACGGTCCCTTACAAATCTAACGGATTAGAAATTTTTCTAATGAGGGAAAATATCGACATATGTTTGATCTCCGAAACCCATCTAACAAGGGAATCGCAAACAAAGATAAGAGCCTACTCTGGTTATCACGCCTATCATCCTTCTGATAGAGCACGGGACGGAGTTCACTGAAACTTAGTACCACCTGATTTTCAAACAAATACACCACTCTGTCTTTCTCTCGGTCTCTTCCCCTTTCCGCAAAACGCCCGTGTCCTAAAATTAGAATAAGAGCAAATTATATATAAAAAAAAAATACGGGGCGGTTTGTCCTTATTCATTAAAACTAACACTCGAACACTCGGTCGATATAAACATAGAGCTGGAAAAACTTCAGTTGTGCGCGATAAGGGTTAAAAATAAACACCTGAGCTACAATATAGCGTCTGTTTACTGTTCGCCGCAATGCTCGCTCTACTACTACTTACATGTCTTCAATGTCCTTGGTTCAAATTTAATTATTGCTGGCGATTTTAAAGCGAAGCACATCTTCTGGGGTTTAAGATGTACATCATATACAGGAAAACCCACATATTGGCCAACCAACTCAGAAAAAATTCCCGATCTTAACGATTTTTTCGTTTCAAAAGGCATTTAAGAGAAACTTATTGCAGTCGAAGAAAGTTTTAATCTCTCTTCTGACCACTCTCCGGTAATTTTATTATTTAGTGAAGCTTTGATCAAGATAGAAGGACCTCCAAGACTTACTGGCAAGAGAACAAACTTGGAGGGCTTTAGAAATGATTGCGAAACAAATACCGCATAAAATTTATCACTTAAAACACCTTGTGAACTGGAGGACGAAGTTGATCGTTTCGTGGAAGCAATCCAAAGAGCGGCATGAAGAAACACTTCTTCTAGAAGCTATAAGATTGACTCCAACGAAAAGTATTCCAGAAAAATCATTGAATTGGTGAGGGAGACAAGAAAAGCACGAACGAAATGGCAAATCACTCGTGCACCGCAGCATAAAAAGATCCTTAACCGACTATGCAATCGCCTTGGAGATAGTATTCGGGAATTTAAAAGCAATAAGATAGCGATCTACCTTCAAAATCTCTCCGCTGAAAGAGAATCAAATTATTCACTTTGGAAACCTCAAATGCAAGCGCCACCAATTCAGCAAATCAATAGAACATGGGCCAAGAGCGACAAAGAAAAGGCAGAGCTTTTTGCTTTGCACTTAGAAGAAACGTTTAAGCCATTCGACGGCCCTTTGATAACGCCCGACTACCCAGTCAAGACATCTGACAACTTCAAAGTTAAAAAAAGTTGCATTGATTGAACTGAGGGAAGTGATTAGAATATAAGGACGAAAAAAGCACCGGGTTATGACGTGATAACGGCGCAGGTGGTCAAGGAATTGCCGAATAAAGCTTTTATTGAACTGCTATATTTGATTATCGCTTCGTTCAGATTGCTCTACGTTCCGAGACAACGGAAAGTCGCCGAAATTATAATTGTCCCGAAACCAGGCAAACCTCTGAATGAGAAGAAATCATATCGGCCTATTTCCCTATTGCCGGTTAGCTCTAAAATATTCGAAAATCTACTTTCTAAACGACTAAAACTCGTAATCGATGAAAGACGTCTCACTTCTGACCATCAGTTCGGATTTAGAATCAAAAATTTACAATCGACGAAGTCTACACAATAGCTGACGTGATTGAGAAAACTCTCGAAGAAAAAAGATTTGTTGTGGTGTACTTCCTGACGTCTCACAAGCTTTCGATAAGATTTGGCATGAAGGCTTGGAGTATAAATTGGAACTACTTCTGCCACGACAACTCTTTCTAATCTTACGATCGTACCTCACCGAAAGACTTTTTAGTGTTAAGCACGGAAATAATTACTCTGACTTCAAGGAGATTGCAGCCGGAGTCCCACAAGGAAGTGTCCTTGGCCCGCTTCTGTATGTACTCTACACGCGTGATATCTCGCAGGAAAGAAACTGTGTCGTCGCCACGTTTGCGGACGATACGGCGATATTGACAACGGGCGATACAATTGAAGTAGCAACTGACAAGCTGCAACATGCTATTAATAAAGTCCATGCTTGGACCAATTCTTGGCGTATTGTGCTGAACGAAAGCAAATCTACTCACATCAACTTTACCTACAAAAAAGTGTGTATTTAAACTCGGCTCAAATACCATACGCGAACGTAGCAAGCTTAAATGGAAATCGCATTTAAAAAAAGAAACGCGACGAGCTCGAAAACAAATGCCGACAAATGTACTGGCCTACATAATAAATTTCTTATCTAAAAGCAAGTGCTAAAGCCAGTGTGGACATATAGTCTACAACTATGGGAAAAGAAATAAAAATAAAGTTCTTAGAACGATCGTTAGCGCACAGTGGTACGTACGTAACGGAGGTATTCATCGGGATCTGGAGCGTAAACGCAAAAGATCATCTTCACGGACATTGTAACCGTACCGTCATTCAACTACTTGACGCGAACAATTCAATTCATCGTCTGCAAAGAACAAAACCTTTTGACCTCGCCTCATAGTATATGCCGGTCCTGAAAACTGCATTAGCTTTCATTGGAATTTACCCTGTGCTACATTCTTTTTAATTACATATGAAACTCTTTTTCCAAAAATCACGAGTCTCGTAAGCGAAAATAAAACTGCTGGATAAGCGTCGGCTTAGTTGTAGTATTAATCTTGAAGAGTGGTGTTTTTAGTGAGTAAAAATTTCACACTACCATAAGCACGCGCGGTCGAGCCTTATGGTGTCTTTAGAAGATTTTTACCTGCTCTCGGCAAAAAAAAAAAAATTACGGAAAATATAACATTAAAAGAATAATTGGTGATACCAAACTTTTCTTTGCAGAACTATCCACCCTTCTAGCGCAGATAGAGTCATGCCTGAACTCCCGGCCTCTAATAAAAGTACGCGATGACATAGATGATACTTCAATAATCACTCCTGGTTATTTCTTGATTGGATCCGCTCTCAATACAGTACCTAAACCCAGTTAAGATGTCATACGAAATTATGGATCCTGCTGGCAGTTACTACAAGAAATGACTTAAGATTTCTAAAACATTTGGTCTGCAGAGCACTTATCACATTTCCAACAACGACTGAAGTGGAAGGGTACTGAAGCAGACATCAACATTAGCGATACCGTTTTGTTTAAAGAAGATCGGTTACCTCCAATAAGCTTGTTGATAGGCCTCATCACCGAAACACACCCTGGGAAGGGTAACTATGTTCGAGCTGCAACTAATTATTGCAACAAGAAGTATATCAAGAGACCAATCACAAAGCTATGCCTAATACCAATTGGAGATGCAAGGTTACTGCCAAGCGAGAATCAAAAAGTTAGATCCACAGTAAATACACAACATGGACAAAATCATAGCAGATTTAAATGAACCAGGATCAATCATCGACGCATATCATCGAAATTACACACACTTTAAGAATTAAAAGGAAACGACTTGTAGACTAACCCCATTAAGGTGGTTACTGTTCACCAGTATGGTTATAGTGGTTCTGGGACAGGGCCGCACATTGATTTTAGATAAAGAATTTACTTCGAGAAGATTGGTAATGTAAATCTGATAATCAGTGACTGGAAAATAATTGTGTATTATGACATGAAGAACTACTCAAGTTAACTTTAAGGATTCCATGAATTTGTGAATGATAAGAATGACTTCCGTAAAACGAAGTGTGATGTATTGACTCACAATATAGTTCTCCAATTCTGACGATTATAAAAAACATCAACGACTTGCTGCTTAACCAAGGAGCTGCTTCACTCAAAGCTGGATCAAAACGATACCCGTTCGATATTATTAGTACTGTAGCAAACAAGCTGTCCGGGGTATTTGACGAGTCATATGCTGAACAGTATGAGCAACAAATTTAGGAAACACGATGAAATGAAAATCACCTACTTGAGATGGTAAAAAATGTGACTTCGGTAGCAGAATCAACGAGTAATATTTTACAGGAAAATATTGAAACCATTACTGCATAACTCCAAGCAACCAATGTAGAGTACCTGAAGACTATTGCAGACAAACCAAATAACCAGGACGATACAGAAAAGAAATTGTTAGCATTGTCGGCATTTGCGTAATGCTGAATTATCAACAAACATAAAATTACTTACTGAATATTCCGACATGATCTACAACATGCCAAAATTAAACCTGCCAGACCAACTTGATCGCAGCTAAGGTTGATAATAGCCACTTGCCCTGACAGCTATCTGTAACAGGAGTTTGATAGGACTGTACAAACTTTTGATGGTTAGGGCAAGAATATCGGAGTGGGATATCGTATTCGACATAAAAGTTCCTTTAGTCAACATAAAGACCTATTCAAGGTCATATCCGTTCTCAACTCCCCATAAAAATTAATACGTTTTTTTTAGCCATCGCTGGATTATCTAACAGTGAATCTGCTGCGAGAATCCTACTACAGAATGACAATCTTTTGTCAGGGTGTGCAATCTCTATTCTGTGAAAGGTATCTATGCCAGCAACAGCATTCGATGTTTAATCGCCGATCCAATGTCAGCAGGTGTGAAACAGATTTGCTGACGCACGTGAAAGAGTTGCCATTACTGTAAGCTACGTAGTATCAAAGCATCCCCTGTATGGGTTCAGCTAAACAATAGTAATAGTTGGATTTACGTCTTGGACAGGATGTGTACTTTTAACGTGATTTGTGGTAGACAGGTCCGGGAAATCACTCCAAGATGACGGGATATTGACAATACAGCAAAACTGTATAATTCAACAAGATTCGATAACCATCACATCATATAGCAGCAGTTCTAGTAGCATCAACGCAGTATTCATTCCACCCGGCATGTCATGGTGATGACAACAGACAATTTTCCGTTTTATTTTTTTTTTTGCTATTGTGTTAATTTCCAACTCACGTTTTGTATTTCATTTTTGTTCCCAGCTAAGTTAAATAAATATATTCATAATTGCTGGCTTACCAATGCATATTTTTGTAATTTAAGTATTCTATAGGTATATATTTGTAGTGAATAAAATGAAGACTTCCGCCACCAGTCATAAGGGATCTTAAATTCGAACTTCAACAAAAGGCTTTACCTTGCTGCATCACCAATTATTTTTGAGTATCGTAGCCAGTTTGAAATCTGTACGTTGAAGTGGCCGAGAGTAATAATTTCGGACTTCGAGTAATGAATTCGCATCCAGTCGAACTTGTCCGATAGATGGTGAAATACAATGTGTGGCAACACTGTTTTATTATACCTATAAGATATCGTATGTGCATACTCACACACACAATGCATGTGTAATATAAGGAATATTGTAAGCAGTAAATAGGGCGCTTTAGCGGCGAGTCAGTCTCGAATTGATCGACTGTGAAATAAAAGAAATATTCGTAGTCCATCAGTGTTTTTATTTTCTGGTATTTCAATTGTATTCATTTATTGTATTCTCTTATAGTCTCAGAAGTTGGATTCGAGATTCTCCATGAAGTGAGAGAAAATTCGAAATGACAAAAAATAATAATAATTTTAATTGTACGATGCCGCAGAATGAGGAGTTCAGCCAACTTACCGCTTCACAGCTTGGCTGGGCGAATTGGGCAAGAAACAAATGATAAACGGCTGGCATTCACCAAACGATTGAGTGTAATTCCACTCGAAGAAAGAGGAGAGCGGCCGACCGATAGGGTTGGAAAACGTGGAAATAACAAAATAACAGCGAGACCGGAGACGACGATGAGTTTGACAATGACGATGATATGACAGCAGAAGAAGAGAAAGAAGGAATGCAAAAGACAGTAAGGCAATCCAATGACGACCCTGGAAACAAGGACGAAGGAGACGACGACGACAATGTGGCGGTAGGGAAAGAAAAGACAACAATCAGCAATGCAAGGCAGTGATGAGTTAGGAAACGGCGACAAAAGAGACAACGATGGCAATGTGGCGGTAGAGAAAAAAAAAAAAAAAAAAAACGGAACGCAAAAGACAACAGGGAAAATGATCGAAATGGAGCTAATGAAGAGGGAAATGGAGCTAATGAAAAGAGAAATGGAGCTGTAAAAAAGGGAGATCAATTTGTTGGAAAGGGAAAAGGAGTGTTTGAAGAAAAGCAGAGAAAATGAAACGACAAAAGAAAACGAGTGTTACACAAGAAAAATATCTATGGTTATGGAATCAGAATCAGTGTCAGAATATGCGGGTGAGGGCGGCAACTCCCATCTGTGGGAATCCCAGGTAAAAAATGTCAAGAGTTCCTATAAACTGGACGACAAGAATTTGAGCGCTTTAATTGCCTCAAAACTTAAGGGAAGAGTTTCGAAATGGTTTTATTCAAGGGCAGACGTTGCCACAGCATCCATCGAGTTCCTCATGAACAATATGAGGGTCATATTCGACGGGTGCAGTAGCAAACTCGCGGTACGCCGTGGTGTTAGGAAGAGATTTGATGTTAAAAGTTCGGTTAAGTTTACAAATAAAAAAATAATTTAAAAATAACGACAAAGAAGAGGAAAGTTATGAAAAAAAAATAGCTTGGAGAATGAAGGTCTGATTTAGAATGATAAGATTTGGCAAGATGAAATGTGTAATTTTGATTTAATGGAAGTCGAACGCGATAAATTACACTTAGAAATAAGTGAAAATTTTAATTTTAAAGTAAGAGAAAAGCCACCCTGTCCTGCATTTCGACTGAAAGTGGATTGAAATCGAATTTCAATTTCCCTCGAAATTAAATTCAGTGTTCTACATTCCGAGTGAATTCGAATTTTTTTATCCACTTCGAATTCTTACTTGAAATGTCACAATCAGCTGTAAAATCATTTTAAAATTATTTGCGATTCTCAGTTGCTAAGCTTTTCTTGTGAAAGTGAATTAAAAATTTAATAAAATAGTTTTTATTAAAAATGGATGCTATTTTACTGCATATTATTGGTGAAAACAGGGAAGAAAATTGAATGGAGAGTTGATAGGTAGATTTTGAGAGATAACTATAACATTTTGAATCTTAACGAAATAGTGTAGGTATAGAAGTGCGACAACTGAAGAAAAGTAATTAATATCATGTTGCGTCTCAACACAACAACTGAAACTGATGATTGAGGCACTGTGTGTTTGTAGGAAGCTAGTTACTCAAATGCAGCTAAAATCAAGCACACGAAATGCTTAACATTACGAGTAACTAGCAAATAAATTATCAGCATTTAAATAAAATCAATACTGAATGCAAAATTCAAGAAAAAAAAAAACGCCACGCACGACACACCGCAAAGAGAAGAATCCGCCAACTGTCAAAAATCGGGCGAATTGGTCCACATGCCGATCGAGAAAAATTCCATGCCGTGAAATGCCATTGGACGTGAGTGAGATGCACCATATAAAACAATGCACTCTAACACACACTCCGAAAATGTGGGGCATTGTTGATGATCAATAGACTTGTGAACACACAAATACAGAACGACCATCTATAACTACTATAGACGCGGTTTTTCGCTGCAAAAAGGTAAATAGGCCGGGTTGATTGACCATCAGCAGCTTCAAGGAAGAAAAAAATTAAATTGTTCAAGCACTCGTCTACTAGGAGCCATCGAATAAAGTCAATTTTTAAATTTAATTATTCGAGTTTTTTTTTCTACATATGTTTCAGTTGAACTAACTGAAGTATTTTTTTTTATCGTACGCTTGGCAATCAGCTATTACAAGCCCAACTATGTTATTTCCTGCTCGCCTCCGTACGGAACATGGTCCTTCGAGCCGGATGAACCAGCGACCTATGGATGATCCTTCGAGTCCTTAAAGACTAAAAAAGTTTAAAAATCAAAAAAGAATTGTGAAATTATAAAAGTGGTCAACTTGGTGGACGTCAACCGGACCAAGCAGCAAAGAAACCGTACGTAGCAGTTCAACTTACAGAAGATATCCTGTTTCAAGGAAAAAAGGAATCCTTCAAACGATTGCCTCCTTTACACAAAAGGAACATATAAGAAGTAATTTCCGTAAATGGACCCAGTGCGGTGTTAATTTTTTTAAACAAAAAAAAAAAAATTTTTTATCGAAGTGTACTGTGGGTTAAATATAGCTGGATAGTTTAACCAGTGCAAATATACATTTCCGATCACCGACTTACAGTCTTTCGGCCACAGTACCCAATTAGAAAAACATTTGAGTAATTCCTTCAACACAAGGAGCACATAGAAAGTGTACTGCCTTTCTGGGAAGTGAAGCGTACCCAACGGGTTTTTTATATGAAGTGTGCTGTGAAATAAGTATAGTTGGAGAACCATATCCAGCGTAAATATACGTTTCCAATCTCTGACGGACAGTCTATCGGCCACAGTAAACAACGAACAAACCAACGGTGAAGAACATACAACTGATCCAATGGTGACAAGTGGAACTACCGGTGAAAGCGGACAAGAAACAGTCATCACAAGAGAACTGTTCGAAGAGTCAACCGGTGATTATCGGTTACATCTGCAATAAAAGCCAGATCAAAGGTAGGAATTTTTCCTTATTTCTTACTTTATTTTTAATAAAATTATTAAATTCAAATAAATAACACCAAACAAAAAGTATATCTGCAAACAAATATTTAAATAAAAGTGTTGTGATAGACCTTGAAAATGTCTACATTATCAAAACCCATTGAACGCAAAGAAGGCATTTTAAACGAGATTAGTCGAAAAAGATTAGGCGCCGCGAAAGTCAAGGGGGTATTTAATAACGTGTTTGTCTGAAATCGATGAAATGTTCAAAGAACATTCGAACATAGTCGGAAATGCTGCTGATCCACTAAGAGAAAAATACTTTCAGGATGAAATTTCCTCGAAAATCAAGAGAATATATTTCAGCTTTAGAGGTTGCACGATGAGACTGATCGTTTTTCAGAGGAGCACAATGCCTCAATAGATACGTCTGGCTTAAACAACACGAGATCTGCGAGCTCCGATGTACGTCTTCAAAGAATTCACATAAATCCTTTCTCGGGCAAATATGAAGATTGGTCTGAATTTTTTAATTTCAGTTTAATCAGAAATACTCGTAATACAAAAACTACAGTATCTGAAAACGTCTGTCTGTGGTGAAGATGCTCGATTAATCCAGTTTTACCTCAGCGTGGACAATTCTCACAGATAGGTATCAGAACAAGCGTGAACTTGTAAACACCCGGTTTAGGAGGTTAGTAGAGCAGAGTAAACTATTCAGTGAATCCGCTGTTGGCTTAAAAACGCTGCTGCTACTAACATCGAATGCGTTCATGCCCTTTGCAACCTCGAAATAGCTGTTGAAATATGGGATGCCAATTAAGCTCCCAGCAACCAACAAAACAATTTCGATGTCGACTCTGAAAAGCTTCTAATGGGATGAGGCATTGCAAAAAGTTTTTACAGATAGACGTCAAAACCAGAGCTGAAGTCACAAAGAAAAATGGAGTTTGTGGGAATTGTTTAGCTTATAACCATCATGCTGCGGTCTGCAACAGTAGCAATAGATGCCAAAAATGGGGTTACAAGCATCACACATTGGTCCACTTTGAGGCACAGGTGGGATAAAATGTAACCCTTGTTCAAAACCACTAACAATATCCCCAATTCAACAATCAAACCACAACCCAATGTAATCCTCAGTCCCATTATGTACAAAATCTGATAAGTCAACCTGTCCAATTCAATACTCCGATTGATGAACCAAACACTTTTAAACAATTTAGTGCACATTTCAATCAAATGCAGTCAAAAACATTGTTAGCGACTGCAACCGTCAAGGTCTATGCATCAAATGGGATGCAATATACTCTCAGGGCATCCATTAATACCGGTTCAGAAGCCACATTTAACACTGAGAATGCCACTCAGCTTCTCAATCTCAAGGCAAAATGTATCGGCAGAGTCTCAGGTCTTGGAAAAAATCCAACTGGCAACTCCAAATATCAAGTAAGATTTAGCCTGCACTCCTTTAACCATGCAGCTTTCTCCCTCGATATCACAGCATTTGTTTTACTTGTACTAACAGCAACATGTAAATGAGCCTACACGTATACCGGGCATTGAAAGTCATACCGCCAACACTTTGGACTTGTTTCTTTCTTCGCACCCTGATAAATACACTATTGATGTTTTAGCGCTTCTAGGTCTGACCATAATATCGTATCAGCTAAATTCTCGTACTCCGACCACACAGTTAAAGAAAAAACTCCTAAAAGAAAAGTATGGCAATACGAGAAACCCAACTGGAGCGGCCTTAATAGCTTCTTTAGGAGTTTTAACTGGTCGCTATGCTTCCTCGATAGCGACATGGATGCCGCTGCTGATATGATCACTAATACTATACTCTTAGGTATGAATGACTTTATTCCTAACAGAATAAAGAGCATTAAACCTAAGGCAAACTCGTGGTTTGACCAGAGCTGTAAAGATGCTATCAGGTTTTCGGTTTTATAAAGCCAACAATTTTATGTGGGACAAATTCGCACTCGTACAGTAGCAGGAGTACTCAAAGGTCTTAACATACACAAATCCGCTGGTCCAGATGGTATCACCCCCACAGTTCTGAAAAGGTGTTCTTCTACGCTGGCAAAACCTCTGCGTTTTCCTTTCAGCTTTTCTGTCTATCCTACTTTTCAGGGCTTTTCCGAGTAGATAGAAAACAGCATTTGTCCAGCCCGTCCCCAAAAAAGGCGAATCTTCCTCCCGTCCAATTACCGACCCATTGCACTTACGTCCCTTCTTTCCAAGGCCATGGAAACGCTGATAAATCGTCAGCTTATGAAATATCTCGACTCACGAAAACTCCATAATGACCGCCAGTATGGTTTTCATAGCAACAGGTCCACTGGTGATTTGATGGCATATCTCACCGAGAAGTGGAACCAATCTCTCCATCACTTCGGCGAAACCAAGATGGTTGCGCTTGATATTTCAAAGGCATTTGATAGAGTTTGGCATCAGGCTCTTTAGTTGAAAATGCGTGCATATGGCATCGATGAGTCTCTTCTTCAATGGATTAGAAATTACCTTTCGGGGCGTTCAATACAAGTTGTTTTGGACGGCTTCAAGTCAGCAATTCACCAAATAAATGCTGGTGTTCCCCAAAGCTCTGTTTTGTCTCCGACTCTCTTTCTCATTTTTATAAATGGTCTCTTGTCTGCAACTTCTAATCCAATCCATTCCTTCGTTGATGACAGTACCCTCAGCCTTTCATATTCGTTCCGTAACTCACGTTCTTGCTCTTCGGCCGTAGAAGGGGAATGGCAACATATGTTAAACACATTAAATTCTGACCTGGACAGCATAATTAAATGGGGTTCAACCAACCGCGTGGAATTTAATTCTTCCAAAACACAATGCTGTCTTCTGTCTCTCAAGCGAAACCAAAATCCTCAACCATTATCCATGGATGGTACTTGCATCATTGAAACTGAAAGACTTGCCATTCTCGGTATGTGTATTAATAACCATCTTCGATGGAATGATCACATATTCGAGGTCGCCAAAAATGCTGCAAAATGTTTAGGATTCCTTAAACGGCGCAAGAAATATTTTACCCCGTCTGATCTGGCCTCAATTTATAAGGCATTCATCCGCCCTAAGCTGGAATATAACGCACATATCTGGTCCAGTGCACCCAAGACCGTTCTGCACATTCTTGATAGTGTACAAAATCGCGCGTTATAACTTATAGGTGATAGAGACATTGTGAATTCCATTCATTCACTAGAACATCGGAGAAATGTCTCCTGTTTCTCCTTGTTTTATCGTTTTTTCCACAAAACATGCTCCAGCGAAGTTGCCAGTTGCATTCCTCCCCTTCAAAATTTCACCCGCAATACGCGACATGTTTCGAATGCACATCAGTTTACTCTAAAACCAAACTTCGGTCGTACTGTCAAATATAGGGATTCATTTATAAGTCGAACAACACGAATGTGGAACGATCTACCAGGCTCTGTATTTCCCCATCACTACAACCTTCAAACATTCAAAGCCAACGTGCATAGGTACCTCCTCTGTTTCTCTTTCCCCTTTTTCCTGTTGCCCGTTCCCTGAAACAATTAAAGGGTATTAATACTCCCTTTGGCGCGCGCAGATTGTAAAAAAAAAAAAAAACCTACCAATCTATCCGCTGCAAGGAGAGTGGGATCACTTATCCAATCTGGCATTAGCTAACCCGGCCTACAATATTCCAGGGAAGTTGTGTACGGATAGGCGGATGTGTACTCTTCAATAATTCTCGGAGGGATAGTGAAGGGACAGAAGGGTTCTTCTGTAACGGACAGTATTTGGATGGATTCTTACAGAAAAAACCAGCACTACTCCAAACATTACATTCTTTACTGTCCAAAATCATTTCAACTCCTTAGATGCTCAACTTATACAATTCTGGGAAATTGAGGAAGACCTTGATGACAGGAAACTAAACGAGAGAAAACTTTTGTCGAACCAAAGGCTACAGGAAGCGTATACCAAGTGCATCCACGAGTACTTCGTCTTAGGTCAGATGAAGGAGGTTTTATCATCCATGGAATTAGGCGAACACTACTACCTGCCTCATCATGTGGTCTTGAAGGAGTCAAGCAGCGCCACGAAATTGCGTGTGGTATTTGATGCTTCATGCAAAACTTCTAATGGTTTGTCGCTAAACGA
The DNA here is from genome assembly GCA_963082735.1 of Pocota personata. Classification (NCBI taxonomy): domain Eukaryota; kingdom Metazoa; phylum Arthropoda; class Insecta; order Diptera; family Syrphidae; genus Pocota; species Pocota personata. The sequence continues at coordinate 92,623,897 of OY720431.1, forward strand.
CTGCCTCATGGTCGGACCACGATTGCAACCCGCAGTCATAGAACTCAGCACGAAGTGGAGAAAGTTTAAGGTAGCGTTTGTGGCAGATATAAGTATGATGTACCGACAGATATGGATGTCAAAAGAAGACACTCCATATCAACTAATTTCATGAAGGTATACCCAGGACGAGCCCATAAAAACATATGCCCTTAACACGGTCACATTTGGAACTGCATAAGCGCCATATTTAGCAGTACGCACCTAACATCAGCTCTCGTCAGATGTGGAACACGAGTACCCTTATGTTACCAAGATTCTCACCGAGGGATTTTACGTCGACTACCTCATCTATGGTATGAACGAAGAAACCGAAGTCCTCAGTTTACAAGAGGATATTCTGAGTCCTCAAATCAGCCGGGTTTACTCTGAGAAAAGGGACCAGTAATTCCGCAAATGTATTAGAGCAGGTTCCTGAAAGCAAATGGAAATAAATCTACCTCTGAATTTTGAATCTCCAGATGCCATTAAAGCGCTTGGGATTCAATGGCATCCAGCGAAGGATGCATTCGTATTTAAGATCAATTTGCCTGAGCTCCAACAATTCACGAAGAGATCCGTACTTGCGGATATTTGATCCGTCTGTTTGATCCGCTAAGGTAGATCGCCCCATGCGTCATAAAGACCAAATTGATTCTTCAGCAACTGTGGCTGAAGGAATATTCGTGGGACTCTCCAATTTCACCAGAAATTGCAAATCAATGGATAGAGCTGAAAAGGGAGTTAACTACTCTTCACGACCTCGAAATACCTCGGTGGATCGAATACACAAATTCATCAGAGGTACAACTTCACGGGTTCAGCGATGTCTAAAAAAAAGCTTTTGCCGCTGTTATATATGCTTGCATTACAAATGGAGAGGATTAGCATATTCATCTGTTGGCAGCAAAAACGAGAGTTGCTCCATCAGCAGTAAAGTGTGTATCATTACCACGGCTAGAACTATGCGCAGCTCTGCTCCTAGCCGAACTTTCACATCATGTAAAGAGGGTAATGCAATTTGAAAACGCTGAAAACTTTGCATGGTCTGATTCCACAATAACACAGGCGTGGATGAAAGGAAGTCCGTCAATTCGCACAACGTTTGTAGCCAATCGAGTTAGCGAAATCCAAACGTTCACAAACAGTAATGTTTGGCGACACGTTGGCACTAAAGAAAACCCAGCAGACATAGGCCCACTAGGATTGTTACCACAGGAACTCATCTGCAGCCATATATGGTGACATGGACCACAATTTCTCAAGAATTTTGCCATAAGTCAATATCCAGGGCAAACTATATGCAATACAGAACTGAAAACTAGAAAATAAAGTCAAAAAGTGGAAATGAACTCATTACTTTTCAAGGAAAAACTAATAAAATTACACGCAAACTTCGCACAAGTAGTATATCACTGTGTAATCATCAACAATGAATACTGTCAACGATATTCCGACCTGAATCGGCTGGTACGCAGTGCAATATCTAAAATGCAAGGGAAGTAGAAGATCATTGGGGAATTACCCAATTACACTAGATGAACTAGATTCATCCCAAACGCAGCTCATCAGACTCGTTCCAGGGGAACTATTCCCCAAGGGAATTAAATCACAAAGAGAGAAAAGAAATTTTGGGATTCTCCGTCTGAAACCCTTTCTTGACTCTCTAGATCTCGTACGTGTAGGAGGACGCTTAACAAACTCCACTATACCGTTTAGCCTGAAACACCCCATAATCTTAAGGGACTCACATCACTTCGCAAGACTAGTCGTCAGCGATATGCATCAACGCACACATCATAATAGCAGAAATTAGAAGCAAATACTAGATCACCAATTTAAAGCGGCTAGTCAAATCAATAATCCACAAATGCGTCAGATGTCACTGATATAACGCTAAAATGCAACAGAAATTGATGGCAAGTCTTCCCACAGAACGCGTTATAATTTCAGGCCATTTACCAACACTGGAGTGGACTACGCGGGCCCGATGGAGATAAAGATGTGAAAGTTCAGATGCAATAAGATGACGAAGGGCTACATAGCTGTCTTCATATGTCTATCAACAAAGGCGATACATATTGAAGTAGTTAGCGACCTCACCGCAACAGCGTTAATAGCAGCATTCAGGAGATTTATGGCATGAAGAGGAATATATTCCAACATGTAATGAATCATGCCTCAACCCAAGGCCGTTATGCTAAATGACGTCCGACCCCAATGATCTGACCGTTCTCACTGCAGGACATTTTTTAATGGGCTCACCATTAATTACACTGCCTAAAAGAAATATGATGGACAAAAACCTAACCCATCTTGATAGATGGAGACACATACAATGCCTAACACAAGAGTTCTGGAAGCAATGGAGCACAACTTATCTCCATCTACTACACCAACGACACAAATGGCTTCAGCAACAACCGAACATCGAAGTTGGAGTCCTGGTCAAGGAGAATAATCTTCCGCCGTCGTCGTGGGTACTCGCGCACATAATCGAACAGCATCCTGGTAAAGATGGTCTAACGCGCTTGGTGACTATAAGGACAGAGAAAGGAGTCCTTAAACATCCGATCGCGAAACTATCCCCCCTGCCGGTAACTAATCGAACATCGAACGAATCGAACGTAAAGATATTGCAAACAAACAAAATGTATAAAAGGAATTGATATGAAATAATAAATTATCAAAAAAAAATATATACACCGACTATAAGTTGTAACAACTACTTATTTAATTATTTAATTGTTTTCTTTTTCCTTTAATGACTTACTACAAAACTTGTACTTTTAATTTTTCTGAATTCCTTTTCTAATTTTCTTTTATAATTTTCTTAAGAAAAGCATTGTAAACATTTATTTTTATTTTACTCACGTACATCCCTGTAATAAAAGTGAAGGGAAAGCTCTGTGCTCTCGTCACTTATGTGCTTTTCTCCCGAAAGCTTTTTGCACTCGGCCCCAATGTGAAGCCGATCTTCGAAAAGCTCACGCTTGGAGCGTATAAAAGCACGGCGCCAGTGTAAGGAACTTCAATAAGGTTTGACGTTTTGGTAACTGCGGTACAGTACCGCATCGAAAAGCGCCACACTTTAAGAATTTTTGGATTGCCAATTAAGCAGTACTGTAGTCTTCGGACAGCATACTCGCGGTTGAGAAACCAACAATTCCATTTTTTTTTTCAGCCAAATTTACAGTTACAGTTCCAAATAAAAAGTTTATAATTTTTTTAAAAAGAACTTGCAGTCTTATTTTTTGAACTGAGGATTTACTCCCCACGGCTCCTCCGAAATTCGACCATCGAACTTTCTCTACCGCTGCTAGAACGTTACAAAGTGAATTTATAACCCTAACCCCACAAGAGAATACAATTTCATCCCAACCTGCAAGATCAACCGACTTTCCACTGAAGTTAATTAGGGATAGCCAACTGGAGCAGCTAAATATTATTTAAATTTATTTGTATCTATGTATTAAATCAAAAACAAATGCAAAATTTCTATTTTTCTCGGTCAACACTTGCAAATATCCCAACCCGACCGAAGGAACACGAGGATGTGAACAACAACAGCTAACAAAGACGATGAAACCAGCAAAAGGGAAAACCACATCCACAACACTAGAAGTCACAATCCCGAGATCATGAACAACACAAAAGATACATCACGTCCTACACCTGGGACTCCATGTTCGCCGGGCCGGGAGCATGCTGCGTCCCAACACAACAACTGGAACTGATGATTAAGGAACTGTGTGTTTGCAGGAAGCTAGGTACTCAAATGTAGCTAAAATCAAGCACACGAAATGCTTAACATTACGAGTAACTAGCTCTAATCCCCACAACACAAATAAATCATCAGCATTCAAATGAAATCAATACTGAATGCAAAATTCAAGAAAAAAAACACCACACACCGCAAATCGAAGAATCCGTCAACTGTCGAAAATCGGGCGAATTGGTCCACATGCCGAGAAAAATTCCATGCCGTGAAATCCCATGATGGCCGAATTGGACGTGAGTGAGTTGCACCGTATAAAACAATGCACTCTAACACACACTCCGAAAATGTGGGGTATTGTTGATGATCATTAGACTTGTGCACACACAAATACAGAACGATCATCTATAACTACCACAGACGCAGTTTTTCGCTGCAAAAAGGTAAATAGGCCAGGGTGATTGACCTATAGGACAACTGCTGTGTGGTACATAAGCCATCAGCACTTTCAAGGAAGGAAAAATGAAAATGTTCAAGCACTCGTCTACTAGGAGCCATACAATAAAGTCAATTTTTAAATTTAATTATTTTTTTTTCTACGTACAGTGCCGTTCGAAAAATTTTAGTTAAACTTTTTTCTTCGAATTTTGGCAAATTTGTTGCAATAGCTACATATTTTTTAATGAGGATTTGTTTTCTTATGCGGTTGCAATCGTTTCATGATACTTTTAGAGTGTTAAAATTTTTCACACGGGAGCAAAAAGTTCTTAGACCGAAAAATGTTTTATTAGGTACCTGCCTCATTTTTAGGGATTAAAGAAAAATGATCTTTTGGTGCAGTGTTTTTGTTTTTTTATTGCTTCTCAGAAACATTCTCTATCTAATTTGTACTTTGTTGGATCTCCTCTTGCTTTTATTACAGCTGCACATCGGCCATACATTGACTCAGATAGGATTTTCCGTGTGGAAGAAGGTATGGTGTTACAGGTCCGGATAAATATTTTTTTTACGTTTTCAATTGACTCTGGACGCTTCTTCGCAACCATAAGTTTCATTATTGACCAGATATTCTCAATTGGATTGAGATCTGGACTGTTGGGAAGCCAACTTAATACATCGACATTATTTTCTCCGAAGTACTTTTTAATCTAAGAAATAAAAAAAAATCTAAATATTACTTTTATTGTCCTGTTGAAAAATGAATCTGCAAATGTCACCAAAAAGCTCCAGCGCATAGGTAAACTTCTGCAGTGACTTTCGATTTTAGGAAGACCATTCTACCTTTTTCATCTCCAGAGAAGCATCCCCAGACCATCACACCTTCAGTTTTGGGGGGCATCCGTAAGATGCATTCAGAGCTCAGTCTTTCCTTTGGTTCTCTTCGCGCAAGAATCCTCCCACCTCCAACATGCAGCTTAAACTTTAATTCGTTGGAAGAGATAACATTGTTCCACATGTCTTGAGTTCAATTAAGATGCTCTTGAGCCCAGAGCAATCGTTTTTCTCTGACTCTTTTTGGAAAATCCGGCTTCAGTAGTGGCTTAAGTAGTGCTCTAAGTCCGGCTTTCACGAGCCTTTTCCTCACTGAGCTTGAAGAAATTATTTTTCCTGTAGCTCGACCGAAGATCGTTTTTAAGATCCACCGAAGTCTTCAACTGATACCGACGGCTGTACAGCACCAAAAAACGATATTCCTCTTTTTTGGCCTTCCTGAGTCTTTCTTTCTACTGGTAGTCCCGGTCTCACGAAATTTTTTTAAATTCCATGCCACAGTTTGTTAAGCAACATTTAATCTTCTAGAAATTCCGCGTGTTGTCAAATTGAGACGTGACAGACACAAAATATTAGCTTTGCACTCCGAACTGATTTTTCCCATTTTTTTTTTTTCACTAAATTACTTCGGTTCGTTTCGGACTGCTATCGCGAGCTAAATGCACCTCTTATTCATAATAACATCGACTTTTATGCACTATTTGAACGACATTTTGCTACCTAGTGCAAAAAAAAACCCTAGCTCTCATAAATTCCAAGAACTGCGCCCGAAAAGGGTAATAAAATGTTTGACCAACATTTTTCGAAAGGCACTGTATGTTTCAGTTGAACTAACTGAAGTATTTTTTTATCGTACGCTTGGTAATCAGTTATTACAAACCCAATTCCTGCTCGCCTCAGTACGGAACAAATACGATTGATTGCAGTTTTAAAAACAGTTTTAGGGTAAGTAAATAAATATTTGTTGACATTTTTGCGAGAAGTTGATGCAGAAATGATACCAACTTCAATTATTTTGACACAGAAACTCGGAGCGACACTCCGTTTTTTGGCCGAAGGAAGTTAATAATGGTCAGTGGGGAAGGATTTTGATCTTGGCCTTGGTAGATCCACAGCCAGCAAAGTTCCTGGGGAGATGTTCAACGTTTTGGAATTCAAATTGTGTTCGAAGTGGATTAAACTGCAGGGCACACCGATGTCGTACGTAATTTATAATTAAAATATAACTATTCACAGATTTGCGACCACAAGATGATAATTAGAGCTATTAATGCGGCACTCCCTGGAAATCATGATCCTTTAATATGGCTAATGAGCGATGCCCGAAATTATTTCGCCGAAAAATTTGAAAAAGGTGACCGAGATGGATGTTTCCTTGGGGATGCAGGCTTCAGTCTAGAACCATTTGTTTTAATATCATACAAAAATCTCTAATTTCAACAAAAAGCAACTGGCTGCTCGGAATGTAATCGAAAGAACTATTGGTGGGTAAAAACGAGGTTTAGGTGTTTGATGAATACTTTGAACTATGAGCCAGTTAAAGCTGCCAAGTTCATCAACGTTTGCTGTGCCCTCCATAATATGTGCAAAACCCATAATTTACAAATCGAAGGAGACAAAATGAGAGCCGAAATCGAGTATCATTCTGAAAGTGATGAATATGGAGAACAATTTGCGGAAACCGGAAGAGTAAGAGATTCAATTGCCCAAAATCTTGCTTAATAAAAGATGAGATTTAAGGAAAAAAAAATATTTTATTGCATATTAATAGTAATAACATATATCAAAGAAATTTATGTAGTTTATTTTATTTGGCCTGTCGGGAAGAAATACTCGAGACTTACAACTTCATAGTTCTGAAAGCGACGCCGATAGGGAGCTTCACCAACTTGTTGAGAAATTTGTTGCAATCGAAAATATAGGCGTCCGCATTCGAACGCAACAAATGACTTCGGCAGATGAAAAAGGTGCAACGAGTATTTTAGAAAAAACTTACGTACGCGTCGATGATCGCTTCGAAGTGGGACTCATTTTTTTTTTATTATTATAATTCGCGCTCGCCAAAAGAAGGGGAGGAATGCAACTGACTATTTCACTGGAGCATTTTTTGTGGAAAAAACGACAAAACAGGGAGAAACAGGAGACATTTCTCCGATGTTTTAGTGAATGAATGGAATTCACAATGTCTCTATTACCTATAAGTTATAACGCGCGATTTTGTACCCTATCAAGAATGTACAGAACGGTCTTGGGTGCACCGGACCAGATATGGGCGTTATATTCCAGCTTAGGGCGGATGAATTATGCTGTCCAGGTAGGAATTTAATGTGTTTAACATACGTTGCCGTTCCCCTTCTACGGCCGTAGAGCAAGAACGTGAGTTAGGGAACGAATATGATAAACTGAGGGTACTGTCATCAGCGAAGGAATGGATTGGATCAGAAGTTGCAGACAAGAGAGTCGGAGACAAAACCGAGCCTTGGGGAACACCAACATTTATTTGGTGAATTGCAGACTTGAAACCGTCCAAAACAACTTGTATTCATCGCCCCGAAAGGTAATTTCTAATCCATTGAAGAAAAGACTCATCGACGTCATATGCACGCATTTTCAACAAAAGAGCCTGATGCCAAACTCTGTCAAATGCCTTTGAAATATCAAGCGCAACCATCTTGGTTTCGCCGTAGTGATGGAGAGATTGGTTCCACTTCTCGGTGAGATATGCCATCAAATCACCAGGGGACCTGTTGCTACGAAAACCATACTGCCGGTCATTAAGGAGTTTTCGTGAATCGAGATATTTCATAAACCGTCGATTTAACAGCGTTTCCATGACCTTGGAAAGAAGGGACGTAATTGGACGGGAGGAAGATTCACCTTTTTTGGGGACGGGCTGGACAAATGCTGTTTTCCATCTACTCGGAAAAGCCCTGAAAAGTAGGATAGGCAGAAAAGCTTACGCAGAGGTTTTGCCAGCGTAGAAGAGCACCCCTTCAAAACCATGGGGGATACCATTTGGACCAGCGGATTTGTGTATGTTAAGACCTTTGAGTACTCCTGCAACTGCACGAGTGCGAAAGTGGACTTGTCCCATGGAAAATTTGTCGCTCTCAAGTACAGGTGGAGACAAAGCATTATCTGGCAGCGTGGAATTAGCTGCAAAGTCAGCAACAAGCGGATTGGCTTTGTCTAAGGATCTGACAGCTGGAATGTCATTGTAAATGAGCGAAGGGATGGCAGACGAGGCAGAATTTTTAATATTTTTGACGAATGACCAACAATTTTTACTACCTTTGGGACATTGTAGGATTTTTTGCCTCAATTTTTGGTCATGTAAGAATTTTACACGTCGAATGTGGGCATTGCAGTCTTTTCTGGCTTGTTTAAACTTCATTCGGTGTTCATCATTTTTGTTGGCTTTACAAAACCGAAATCTTACTTCTTTTAACCTGATAGCCTCTTTACAGCACTGGTCAAACCACGAGTTTGCCTTAGGTTTAATGCTCTTTATTCTGTTAGGAGTAAAGTCATTCATACCTAAGAGTATAGTGTTAGTGATCATATCAGCAGCGGCATCCACGTCGCTATCGAGGAAGCATAGCGACCAGTTAAAACTCCTAAAGAAGCTATTGAGGCCGCTCCAGTTGGCTTTCTCGTATTGCCATACTTTTCTTTTATGAATTTTTTCTTTAACTGTGTGGTCAGAGTACGAGAATTTAGCTGATACGATATTGTGGTCAGACCGACCTAGGGGCGCTAGTACATCAATGGTGGATTTATCAGGGTGAGAAGTAAGAAACAAGTCCAAGGTGTTGGCGGAATGACTTGCATTGTCTGGTATACGTGTAGGCTCATTTACAAGCCGAGTCAAATTATAAATCTCAGCAAAAAGTTCAACATACCTTCCTTCGGGTGTTGTATATTAAAATCGCCCGCAATGACAATTTCAGTATGAGGGTACAAGGAGACAATTCGAGTGATGGGATCGGACAACGCATCAAATTCATCAAAAGTTGAGTTGCTGTCCGCACTAGGGCTTCTATAAAAGCAGTAGTGAATTATTTGCTACGGACGGTGAATTTTAGCCATTTGAAATTAAATTCTGGGTTGGAACAGTGGCCATACTGTGGTGGAACTTGGTAAGCAATATCACTACGAGCATAAATGGCGAGGCCACGGTGGGGAAAGAATAATGAAACTAAGTTATATCCAGGCAGTTTCAAATCAGAAGATTCTTCCACTACCTGTGTTTCGCTCAGTGCCAGAACAGCTGGTTTATGGGAATGGGTGTGGGCGTACATATCGAAGAAATTCGTTCGAGGCCCATGAATGTTGGTAAGATCAACCCTAAATTCTTTGGAAGTTTGATGAGTTCCTACTACCGGATAATTATCCCATGGCACTTCGACGGTTCCATTGTTTGGAGATGAAAAAACTCCAAACAAACCTTCAAAAGTCAGACTCGTCTTTGATGCTGCTGCCAAATGCAACGGTGTCTCAATTAATGACTTCCTTTTAAAAGGACTCGACCAATTAGTACCAATAACAACGACACTGTATGGATTTCGCTACGGAAGGATTGGAATCTGCGGAGACGTTCTCCTACAGGACATCTGGCGAAATGAGATAGGCTAGGATGAAGAGTGGCGAGCATTGCTACCGAAAATAACCGAGATTAGAGTGCCGAGATGCTACTCATCCTTTTTACATCGGCGGGCGCAAGCGTGCAATTACATACTTTTGTTGACGTTAATGAGAACGCCTACGCAGCAGTATCTTTCTTCCGTATCGAATATATGAACGAGATTGACGAAAGTAACTCCACGTCGGCCACTATCAATTCGACTTGAACTTCAGGCAGCAGTATTAAGAGTGAAGTTGATGATCTCCATCTGTAACGCGCATAGTTTCCCAATTAAACAACGGTTCTTATGGTCGGATTCAAGGACTGTACTCTCCTGACTACTAGCGAACCCACGAAAATTTCAACAGTTCGTAATGTTTCGAATTGGTGAAATTTTGGAACATCTAACATTGAGGAATGGAGATGGATCATGACCAAGCAGAACGTGGCCGATAGAGCCACTAAGTAGAAGACTGGTCTCGGATGGGAGCCAACGAACGAGTGGCTTAAAGGACCGGTGTTTCTTCTCAAACCTGCAACTGAGTAGCCGCAGATGCCCACAATCGAGACCGACATAGTGGACGAGGTTCGAACACGTCTACTGCACATAACTGAAGACACAGCATATTATCAACGAAAACTGATTCAGAAAGTGGCGACGTTTATTTCGTTCTCTGGCATATGTGTTCATGTTTACAACAATGTTGCAGTCTGGAGTGCCTTCGCAACCAACTGGCAGACTTATTGTAACTTCGGATGCTACAGACGATCACAAGCCTCTCTCTATAGGAAAGGCTAACGTTCCGGAAATGGCGAACTTACCCCCCCTAGACTTTGTGCTTTCAGCAGACCTTTCTCATTTATAGGAGTGGACTATTTCGGTCCGATGTTGGTCACCGTGGGAAGGTGAAATGAGAAGAGGTGGGGTGCGGTATTCACGTGCCTTACGATTAGAGCGATCCTCATCGAGTTAGCGAGTAGTTTGACTACGGATTCGTGCATTATGTGTTTAAGGAACTTTATGGCACGTCGCGGGAATCCACTAAAAATATATAGTGACAATGGGACAAACTTTATTGGAGCAGAAAGAGAACTTAGGGAAGAAATAAAAAGAGTTGACTGGGGCGGGTTGTCAATGAGCTTACGGCGGCAGACCTTAGGTGGATGTTTAACCCACCAGCTGCTCTGAATATGGACGGTGCTTGGGAAAGGCTGGTGCGATCAATTAAATCCATCTTACATCAAATTCTTCCCTCAAACAAAGTTAGTGAAAAAACTTTGCGTAGCGCTCTCATTGAGGTCGAAAATATTTTAAACTCGAGGCCTCTAACCTTCGTGTCGCTGGAGTCTGAAGACGATGAAGTGCTTACACAGACACATTTTCTTTTCGGGACTTCCAATGGGTCGAAGCCACCTTACTGTAGGATCGTAAGGTGGCTTTAACCTTAAAGATATAAGATGAAGTTGGAAGCAGTCGCAACTCATCGCAGATGTTTTCTGGAAGAAGTGGGTGAAGCCATTCCTACCGACTTTGGACAGAAGGTCAAAATGGTTTAAGAAGGTGAAACCCATTGCGAAAAGAGACTTGGTCATCATTGTTAAGAAGTTGTTGGCCAAGAGGGGTCGTAGTAGACACTGTGATGGCTAAAGACGGGCAGGTGCGCAGAGCAACAATACAAATATTCGCCGTCTTGTATGAAAGGCCAGCAGCTAAACTGGCTGTCTTGGACGTGTCGGGAGATAGCGAGCCTCGGAGTAAGTAACATGTTAATTACCATCAGCTTACTGGGGGTGAAATGTTAACGCCATCTACCTTTTCAACATAAAAACTAACTTGCGTTGCAACCTTAAATATTTTACTCTAATTTGCCGTCCACTTTTTAAATTTCCTTGGAGGCACTTCCTAGCTTTCATCTTTTCTTTTATCTTGATCTTGCTCTGTGGAACAACACGGGGACGCAGAATAGTTAATAATTCTAATACAAAGCTCTGGAGAAGCTCTGGAAACTTAAACAACACTCAGGCATGGCTAAAGTACTACATGGCTAAAGTACTGGCCATAAACATTTGCTGAAAGCATTAAATCGAACCCTAAAAGATTGAAGTGGCAGCGAAAGGTTATTTGGTGGCGCTCGAATTTTATTGTCCTGTGATTTCAGACAAACTTAGGGTTATCCCATGTTCAACGTGTGCGGATGAAATCAACGCATGTTTAAAATCATGTATTTTGTGGCGAAGTGACTCTTGCACATTTGTATATTGCAACTCACAATAAACTTGCATGTTACACTATAAAACGATTTATCCGCTGAAGTATTTTCCAATTTTGGTAATAGAAAAATTTGATTTCATGAAATTATACAATTAAATTGCCCAAAAATCTCTGCAAAATTGTTGATTCGAAAAATGCATAAATAGAAAGTGTATTTCCAAATATACGCTACAATTATCATAACCATCAATGGCTCAGTGAACGATCGACTTTGGCTGCTAAAAATGTGCATGTTGACGGAATCGACTTCAAAATACAAGAACATTGCCTGGCGAATTAATATTGTTTAAATTAATTGACACAGTGGTAATTGAACATAAAAGCGTAAATTATCCCACTGTATTCTTGAATTCACTCGATTTACCAGGACTTCCACCACATAACTTACATTTCAAAATTAGTTCACCCATAATTTTGATTGAAACTTAAATACACCCAGACTTTGCAATAGAACGAGATTAGTTCCATATACCTGGTGACTACCAAAAAATGTTGTTCATGATTTAGCGTTAAAATACACACAAAATAAATAATATATCATTAATCAACATTTATTATTATTGAAAAATGGATACAAATAAATCATTCAAAGTATTGCCCATCGCTAGCTACAACTATTTCCCATCTTTCTGGCAGAACTCGAATACCGTTACGGTAAAAGTGTTCATCTTTTGAGTCTATCCACGAATCAAGCCATTTTTTTATGTCTTCTTATGAGCGGAACTGCTGATCAGACAGACCATCGAACGGAACAAGTAACAATCGGATGGCGCAATATGTGGGGAATATAGCGGGTGGGGTAGGACTTCCCATTTGAGTGTTTCTAGGTAGGTTTTAACGGGTTTGACAAAGTGAGGCCGCGCGTTGTCATGCTGTAGAATCACTTTTTCGTGCTTCTGCTCGTATTGTGCTCGTACAGTGCTCGTTTCAATCGCATCATTTGAAGTTGATACCGTTCCCCGGTGATGGTTTCGTTGGGTTTCAACAGTTCATAAAAAATGACACCGACCTGGTCCCACCAAATACACAGCATAATCTTCGCAGCGTGAATATTCGGCCGAGCCGACTATTCTTTGGGTTGCTGTAATGAATCCATTTTTCATCACCCGTCAGGATGCGGTGAAGAAAACCCTTCATTTTTTGCCGCTGGAGCAGTTGTTCACATGCGAAAAACGTCCCTTGGCTTCAAATCATAAGGAACCCAAGTTCCTTGTTTTTGAGTCATTCCAAACGCATGTAGTCGCTTGAAAATGGCTAAATGGGTAACTCCTAATGCTGAAGTAAACTGTTCTTGCATTTGACACGAATCCCCATCGAGCAATGCCTCCAATTCAGCGTCTTCGAAGGATTTTGGCCTTCCTTCGCGGACGGTCGTCAACATCGAAATCACCGTCTTTGAAGCGACGGAAAAAATCACGGCACGTTGTTTCACTTAGAGCAGCATCTCCGTAAACTTTTCGGAGCTCTCGATGCGCTTTAGCCGCCGTTTCCTTCGGATAAAAGAAGAAAATCAACACTTCCTGCAAATGACTATTATTTGGCACAAAATCAGACATATTCACACAACCAAAAGAATATGACGCCAAAACAAAATCACTAATGTGTCAAAACAGTTTGTTTACCATATGTCTAAGCTCGGTTCATGACGTTTTGGATATGTCAAAATCGACCAGCACTTACTGCTGGGGCCCTCTATTGACATGAATTGAGAACTTAGTTGGGCACATAATCATTTTTTGTTTTATTGCATTTTTCAAAATGCTTCTTATCTACACCGCTAACACTTAAATTCACATCACAAAGGAATGTGTATTCAATTCACAACACAAAACTCAAGTGAATTCAATTCACATGAAAACAAGAAATTGACAAACGTCAATTTCCATGAATTTACCGTTTTCATTTCGAGTGGAATGTAGAACACCAAAATATTAAAAATACATTCCACACTTCATAATATCACTCGGAATGCAGAACACCTAGTTCCACTTTTGGTGGTTGAATTCACTAAAAGTGGAATGTAGAACATGGGGGAAGGTAATTGATACGTTCCACGGGTGTTATGTAACCTTAAGCGTCCCGATATACCAGATATCAAGTATGTAATGAAGTTGTCCTTAACCGATGATAAGCCCTTCCAATGTACCCCGAGGTGGTTATCATATTTCGAGAAAAGTAGGTTACAAGAAATCATCGACGATCTATTAGCCAGAACAAATTATTAGGCCTAGCGATTCGGAACGCCTCACCAGTTGAGTTTGCGAAAAAGCAGACAGGGGAGTTACAGTTTTGCATTGACTATCGCTTGTTGAACAAAGTGACTTTAAGGGATAATCATCCACTACCACTGATCGATAACCTTCTAAACAGGCTGGCTAATAAAAGCATTTTCACGCTATTAGACTTAAAAAGTGTGTTTCATCACGTGTGTACTTATATGAACGAAAATTCAATCAAACCCCGACGGGTCAGTATGAATTCCTTAGGATGCGTTTTGGCTTAAAAAATGCACCGTCTGCGTTTCAAAAGTTTATCTACTTTGATGATCTTATTAGAGCGGGGAGAATAAGTATTTATCTCGATAATATAATGATCGCGACATGTACGGTAGAGGAGCATTTGTGTGTTTTAGGAGAGGTGTTGAGTAGGTTAGTTAGGAACAAGCTTGAGTTAAGATTAGATGAATGTAAATTCTTGCAGTACGAGGTGAAGTACTTGGGATACACCGTGTCGAAGGAAGGTATCCGCCCTAATGAAAGGGGTATCGGATCGATAGCCGATCCTCGTGATGAGACTATACCTGCAGGGGATTAAGTTTAAAATCGCCACAGACTGTAATTCTTTGACTCTGACGTTGAATAAGAAGGAGATAAATCCCCTAATAGCTTGTTGAGTTTCGCAGTTACAAAATTACGACTATACTTTGGAGCATCGAAATGGGGCTAGGATGAAGCATGTGGATGCTTTGAGTCGCGCGACAAATATTTAAGTCCTGGATGAAAACACCTTTGAGCAAAACCTTTCTATCTACCAGTATAGGGACGATGCTATCTATAACATACGCAGACAGTTGGATGGCTCGGAAAGTAAGTTTTACGAAATGCATAACGGGTTGGTGTATAGGAAGATCAAAGATAATATTCTCTTTTACGTTCCCACGGATATGGAAAGCCTTGTGTTACACAAATTAAAGCGAAGATAGGAGTGTACATAGATAATTGTCCGAAGTGTATAGCGTTCTCCCCTAAATTTGGAAAGCGGGAGGGGTTGTTGAATAACATTTCGAAAGGTGGCTTACCGTTCGATACCGTCCATCTAGATCATTATGGTCCGGTTTGCTTAGCTAACTCAAAGAAAAGATACGTTTTGTTAGTAGTCGACGCATTCACGAAGTTCGTCAAATTGTTCTCTACTCGTTCTACGTCTACTAGCGAGGTGATATGTCATCTAAATTTGTACTACCACATGTATAGCCAGCCAAGAGTTTTAATTTCGGACAGAGGTAGTAGTTTTACATCCAAAGATTTTAAGATATTTCTCGAGGCAAACAATGCGCAAAATGTTAAAATCGCTTCGGGGTCTCCACAAGACAGCCCCCAGCTAGAGAGGATAAATAAGAGCCTGGTTCCAATGATAACTAAACTAACTAGTGGGAATTCTAGAGCGAGCTTATATAGTGTATTTCCAGATATTGAGTTCTCTATGAACAACACAGTACATCACAGCACGGGTACAACACCTAGCCAACTCCTATTCGGGGTGAGGCAGAGGGGTCGGGTCATTGACTTTGTTAGTGAATGCTTGAGAGATAATATGGAATACACACCAGAAAGAGATTTGTATAATTTACGGGCGAGAACGTCCGAACGACAAACTAAGTTGCAGAATTATAACAAAAAGGTAGTAGACGGGAATCGAAAGGTAGCGAGAAAGAATGAGGTCGGAGATTATGTAATGATTAAAAATTTTGTTAATACACAAGGTGTATCGAAAATGATTAAAAAGGGTGCCCAATAATGACAGATATTTATTAAAGCACGCTGAGGGGTTTCAACTGAGTCAAATCCCGTACGAGGGTATTTGAGAAGTGGCTAATATAAAACAATGGTTAAAGGGAAATAACGGCGTTTTGCAGGGTAATCGCGACGATTACTGGTCAGGCCGAATTGTGGCAACACTATTTTATTATAAGATATCGTGCATACGCTCACTCACACAATGTATGTGTATTGTGTAATATAAGAAATATTGTAAGTAGTAAATAGAGCGCTTCAGCGGCGAGTCAGTCTCGAATTGATCCTCAGAATATATATACATAAGTGTATGAAATAAAAGAAATATTCGTAGTCCATCAGTGTTTTTATTTTGTGGTATTTCTGCATTCAATTGTATTATACAAGGAATACAAAAAATTGTTGGATCTATGAATGACGTGTTATATTGCTGATGTATGTGTGTATCCAATGCATACAGCAATACTACATCTTTTGGAGCTAACAAATGGACGTTATTACAGTATATCTTTTATCAGAGTCTCTATTTTCTTACCCGGGAAGAGGGTCTCTAGAAGAAGTTCTTTTGTCGTCTTATTCGCCATTATCCAGTTACCGCCTGGCTTTTTGATAAAACTTGGCATAGATGGGACTAGATCTTCCTTATCATTGAGAAGTCACTGGTCTTCTCTATTTATATATATATAATATATATAAAACGCCATGACTTCCATTATGTACTTTTTGAGTTAGCTTTATATCTTTTTGCTGTCCGTATATAGAACTTAATCCTCTCCATCTCTTGAGAATTTTCCGTTGTTAACAAACTTCCTCCTCTCTCCTCACATTTTCTTGTGACTTTTGCTAGGCATGCATTGAAAGTAGAGCTGTTCATTGCCACATCCACCATTCAGTCAATATCAGGATGGCGAACGAGGTTGAACTGGGGCAGAGTTTCTAGTGCCAAATCTAGCTCTCTATACCTCAAACATATCGAAGATCAGATATTCCTCCATGACCTCATTAAAAGGTTTGGAACCCGATGCAGATTTCTTGGCCTCTTTGGGGTTTTTGAAGGGTCGTATTTTGGGTGCAATGTCAATGAGTGTCTGTGCAATTAGGGATCGAATTCAGTAGCACTTGGGCAATGTCTCTTGCTATAAGCCTTCCAGCGCCCCGCTTTATTAGGGGTCAAAATGACAGTAGCTCTTAGAGTCGGAGCATCTAAAGCAGTCGTACCCACCGAATTGGAGTACGTGTCCGATTAAAGGATGGAGCTATCTATTCGAACATCATCGTCGATGTTCAATCTGTAAAGTTGGTTTTGCACCATCCTTGTGTCGTTTCCTACAGTTGTGTCAGTTTTGTCTGTGGTTTGAGGACTTGTCTCGAAGTATTTGTTTTTATTATTATTTGCATTAAAGTTCATGTTGGTTACACGAGTAAGCCGGGAAAAGTTCCATCTCAGCAAAGCTGGTTTTACTAAGATAAGGCAACAACTAACAAGATTAACACCAAAATCAGTATGTTAATCAATTGAGTTTCAGTTCAGCTTAATAGTCTGTAAAAAAGAATCTTTCCAATCGATGTATTTTGCGGTAAAAATTTGTCTGCTTAGAGTAGGTACATAAAGCTAATTGTATTTTCAAAACTGCTAATCCGATTGAAACCAAAAACTGTTTTTTAGCTTTAATTCAGGCAAGCATTCTCCAGGAATAGCAATTTAAATTCGGTACACTTTTTAACAAGTTATTGTAAATGCAAACATAACATAGTGAAATTTCACAATTATAACTGTATATTCAGAGCCTTCAAGTTCGATAGACACCAAAATCAATACATATCTAGTCCTACTTTAGGTTCTCGTTTTACGAAACATTCACTTAAATTCGTGTTTTTATGGATAAGTTAATTGTACTTTTAAAATCGCTAGCCTGATTCACACCAAAATCAATGGATCTATAGCCCACATAAACAGTTTTCGGAAAGTATCATTTAAATCGGTGAAGTTTTGCAAAAGGTATAGGAGGAAAGAACACGCCGAATATGCACAAAATTAGCTGTATTTTCAGAAACGTTAATCCACTCGACTAATTTAATTCTAAGTGCATTTTTCGACCACGATAACTTTTTAAAACCGTTAATTTGATTCACAAGAAGATTAATATGTTTTCAGTTCTACCTTACACTTTGCACAAAGAATAATTCACATCGGTGTATTTTTGCAGAAGTTATCATCAACGAAAGAGCCAGAAAAGCCACGGACAAAAGTACAGACAGGCAAACGCACGCGAAAAACCACTTTCGTTTGACATTGAGTCAATTGATGACGCACCATCGACCACAACTTGAATTAATATATTATGAAGTACATAAATGTTTCATCCAACCGCAGAGCTGTTGTTCATAGAAGGCTAGCTTGAGATGTCCAGGGCAATGGCTTTTAATTACCAGTGGTGTTCGATCCAATTTCTTGAAACTATGTCCATACCAACATATCCTTACAACATATACAAATTAATGTTGCAAAAATTAAGTGGCTCATAAGTAAAACGTTGGAACCAAGCCAGAATTGCAAAGTCTCAAAAGTGGATAAAATTCAACGGTTTCCATCAAAAATCATAAGGAACATAACTGCAACACCTTAATTTGTCAACAACTCCAATGTCCATGGAGATCTAAAAAATGCTTTTGCAAAGACGAGATGTCTTCACATTTAATCCGCTACTCCAATAGGCAGGATCGTCCTTATAAATTTTACAAAACAAAATGACAAATGTACACCTAAAATAAATATTAACTAAATACTCGTACTGTAAACGTAAATAACAAATTTAGAGTTTAAATCGCACATCCCCCAGTATTGGCAAGGGGTAACGTATAGTGCTACAAATGGTTTGCGGGGAATTTCCTTCCATCAATAGCGATGCTTTGCACATTGAATGAAATAAGCAATGGACAGCTTCTTCAGACCTAGAGGTTAACCAGCCCAAACATTACTATTTCTTTTCACTAATAGGAGATACATTTCGGATATTATGCTACCGGAAAAAGGAGATAAGGTTCTTCCTCTATCACACGGTCAAAATTATCGGGGCCTAACTTTGGGTAGTAGGTTGAGCTGGTAGCTAAATACAGAAGAAATAATAAATAATGTCTCAATGGGACTCTACACGTGCAACAGGATAACAATAACAATATAACGGTAACAATAAAATTGAAAGTACTTAGTTGAACTCTGGCACGCGGAACTTGGGGCTCTGAGCCAACAGAACAATGTTCAAATTATTTTGGTGCCAAGTCATAGTGACTTCATTGGAAACGAAAAAGCAGACGAAATGATTAGAATGCAAGGCCGCCAGTAGAAGAAGCAGGGCTCCATGCACCAAAAGCTCCACATCAATACAATACTAGCGGAAAATGCCTACCTATAGCAAAGGGCAAATGGAAAAGCATTCAAACTTTAAAAACACGAAAGCTCTAACAAATATATGTAGATGGCCCACCTGTTATTTATAGGTTAAAATAAATGAATACATAACACTGCGATGCTCTTCTTTATAAAAATTATTATTTATAAGCAAATCGGTGAGCTTTTTTATATAAAAATAAAAACTATTTTTCACTTTTGAGGCAGTCGCTGACTAAACTATGCTAGTGTGTACATTTACATACACATGTGAAAATGCCTACCTATAGCAAAGGGCAAATGGAAAAGCATTCAAACTTTAAAAACACGAAAGCTCTAACAAATATATGTAGATGGCCCACCTGTTATTTATAGGTTAAAATAAATGAATACATAACACTGCGATGCTCTTCTTTATAAAAATTATTATTTATAAGCAAATCGGTGAGCTTTTTTATATAAAAATAAAAACTATTTTTCACTTTTGAGGCAGTCGCTGACTAAACTATGCTAGTGTGTACATTTACATACACATGTGATAGTTATACAATTGCGAATTTTATACTAACTTCATTGTCAATTAACACAGTTATGAGAAAGATATATTCAAATATGATCGATATCAAACATGAAAATACTTCTTAGTCTACAAAGGGATGCAATTAAATTATTTGTTTTTATTTATTTATTTAACTGTGTCTCAGCTAAACAATTTCTAAAACGGAAGTACCTGTATTGCTAAAGTTAAAATCGCGCCGTGCTCACTTCAGATTCAACTCCCTAATAACTATGTCATTCACCATTTCAAACTAAATAAAACCGAATAACGAATTTGTTAGCTTATTCGTAATAGTCAAACCAAAACCGAGAATATTGCTGCTGTTGCAGAAAGTGTGCGCCTAGATTCAAAACAGACGTATTTGGGTTTCGAAAAACCC
This sequence comes from Pocota personata, assembly GCA_963082735.1. NCBI lineage: Eukaryota > Metazoa > Arthropoda > Insecta > Diptera > Syrphidae > Pocota > Pocota personata. The sequence goes on from OY720431.1 coordinate 92,644,140, forward strand.
AGAAGCAGTCGTACAGAAGCGAATGCAACCTCAGCTTGTTGTGTGTTACAGAGGCACGGTAACCGATTTTTTATTTGGCTAGAAACTGAGGAAATGCACTTGGACGATCTTCGGTTCCAGCAAGACGGCGCTACGTGTCATACAAGGCGTCCAATAATCGTTCTTTTGAGCACTAAGTTAAATAAGCGTGTAATCAGCCGTTTTGGTGATATTGTCTGGGCTCAGCGGAGCTGCGATCGGACGCCGTTGGATTTTTTTCTGGGGTGACGTTAAAGATCGGTATTATGCTGAGAACCCAGAAACAAGTCGGACTCACAATATTGACCGAGCTGTTCGTCAAATATAGCCCTGAACCATGGAAAATATACAACAATATTATGTTGATAGGACGGGCTACTATCAAGCCAGCCGCAGCAACCATTTAAATTAAATTATTTTTCATAAATAATCGGAAAGTATACTCTCTTCAATAAAGAACAAACTTTGTAAAATGTTCAATGGATTTTTTTTATAGCAATTTAAAAAAAAAACTAACAGATGGCCCACCCTTTATTTATAGGTTAAAATAAATGAATAAATAACACTGTAATACTCTTCTTTATAAAAATTATTATTTATATGGAAATCGGTGAGCTTTCTTTTATCCAAGTATGAAAACTATTTTCTAATCTCATGAATCACAGTGCAAAGTATACTTTTGTTCATTTTTGAGGCAGTGGCTGACTAAACTATGGTAGTGTGTACATAAATATGTGATAGGACGAGTAACTTCATTGTCATTAATTGTGAGAAAGATATCTTCAAATATGATCGATTTCAATCATGAAAATACTTGTTAATTTACAAAGGGATGCAATAAATTATGCTTGTTCATATATTTATTAAATTGTGTCTCAGCTAAACAATTTTAAAATGGAAGTACCTGTCTTGCTAAAGTTAAAATCGTGCCGTGCTCACTTCAACTTGAGCTCCCTAATAACTAAGTCATTCACCAGTACAAACTAAATAAAACTGAATAACCCTTCCAAATATAAACACAATAAAGACTCCAGCTCGTAGCTCAATTTGTTACGTTATTCGTAAAATCAAACCAAAGCATTTACCTGACACCCGATGGGTACATCAGCCCTACCTGTTCGTCGAAAGAGGAGGGATAAACTTGTTCAATGGCAAGTATCACATCTAAAGAGAAACGAAACGGTTTATTGATTGGTTGAAAACTAAGCAGACGTGTGCATTGGGCTGGAGGTGGGATCAAAGTAAGGACGTATCTCTGAAGAAAACAAGTATTATTTTTTTCAGATCGACAAAATTATACGTAGTTTCATAATATGATCTGCAAAGTTGGTAGCCGGGTGTGCACCACTTGTTGAACGTCGGAGGCATTAGTTTTTTGAAACTGTGTAACCTATTTAGTAGTTTTTGTTTTTGTGAATACAATTATTAAGAAAAATATAGTGTGGTTTTTAACGAAAATTAATTATATTTATGTGTTAATGAAAATAAAATCAATTAAATTGTGGGTGTGCGCTAAAATTTAAATTCTTTTCAAAATAAATAGATTAACATGTTTTCATCAAAAGAAATGCGTTAGTACACTATTTTTGAATTTGCCAGTTTATGAGGCGTGAGAAGTGAAACAACTAAATAATGAAATTTGTGAATTGGATGTATAGTTAACCTAGTACAATGGTGATAAAGCCTTCTATTTATTAATCATTTGACAGAAGTATACTAATTAATTACGGTTTGTTTAAGGAATTTAATACTTGGTACTAGAATGCAATTTCAAATAATCCCATCCTCGTACATACATATGTAATAACTTGGTTTGTGAGAAGATTTCATGAATGTTCAATTGTTTGTACATAAATTATATTACTGAGTAATTTAGTATGTGTCTAAATTTAAATTACCAGCTGCGCGTCAGTAAATTGTGAACTCAATTGAAACTTAGGTGCTAAGTGTAATTATACTATTAAAAGACGTTATTAGGAACAAACTTTAGCCACAATTGATTGTAAAATGCGTAAGTACATAAAATAAAGTAAAAGCATATAATATGATTTATAACAATAAGTACTATTATTTGAAGCGATAAGATAGTGACTAGGCTTTAAATTACCCTTTGAAAAGGAAACTATACGAAAATAATTTAACGCACTTAGTCTACTTGTAGTTATAAAAGCAATATTTATTATTGCATATCTGTCATACAAAATTTATGCTCTTACCAACCAATTTAATATCATTATTCATTTTGAGGTTTGAAAGTTTGCAATTCAACTCTTCCGTATTATTTCCCTTGAAAGTATGTATGCACTGCACATAAACAAAGTGTTTCAAAACGGAATAATAGATAACTACATATATTTCAGCTCTGAGGTCTTAAGAATTAACGGATTAATTAAATATTATGTCCATTTATCACTATGAATAGTTATTATCTCATATGGTTATGCACTGCAATTATACAAAATTTCCAATAAACAAAGCCCGATTTTTCAAACTTTTCTTAGTACCAGTACATACTTTAAGCATGTAAACTGAAGGGTTTCCCTTAAACTGAAGAGTCCTCCCTTCACTGTTTGTTATAAAAAAAAGTCCGAGAAGGTTAAAATGAGCTTCCAAAACAAATTGAAGAGTTGGTGGAGGAAGAAATGGTAAACTGAAAGTTATATTTTCGTTCAGTAAACATAATTTTCTTAAGTTAGATTTTGCTCCAAAGGTGGAATATAAGCACTTTTTTTGTTTATTAAGCTTAAGATCTTAAGAATTATTTTTATATTTTTATGTACATAAGTGTGCTCTTATTTCTACCTTAACAGTGAGGATCCGAATAATGAAATGAATTCGATTAGCAGTCATCGAACAGATTTCATTATCGTGCAAAGAGACCAATTTTGATCATCAGACGAAGAACTTACTGTTCCCCTACATCACGAAAAGAATTGACAAGTGATTTCCCTCTTCCATACTTACAATTTCCTGCAAGCTAATCATTAAGCTTAATCTTATCCCTGATTCTTAATTTTCGGCATTTAGGCCTAGATCCATTTTACCATAATCATCGAAAGTTTGGAGAAGGAGCAAATGCTAATATATGTCCTTGAGTGAAAAATTGATTTTTGATGCTAAGCAATCAGGGTTGCGTGCTAAGAATAGTTGTGAGTTAGCATTGTTCTCGTTGTGGATGCAACTTGGAAGTCAATAGATAAGAAAAAGGCATGTGGCTAATTCGTTTATACTTCTCAAAGGCTTTCGATAGAGTAGATCATTGCCTCTAATTAAAAAAAAAAACTTCAAAATATGTACGAATATCACTAAACAGTGATCAGTAATTATGTACAGTTTTCGAGTTCTGGAATTGACAAAGAAGAGCAAGCTAAAAGATTACAGAATGAGGACTTACTTACAATGCAACACTGGTCCCACTATATTTTCTTTGTTTAAATACACAACACCATATTTTGCATGCATGTCCCTTTTCCACTTACAAAACTACTGTACAATCACACCTGTAAAGTAATTAAGTATTTTGGTACTGAAATACAACTCAAGTACAATTACCTCCTACTTATTTTTTTTTAAGTACAAATACAATTCCTTGGTACCTTTATTTAAAAATTGCAAGTACCAGTACGGAAATTGTACTTGTACTTAAATTCCTTCGAAGCTCTTGAAAAACTGTATATAGTCCATTAATAAAGATGGTTTGAATTTGCCGTAATGTAAACGACATCTCCATCGATTTTGGAACTTTTCTGCTTTTTAATTTAGTCCGATTTGAGCGAAAATAACTGATCAAATTTTAACGAAACATGTTTAATTTTCTGAAAGAAACTTCTAAAAAGGGTCGAACAATATTGCAGACCACAAACGCAGTGTATTAAACTATAATAAAAGGAAAACTTAAGTGCCTATCGCAACACCTTTAACGCAAGCGAAGCTGTTAGATTCTCCTACTTTGTTATAAGTTTTTTAACGTAACTCCGGCTCATGTCTGATATGTAAGCATTAATGCTTAACTTACTAAACATTTAGTTTTCTAGTTCATTCTACTGTTTGATGTTCCAAAGAAAGCCTTGTTCTTAAAAGATTAGTATCTTACAGTGTATGATTTAAACTATGATTTAAGATAAATTGAAATTGAGTTCTCTTCTTTTTTTATTTTTTTATGCGTCTTTGAATACTCTCTGTAGTTCTCGGCCAACTTAAACATCTGAATCTTTGCAGATTCAAAGTACAGATGATGCGAAAGGGCATAATGCAGTGGGTTTTCGAATTTTCGAAGTACAGGGTGTTGGACAGAGTATTTATCTTCGCATTTATTTAATTTTCTTATGAATGCCTAATTGCTTGCAGCCCTCACCAAGTTAACTTGGATAACCTAAACAGCATACGAGTATATTATAGCACGAACCATGCAGAAGAATACAGTGTTGCTGACTTATTGAATTTCCAAATACAAGATGCTGCATAGACAATTTTTCTCCTGATTGGTATAAAATTGTATAACGTTTTCCTATACCCTAAACGCGAAGGAATATATAGGTAATCTAGCCAAATTGGATAACGATTTCAGTTATTCCAAAACAATTTCAGTTATTCTAAAAGACAACAAACATGAAATTTATGAAAATGTACTCTTGTTTTTATTATTAATTATTGCTTTCTATAACAGAATATTAAAGTTGAGTATGGCGACCAATATGTATGTTTAATATATACAAGTGCCCCCCTGTTTTGCATGGCTAAATCTTCCGATTGAGAGTATATCAGGGTTATCATATTTATGAATTTAAAATTCCGTACAATTAAACGAAATATACATAAATATATATAAATATATAAAAAATCGGAGCACGCCCACAAATTAACACCGATGTGACTGCCCAGACTTCGTGGTCCCTTCTCTTATTTTTAAATAAATGTACTCGTACATTATTTAAACATACGAAAACATGCTATACACAATTTTGGGGATTTTTCCAAAATCTATATAATTATTACGGCACATGGCATTTATTAGGTCATTTTCTTAAAATTTGTGATTTATACTGTTTCTCGCGCAGAAAATCCTAAAGATAACGGATATGTGTAATGATATGGTTTTTTCTGCAAAAAAACGCGAAACTTGCATTTTTGCTAATTTTTGCCTAACTAAACTCCTGAAGTTTATAAATTGGATTTATTATCAGTTCTATTTATGTAGTATATATAGTTTCTTGGTGATAAGTCAAAGTCAAAATTAAAGCCAAAGTAAGCTCCCTGTATATATACGGGAAAAAAAAATGACTTTCGAGCACCCTGCATCCCTGAAACACCCTGCATCACAAATCTGACTAAGTAAGATTCTGCCCTATCTATTCTGCAAGTGTATCAAGCTTCAGCTTCTTAAGTCCTCCGGCGTATTTTTGTGGGGTGCGCGAGTGTTTGCAGAACTTTGTATTCCGAAATTCTAAAATTTGGCTTAGTTAAGTTATTTTCTAAGGTTCACGCTATAAAGGTGTAAAGTTCTTGGTTTATAAGTTATCTATGACCTTCTGGAGGACTTTTGAAAGATACGGTGAAAATGTTTCACTGTGATACTCTGTATTTTTAAATCATAACTTTGGGTCTATTTCACAATTTCGCACGGTATTTCCTAATAACAAGCGTTTGATGTCATGCGAAATCATCGCAGACATAGGAAAATTGTATACATTTAAATCGAGAGAAAAATGTGCTGCACAAAACCCTATACTTCAATAATCAAAAACTTGGCTAGAGTACCTGTATATTCATTCGCGTTTAGGGTGTAGGAAATCCCTTAGAAACCATAACATTTTATACCAACCAGGAGACAAATTGTCTATGCAGGATCTTCTATTTGGAAATTCTATAACTCAGCAACAGTTTGTTCTTGTGTATGATTCGTGCTATAAGATACCCCTATGCTTTTTAAGTCATCAGAGTTCATTTTGTGAGGGCTACGAACGGGTCCTTTACCATCATCTGTACTTTGAGTCTGCAAAGTTTCCGATTTTTAAGTCGGCCGAGAACTTCAGAGAGATATTGGAAGACGTATAAAAGTGGGGAATTGTATACAACTCAGACGACAATTTCAATTTATTTGAAATCAAAATATACACTGTAAGATACTAATCTTTTAAGAATAAGCCTTTACATGAAACTTCAAAAAGTAGAATGAACTAGTAAATTAAATGCTTAGTAAATTAAGTACAAGTGCTTAAATATCAGGGATGAACCGGATCGTACAAATATTTCAAGCACTGATACAGATTGTTTCAAAAATATCCACATACATGGATACGGATGTCCAAATACAATAATAAATTATTTGTAAAAGTATAAATAGAAAGTGCGACACACGTGCACACCAATAGGTCGATCAATATCCCAACTCAAGTTACTTTAAAAACTTGTAATAAAGTAGGAGAATTAACAGCTTCGCTCGCGTTAAAAATGTTATGATAGGTAGTTAAGTTTTTTTTTTAGTTTGAGTTTAATACACTCTGCGTATGTGGTTTCCAATATTGTTCGACTCTTTTCCGAAAATTAAACATGTTTCTTTAAGATCGGATCAGTCATTTTCGCTCAAATCGAACTAAATTATAAAGCAAATAAGTTCCAAAATCGGTAGATATGTCGTTTACAAACGCAAATTCAAACCCTCTGTATTGAAGGTAATATTTATATGTATGTCCGATTTTCTTTCGTTTGTTACAACCTTTGTTTTTTGCTCAACAAGTCTGTACGAATTTAATAGGTGAACAGAATATATACTCGGAACATTACAAATTAATTGGATTAACATTTTCTTAGTATTCACACTGCTTATAAGTTATTAAAGTTAAAAAAAAAGTCCAGTTTTGAGAAAAAAGCATAGCGAATAGAATCCCTTATTATATGGTATGAAAGGTAATTTAAAAAGCTTAACATTTTGGTCGCTGTTTCACTAATTTTCATCGAATTTATAGACAACCTAAAATGTTTGTTCTATAAAATGTGTTTTTCATATTTTTCATAAAAATTTCACTTTGCTATCATTTTAGTATCAGCTTGAAGTCACTTGACACTAAAAGCTGACACTAAAGAATTTTGTGAACGAAAAAAAGTATATTAAGAATTTTGCGATGTCTTTCCGTGCTGCCTTTTTTTGTGAAATCATCTTAACGTCGTTTCTGTTATCGTCCACGACTTTAAGCTGCCTTCGGACCAATTCGTGCAGCATTTCTTTCTCTGTCTCCCTTATTCTTTTATGTTCCTTGCCACTCATCTGTAATTTTATAATTTTTTGTTTATTTCAAAACATATATATAATTACAATTCTTTCCTTATTTTTGATTACAACAGCAAAATCGCAAAAATAAGTTTACGTATTTTTGAAATTTTGATTTCAGAAAGTGTTTTCGTAATATTGAATATAATTTGTAGTAGAGTTGTAGTAGATTAAACGTTTGACTCATATTTAGTTAAACAGAGTTGCTATATTCTCTATGTATACCAGCCGTGTATAATCTGTGTGTTAACTTTAGATTCCAGATCAGTTACACCATTAGCATTTGTAAACTTTTTTAATTAGTTTATATATATATATATATATATATTTTGTCTGTCAACCTGTTTGGACGTGTTTTTCTTTCTCTCCCGTCTCGTGAATTTCAACATACCGATTCAACGCAGCATAATAATAATTCCCTGAAATTGCCCTCACAGTTTTTTTTCTGTTTAAAGTGCTCGTCTTTGAAATTTTTGCATTTTCCGTCGTTGTTCGTCGACCTCTTAGTGCGTTTACCTCGCTGTTTATTTTTGTCTATATTTTGCCCGCCTCAGCGTTTTTCGGATTTGCCGTCGTTGTTCGTCGACCTCTTAGTGTATTTACTCAAAGTGCTTGTCTGTGCAAGTTTTAAACTGACCTATCACAACAATGGAAAAGCAATGTGGTAACGGAAATTGTGCCGAAAGCAACAACGCTGAACTGGTGTCTTGTAGTGGCCTCTGTGAGAAATCGTTCCATCCCATTTGCACCGGCATCAGCAAAAGATCAGTTACCTATATAAAAGAATTTTCAAACAACTATCTTTTCTTTTGCGATGAGTGCAAAGAAATTTCCCTCTCTCACATCATGCTCGCTATTAAGTGCAACAGTGATTCGACAAACTCGCTTTTCAACCAAATTAAGCTTTCATCCAAGAAAATGCTCCAGCAACTGGCGAAGTTTGATGAAGTCATTAAGTTTGTTGACGACCTTAATAATGTTATAGAATGTGCTAGTGAACTGAACAAGTCTAAGTTCAAAAATATGGACACGCAACTTACGGAGCTCAACGAATCGACCTCTAAAAAATCCCGCGACGCGCTCACTAAATCCCACCTTAACGCAGAATTTGCCAAGGTCACCGGCCCTCTCTCCATCCTAGTTACCCAAATCGACGAACTTAAGCTATCCCTATGCAATTCAATTCATGCAAACGTGCAATTAATGAGTGAGTCCCTGTCAAACCAGTCAGTTAAAATCGAATCTTTGGCTTCTAATATGGCGGTTCACATGAAACGCGTAGAAGAGATCGAACTTTGCCTTAGATCTCTGAGAGACGAATCGGCTTCGACCAGGCTAGCTGTCATCGATATCGGAGAAGAATTGAAGTTCACTTCTAGCAAACTAGACTTAATCTCCTGCGACAAACAGCTGCCTAATAACAAGTCCCTGCAAGAAGAATCCTTTAATGCCGTTGATCTCGACGTTACACCTGCTGTACCAGCTCCACTTGCCAGATCTGTTTCACCCACATTATCTCCTGCCGCAACTTCCACTGAAGCTACAACAATACAAAAATTCGGAGCACCCTGGACTGTATCTGAATGGAATAGCAGAATCCAAAAACTACACTCAGCTTCAAGACATAACTCTGAGGACCTCACCAGTACCCACGCTTCCCATCATAATACAGAGTGCACTGCGCACTTTGGATAGATAAGTCGAACAATAAGCATATCAATAAGTCTAACAACATAACTAATAAACCGAACAGACCCAATAACAGACCCTACTCCTCTCGCAAATCCAATAATCCTCCCATCCCCCATTCAACCCAGTCATCTAATAAAAATACAAAATCCGATACTAACTGGTCCCTCAAAATGGGCATATTTCCAGATTTTAAGTACAAAACTGCTTTCAACCGCGTGCCTTTTGACCTCTCTCCCGTCTCGTCTGCCTCATCTAACATAACTCCTGCCGCCAAGGACACACCCTCCGTCAGCCAAAATAACTTCACTCACTCTCACACTCTTAACCCGTCACCCTCCTCATCGTCTGCCCCTTATACCGAAACTCCAGCTGCCAAGGACGCTCACTCCATCAGCCACCCTTACTTCATTCACTCTCACACTCTTAACCCTTCACCCTCATTATCGTCTGCCCCTTCTTTGACTATCCCTAACAATTCCGCTAATTTTCCCACCTCTTCACACATCAGCGCTGCTAATTCCACCGTCGCATCATCTGGCTTTTTAGATCCGCTGCTACCTCCCACTGTCAAACTTACAAAACAGTTTGCAGATTCCGGAGATGACGGCCGCTACGTAATGTCACGTCTAAGAGACCGTAGAATTTACGATAACGTCCGTCTTTATCTTGCTTACTTACATGATAAAGCTGACTCCATCTGTATTGATGGAAAAACGAACACCAATATCAAGGTCTTAATCTCCCAGGAAGGTCTCCCAATTGATGAGCATGCTTTGATGAAAATTTTCGTTCAATTTCATGAGAGCTTCAATATACCACCTCGTCAGGTAACAAGCGATCTCACCTCCTACGCGTCCTACATAACCTCTAAACGCAGGTCCCACCTCCAAAGAACTCGCGCTGACTTCAATAGTTACTTTCGCCCCTGAACAGTTCCCGTCTCAACATCTAACGCCTCCTGATTACTTGTCCATATACTACCAGAACGTAAGAGGTCTTCGAACTAAAACCTCCTCCGTGTTTCTTAATTCACACAATCTCCCCTACGACGTTTTTGCTTTAAACGAAACCAATCTGTCCAGTGATTATAATAACAACGAATTATTTACCTCAGACTTCAATGTCTTTCGGGACTATGGTCTTGAAAATGATGATAATTCCTCTGGTCGCGGTGTTCTCTTGGCAATACATAATCGCCTCGACTCCACACTCTTTAAAACCTCGCACACCGCTAATTTCGAGTTCATTTGCGTCAAAATAACTATCGCTGGTAGCAACATCTACATCTTCTGCTGCTACATTCATCCATCTCAACCAATCCAATGCTACCAACTTGCCATTGATGCGATTGATTCCCTGTTTAACATTGTAGACCCCCGTGACGTCGTCATAATTTCGGGGGATTTTAATTTCCTAGATCTTCGATGGGTTCTTTCTGACGATGAGACTCACTTTGCCGCTACAAATCCCTCCTCAGATAAGGAGGTCCTATTCATCGACTGTGTCTCTGACTCCGGCCTTTACCAGTTAAGCGGCGTTACTAACTACTTAGGTAGACAACTCGACCTTATTTTCTCATCAGATGCCGACAACTGCGTCGTATCAGCGAGCAACCACCTTCTCTCCAAATTAGACCGCTACCACCCACCTCTATCTCTCACATTTTTTTTACAACAAATGTAATAAAACTGTACACTCTGAAAACTCATACAGTTTTAATTTTCGTAAAGCAGACTTCATAAAACTGAATAACCTTTTGAGTAACGTTAATTTCAATGTTATTTTTGAAAATCCCAGAATTACTATCGACGGTGCTCTCGCTTTATTCTACGCCGAAATCTTCAACTGTTTTACGCAATCCGTCCCATTTGTGCTCCAGAAGAACTCCTCGTCGTCCCCACCCTGGTTCACCAAAGAATTGCGCTCGCTTCGCAATAGAAGAAATAAACTTTGGCACACGTACCTTAAATCTCGTTCGCACTCTGACTTTTCCAATTACCTCCACGCATATACCCACTTTTCCGAACTCTGTGAATCTCTATATCTCGAATATTTAGACCAAATCCAGCATACCATGATCTCCGATCCGAAACGATTTTTCCAATTCATCAACACAAAAAGAAAATCTGACAACTATCCAGCTACTTTAAAATTGTCTAACACTTCCTCCGGTGATCCTAAGATAATCGCAAATTTATTTGCCCACTTTTTCAGCCAATCATTTAGCAACCATGGGCTTGAAGTTGATCTTGAATACTTCTCGTACATGAAAAGCTGTGCCCAAACCTCGTTAGTCTCCATTGACATAACCGTGGAATACGTGAAAGAAAAGATAAAAAAAACTCAAGAACGAATACTCTCCTGGTCCTGATGGTATCCCTTCAATAGTACTGAAAAATTGCTTGAACCATCTGGCTCAACCCCTCACGGCTCTCTTCCAGATATCTATCGCACAAGGAGTCTTCCTCAAGCTTTGGAAGAGCTCTTACATAATTCCCTTTCACAAAAAGGGTCCCAAGAATGAAATCTCCAACTACCGGCCCATTGCTAAACTCTCCTGCGTTCCTAAGCTCTTTGAAAGCATTATTTTCGATACAGTGTTCTTCCATTGTAAGTCTATCTTTTCCCCTAACCAGCACGGATTTCTTAAGGGAAGGTCAACAACTACTAACTTAACGGAATTCGTATCTACGACTCTGTGTGCATTAGAGGATGGCAAAGAAGTTGATGTAATTGCCACAGATTTTAGTAAGGCCTTCGATAAAATCTCGCACAGAATCATTCTTTTTAAACTCAAATCCCTTGGCTTCCAACTGAGTTTCATTGGGTGGATTAAATCCTATCTTGAGGAACGCCAATACAAAATACTATTTAGATCGGCTGTATCCGATCCCATTAAAGCCACTTCCGGGGTCCCTCAAGGTAGCCATCTTGGTCCCTTGATTTTCATTTTGTCAATTAACGACGTTGACTTCATCATCAAAGACTCTTATCTATCCATCTACGCTGATGACATGAAAATCTTCAGGCACATATTAAACCCCGCCGACTCTTGCCCACTTCAAGCTGACTTGAACAACTTTTCAACCTGGTGTCAAACAAATTTTCTTGAGCTCAACGTCAACAAATGTCAAACTATTACATATTCCCGAAAGCGTCTTCCAGCCCCTAGATCCTATTTCATCTCTGACGAGCTCGTCCCTTCTGTAACTTTATTACGCGATTTGGGTGTTATCTGCGACAGAGAACTAAATTTCCGCTGCCATATTGACAACATTATTAGCAGAACCAACTCTGCGCTCGGTTTCGTAAAACGTTGGTCTAAAGAATTCTCGAACCCCTACGTCACGAAATCTCTCTACTTCACATTTGTTCGGCCAATCCTCGAATATGCTAGCCAAGTATGGTCCCCCTATCATGATACCCATTCCCTTCGAATAGAGGCTGTTCAGCGCAGGTTCATCCGTTTTGCTCTTCGCGGTCTTCCTTGGTCTGACAGGCATAACTCCCCCCCCCTATGAGAATCGTTTGAAATTAATTAACGTATCGACTGCCCTAATCTGCTCCAAATGATCTCCCTTAACACTAACCCACGCCTCCTGAGGTCTGTACCCATCTTCCGTCTCAATTTTCATCGCACCAATTATGGTAGTAACGAGCCAATGTCTAGAATGCTACGTTTGGCCAACGGCGCGCACAGCTCTTTTGATTTTCACTGCAGCAAATTTGCACTTAGAAACGCCCTCCAGAATTCCACTTCCACTCCTCCGCCCTAATAACTTTAGTTTTAGTTTTAAGTTTAGTTTTTAAGTACTTAGCCTTAGTCTTAAGTTGTATTTAGTAATAGTCTAGTTTTAGTGTAGTTATTAAGTTCTGCTTGAATTAAGCTAAATAAATAAATATGCTTTTTTCTCAAAAATGGACTCAAATAAAAAAAAAAAAAACCTTAAGAACAAATAAATTAATTTTAAATTAATTTTAAATTTACGAAGAAACTGTTGATTCAATATAGTCATAATGTTCCCAGAATTTAAGCATTTTTGTTCAATTGAAAAAGGAGTCGGATGCGGATATCCTGCACATCTTTAGTAAGTATAATTAATATGATTACAAATAAGAAAAGGAAGACTAACGTTGCCAACAAAATGTAATAGTAAAGAGAGGACAATAAATTAATATAACCATTAGAAATTAGAAAAAAGCAAACTAAACCATTTATTGGTCAGGTGTCTTAGAAGAGAAGTGTTAAAGCAATTTGTGTTTCAAATTCTTCATAATTCTATTGGCAGAGAGTGCCACAGTCGGGTGGCATAGACGAAAAATTGACGCTCCCAAATTCGACATGAATACGTTCTTTGTATTAGCACAAAGGACCTAACTGATGATGGGAAAATCAATCTATTGTACACGTAGTCAGGTTGACGTGTGTACATTAATGCCTAGTTTCACAGTGCGAGTTTAAACTCATTTTACAGTTTAAAATAAAGTTCAACAAAATGTTTGGTTTCACAGTATTCGTTTAAACTTTAAACTGAGTTTCATGTTCGGTTTAAGTTAAACGACTCGATTCTACCGTTTAAAGTTCGTTTAAGTAAAAAATTTGGTTATGACTGCTATTGTTGTGAAATGTCAAATTGTTTTTTGTTCTAAAATAATAATAAATAGTGAGTAAAATAATGATTTCAAGTGCAAATAGTGATTCTGATGATAGAAGTGATGAAGAATATTATAATATCCTGGTTAACGTGAGACGAGAAAGAGAATTTCGATGCAGGACAAATCACTTTTATTTTTGGGATGATATGGACTTCTTTAACAGATTTCGCATGTCCAAACAATCAGCGTATACTGTTTTGGAGGAAATACGTCCAAAAATTGAAAATCCAACTAACTGGTAGCTCAGAAAATTAAACGTATGTACATGTAACTTGATTAATATGAAAACAAAATGTTATACTTTAAGGAACAATTCAATATCAGCCGAAGTCAAGTTTTTATTAACTTTGCGATTCTACGCAAGTGGAAGCATGCTTTTAACATCAGGAGACTTTTGTGGTGTATCAAAAGCATCTGCAAGTAGAATTTGTAAAAATGTGTCCCATTATATTGCTCTTCTCAAAGACAAATACATATATTAGATTTCCTGCAACAAATGAGAAAACATTTGAAATAGTGCAAGGTTTCTATAAATTTACAAAGTTTCCTCGAGTTATTTTTGCCTTGGATTGTGCCCACGTGAGAATTCAATCTCCAGGTAATATTCACTACTAATGACTAAATTCACATATGTACTTCATAACTCTATTTTTACAGGAGGAGAAAATGGAGAAATTTCCGGAATAGGAAAGGGTATTTCTCTATAAATGTGCAGACCATGTGCGACTTTTTTTTTCCGCAAACTACCACTTCGGAAAGTTCCACAGCTATTATAATTAAATTGCTTTTCGATAGAATCCCATGCTGCTTTTTTCTCTGTCCAATGAATCCTATCAGTTTTTTTATTTTCAATTATGTCTATGGAAAAATTAGAACTCCTTTTCTTTTGATTAATATTATGTTTTGCTTCCTCCATTATCTCTTTTGTCTATTCTTTTACTCGAAATCAAACACCGTAATAGGAAAAATTCAAAATAATTTTCACTTTGACATTTAATTCAAATACTGTCATTCAAATACATCAGTGTAATTCACAGTAGTGTGATAAACTTCGTTTAAACAAACTGAGTTTAAAAATGCAGTGTGAAACTGAACGATTTAAACTCAAAGTTTAAACTCAGTAGTTAGTTTAGTAAAACTCAAGTTTAAACTCGCACTATGAAACTGGGCATAAATCATGCAGATAGAAAAGAACGCGATACTTTAAACGATTTTTGGATTAAGAGCAAGGTATCTATTTAGAAAGCTTGAGGCATGATCATTGTATCTTGAATTATATATGTAACGACAAGAGCTACGTATGTATGTTATTTTACAGCAAGTTCAATTTATTTTTACAGTTGCAGTCAAGATCGCGAAAAATATCGCAACCATATAAAAGTGTTGACAGTATTAATTGCCAAAACCATTTTCGATTTAGTTAGTATTAAACGTTGAGTGGTCTGCATTACTCGAAGACCACAGTGAACCTTGAGTGTAATCAGATTTATATGATCTGTTCAGTCGAGGGTTCAATAAAAAAACAACACCTATCTTTTCGCGAAGTCAATGCACTCTACAGTAGTCTCTCCTGGTTTTATAAGTGGAAAAGGACAAGCATACATAAAATAGTATTGTGTATTTAAACAAAGTAAATATAGTTGGGACCAGTGTTGTATTTTAAGTAACTCCTCGTTCTGTAGTCTCGTACCTCACTCTTATTTGCCAATTCTAGAACTCAAAAAATCGAACGCAATTTTAAATTCATAGATATGGTAGCCATGATATGCTCTCACTCAGAAGATTTAGCTATGCAAAAGGGGGGACACTTGTATGTTTAAGATTTTGATCGTAACACTTAACTTTAATATTCACTTGTAGAAAGGGATAATTGATAACAGAAGCATGAGTAAGTGTTCATAAATTTCATATTTGTTATCTATTGAAATAACTGAAATGGTTACTCTAATAGATAACAAACATTGAATTTGGCGAAAGAATGGATGGTGACGCTTAAAGCTGGTACACACTGTGTTTCTTATATTCTATGCCGATGTTTTTTCAACTAATTATGGAATGCAGCACAATTTTTTTTGGCCGATTATTTAGCTTATAACAAAGGATATGGAATATTATATCGGCCAAATGGCCGCCTCTGGCTACGGTGCAGATGCGTGTTTTTTCAACCATATTTAGCATAACATTTTATCATATGTCGGGTGTTATTTCACAAATTTCTTGAATAATGTTGTCGTAGACCTTCCCTTAAAGTACAGTCCAAGAAAGAAGTAAGTAGTGGTCAAATTAGGGAATCGAGGGGGCCAATCGACATCGAATTTCCATTGTGCACATGTGTTGTACCCACAGTCGATCCAATTTGGGCACCAATAAGTTTTGCAATATTTCACGATAGCGATCATCAGTAATTGTTACGGCATTGCCTCTTGTGTTTCTCACTGTAGTAATATTTTGTGCCGTGCGTACGCTACGAACTCGGCCGGACTTATCTGGCGCACCAGTGTATACTGAGTTTCAAAGTTCTTTATTATACTACGCTGAATGACTCGCTAGGCGCATGATTTAAACCAAAAAATTACGCATATTTCTTCGTGTTTTCACAATTGAATGATAATTTAGATATATTGTTTTAATAACTTCAACACGTTGTTGAGGCGTTAGATGCCCCATAATATATTGCTGTCGACTGCTCTACACCACCGAACTGATAAATGCCAACCAAATTGAAATGGCGGCCAAAAAACATCGACTTGGAACATAAAACCACCCTGCATTATTGTCATCACGTGTATAAATATTTTTTATTTATGAAAGGAAAGTACATATTATTGTAAGTTAAGGAGTAAAGACGTGGTATGTATTTCAGGTTAATTTTACTTACCTTCAACAGTAATAACAAAAACAAACAAATGATTTTCTTATCCTAAGTAACAGTACTCGACAGTGGGCAACATTTACAATTTATCCTGCATCAAAGCAATTAAAACCAGAGAACAAATCAAACTGTAGGGCTTTTTTGTTGATTTTAAAGCTGCTTTTGTTGGGATAGATCGGAAATCACTATATTTCAAGTTTAGTAGTATGGGGGTATCAGCAAAATATTTGACCATATTGAGGAGTCTATTATACGAACACAATATCTGCGGTATGAGACGGTGAAAGCAATTAAAACCAGAGAACAAATCAAACTGTAGGGCTTTTTTGTTGATTTTAAAGCTACTTTTGTTGGGATAGATCGGAAATCACTATATTTCAAGTTTAGTAGTATGGGGGTATCAGCAAAATATTTGACCATATTGAGGAGTCTATTATACGAATACAATAATGTCAGATAACTGAGACAACTATGGGTGTAAAACAATGCAGTTTACTCTGCCCACTCTTGTTGACATTACTGTTAAATGATCTGTATGATTTTTTGGGAAGGGGATTGTATATAAATGGTTTTCACGTGCGACTCCTAATGTATGCGGATGACATAATAATATTAGCCGAAAATGTGAGTGTCTTACATAATCAAATATCATAGAAAAAAGATTTATTGGTTTGACACCTGGAACAACATGGGAGAAAGTAATGGTGTTAGGTGGTCAGATTTGTCGTTAAATAAGGATATTTGTAAGGATAACATTATGAAAACACTTGAGAGACTCAGAAAGGATCAAATTGGTCAAAATATCCAGACCGGAAAAAATTAGTACCAATTTCGAGAAATTGATCGCAGAAACTGCCCCTTATGTAACTTGAACGATGAAGAAGATATTCTACACTTTGTAGGAAAATGTCCTATTTTAAAATCTATTCGACGAAGTGTGCTCGGAAAGCAATTCATACCGGAGGATGAAATCATGGCACTGCTCAATGGAGGTGCGGATAGCAAGTGAAGAGTGCTAATCAATTATATTATGGCACTCCTCGTAGTAGTATAAAAACTACTACTCTCTCCAACAGACGACATAATTTATTGGCATGTTGTTGTAATGTTTTTGTACATTTTCATTGAAAATAAACAGAACAGTTTATTATTAAAATTATTATTTATATTATATTTATAAATACGAACGTTAAGTATTCTGGATTTTCTGTTGCTGATTTTTTGCCCCATTTCCAAAAAAAAAATCTCTTGGTTCGGAAGATGCCACACACACAGAAATATTTTCTGGCAAGTTGAGAAATACTGGGTAAATTATCTCCCTCGTTCTCCAAAATTGTGGCGGGTGCGATTTCTTTGGTTGTATTTTCTCCTCTTTGCACTAAATAAATTCTGTGTTTTCATTTGATGTTAAAGCTGATGCGACATGCTTGAATCATTATAATTCCACAACACATTTTCTTCACTGCTGTCCTTGCGTAGTTCTTCTGCGCTATGTAAATGCGATTCTTCCTCATTTGAAAACGTTTTCTGTTGCCCATTAATTCGCTTTTGTATTTTTTTTTGTAAACCACAGTTAAAGCAATTGTTTTAAAACATGGGTTTGAACAACGTTGCATACATAATAACAGTATTAAAGTTAATGTGGAACAATCGAGTCCGAAGTGATTGTTCCAGGCAATTGGCTAAATTTCTTTCAAATTCATTTGTTTGATTTTATGAAGTTTTTTTTAGCAACATTCAGTTTTTTAGCAACGTTTTCAATCTGTTAGTACTCAGTTTTCACTTTTAAAGTTGACACAAAATTCTCAATGCTAAACTCTTTAATAAGAAACTCAAATGGTTGACGTGTAGACGTCTCGCAAGCAGGTTACTGTGGGAAATATATTTTTTTGGTTGTTACATTTCGGGTGTTAACTCCTCCCTCCTTAATCTCCTTAATCTATTTAGAAAAGAGGAATTTGACTGACTCTTGTTGAACGTATGGGAACTCGGGGTTGAAGGTTTTCAATTGAAATGGTTAAGAGAGTGGTTAGGGCTGATATTTCAACAGCGGGTGGGTTTGACATATATAAAGAAATTTCCTTATATTCTAGTTTATTTATAATTCTTCCTTTTTGCACAGTTTTTTTTATTAATTTTTCACCTGATTCAATAGTGGTGGTTGGCACACTCCAAATATATAGTAAAATGGTATTATTGGAGGTTCTGAAAATTTAATTATCTCTACTACATTAGTGTATGTTTTATTAGCATGTTTTCTTTATTTAAAATTTGCTCAATTATGTTTACTTCTGTATTGGGTAATTTGTAAGTACTAGCTTAAACCCAGCCCGCTTCGCCGGGCATTAAAACAAAAAAAAAAAACACTTTTTTTGTTGTACTCAGCTTTGTAGCAGCATATTCTATATTAATTATTTCTTTTTCCAATATTTCTAATTTGAATTTTAAATTTAGCAAGAAATCGTCTCTTTAGTTTTCATTCGTTTGATTATGCTCGTATCATTAGTTATATTACATATTTCATAAATTTTGATTAAGACTAACTTATTTATAATTGCCTGGTCATTATTATTGGTAAGAACATTAATTATCTTTGCTTTAACTATTTCGAAATCAAGTTTGTCGGTAGTTTCAGCGATCTATTTTCAGGCAGAGACTCAGAAATCTAGGGATCGTTTAAGTTTTGAGATGTACTCTCATCAGCATGGGATGGGGTATACGTATACTTATGGTTAGCATCTTCTGTTCTATTTGTTTGAGAACATGTCGGTACTGTTGCATGTCAATGATATGGCCGACATTCCAGTTTGCATTTTTGCAGTTCCGGAATTTATTGTTATTACATATGCATTTGTGTAATCCAGCATCCTAACGTTACCGATTATAGTGTTACTTTGTAATTAAAATGTATGTTAACTCTTTATTAGGGATTTATGGACAACTTTGCCGGCTGTGGTTCTGTTCTCAGAGACTAATTCCTTATTGTATCGAAACAAACAAAATTATACCCAGTTATCTGGACAGTCACCCTTGGAGTTCACTGAAACTTAATACCACCTAAGTTTCAAACCACTACACCAAATCTTTCTGTCTTTCTCTCTGTCTCTTCCCCTTTTCACAAAAACGACCGTGTCCTAAAATTAGTATAACACGTGCAAATTATATAAAAAAAAAGTTTAATTTGGATCCTACTCGCTTATTTTGTTTAACGTAAACTATTTGACCTGGTGTAAACTCTTTTGCTAGTTGTCTTTTGGCGTATTCGTATTCGAGATCGGCGGCTTGCTTATTTTGAATTTTCTTAATATTATACTGGCGTGGTTTTCCTAGTAACTCAGAATGAAACTTAACCTATGTCCAAAGAATGCTTCCATTGGATTCTTTGCCGTGGTAGAGTGGATGGAAAAGTTGTATTCGTAGACGGCACGCTCTAGAAGTTCTGTAAATGCATTGCAACATCTTATTATCTCAATATGCAGGTGTTTTGAACTATTTGAGTTCGCCTTCGATCATGTAGCTTATGGAGGCTGAATTGAATGATTTCACATTGTCTATTGCTACTACGTTTGGTAGACCGATGGAAAAGAGGATTTCTCTTAAATGTTGCCACACGTCTTCTATCGCCTTGGATCTAAGAATTCTTACTTGCGCGAATTTTGAAAATTTATCAATAGAGATGAGGACAAGTTTATTTTTGGATAAACAATTTGACCTGGATATTGAGGAATTGGTGTAGCGTGTATTTCTGGCTTGTTTGAATGCCTGTCATACTTATTTTCTTTGCACACTGTGCAATGTTTGATTAGCCTTTTAATTTAGGTCGCCACTGCCGGAAAGTAGAATTTTTCCAAAATTTGCGCTTTGTTTTCGCGGTCATTGCTATGTGCGTGCTTGTTTGTTTTAATGATTATTTTTTCCTGTTCTACTCCAATAACTAAACCCTGTACTTATATTTGAGTAAACCTAATTATATAATTATTAAAATGGGAAGTATAGATTTGTTTGATCATGCCCATGACGTGTTCTTCGTTCTTTATGTAATTGACAACGGATGGATTAAGAGTTTTCTTAAGAATTTGTTTAAGATTCAATCCTCTGATTGAATTGTGGTTCTGTTATTGAATGCCTATGGTAGGCCGGAAAGATAATATGCTGGGATATTGATAGAGTATTAATATTTGATAGCTGTGGGGCCCTTGATAGAGCGTCCGCGGCTACATTCGTCCTTCCAGGTGTGTATTTTAACTCATGGTTATACTCCTCGAGTATTGCCTTCCACCATTTCATATTATTATTATTATTATTTTAATATTTTAGTATTTAATGATTAATTTAACAAACATTTATAAAGATTACAAAGAAGTATCTATAATGACGCAAATGTGATCATGATAATTATTTTAATATAAGTTTTTGTGATTAAAGGTTTATAATTTTGATTGCTTAACGGTCGGTGAAAATTCGGCCTTTTGGCTTAAATTTCCTTCTCATTAGCCGCATAACCTTCCTCCGCTTTTTTTAGTGTTCTACTTATGAAAGCTATACGTAGGTCTATTTTCTTGCTCAAGTACAGCACCAAGAGTAAAATTCGACGCGCCTGTTGTGAGATCGAAAGGTTTATTATAATCGGGGTATAACAACACTAAGTTCTTGGAAATGAGTGAATTTTTTATTTTGTTAAAAGAATCGATAGCTGCTTCATTAAGTTCTATTGGCATTTTAGAGGATTGATTTTTCGACCCACGTCCTTCCTCACGTCTTAAAAGGGCTGTCAGTGGTTAGCGAGCTATGCATACCTAAAAAGTAATTTTTCTTAAGACGATAGCTGGGAGAACAGTAAATTGATGCAACTGATATTATTTGTCCACTTTTCGGTTTTATATTTATAGATATCCCTTGTATCGCACATGATTGGAATTTGGCTTCTATATGGTGATTGATCGTATTCTTTACTATAACCGCAACTCCGCATTTTACCGAATTATGTGGGTGTGGGGAGTGATATAATTCGTACCCTCGCAGTTTGAGGTTTGTTTTCAAACAAGAAATGTACATATTTTGTTCATGCCGAGAACAACTTAAATTTATTCTTTACGATTTTCGATACCATCAGCATTTCATTCCAGGATTTTTATATTATCAATCATGTTTGTCTATTTTGTGCAGCCTTTTTATTGCTGTTTTTTTCTCAAGGAACGAGATTCTTTCTAGTATAGTTTTATTGCTTTTTTCCGTTCTTTCCATTTTATTTATAATTTTTTGCATGAATTTACTAGCATTTGATTTTGTATTGGTTTTTCTAAATTTGTTGATGCAGCCTGTGCATATGTCAGTTCTGTACCCGCTCCTGTTTTTGGACTTAGGACTTTTTTGATAATTTTTTGGATTTTGGGTACTTCTTTTGTTGAATCTAACTTAGCAGCCTCTATAGTTGGCTGGATGCTTTTCGTTGCAATTGGCATATTTTTTCTGGTTCGTCTTTTTTCTTCATACAATCAACCAAGGTGATTTCCTGCACACTTAACGCATCTTGGGTTAGAGCTGCAGTATTTATGTGTATGTCGATACTTTTGGCAATTCTTGCACTGTGGGACTAGTTTTAATTTCATTATTGCATGGATCCCTACCTTCATTCCAAGAATATCTTTAATTTCGAAATCTTTTTGGTATTTTCGTCGTGCTCAAAAGTAAGCATAAAAGTTGGAAGCGGTAATTTGCTTTTTAATTTTAGCCAGCTTCCAATATCTTTAAGTTTTTTGTTCTTAGATCTCTGGTGAGCATGAGAAGTGTAGTTTCTTTACAACAACCTTAATTGATCTTGTTTGTTTGTTCTCATAAGAGTACCATTGCACCTTTTTTTGATTAAGTATTTTGATAAGTTTTCTATAAGATTCTTCTTCAGCTACATTGATTTTAATATCATTACTATTTATTAACATTGTGCTAGCTTTAATTTTAATTTCCTCCAAAACTGAACGGAGCCTTCGTACTTTGTTATTTCGGTGCAATAATTGGTGGAGGTTTGGCTGGCTTTTAAATTATATTTTCCTTTTTCGGATATGAGATTTTTGGGGATGTACTCATTTTCGGTTTTTTATTTTTGTTCCGGTTTTTGGGTTTTCCTTCTTTCTCTTTTAGTAGTTCTTCCTCATCAGTTGAGAACTCAACTACTTTAATTTTAATTTTTGATCTGTTGTTTCAACGCTTGCAACTCTTTCTTTAAACTATTAATTTCCTGAATTAATATCTCGTTTAAGGTATCGTTCACATGTAGATACCTCGCAAGCAGTTTACTATGGGAAATATATTTTCGCTGTTACATTTCGGGTGATAACATATAAGTAGTACGTGTAGTTTCACCCTAGTCACTACGTCTATTTTTTGCTGTAAAGTACGGATACTTTCTACACCACAATGCTGATAGTGTGGGGACAGCTTGCTCTTATTGCTTATTGTTCAATATTGTTCAATACCAAGAAAAAATAACTAAATATGGAGCATATGTATGAATGAAACATAATTCTTCATATACGATTGTCCTGCATGGATTTAATTAGTTATTTATGCTTGTGAGTGTGAAAAGGATGCTAGAAAGTGTCTATAAGAAGTAACGAGTGAGTATAACCACTAAAAAGTAACGACTTTCAACACCACTAGATGTAAATGAATGAAAAGAGGACATAATATGAAGCAGCGTTGTCACTTAGACGAGTAGATCGACCGCGCTTTGAAATGCAGATCTGCTGCCCAGAAAAGCTAATCTACTCCGCTTTGATATTTTCAATTTACAACTTGCTTTTTGCGAATTTAAATTTTCTTTTGTGTATTAAATTATTAATTTGATAAAGGAAGAGTACAAAAGAAACATCTGTGAAGTGATGGCACAGCGCCATTGGTTTTTGGAAACCTATCCTAAAATATTATCTACTGTTGGCGATGTTGACCATTTACATACCAGAACAAACTTAGAAACTTAATAAAATCAATAACTATTTTTGAAATTTGATCTCCACTTCATCCAATTTTCATGATTTATTACAGAATTCTCTACATACAAAAACTAGCAGACCAAATTTCATCAATATCCGTGCGTTGGTTCTTAATTTATGTGTACGACGAAGAAGATTTCTGCAATCTTACTCCGCATATCTTACTACTGGTCTATTTTTTTTTTATGTAGATAATTTTCAAACAGAACCATCTAGACTTTATTAAGCCAAGTTTTATCCAAATTTATCAAGCGATTCTTGGACTACCAGTATGCACATGAATTAAATGACAATTGCAGTATTTGATGACTTTTAGCACTCAACCCCCTCAATCATACCTCAATTTAGTCCTATTTAAATGGTTATTAGGAACTATCATCTCAATTTTACTGCTTTTGTTTTGGTGGACCTTGCATAGGACGAGTAGGAAAGGGACTACGGACACGGAACGTTTCAGGTTTGACCTGAAACGGAAAGTTAAATTGAAAATTATTTGGCTTTTAAGCATTATCACAAAACTTCTCTATTCTCTGAATAACGAGGAAGCAAAAGTAGTATCTTATATTTAAAAATTACAAATGATTGCAATGTAATATTTTTGAAGTATCTTTTTGTGGCCGACAGTACCTATGCCCATGAAAATCGTTAAATAAATCTTCGATCTGAAATATAGGCTTTTATGTTTTTCTTCTGTCACCGTATTTAACGACAGAATATTTACTGCTAGTTACTGCGCTTTTTTTAAAATCTACTGAGGTAAATCTCTACATTGACGTAATAATTAAATGGGGTTCAACCAACCGTGTGGAATTTAATGCTTCCAAATCACAATGCTGTCTTCTGTCTCTCAAGCGAAACCAAAACCCTCAACCATTATCCATGGATGGTACTTGCATCATTGAAACCGAAAGACTTGCCATTCTCGGTATGTGTATTAATAACCATCTTCAATGGAATGATCACATATTCGAGGTCGCCAAAAATGCTGCAAAATGTCTCGGATTCCTTAAACGGTGCAAGAAATATTTTACCCCGTCTGATCTGGCCTCAATTTATAAGGCATTCATCCGCCCTAAGCTGGAATATAACGCCCATATCTGGTCTGGTGCACCCAAGACCGTTCTGCACATTCTTGATAGGGTACAAAATCGCGCGTTAAAACTCATAGGTGATAGAGACATTGTGAATTCCATTCATTCATTAGAACATCGGAGAAATGTCTCCTGTCTCTCCCTGTTTTATCGTTTTTTCTACAAAAAATGCTCCAGCGAAATAGCCAGTTGCATTCCTCCCCTTCAAAATTTCCCCCGCAATACGCGACATGCTTCGAATGCACATCAGTTTTCCCTAAAGCCTAACTTCGGTCGTACTGTTAAATATAGGGATTCGTTTATAAGCCGAACGACACGAATGTGGAATGATCTACCAAGCTCTGTATTTCCCCATCACTACAACCTTCAAACATTTAAAGCCAACGTGCATAGGCTTCTCCTCTGTTCCTCTTCCCCTTGTCCTTAAAAGCCCGTGCCATGTAACAGTATAAAGGTATTCATAATCCTTTTGGCGCGCGCGAATTATAAAAAAAAAAAAAAAAAAAATTGTATTTATACTAATTAACTTTATTTCTAAAGGGGTTTTGCTCTATCCATAATTTCGTGTCGAGAAAAATTAACCGTATATGGATGGATGGATTCCTTTTCATACAACTCCTGAGTATATACTTATTTTAGATAAGAAATTATCAAATTTTCCTTAAAGTGTGGTCTTTGGAAATTTTAAAGTGAAGTGTCGAAATGATTAGTCATCACGTCTGATAGGTACGACAAGACTAAAACTGCAATTTTTCTTTTTGTAATATAATTGTTTGGCTGGACATTTTTGTTGTCAGTCGTGGAAGTGTGGATTGATTAAAACCTCGAAATTTTTATAATTTACTTGGAAAGTTTATAAATTTTCTATAACAAATTAAAAAAAATAAATTTTTAACACCAGCTTTAATTATGTTCTAAAAATTGTACTGCAGATTTTCAAATTGGCAGTTTTTTTTCACTCCAAAAATACGGCTATAGGGATACCTCCATGAATGGCAAAAAAGAAGCTGCCGATATTTCACCAGATTTAATTCTCACCAACAAAAAACCACTGTTTCAACAAAAATCGGAAATGGTTGACGATGCAGCTCTTTCGGTCAGAATTCACACACTTAAAAAGCCAAGCTTACAACTCGCAAGTTACTGAAAACTCCATTTATAATTGTGTCATAGTGAAAAGACCAATGCAGTCGACTTTGCTAAACAAACATACAAAAAGCTTCTCAAATCAAATTAAAAGCATACAAGAAAGTTACAGTCCATCTAGAATGGATCATACGATCATATGATACCCTATCCCCCATCTTCTAACTCAACCTTTATTTTACCTATAAGGGGAGTGTGACGTTGCGAAATTTTAAAAACAGATGCAATCATATTTAAGAAATTTTATCACAAAACTGTTGCTACTACTTTTTCTTAAAATTTGTAATCGATGTTCACGGATTCTGATAAGATATTTACAATTTTCTTTTTTTTTTTATATAATTCGTCCGCGCCAAAGGAGATATACCTACATATATATCCTTATATTATTTCAGGGCAAGGGTGTTTGCAGATAGACAAATAGACAGAAAGAAGAAAGAAAGATTGGTGTAGAGGGTTGAAACTCAGGTGGTATTAAGTTTCTTTGACCTGCAGGGGTAGCTGGGTAACATTTTGCTTTGCTGTTATTTTCATTGCTTTTGATTCACAGTATTTTTTTCCGTCCTCCTGATATCATCACGATCAAGCTACATTTTCAGCTATATGACCTACTGCCAGTTTTATGCCTTCGCAGTAGAGCTGACATAAGCTTTCAGAATTGAAATACGAAATAAATAGATGATTCTTGACATCAGGATTTGAACCGCGAACCTGCAGCGTGGCAAGCGATGATGTTACCACTATACCACGGCCGCCGTAATAAGACTTAATCATCACCGTAAACAGCTTTGAAAATACATATATGTATGTATGTTTTTTTTTGTATAAAAGAAACGTAACTCCAAACTGGACGTGACCATGTGTAATGTATCGACGAAATGTAAAGCAAATCTACATATTTTACCTAGAAAATATATTTCAGTTTTAAATATCGAGAACAATTTTTTTCTTTTTTTTTTTAAACACTTGTTTTTGTGCGGATTTTAACAATTTTTACACTTGTACTACTTCAGATTCTAGAAAGTTTATGTACCAAATTTCATGTTCCTAGGCCCATGATCACAAATATATATGTATATATATACTTTTGGGGGTTTACCGTTAATATGTATGTATGTTGCAAACTTTGCAACAACAGAAACAATTCTGTCAGCATCGTCCCCAAAAAGGTTGCGGAATAAGTGGTCATCGGTCAATAATCCATCGGATATGGATTATTGACCGAAATAAAATGAAACATTTTAAACCATATTAAAGCTAGACTTCTCGCATTCGAAAATTACCATTTTCTTTTAAACTGTCTCTATATCCAGTGATCAAATCAGTGGGAGATGTCGTTCGTACTCGTAAAGCAGATGTTTAGTGACAGTGCACTTTTTTGTTTTGACTGAATCTGGGGAACGAAATCAGCTACAGTTCAGGTGGTTCAGAATGGACAAACATTTTTTTTAAACATTTAGTTGGCTATGATATTATTATATTAATAGTAACTTGTTTAAAAAAAGATAAAGAAAAATAATTTTGCAAATATTTAAAAAAAATTCAAACTACATAAAGTTTATTCGAGCGAGTAGGACATTCAATTACGGGAGAACCAGCTGGGGAGCGAAATCAACTACATCAACTATGCTTCAAAATGGGAAAACAACACCTTGTTCTCCAATGTCGAGATGGTGCCGTAATTTGTATTATATTTTACTAGATAAAATCCCATAGGAACGAAGTGTCACCAGCGATAGAAATATAGTTTTTTTTTTTAAATATTTTTTTAATTTTTTTTATAAAGTATTGCTTTCTATAACATATCTGAAAGATAAAGAAAAATAATTTTGCAAATATTTTAAAGATTTCAAACTAAAGTTCATTCCTGCAAGTAGATCACTTAATTACAGAAGAGCCAGTGGTGTTTTGCTTTTCGGCATTTGCTATTAACGGTAAGTAAAAAATAATAACGCTGCGGGTGTCGATGGCATTTCGGCGGGCGTTTCTTAAATATGCCACTGATCAATTCAAACAATACTTGTTGCAATTTTACAATTAACTGTATAGTGATTCATGCGCGCTCTTTAGCTTTATGTATTTTCCAAGCTGGATTTCGGTCTGGATTTTCAATAGTTGATCATATTTTTGCCCTTACATCCATCGCAAAACGCTTGATTTATCAACTTCAAAACTGGATTCGACACCGAGCTTTGATTTCCAAGTTAGCATCGCTTTGGTTCTCCAGCAAGTTCACTTCAGTATACATGCAATTTTTAAATCAAATAGTGGAGCAGTGTTGAATGGTTTTATGATGCCAGATTGGTTTGAAACGGCAGCTGGTGTGTTATAACATTTCTGACCTTTCTCATTTTTTAAAAAATTCCAAAGCGGATGTACCAGATAGTGGAAGCCCTACGGCAGCGAATGTCTATTGTCACTTGGGGTGTTATGCCCTATCGCTGAAAAGGGGTACTAACGCAGTCAAACCAAAAATGGAATTGATTGGGAATCAATGGTTGACATGCACTGAAATCAGACAATTGCTAGTGCTGCAAATGGTACTTCTAGATGCTTCGGATTTCTGTGCATCACCTCTTCCATTTCTCTTCTTCCCTGACCAATCTTATAATTTTTCACTTTCTTTCACTTCATCAGTAAATTCTACAAACTTTGAGTTTGTTTTAACTTTGATTTGGAGGTTCTAATTTGCTTCGCATTAATAGTTGGTAGAGCTAGTGAAATTGCATTTTAAGGCTTTAAATGGAAGCAAGTATTATTGAGTCTTTTATCCTCGTTGCCCCCTTTTCATTATGATAGACATGCTAGGAAGAGTACTTTCTACTGGCACCTGAATTAAAGCCCTGCTTTACACTGACGATTTAGTACCATTGGGGACAGTCCTTTCACCCTCTAGTCACAAATAAACAGACCGTATGTAACAGAACAATCTTCAAAATTTCATTGAATGGTAGGATCATTTTTATCCAAAACAAAATGAGTTTTTTTGTGCATAGGCAATGGGTTGTTTTTAAGAATGACAGTCGATCAAATGGCGATTCTTTATTTAGTAGATCATCTACTTGAAATTGAGAAATAAGATTAAAAATATTTTTTAACAAAAAAAAAAAAAATATTTATTTAATAAAATTAAAAATAAAAGTTTGAAAAATAATTGTCATTAAAATTAATAATGAATGTTGCCGTAATTAGGGTAAGAGAATCATACTTATTGCCTGCATACGGTTTTGCATCCTTTGATAAGGCTATGAAAAGCAAAACAAAAAGGGAAGTGAAGTGGGAACAAACGACCATTGAAAAGCTTGAAGTGGTCTGAAATCGCTTTCTTATCGTCTTTGAGGTAAGCTGGTGGCTACAATTAACACGGTATGAAAGAGAACATCCCTCAACAGGAGACCCAAAACCCCATTCAGAGGTTGCAAAATCACACGCGGGAAATAATTGGTCTTAAAAATAAAGGTTGCCTAAGCACCAATGTTTGGGCCACTTTTGTTGCCAGTGAGAATATATTATTATCAAGTTTAACTTACATATGTATGTATACTATTTCTTCAACTTGTTTAGAAATAGCTAAAAAGAGGCTATAGAGTACAAAAAGAGGTCAAGGAGTACGCTAATAGAAAAGTGTGCAAAAAAAGAAAGAGTAAATAAGAACAAACCGAAAAAAAAGTACAGGTTCTCTTTTAGGAATATGGTTGGGAACGCTCATCAAGTATCAATATTAATTTATTTACATTATAACTCGGTCAGTCTGATTTTATTAAGGATTCCAAAACAAGACTATAATTACAAGAAATGCCTTTCTGATATACTATAGGTCTTTATATATATATATATATATATATTTATATATATATTTTACAGTAACCCATATGGTACGAGTATATTAATCTAAAGACATAGTGTGTAACATATTGGGATATAATTATATTAAATTCTAATTAATAGTAATGTTAATTGTAATTTAATTACAATTTGAATAACCCATCACTGATTGGAAGTTTTTAATTCAGATATAAATTTTATGGAAAATACGCCCAGCTATCATGGCTGCAGTCGGTCATACATTTTTAAGTGTGCTACTAGGAGGGCAAAATGAATAACAGACAAATATGTTGGTACAGTTTTCTATTGGTAATAAACTGTTTTTTCTTAAAAGCCAGTTGATATTATGCGAGTATAATTACATGGATTTTGCAATTGGTAGCAAATTAATGACCGAATTATTGTGATGTTATTACTGACCTTGATGGAGCTGCGTGCATTCTCCATTGTCATCCCGCACAGATGAATGAGTTTGGCAGAGGTGCCAAAACTAGACACGAATCTGTATAGCTCGCCACTATAACCGCTTATCATAGGCGCCTTTAAGGTAGATTAAAAGGTGGCGAGTATCGATCCTGGGGTTTTTTCAAGATCTGCCGCAAACCGATCTATGTCGAACTTTACTGAGGGTCTCCTTTCTTGAGGATAGTGTAAACGATGCCCGTCCATTCGTAGGGCTTACTTCCAACACAGACCAAATCTTGCATATGAGTTGATGTATATTTTAAACAAAACCATTCCCAGTTGTTTAAAATAGCTCGCCTGTTAGACCGTCGGTTCTAGTAGCCTTGGTGGATTTAGATATTAATATCTTCACCTTACGTTGGTCGGATGGACACAATTGTTGATCGCCATTGTCGAGCATTCTGCCTTGCAAGTGTAGTTTTGGTCATCACCACCTTTTAACAGTTTGCGGAAGTGATCTTTCCAAATTCTGAGCACCGACTGTGACGCTACTACAAGATTTCCTTTTTCACCCCTACAGGCTTCTGTTCGGGTTTATGCCCTTGGCTTGCTCTTTTTGCCTTTCGGTGTTTCGTATATTATTCTGCCATAGCACCTCTCTATTGACTCGATGCCGAGCTTTTTATATTCTTTCCTCTTTTTTCTGGTATTCTTCCCTCATCTTCAGCTTGTAGATGGCGTAAACACCTCTCTTCACTGTACGCACCGCTGATAACGACAAGGACGATTTTAACGTTATAATGAGGACATTTGTCGAAAGTCCTGTCGAGGAGCTTATAAAAAGTTTGTCCGTCACCATCCCTCTTTCAGCACCTTGACTCAGTCCTTACTGACCTCACCATTGATTCCATCGAAATAATTTTTCTAATGAACTCTTATTTTCAAAATAGAATTACAAATTAAACGTCAGGTAATATAATATAATAACATCTTATGACTAAGTTGTTATTAAACAAAATAAGATATCGGCGATTTACAATACGTCAGTAAATCATATATCAGAAATTATACTTTTCTAAATGATCAGCATCAGTGAACCTTAGAGAACTGAAGATTAGGAATAAAGGGATGAAGACTGAAGTTACGTTCATGATATACGTTTTCTCCTGAGTTATTATACCTTATCAAGGTCTATTAATTTTAATGTATAGTGCGTAACTTAGATAAATAATAACGGAAGACCCCCAAAAGTATATATTTTTGTGATCAGTATCAAAAGTTATGTCGATCCAGCCATGTCTGTCCGTCCCAGTATCTTACCACTTTTTGGGCTTTCAATTTTGAGCTAGGAACATGAAATTTATTATGTAAGCTTTCTAGAACTTGAAGTAGTAAAAGTGTATAAATTTGTAAAACTCATTACAGAGACGCCCACTTAAAAAAAAACTGAAAAATATTGTTTAGGTAAAAAATGTGGACATTAACATTATCTGCCTTTCATTCATACACTATACACTATACGCCGAGTTTTTGGGAAATTTTCTTAAGAAAAGCATATATGTATTGCAATTTCAAAGCCATTTGATGGCTTTGAAACGGAACCCGTTAACTTTGTTTACAAATTTTGGGAGTCACGCGAACTTCCTGTTAAGAAACAGTTAAAAATCGCCGGAATATCATCTGAATAGAAAGGCATCTGCTTTCAAAAGTTCGCAACGTCATTCTTACTCTATTAGGGTTACCATACGATCCGTTCTAGATGGATTATAACTTTCCTGTATGTTCTTCATTATACCCTATCCCAAAGGGTAATTGAAAAATATTATCTTCATCAGGCCTTCTCTATATTCTACATAGCCACTCCCACTTTTTGTTGAAATTTAAAAAAACAAGACATATATTTCTTTCTCTTTATACTTACTTGTTTACTTATACCTTGTTTCCCTTTGTGGGTCCTAGGGCCTCTATTACGCCTACCTGACATCGTGTATGGTTTCTGGCAATGAGCATCAGCTCTCTCCAGCTCTTCCCAATTGCTGTGACTCCTCCTCAACTGTTCTGTATTTCTCGGCCGATTCGTTCTTCTATAGGGTGACTAGGTAAGAACGATAGTAAAAGAAAATTTAAATAAAACAGCAAAGGTGTGAAATATGAAATTCATAAACCTCACCAAACAGTCAATCTTTTTGGATGCATTGATGCTTGGTCGAACACTTGTAGATCGTGGTCGCTCCAATAAATGCCATTTTGCTTGGTGATATTACCGCTGAGTCAAAAAAGGGCCTCGTCCGAGAAGATGATTTTTGGCCAAAATCCGGATCTCCGGTCAACATTTCCAGCGCCCAATTAGCAAACTCACAGCGTTGTCTATAGTCGTCCGGCTTCAATTCTTGCGTCAGCACAATCCTATACAGATACAGGCCCAAATCCAACCGCAAAATAAGCCTGGTTGACTCTTTCGTGATGCCCAATTCAGCTGATCGGCGCCGAATCGGCATTTCTGCGTCTTCTTCGATACTGGCCGCTACCGCGGCTATGTTTTCTTCGCTTCGCACCCATCTCTATCTGGTTAGTGGCTTAAGAAGCGAAAGAGTGTACTCACGCTCAAACTTTCAACGGTGCGACGAATTGCCTGCGCACTGAAGCCATGATGACGAACGACCTCACGACGAAATTCACGTTGCGTATTTACAACTGAGCAGGAATTTCGATAATATTTTTTAATAATTTCCACACATTCGGGAAGTGTCAAACGATGCATGATGAAATGGCAAATCTTACTGAATATTTTGGCAGCTAGATGTCATTGGTAACTTTGAGAGCTACTGAAACATAATAATTCGAAAAACTATCATTGCTATCTGGTCACGCTTTACCAACTTGTGTTAATGGATTCCATTGTATGCAATACAATGGAAAGCTATTTATGGTGGTGTTTATTTCTTACTGTGATATCTCATCAGAATCCATACAGCAGTTATCTGTTAAAATGTCTTAAGAAACAGGGATACTTTATATAGACTTCATTAGGAGTACGTTGGAAGGTAGGATAGGGTATCACATCATCCGCTCCAGATGGATTGTAACTTTTCTTTATGTTGTTTCATATTTTTAGTGGATATCCTATTTTGTATTTTGAAATTTCGTACTACAGATTTAGGTTTGTTTGCACCATATTTACTTAAAGAGTTAAGTTCCATATAACGATTTATATTCCTACCACGAACGATTAGACTAAATTTAAATTTTCTTACGGCTTCTAATTCACACAAATTCCTATAGTTAAGTTATAAGTCAGCAGTTTTGAGGCAATAAATTTTGAGCAAGGCAGATAAAATTTTGTATTTTTTTATAATTTGCGCGCGCCAAACGGGATATGAATACCCTTATACTATTACAGGGCACAAGCGTTGTATAGATAGACAGAGAGAGGGAAAGAAAGAAAGATTTGGTGTAGTGGTTTGAAGGTCGTATTAAGTTTCTGTAAACTCCAAGGGTAGCGTCCAGATAACTGGGGATCTTGTTTGCTTTGCCAGTGTTATGCCTTCGCAGTAGAGTTGATTTAGCTTTCGCAATCGACTTTTTTATAAATTCCATGTGGAATAAATAGATGATTCCTGACATCAGGATTTGAACCGTGAACTAACAGTGTGACAAGCGATGATGTTACCACTACATTACGGCCACCCTTATAAGCTTCTTAGAAGTCAAAGCAGTACAAGTGCTAACATTTTTAAAATACGATCGCAGGCTTTTTAAAAAAATGCTCTTTTTCAATATTTTAACTAGAACCTGAAAGATATCGCCTGAACAAAATGTAATCATCCACATTATCAACAAAAGACGTTATAATTATAATGCCGTGTTTACTTTTGCGGACGTTTTCTTCAGAAAACCTTATATTGCTTTTGTAAGCCTTATTTTCAAAACCTCATCAGAATCCATGAAATAGTTATAGCCACGCTTACTTTCTTATAAGAAACTCATAAAGTGAGTTCTTTTGTTAAAATCTCTTCAATTTTGCGGTAGTATACTGCGAATAAAAAGATAAGCATATCATTGAATTGAAATTGACTTTATTTATGAAAGTAAGAAGATCATGGACAGGGTATAGTACGATCCATTTCAGGTGGATTGTACCATTTCTGCATGCTTTTTTGTTGAATTAATCATTTAATGATTGCATCTAAAATTATATTAATTAAAATAAATATTATAAATATTATTTTTTGCCCCATCTGGTTGTTCGTCGTTCTTCTTGTATGTAACAATAAATACATTCAACCCTTAAGGTATACGTTTTTTTTTTTTTTCAATAAGTGAAAGCAAGTTGGCATAAATGTAGAGTACATTAAAATGTCTGCTTATGTTCAGGAAATCTTCAATTTATCGCACGGACAGTTTAACATAGCAAAACTATCTTCAGTTGAATATTTTTTGAAAAACCCAGTAAAAACATATTCACTTTGAAGATAAATATGCCAACGATGGTTAAAGGAACCTATATGGGGGTAACATATACTCGTAGGTTCTTGGGCGTTAAGAGTCGTCAAATATAGTAATTGTCAATTACGAGTTATTCTTTATCACACGTCGATCTCACTAACCACTTGATGAATTTTGATAATATTGTATATATCCACACATATATGCACCTACTTCTACTTAAAGATTTAGTGAACTTTCAAACATTATTATGCAACAACCTACATTTTAAGTGAAAGTAGCTACCTGCATTCTTACGTACATTTTGATGTACCGTCCTTTTTTCCGATGCCATGAAATAATGCCTAAAACTGAAATTTTGGATTTTATTGCTATTTGAAAATGATTTAATGTCCAAACTCGTTTGCTATAATACTGTATGCAAAACTATATAAGAAAACCCTCGTGTCAATATTCTAATTGACTTTTTACAAAAAAAAAAAAACAAAATAAAAATGATTCATAAACATTTTATGAAATTGTTTGCTGAAAAGTTAACATCGATGTGATCTGTTACATATAAATAAAGGCTTCTCTTATGGTGTAATTGAGCATTGGAAATTCAATTGGCTTTACAACCACACCCTGTACATTCATACCATGTAATTTAACTTGGAAAAGAAGTACTTTAAATATATACTTAAAAAATCACATATGTACATATTGTTCTCCCATAACTTTATTTTCTCTTTGAAGTTTAAATAACCTGAAGAAGGAATGAAGGCGCCTTTTGTGTGGTAGGAAGGGTGTGGGAAGAAAAGATCAAATATTAAGGCTCCTTTCACATAAAAGAATTTGAGTAATTACTTAATACACTGTTCTTTATTTTATTTCTAGATAATTAAACTCAATTTACAAAACAATCATTTTTTAATATTAGTTGTAATTCAGAACTCCTCTTTTTTTAAAAAAAACGGGACGCACTGCGCGTCCAGGACCTAACTTTTTACCGGAATATATATATCCTCTTCCTCTGGTGACTTTTAATAAAATAATGACAATGAAATCAAACACCTAAACAGACAAAATTACTCAGCACCTCCTTTATAGATCAGTGCCAAATTCAAATAAGTATTTCATGACCTGTTGCAACTCCAATTTCTTTTTCAGTGTTCGATAATCCATACTGAACGCTGTCCTTCCGTGCGCCTGTCACAGATTTCTAACTTATCGACCATTTGAATTAGAGCGCTGAAATTTTCTAATAATTTTTTTAAAAAAAAGTGTACGACTGGGTACAGTACAGTACTTTTATGCTATTCATTTCCAGTCCTCTTTAAAATTTAAGTGGAATTGCAAAAAACTTATTCACGAATTGTCTCTGATTCCACATACCCTAAATATGAGGTTTGAAGTAAATTGGCCCAGCCTTTTGGGTGGAGCTGGTTTAAGTAAATAAATAAATATTTTGGCGCTAACAGCCAATACAGGGCCTGGCCTAGATTTTCTTAGCTAGTTAATCGCTCTTCGAGTATGCGTGTTACATTTTTTTATAAGATTGGAGGGGACTTACAGTTTTATCCTTTCCGATGGGCATAACTGAGAAGCTTCTTATGACAGTATTACTCTCTGGCACAATTTAATAATGGATGTCCGATTTTCGCAAGAGTTGGGGACATTTGGTGTTTCTGGACTCAGATCTGAGTCTCCCGCTTAGTGATCTACACACTCAATCGCTTGATGCTTGAATATAAAAGAGTGCTTCCGGAATTCAAAGTCTCTAAAATGAACGATTGACATATTATAGCATCAACAAAGAAAAACAATGTTGCACCTAATTTGAAGGAATTTTTTTCTTTGAATATTCTGTTTGGAGTAAATAATATTCCAACTTTTTATGCGAATATTTTTTCTCAAAAATATATTCTCAACAACTTGTGGAATATTATATTCCGCTGTAGAGCAATAAACATCATGAAAACGTTTATGTTTGCAAAGAAATAAATGCAGGAATTCAGTAATGTTCATTGTTATTACTTTGTACATATTATAAAATTAAAAATGCGTCTGAGAGACTTTTAGAGGTCAAACAGATCTACAAAAATGTCCACGACAGGACTAGACCGCTAAACACTCTATATGTTTCAGTGCTTTAACGTTCAATTTGCTTTCTAACTATACCTATATAACTTGAGAAACGATGAGCCAATTTGAAGGTAATTTTCTTTCAATTATTTAACATTTTTCTGTGAAGCATTGATGTTACATTTAATTATTATCCGACATCGGGCAGCTGAACACTCAAGAAATGTATTTCAAAGTTGCGAGAAAATTATTTGCCTACCCATTAAATTTGATATGTTAGCTATATTATTAGACATACGTATATATACAAACACTAACATTTTTTAGGACAAACACGAGAGCGTTTATCTCAAATCAAGATAAAACTCACAATACGTATTTTAATGTTTTTAAAAAGATTCATATGTATGTATGTATAATTTTATACATTAAAATATTTTACAATATTATTTATAAATTGTTTATGGATAATTATTGCACGTCATCTGGTAACTGTGCAGCGGGCATTCAATTTTGTTCGTCTCTTCTAGAACTATCTCCATAACTCCGTGTATTGTCTTTTTTAGTAAAAGGAAATATTGCGCAATACCATATTTCTCAGCTTATCCTTTGGAAATTTAAAAATACCATGATCGATGAATTTCGAAAACAGGCTATAGTCTTTTAATAGAAAGGCCACGGAAGTGTTGGGTTGTTGATTTGGAGTGGCCCTCTAGACTTAGACCAAAAGTAGGTAAATTGTGTTGCCACTTACTTACCCCATAAGTCATGGTGCGCATTAGTATCACATCCTAGCACAATGGCCTTCCACCTTCTTTCAATTCTACTGCTTCTCTCCGTATTTTGGTGGTGCAGATTCTTGGTCCTTATATGGGAGGTAACCTGATATCACCCAGATGTTCATTTTCTTTGATTTTAGTTGCGTTACTGCGATTTCTGTGGCGAGGAAGGGGAAACAGATTTAGTGATTTTTTTATCGAGAATACAATCAATCAATTAGGAAAAGCCATGGTGCCAGTCACTATCTTTGAATATGGGCGCAGAGCTACGGTGTGTGATGATATGCACGTAAAGGCTACTTTTCACTTTGCCGTTAATGATCTTCTATTTGCCGTAAGGGATCCTGCTTTCGTCATCGTATATATCCACTATCTCGACAAGGATGTCGTTACTCTCTTGGACTTCTTCGAGGCTTTGGACACCTCGTCAAGTGATCTGCGAATTTAGGTCTAGATCTTTCTGAATTTGAATAGAAATTTAAACGAAACAATTAAAAACTTGCAATTATATATAACAAATCTAGAAAATAAATTAAAATCGAAAGAAAACAAGTTACAAAACAAACAGCCGGAGAATATTCAAGATATCCACAGCACTCCTCGGCAAAATGTGGAAAAACTAATATATGCAACAGATGAAGAAGAATTGGCAAAAGAAACAGAGTGGATTAGAGATACTCAGAGAGCAAAAAAGAGGAAACTTAACAATTCAATTCCTCCCACTAAAGATACAGAATCGGCAGAATTAAACACCCAAAAGAAATTGAAAAAGACTCCACCACCACCTCCAATAATAATTGATGAGGTAATTAGCTATGACAATCTATATGAAAAGATAAAATCAGTCACGCTGGTAGAAAATTTCGATCTAAAAATCATCAACAAAAACAATATACGACTAAATCTCGAAGACGGAGAAATCTACAGAAGTGTCACGGCCTTACTAAATGAAGAAAACTATGCTTGGCACTCTTACGAAAATAAGCAAACCAGGCCCATTAGAGTAATGGCTAAAACTCTGCACCACTCATGCAAGCCTGGAAATATAACTACAAATCTTAAATCTAAAGGTTTCAAGATTATTGATGCTACAATTAAGCTCAAGCGGGAAAACAAGGAACCTCTAAACATGTTTATGTTAACATTCAGTGCAGAAGAAGAGATAGAAAAGGTTTATCAAATCAAAAACATCCTGGGATGCAGAGTTGAAATTGAACCTCTTAAAAAATCAAAATTAGTACCCCAATGCAAGCAATGCCAGGCATATGGGCATACGCAAAAATATTGCAATAGACAGGCAAGATGTGTGAAATGCGCTGGAAAACACCACACAACAGAATGCACAAAGCCCCAAAATGTGCAGCCTAAGTGCGTGCACTGCGGGGAACCCCACCCCGCAAGCTATCGGGGGTGCACTGTTGCCATAGAACTGCAGAATATCTTAAATAAGAAACTAAACACCAAAAACAAAATTCTTGATAAAAAACAAGAATCAATAGATAATATTAAAGTAGATGTGGAACTATCAAAACTAGAGATTAAAAAACCCATTGCAAAAGAAAACAAAAAACCCATTGCAAAAGAAAACACAAAACCGAACGCTAAAGAAACCAGCGCGGGTATAATGTCATATGCTCAAGTGGTTGCACATAAAAAACAGCATGCTATGCAGAAAAAGGACCAACCTGAGTGTAACCAACAAAAGACTCAACCAAGCAATGACATGAATCAAACACTACAACTGATCCTAACCAAACTTAATGCACTACATATGCGACTTCAAAAGTTAGAAAATACCAAGGGCAAAGTACCTAAGCATAATCATGGATCAAAATCTTAAAGTGATATGTTGGAATGCAAATGGTCTCCTGCAACATCAACAGGAATTGCAGGTGATTCTTGAAACAAATAACATAGACATTTGTCTTATCTCAGAAACCCATTTTACAAAACACACGCAAACAAAATTTAAAAACTACAAAATCTACCACACCGCTCACCCTGAAAACACAGCTAAGGGTGGAAGTGCAGTAATAGTAAAAAATAATATACAACAATATGAGGAATTGAAGTATATAACAGAGAAAATACAAGCTACAGCAGTGTGTATAAAAGCTAAGCATAAAAAAATTAATATCGTTTCTATTTACTGTCCTCCAAAACATTCAATTAAAAAAGAAGAATATTCAGATTTTTTTGAAAAACTAGGAAACAGATACATAATAGGTGGAGATTTTAATGCCAAAAACCTTAACTGGGGATCCAGATTGACAACAACGAGAGGAAAAGAACTTTATGCTGCTATTCAAAAACATCAATGCGAAATTCTCTCGACAGGAAGGCCCACGTTCTGGCCTACAGACAAAAATAAGATACCAGATCTAATTGATTTTTTCATAATCAAAAATTTGTCAAGCAGTTATATACACATAGATGAGTTCGAGTATCTAAGCTCTGACCATTCACCTATAATTCTCCAAATGAGTGAACATATAATTAAAAATACAAATATTAAAACCTTAACAAATAACAGAACAGATTGGCAAGCCTTCAAGCTGAACTTAACGAGTAAAATAGATTTAATGATACCCCTTATAACCAAAAATGATGTAGAAAAAGAACTGCATAAGTTGGTCAGCGATATTCAGCAATCGGCCTGGGAAAGCACCCCCGCCCTAAAGAGAAAGAACACAAAAAGAAACTACACGAAAGAAATAAAGGATTTAGTAGCAGATAAAAGACGAGCAAGAAGAACGTGGCAGAAAACAAGAGCTCCACAACATAAAGCCAAGCTTAACAACCTCTGTCAACAACTAAGAAGAGAAATTAAAAAATTTAAGGAAGATTCAATGAAAAGGTACCTCAGAGGGTTAACAGCTGAATACGTAACTAATTACTCTCTATGGAAAGCAACAAAAGGATTAAAACAGCCTACTGTGCACCTCCAATCAAAGCAACTGATGGAAACTGGGCAAGAAGCGATGAGGACAAAACCATTCTCTTCGCAGACTACCTAGAAAACATATTTAAACCACCAGTTGAAAATGGAAGTATACAACCTACATTAATAGGTCCTTCAGAAGAAGAAAGCGAAAAAATTCTGCTCACAACTCCTAATGAAATTTACAACTTAATTAAGCATGAAATAAATGCAAAGAAAAGTCCTGGATATGACCTTATATCTGGTGTCGTACTAAAGAACTTACCAAGGAAGGCAATAATAAAAATAACAAATTTAATAAATGCCACATTTAAGCTTAAATATGTGCCTAGTTTGTGGAAGGTTGCTGACGTCCTAATGATTCCAAACCTGGTAAACCGCCAAATGAAGTGCCATCTTACAGACCTATCTCGTTATTGCCAATGATATCAAAAGTGTTTGAGAAAGTACTCGCAAAGCGTTTAAATAAAATAATTGAAAGGAAAAAGCTGATTCCGAACCATCAATTTGGTTTTCGAAGGCAGCACTCTACGATACAACAGGTACACAGAATTACGAATAAAATCGAAGAAGCACTAGAAAAAAGGAAAGTTTGCTCTGCTGTATTCTTAGATGTGGCGCAGGCCTTTGATAAAGTATGGCACGAAGGACTTATCTATAAACTGAGATGTATGTTGCCAAATTAATATGCTTCTATTCTGAAATCATATCTAGATGGAAGACATTTCAGAATAAAACAACAGAGTACTTTTTTTTTTTTTTTTTTTTTATAATTTGCGCGCGCCAAATGGGATATGAATACCATTAAATTGTTTCAGGGCACGGGCGTTTGCAGAAATTGAGAGAGAGAGAAAGGAAGATTGGTGTAG
Organism: Pocota personata; assembly: GCA_963082735.1. NCBI lineage: Eukaryota > Metazoa > Arthropoda > Insecta > Diptera > Syrphidae > Pocota > Pocota personata. The sequence continues at coordinate 92,685,200 of OY720431.1, forward strand.
TGGGTTTGAAACTTAGGTGGTATTAAGTTTCAGTAAACTCCAAGGGTGGCATCCAGATAACTGGGGAGCTTGCTTGTTTTGCTTTTTGTCGTTGCTCATGATTCACAGTATTTTTTTCCCTCCACCTGATGTCATCATCACGATCAAGTTGCATTTAAGCCATATGACCACTCTACTGCCAGTGTTATGCCTTCGCAGTAGAGTTGACTAAGCTTTCGCAATTTATCGACTTTTTTATTTATTTCAAACGAAATAAATAGATGATTGTTGAGATCAGGATTTGAACCGTGAACCAAGAGCGTGACAAGCGTTGATGTTACCACTACACCACGGCCACCCTCAAATCTAAGAGAAATAAAGGCCGGCGTACCGCAAGGTAGTGTATTGGGCCCAATATTATACTTATTATATACTAGTGATATTCCTAAATTAGAAAACCACACTATGGCAACATTCGCAGATGATACTGCAATACTAGCAGTAGGAAGAACCAATGAAGAATCCACAGAAAAACTACAAATTGACATAAACAAAATCTGTGAATGGACTAATAAGTGGAGAATCAAATTAAACGAGTCTAAGTCAGTCCATGTTGACTTTACTAATAAAAAAATTGAATATATACCAATTATTATAAACCAAAAAATAGTTCCATGCGCTAATACAGCGAAATATTTAGGTATGACTCTAGATGCAAAGTTGAGGTGGAAAGAGCACGTAAAAAAGAAAAAAGAAGAGTTAGAAATCAAATATAGAAAACTGCACTGGCTGATAGGAAGAAACTCATCCGTATCAATTGGAAATAAAGTGCTTTTATATAATCAAATTCTGAAACCAACATGGACATATGGAATCCAACTATGGGGCTGTGCCAAAAAGACAAACATAGACAAAATACAACGTTTCCAAAATAAGGTGCTTAGAAATATAGTAAATGCACCATGGTACATAAGAAATACTGACCTTCATCGAGACCTGAAGGTAGAAAGTGTATCTGCAGAAATTCTAAAACATGCAAAAAACACAAAGAAAAGCTAGAAGAGCATATAAACATAGATGCAAGAAAACTAATGCATAATGAAAATCAATTACGAAGGCTTAAAAGAACAAAACCTCTCGATTTAACTTAATATAAGAAAAATAAAAATGTATATACTTTCTTATAAATACTCGAAATAAAGGGTCACCAGGGGGTGTAACTCATACAAAGACTAAGATGTCAGTAAAAAATTGCTTATTAGTCCAAGTGACTAGATCGCAATTATGTGGGAGGTGGTTTTAGTCGGTAAAAATCCGGCATGCTGATTACTCGGATCATCAGTATCTTTTGAAGATCTCCCCTTCCTCTAAAAAAAAGAAAAAAAAAAAAAAGAAAAAAAAAAAGATCTTTCTGCAACTATGGACTGGCCCCCGATCGATAAATCGACCCGATTCGATAAACCGGTGGTATGGGTTCGCCTCCTTCTCGGATAGGGATTTTCTTCTTTCTTGGAGAAGTAGCGTGAGACATGGATCTTGAAACGTCTTAGTGGCTTTTATTTCAGAAGTTTTTTATGCTCCAGTAGAACTCCTTTTGCCCAGGTGTGGAATTTCTGCTCCGCCTGACTCCATTCCTTTTGCGCCCTTTTGCTTAGTCGGTTCAGGATTCTTAGAGTTAAGCCAGTCTCACTACCCAACGAATTTCTGTCAAAGATAGTTTACGAAGAAATGGGGGAGCTATGTTTTATTTTGGTGGCAGTGCTCGGCTGTGGGACAATTTCGCCCGAGCGTAAGTAACAGTCGCTGACGGAATCATCGGCGAACATATATAGTCGAACCCGCTTATAGGGTTGCACAAATATGTGATTATAAGCTGGTTGTGCTTCTATCCGATATTCACATTTTCTTGTATTATAAAAAAAAACAATAAATCTTTCAAATAATTTTTATTGTTTTGAAGTGTAGAAAAACAACAAACATAAACTATATGTACTTCATAACAAAGAATAAAATAAATTATTGTACTTAATTCAATAAGAAAAAAAAGATTTAATTTGCATACGTACATAGGAACATAGAACCGTATGTTAATGTTAAAGGAAGATTTAGGAGTAATAGTCACTGATTTATTTTTAACCATACTCGCAAATAGTCTTTAAAAAATGGTTTTCGATGTCATCAACGTGCTGCTTATCACAGTTTTCCCCTTCGAAGTAAAGCTGCAATGTAGCAATTACCAAACTCACTTCTCTTCGTGATGGAAGTGGTTGAGAAGGAACGGATTCTCCTTCTCCTTCAGGGTCTACCAGAATGCATGAGGATATGTCTAGCCTCCAATATACCTCCAATATACCTCATCGTATTGTTCAAAGTCCTCAATTGGTATAGGTAATTCGACCATCACTTCATCAGATTCAGATTCTGGACTTAAGATTGCTTACCTCCATAACAAACCCGACTCAGTTTGTATCGATGGTAAAACTAAAACGAACGTCATGGTAGCCATTCACCAGGAAGGTCTTCCTACTGACCCAACTACTTTACTACGTATCTTCAGTAACTATCATGATGCTTTTAATATTTCACCACAAAACGTTTCTGAAGATTTATCTGCATTTGCCTCCTACCTCAGCTTTAAAAGAACTTCCCACTTTCAAAAAGCCGGGCCGACTCAAATAAATATTACCATCCCTAATCACTGCTCCGGCACAACCCTCTTAACCCGGTCCGACCTTTAGGCTTGTCTGACACTCTATCATCAGCACTTCAACCACCTTCCCCTTCATCTCTACACAACAATCTCCCTCTTACATTTTACTACCAGAACGTAAGATGCCTACACTTGAAAACCCAAGCTATTTTGCGTCAATCCCATGCTCTCCCTTCCGATATTTATGCTCTGACTGAAACCAATCTGATCCCCAACATAAAGAGCACATAGTTATTCCCCCTGCTTTTAATGTTTTTCGAGATGACAACCCTACCCACCCCTTTTTTAACTCTTCCTCTTGACTCTTCTCTCATTGCCATATCTTCCTCTTCTGAGGTCGACTTTGTTACAATAAAAATAACTTTTCCACACAGATGCCAACTCCACTAAGGAATGTCTCTTCATAGATCGGCTTACTGATTCAGGTCTATGTCAACTTAGTAATGTCTTAAATTACATGGGAAGGCAATTAGACTTTATTTTCACAACTGATCCGATTAACTCCTCAGTCTCGTTTTGTCCCCTATCTGTATCGCCTATTGATAATTTTCATCCCCCGCTTCTTCTTTCACTTTTCCTCAATTTACCACTTCAATCTACTCCTCCCGCATTTCGCACTTCTTAGAACTTTCATAAAGCTTTCTGACGGTTACCCTCCATCCCTTTCTTTTGAAAACATATCATCAACTAATCCGCAAACCATTGCCAACCTTTTTGCCACCTATTTTAAACAATCTTTCGCCGACAACTCTTTTGAACCAGATCTATCTTACTTCAGACACCTTCTTAACTTCTCTGTTGGCCCCAACTAATCCGCAAACCATTGCCAACTTGTTTGCCACTTATTTTAAACAATCTTTCGCCGACAACTCTTTTGAACCAGATCTATCTTACTTCAGTCATCTTCTTAACTTCTCCGTCACGCCTTTTGATCCTATTCTAATTGAAAATAAGCTACAAAATCTTAATGATGAATTCTTACCCTGCCATTTTACTTAAAAAAATGTTCCTCCATTCTCTCCCTCCCCCACTTTTATCTTTTCCGTTTGTCTCTATCACTAGGAGAATTCCCCCAGATTTAGAAGACCTCTTTCATAATCCCCATGCACAAAAAGGGATCAAAGAACGAAGTAACAAACTATCGCCCCATTGCTAAACTTTCCCATTTACCCAAACTTTTCGAAAGTATTTTATACGTAGCCTTAAGCTTCCAGTGCAAGTCTCTTATCTCGTATCTCTCCAACCCAACACGGCTTTCTGAAAGGTAGATCAACTACCACTAACTTAGTCGAATTCGTGTACTTCGCCCTGTCTGCCTTAGAGAATGGCAATGAAGTCGACGTTATTGCAACTGATTTTAGTAAGGCTTTTGATAAGATATCTCATAACTTAATCCTCTTCAAATTGTCCGCCCTCGGTTTCGAACTCACATTGTTAAAATGGATATCTTCTTACCTGGAAAACCGTTCTTACAGAGTTCGCTACAGATCCGTCCTCTCGACTCCTTTCTTGGCCACCTCTGGTGTTCCGCAGGGCAGCCATCTAGGTACACTTCTCTTCATTCTAACCATAAAAGATGTCGAGACCGTTATTAAACACTCTTCTCTCTCTCAGTACGCTGATGATACCAAATTTTTCAAAGTCATCTCTTCACCACATGACTACTGTCTCCTTCAACAAGACCTTGATAGTTGTTCGAACTGGTGCCTACAAAATCGCTTAGAGCTCAATATCGCCAAATGCCAATCCATTACCTTATCATTCTGCATAGTCAATCTATATCCATCAATCTCTCCGTGATCTTGGATATTGTACGATAGGGAACTAAATTTCCGTTCACATATTGATGAGATAATTCGTAAAGCTAACTCATCACTTGGCTTTATCAAACGATGGTATAAAGAATTCTCCAACCGTTACGTGACCAGATCCCTCTACACTACCTTTGTTCGCCCACTCCTTGAATACGCCAGCCAAGCGTGGTCACCCTTCCAGCAAGTTCATGTGACCAGGATCGAGAATATTCAACGTCGATTTCTTCGATTTGCTTTTCGAGGTCTTCCTTGGAACGATCCATTTATCTTGCCTCCTTATCAAGACCGCCTCAAACTCATCAACTCTAGAGAATCGCAGAGATGTTGCAGACATTCTTTTCATTCATCGACTTCTTTCAGGCTCTGTCGATTGCGCATCTCTTTATAACTCAATATTCTTCAATACTAACCCACGAAATTTACGATGCCCTAGTCATTTCTATCTACTGTCGCACTTCATATGGGTCTAATGAACTAATTTCCCGTATGCTGCGAAAAGTTAACTCAAACCTCACCCATTTCGATTTTAACCTCAGCACTCTCTGCCTCAAAGCGGAACTCCTTCACCAGCCAAATAAATGGGGGCTTTAGCCCCCACCAAAATTAAAAAATTAAAATTAAACTAAAATTAAAATTAAGAAAAAATCAATTAATTTTTTATTTTTAATTAAGTGACGAGAGAGGATATAGGTATTGGGATCATGGGAGTATCAAAAAGGAGATCGGGAAATCGTCTTGTTCGTCTAGCGAACTCCAATATATCACCGATTCCTTTCTTACTAAGGTCTGTTAGATCCGGTATCATTCGGGATCCCAGTATCTTCAGTCTTAATCGCTCTATTGCAGGGCATTGGCAGAGGAAGTGTTCTATATTTTCCTCCTCCTCCTCACAGTTGGCACAGATTGTTGTTTCCGCTAGCCCGAGTCTGAACGAGTTTTTATTGAGATTGATGTGCCCTGTTAAAGGTCCCACCATCGCTCTTAACTGTGTTCTGCTTGAATTGAAAGCTCTTTTAGCTGTGTTGTTACTCGGTTCTGTTACCACTGATCTCTGGCCACTTTACACGTGTCTAGATTCGTCCAGTAGTTATTGCCCTCCTGTCTAATCTTCTCATTGATTATCGTTTTAATAGTTGTCAGAGGGACCCCTATAGTCTTAATAGGATTCAGTTCTATGTCACTCGCTCCTTTCCTTGCTAGTTCATCTGTCTTTTCGTTACCCGGTACACCTTCGTGCCCCGGTACCCTTATAAGGCGGACATTATTACCCCTGGCAAGTAGATTCAATTTAATTTTGCACTCCTTTATTAGTCGTGATTTGGACGCAGGGTTTGTGATTTGTGTTGCTTTCATAATTGAAAGGACTTCTGCTTGGAACACGGCTACAAATGGTTCTAGGTGAATAGCAATTTCAATCGGTGGGTAGGCAGATGCCAACTCCTGATGGCCCTGATATTTTAGAGCCATCTGTATATACCGATGACCTGTTGGAGTATCTTGTTGTCCTTCCGTTCGTCCAAGATTCTCTTGTGGGGAAAATTATTTCGAAGCTGTTGGTGAACATATAAGATTTTTCAACAACAACATCACTAGGACAATTCGATGAGTGGTGTCATTTCTCTTATCATGTTGGTGATTTTCCGATTCCCCGTGTTAGCGCCTTCGTTGAAAAAGCCGATAATTCTAAGACTTGCGGCTGACAGACCAACAATCTTCTTTAATTGTGCTCCCGTAATGCCCAAACAGGCCATACGCTGCACCTTTGTTAACAAGTCTCTTGCGTACTTTTTATTTGTCACTGGCCACCATACAACTACTCCGTAGAAGATGATAGGTTTTATAACGCATTCGTACGAGTATATCCAGTGGACCTGTTGCGGTTTCAGGCCCCATGTCTTCCCGATGGCCCTCATGCATATTCAATATACCCTTTTAGCTTTGGTAACTCTTTCTTCCAGGTTCTTTCTCCAGGTCAGTTTCCTGTCCAATATCATGCCCAGGTACTTGACGCTATAACGGACTTGCAGTGATGCTCCTCCAAGTTGTGGAATGTGAGAGTCACTAGTCCACTCTCCTCCGCCCATTTCATTATGATTCGTAGGGACACCCTACATTGCATAAACTCTCCTATGATGTCCATCTGCCTACCTCTTATCAAAATGGCTAAATCATCTGCGTACGCTTCTAGTGCTTTTAGAAGGTTGTCCATTGTGAGCACCCACAGAAAACGAGATATTATCCCCCCGTGGTGTTCTCGTACGTACTTTTCCGCTTCTTATTTCGTCTCCCAGTGAAGCTGTGATGATGCGGTTTGATAGCATGTGTTCTAGCCAATTATTTATTATTCGAGTTTTACAGTATATCGGGAGTGCATCCATAATTTTTTGAGTTTTGACATTATTGAATGCCCCTTCGATATCTAGAAAAACGCCTACGACTGATTCCTTCGTTTCAAACGCGTCTTCCATTGTGGATACAACCTGGTGTAGTGCCGTCTCAACTGATTTCTCTTTGAGATATGCGTGTTGATTCACAGGTTCTCTCCATTGATTTTAGAAGGAAGGACGTTAGACTAATAGGTCTATAACGCTTCGCCGTGGATAAATTTTCCACGGGTTTTGGTAGGAACACCACTCTCACCTCTTGCCATTGTGTTGGCGTGTATCCTAGATATAGGCATCCCCTAAAGATATTAAAAATAGATTTCTTTAGGGTATCTAATTCTATCCCTTTTTGCAAAAAGATGGGAAGTATTCCGTCCATACCCGGTGATTTATATGGTGCAAAGGAGTTAATGGCCCAGGCCACTTTATCTGCATTAACTAGGTTGTCAGTATTTTCCCATTTAGTTTCAGCACGAATAAGCCCACACTTGAAAGGTGTGGCTGCCTCATTGAAACAGTTTGAGAAGTGTTCGCACATCAGGGTCTTCAAGGTATTGGCTGCGGTTGCCAGGTTGGTACCCGCCTGTTGAAGCTGATAACTTAGTGGTTCCTTGGACATGATTTTCTTTAATCGCGCTGTTTCATTGTTGTCGCATACGTTGCAGAATGTTTTCCATGATACCGTTTTAGCAGCCTTGGTGAGCTTCTTGAAGCTTCTTTTACTTTCTTTATAAGATTCCCAGTCTGCTCCTTCGTTTTTTCTTAAAGCTTGGTTTAGGCGTTGTCTAGCAACCCTCCTTGTTTCGTGGAGGTCGCCGTTCCACCATTTTTGCTTAGCGCTTCTAGGTACCAGTTTCAGAGGACAGGCGGCCTCAGAGGATTCTATGATGCACTTCTGTATTTTAAGGACTTCTTTGTTTAATTGGTTTATTTCAGTAGAGCTGTTAACCTGAGTTGGTGATAGCCTTGCCTGAAGATTTCTTGCAAAGATAGACTAATCTGTTTTCCTAGGATTCCTAATCATTATTTTGAGTTTGGGATCAATTCCAATGTCAAAACACAATCACCTGTGGTCCGAAAAGGAGATCTCACTACTGGTCTTCCAGTTGGACACCAGATGTATAGACCTATCATCACATAAGATTATATTGTTGGTGTACAGCCCTCGTTTAAGGTAATGCAATTTTCAATATTTAAAAAAATTGGCCAAACACTCACCTCTTTTGTCAATGTCCGTGCTTCCCCAGTCAATGTGGTGGGCGTTAGCGTCCATTCCCACTATAAGACCCTGTGACAATACAGGTTCTACATTTACTGGTTCCGTTATTTGGTATCACTTTCAGTTTGTTCTCCCATCCTGTTACCTTATTATACAGGTTCTTGGATGAAGGCGATATCCGCCTTTGCTACTGGGCGCAGAGGTTGGCAGTGGCCGCCCTACTGTGCTGAAGGTTTGCTTGGATTACCTTCATTTGACCTCTCATGGAATGAAGGGATCACGAAGCTAACTTAATGAAAGCCGCAAAGTGCTTTACCCCCTTGTAGAACAAGTGACCCCAGGGATTCCTCGTCAATCCCTACTACGATCAATTGACCTTTGCCTGCCTGTTCCTTTGTGTGGTAAAGTTTCCACTTCTCCGTCTTAAGGTCCTTATTCTGCAGCTTTATCCGCGCAAACAGCGTTGCAGGTTCCTCTATTACCCCTGTGATCCAAACGAACACCCTGGTTAGTCTGGGAACCTTCTCCGCTGGTAGAACCTCTAGCTTGGTTCCTTACCAACCATCAAGTCTGGCTGTTCGTTTCCGCAGCGACTCAGTCGCAGATGTGGTAGCGGCTACTTTTGAAACCTGCCCTCAGGAAATTCAGGGAAGTCGTCGGATTCTCGCAGAGTGTTCGATCCAGAGCAGCGTTGAGGGCTTTTTGGAAATGTTCCTGTAATTCCTCCGGTATCTTCCCATCCTCATTGTCCCTATTGCAGACCACCATCTTCAGTAGGTTGGCTGCTACATCCCTATAAGTCCTCGTATGACGGGACTTGAAGTTGACGGCCTATTCGTGTTGGATTTCGGTTTAGAGACAGTATTTCCCTCGCTCCTCCCTGGGCTAGCGTTAGCCTGCTCTGGTGGAGCAGAGGTAAGCCTAGATTGTGGTCGTTGGTCTTTGAAGACTTCTTTCATTTTGCGGTAGCTCTGAGTGAGGACGCATCCTCCTATTGCCAGTAGGGTGTTCTAACCGCGGCTCCCTGCGCGTTGAAGTAAGATAGCTTGGGTTTGAAGCATGATTCCTTTGCTTCTTCATCTTCATTCCCTTTCTTTCTTTAGCCCTTTTTCTTTGTTTTCTTTTTCTTTTGTACTCTCCATTGTTGTTTTTTGTGTTTTTGCTACTTCACTGTAGGTTTTTTTTGTTTTGTTTTAGTTTCTGGACCTCCATTCCGACCTTCTCTGGATATATTCCAGGTATAGCTCAAGAGTATCACCGGCCCCTACTCAGCCCCTCCGCCACGACAAGGTAGGTAAACGACGGAGGGGATACTATCTACCAAGAACGCTCGACTATTTTTAGAGCCTCCAAAACGTTTACTGTTTTTGAAAATTCGCGTAATATTTTTATTAAGTACTAATGTTTGCTTTTAATAAACTTTAAAACAGTCCAGATAATACCCGTCATCCAGGATTTCTTATTTTAGAAATATTTGAGAGGGACACTCTTTCTCCTTAATGAGTGTGGCTGCTTTGCACGACCAATTGCGAACATTTTCTTATCTGACCATTAAAGGCCATTAAACCATTTGGAAAGGCACGGTAGTGTAGTCCATTTACATCCGCATTGTATACATTTTCTGCAGGATAGAAATGAAAAACTGACACTTCGAATTTGATATGATATTAAATATGACCTACCCGCACGAAATCTTTTTCTTTGAATTCAATTCAATTCAATTTCTTTATTTCTTATGTACAAGTAAGACCGAGTCTTTTATAGTACTAATAATGTTTCAATACAATGAAATATCTTAAATACAAAAATACAAAAATATAAGAAATAGAGGCAATAGAGAAAAGTTTAATAGATAATAGAACTAGATTGAAAAAATTGAGATACAGAGATAGAAATATAGATGAAGATAATAAGGAAGATGGAGATGGAGTGATACAATTCTAAAAATATTATTTATTAACGCTGTTCGGATACAAGCTTTAGTATTTTAATTTTAAATAATTTAGAACCATTTATTCGCTTAATATCAGCTAGTAGAGCATTCCAAATCTTAGTGGTGCAGACAAAGAACAGCCGTGATGTGTTCAGATATTACCAGGTTTAACAGTAAGTTTTAAAGTTCTTTAGGATTGCACAAACTGCAATTTATCAAATAGATATGCAGGTTTGTTTTTTTGTACTAATTAGATTATGCAGAAATATTAATTTCCTTGCGTTTAAAAACTGTGATAATGAGCTGCCTAGGTTAGGTTATGTTGAAGTGGCTGTTAGCAAAAGAAGCCAACACACTTAGACCAGTATGTAATAGGTCCATTGTGATACCACATGTGTTTGAGTCGCGGCCTCTAGCCTACTCGTTGAACCATTTAGAGCTTCTGATGAAGCGTAGAATGTACCTAACGTCAATATTATTCAGATCATCTAGGTCATAGAAACAGAAGGCTCCTGAGTGGAGTTTCCTTCTTTGGGAGAGAGCTGGGCAGGTGCAAAGAAAATGAAGAATAGTTTCTTCCTCCTCCTCGTCCATGCAGCTTCTGCAGAAATCGTTAGAGAATACGCCAAGCCCTGTTGCATGCTTTCCTATTAGACAGTATCCAGCAATGACACCTATAACAGCACTAATATGCTTCCTATTTGGATAAATCAAATTCCTAGAGCGTTTCAGATCCAGCATGGGCCAAATCTGTTTTGTCGCTAGACAAGTTGTACTCCTTGTACAGATAGGCATACCCAGTAAACTTTTGCCTGGAAGGAGGAGTATTGTTGTTCCATGTCTGGCAAGTTCATCAGCCTTACAATTCAACTTAGGTGAATATTAAACTGATCCGCCACCTCTATAGGAGACGATCGGAAGTCTAGAGCTGTTGAAGAATATGTTGAGGAAGATTCCAGGGATTTGATTGCGACTTGGCTGTCTGAAAAGATGCGAATATCAATGGCAGACAAGACAACACTCCCGTATCGCCATTATCTCCGCCTGGAACACGTTACAATTGTTTGGGAGACGAAAAGAGAGGTTTAAATTAAGCCTGTCAGAGAAGACACCACCACCCACCCCGTCGTTAGTTTTTGAACCGTAGGTGTAAAAATGTACCGACTTATCTTCTGTAAAGCCACCTTCTTCCAAGAATGCTCTGGAAGGGATTGCAACTTGGAAGTTTTTATCAAAATTTAACTTGGGAATGGTGTAGTCAATGTCTTCAGGGAAGATATTAAATTTATTTAAGATCGAGACGTAGCCATACATTTTTTTAGAGCACTGTGAAGTAGCTTTAAGGCGAATAGCTGAGTTAGATGTCATTTGCCTGCCATGAATATCAAGGGGTGTTAAATGAAAAAGAATGTCCATAGCTGCGGAAGGTGTCGTCCGCAGTGCTCCAGTAATGCACTACAAGCTGAACTTTGGACTTTACTTAATAACTTCTGGTTTATTGCCTTATCCAAGGCAGTCCACCAGACAACTACCCCGTACGTGAGGATCTGTCTAATGACCGAGATATAGAGCCAGTTAGTTAGTCTGGGTTGTAAGCCCCATTTGCACCCTATGGCTTTTTTGCAAGAGAAGAGTGCGACAGTGGCTTCCTTAACTCTTTCCTGTATATTAAGTTTCCAGCTTAGTTTCTTATCCAAAATAAGACCCAAGTATTTTGCTTCGTTGGAGAAAATTAAGCTTGTTTCATTCAGGGATGGTGACCCTCTAAAATCCCATCATAGGTGGGATTTTATATTTCCTTGAGAAGAGGACTAGTTCGGTTTTGTGGGGGTTCACTGCTAGACCACACCAAGTAGTTCATGTAGATAGCTTATTCAAACATTTTCATGGATTAACAGTAGTTCATGGACCACCAGATTCCAAAGAAGTGGGGATAGGACGCCCCTTGAGGGGTACCCCTGCTGACATATCTTCTCACAGATGACCCACCCAGCCTTGAGTTGATAATCCGACTATTAAGCAGTAAATTAATCAGCTCGCCAAGTGAACTATCTATCTTCAGATTTGACAGCGCTTTGATTATCGAAGATGAGTAGACGTTGTTAAAAGCGCCTTCGATATCTAGAAAAGCTACCATAGTGAACTCCTTATGACACATGGAGTATTCGAATTTATTGACTAATGTATGCAATGCTGTTTCGACTGATTTGCCCTTACAGTATGCATGTTGAGCCGTGGAGAGTAGTCGTGTGTCAATACTATCACATATATAATTGGATATCAATCATTCGTTCTAGTGTTTTTAGCTTTGGGTATGAATACCACATTGACTTCTCTCCATATATGCGGAATATGGACCAGATTCAGACAGCACTGAGAATTATTTTTTAGAACTGGCAGGATAATGTCAGATGACATTTGTAGTTCAGCAGGTGTTATGCCATCTGGTCCAGCGGATTTATATGGTTTGAAGCTATGTTGCGCCCAAAGGAGTTTGTCCTGCGCAATCAGACTTAAAAGGTTGGTTTTTTTAGCATTTGACTTGATATTGTCAATATTGTTGGCAGTCAGGGAATTACTTGGGAAGTGTATATCAATAAGTAAATTTAATGTGTCTACACTAGAAGTTGTCCAAGACCCATCTGTTTTTAGTAAACAGCTGGGCACTGAAGGATTTGTCGAGAGAATTTTTCTCAGCCTAATTACTTTAATGCTACTTTTTACCAATGTGCATGATCTAGGTTTACCTTTATCCTTGACATATAGGGAATAGTATCCAGGAGTCCTGAGTCCACATCAGGTTGTTAACAACCCAAGGTTCTTGAATCAAGACAATATCTTCCCCATCCTTTGAGAGACGGAGAAGAAGGCCGGCCGAAGCCGTTTTGTAGTGATGGAGGTTAATCTGAACTAACTGCAGCATTGTTGCTACAATCAGGCAGAGAAACCTCCACCACAGTGGTATTCAAGCCCTCTGAGTCTGAAATGTCACCCATCTCCAAGTCAATCATCGACTAAAGATGGTTGTATGGTAGACTGAAAGTCATCATCCTCCATAGAAGGGAAGGAGATTGATTTCTCAGTGTCTATAATACTTACAATAGGGTCCGAAGGATGAGGGGGAAGTTTTTCAACATCCACCTCGTCCTTTTTGTAGAATTTTAAGATTGTGGCATCGAACCCATAGCTAATCACAATTTCAGTCTTCACCAAAGGAGCAAGAGATTCATTATTGATCACAATTAGCGCACATCTGTAAAGGCCTCTTTGCTCCTCCAGCTTGGCGACTTTCCAGCTGTGAGTAGGAAGTGACGGATTGCTGATTTGGAGAATCCGGAAAATGTCCTCCGTGTTAGAGCGTTCGGCTGGGATCCAGGTGCGAGTTATTGGTCTGCATGGGATATCATCCCTAGCTATTGTACAATCTCAAGCTTAGCACCAGGCCAAACCTCCCCTAGTTTGCTAATCGCTAGCTTATAGAGATCACAGGATCTCTTGTCAGCACAAGCAATTAGTTTGATATGGCCTTGATGCCAACCGCCGTCATGACAGTTGGGAGGAGGGCCGGAATTTTCCTTCATGATATCAAGGAAGCACGTCGCCAGTTTGGCTGGGATCATCCTTCATTTATCTGGAGTGATTGTACCATCGATATCGTTCTTATCGATGACAGCCAGTATAAACCTGATTGACAGATTAAATTATATATAGTGCTTAAATTTTTTTTTTTTTTAAAAAAATTTTACAATGCTGAATAAATCCATTGATTTATTTATATTGTATGCGCTTATATGATTAACAATTCAAGTATCCTGAATCTATTGCATTGTTAATCATATAAGCGCATACAATATAAATAAATCAATGGATTTATTCAGCATTGTAAAATTTTTTTTAAAAAACAAAAAAATTTAAGCACTATATATAATTTAATCTGTCAATGATTTATCAAATCTAATACACTTATTCTATGTTAGAAATCCGAAAATAACTAATTTGAATAAACTTAAGTAAAAGATTTTATGACAATTATTTATTACATTAACAGATTACAATGTCCTTCGATGTGACGTTGGATGGCCTGGAGGAGGTGCTTGTGTTGTTCATCTTAGGTTTTTTTGAATCCGACCTGGATTCTTCCACGATCTCTGTCTTTTAGACGTGAAGTTTCTGCTGGTCTTGTCAGATTGAGTACTGACGATCCTTTTGGCCCAATTGACTAGGGTTTTCACCCTATCATTCATTTTATTCTCCGGAATTTTGCCGAATTTTTGGAGAAATCGGCCAGCTGAGCAACGATCTTTGTACGTCTGTTTTGAGGGAGCGACTTGTCGTGAGCTGGGGCTACAACCCGCTCCCGAAGAGTCTTTATAGGTTTGCAAAGTACCTTTGCTAGGCTCCGTGCGGCTTTTGGCAGCAGAAGGACCATGTGAATCCACAATCCTTTTGCTGTCTAGTGCCTTTGGAGTTTTACCGGTAAACAGCTTGATCGCCGTGCTACCGTCCAGTTTCAAAGGAGGATCGGTCTCATCCTTTTCCTTTTTATATTGGTTTTAGTTTGTTTACTATTGTTCATGTTCCCACGAGTAAGTCGGTATGGAAAATGTCCATCGCAACATAGCCGGTTCTGCTGCGATAAGGCAACTTACGACAGGTCCTTGCCATGGCACCTGAAGGAGCTCGTTAGCGACTGATTTTACTATTTGCTCACACCGCCACTGGAATCAGGTTGATTACTCCTTACCTTCGAACCTTCCTCTGGAGACCTTACAGCTTGGGTGACCCTGCTGCAATCGCCTTCCAAGATCACTAGATCCTACTGAGCATCCCCACTATGACAAGGTAAGTAATCGAAGAGGATGATGAGCAGCCTAAGACAAGTAAGTTATATTGTGTAATATAATCATATCTACGAAGGCCATATACATATCGGACTGAATTATTAAATGCAACTTGGAGTTTATTTTGCGACATTGAATTCAACTTACAATGCACATCAGCATAACATATGAGTAGAATTATAAGCGTTTTAAGTAGCTTCAGTCTAGTTGCGTAAGGAGTAAATGTCGCCGACAGCCATAATTTACGAAGACCACCATAGATTGTTCCAACAATGTATTGTAGTTTATGTGGTTACTGCAGGATAAGTTACGATTTAACTTAAAGCCAAGAGTGGTGACATTATTCACAAATGACAATCTTTGTCTGAAAGAAAAATCGGGGGGACAGTTTCTGTATCAAAGCTATTACTAGAGATTAATATTAGTTGAGTTTTAGCTGCATTTAGTGTAAGTCTATTGGCAGTGGACCAGTCATATACTCGTATAGACAAAAGATCCTCGTCGATTCTGCACACTAGATCCTCAATAAGACCAGATGGCCGCGACAAATAAAACTGTGCATCATCAGCGTACAGATGCATAGAAACATTCGTGCATATTTTTGGCAAATCATTAACATATAAGCAAAAAAGTATAGAGCCCAAAATAGATCCTTCCGGTACGCCAGATTGGACATCTTTGAGTTCTGATTGATTGCTTCCAACAACAACTCTCTGTAATCTATTACACAGGTAATCTTTTATTAGATTAACAGCGCTTTGGCTGAAGCCGAAATAATATCGCAGTTTGCAGCATAGAATATGATGGTCAACTCTATCAAAGGCCTTTGAGAAGTCTAGCAAACAGAGTTTGGTCAAATCCCCTTTATCAATTTTAATTAAATTAATTGAGCCGAATATCGTCTATAATTTTTACCATAGCCGTAGAACGGCTGTGATTTGTTCTAAAGCCAGACTAGAGCGGATACAATAGTCTTCTTCGATCAAGATGATCAACAATGTGTTCTGCCATCACTTTCTCAAAGACCTTTGATAAACACAGTAAAATGCTAATCGGACGGAAATCACCAGGTAAAAATGTCACGAGTTTTTAGCGATTGGTGTAATTCTCGCGACTTTCCAATTGTCAGGAAAAGAGGATGAAGTAGTACAAAAATTAATGACATGTGTAAGAGAGCTAGAAAATATGGAATTATTATTTTTAAGAAACGAAGTGACAAACCGTCCTCACCAATAGCATTTGACTTTAAAGTATAAATAATTTTCGCAATGTCACTATCATTAACTGTTTCAAAGTCAAAATCTAATACTTTTTACTTCGAGTTTTACTTGCATCAATAACTGCCTTTGTATACCAGGGGCATTTCTCATCACGCACTCGAACATTACGCAGAGGAAGATGTTTATTAAAAAGATCAAGCATTAGCGATTGTACAAAATTTAACTCTTCATCGGCAGTGGATAGGTACTGTATTAAAGTCTCCACATAGAATTAAAGTCTCCACATAGGATAATGTGCTCATAGGCCGAAGTCAGTTCAGCAATAACAGAGAAAAACGGTTCATGTGTGTATCTTTTGTTCGGATTATAAACACAAGACACAATGCATTTTGCGGTACCTTCAAACAATTCTAAGATAAGATACTCAACCCCCTCTTCACCTGATTTCTTCACGAGTCTGCAATCAAGCCCTATTCTACAATAAACAACAATACACAATATCAGTCTTCCGATCGTTGCGATATAAATTGTAGTCAGCTATTTCATAACAACTGTCTGGAGTATCAATCTGGAACCAGGTTTTAGCTACACAAATAATATCTACAATTGAATTATCAACAGCATGTCGCATAAAATGTAATTTATAATTGATTAAAACTGCGCTTTAGGCACTTTAAGCCCTTCATTAGCATTCGATAGAACTTTAATCATAACACGCGTTGAAATATTGCTTGCTCGACCAGATGCACTACTATCAATGATCATGATTTACTAACAAGTATATAAATGAAATACATATACTTATGCATTGAACAATATTTATAGGAAGAGATGAAAGAAGAAAATATATATAGAAAAAGAGGAATAAAGATCAATAATTAAATATATATTTATTGGACAATAATATTTAGATTTTAGATGAAGCTGCTTCGAATAAATTTAGTGTTTCTGCAGTGGTACGTATATGTGGGCTTCGGTCCAGTGCCTATGTAGAACTTTCATACAAATCCAATGCATGATGTATGTTCGATTGTGAAGCTTTTTTGTCATCAGCTGTTAGAGTCCCCGAAGAGCTTTGAATGTTGCCGGATGTATGTTGATGATGCACTCCAATTATGTTAGCATTTGAATCAGCATTCAAGAGAGATTACACGCAAATTTTCCGATTTTAGGTGTCTCCTCACATAAACTTTTCCACGGTATGAGAACACTGAGGCAATTTTTTCTTTGAGCATTTTTACACGCGGTGACTCGAAATGAAAGACACTTCTCTTTTGGTGTCGTGTGTTACTTTTAGACGTCGAGATTCTATCGGTTAGGATTTTTTATATTTCTGTTTCTCGCTTCATTCGTATTTTACTGCGTTCAGTGTTGGTTGCCGCACACACACGAAACACACACTCGACGCTGAGAAAAAAAGAATGAAGCAAATGAAAACAGCAAAAGACACAAGACACGGACTACCTCCGCAACTTCTCACCTCCCTTTCATAAAAATTTGGTGTATTTCATTTCGAGTCTCCGCGTGTAAAAGTGCTCTTTAGAGTCAATGCATGTTTCATAAATCGTGGTTTTGTTTCGTAATAGACTCGTGGATATACATATATAGAGGTATCAGATTGGTAAGTATTGTTTTTAGAGCGTATGTGGCATATATTTTTCAGTGGTGAAGCTTTTATAAAGGGTGGTTCAATTTTAAGGGCCGATGTTGAATGTGAACCACACCTAAACGTCAAGTTTTTTTCTGCATTTCATTTGACATTTCTCAATTTCAGACTAACTCAATTTGAACCATGGAAAGATACACAATCGAGCAACGCGTTAAAGTTATTCAGGCTTATTATGAAAATGGGCGTTCAAATCAAAATGCATATCGTGCATTTCGTGATTCTTTCGGTCAATTTAATCGTCCAAATGTGCGTACAATCGGAAAAATAGTGCAAAAATTTGTGCAAACCGGGTCTGTATTAGATGTAAAAACACCAGTGCATGCTCGTACAGCTCGTACTGCAGAAAATATTGTTGCTGTTCGCGATAGTGTGGCTGAAGAGCCGTCCACCTCAACTCGTCGTCTTACTGTGAATGGTGTTCGCTATCGTGAGATGATAACGAACTTTTTATGGCCCGAATTGGAAGATATGGATGTGGACGATATGTGTTTTCAACAGAATGGTGCTACTTGCCACACAGCTAACGAAACAATGGCTCTTTTGCGCGACAAATTCAATGGCCGTGTTATCTCACGTGGTGGCGATGTCAATTGGCCGCCAAGATCATGTGATTTGACACCGTTGGACTTCTTTCTTTGGGGTTATTTGAAAGAAAAGGTGTACGTCGATAAGCCAGGAACAATTCAAGAACTAAAGGATGAGATAATTCGGCACATTAACGGCATAGAACCTCAATTATGCCTCAGCGTCATCGAAAATTTGGACCATCGGATGGAGGTGTGCCGCCGAGGTCGCGGCGGCCATTTGGCCGATATTTTGTTCCATACATAATTGAACCATACCAATATAATCATAATAAAAAGAAATGACACTAATTTCCTAAATAATTTGTGTTTTATTCAAAATCAACATCGGCCCTTAAAACTTAACCACCCTTTATTTAGTGTTAGGCACAGATTATTAAACATATATTTTAGTTTTTCTTCAGATACTTTGTCTGGGCTTTCTCCATACAAATTTCTTAGCATCCGAGCCGAAACATTAAACATGCTTTCATCGGAAAAAATTACGCTCCTCCAATAGCTTACATCTTTGTTCACATAAGTCTTCGCGAACTCTGAAACGATATTTTCGGTTGATTTCCAATATATACGGCTTTTTTCTTGCGACACAAGCTCTATATTGAGCCCGTTGCAATGCTCTGTAAACTGTGGATTGGCTTACAGCTGTGTTCAAGGAAGTTGTGTTGAAATTACTCTTAGACTAGTTCTAGGTTCTTTCAAAACAATTCGTTTTATGAATTTTTCCTCACTCACTTCAATTTTGCGTGGTCGAGCAGTTCTTGCCTCGGTCTGTGTGGAAGATCTCCCACTGAAACGCCTCACAACACTTTGTATGTATATATCCAAATCGAAAAGTTTGCAAAATAAATTTTACATACAGGGTAAAAAAGTCTTTGTTTATAGCAAAAGTTATAATTGATCTTCAATCCCTTATCACCAAAGAACTATTTGCAAAAAGCACATAGAAATAAAATTAACTGTTTATTTAAAAAAAAACCAAGATACACCGGGAGGCAAAACGAACACGTCTACTCGATAAATATCATCTGTCCGAAGAATGTTACCATTTCTGCTGCCACTTGTCCTGTATTTTCCTGTTTCAAAATCTTTGAAATTTTAGGAACATCACTTAAATTTATGAGAAATAGTGGAAAAAAAAAATTAAAAAAATATATATGAAAAAAATAAAATGAAAGTCTCTTTGTCCAGACATTCAGAATTCAGTTCAGGTTGGGCGTGTTCCAGTGCATCAACTCGTATTAATAGCTGACTGAGGATACTTTTTTATAAAGCTTCTTTGCCATTTCTCCTGCTGAAGTATTGATGTTCCATATCACCCATAGTAAGAACAACAGCAACTACGGATGCATTATGAGTATATATGTAGATATAAGTAGCACTTTCAAATTATGTGTTGCTTATAACCTGGTTTTTCTACAAGTTTCTTATATCTGAGGAATTTCTTAGAATCAAATAATTGTGATTGTATGAGGGTAGTAAT
Organism: Pocota personata; assembly: GCA_963082735.1. Classification (NCBI taxonomy): domain Eukaryota; kingdom Metazoa; phylum Arthropoda; class Insecta; order Diptera; family Syrphidae; genus Pocota; species Pocota personata. The sequence continues at coordinate 92,705,033 of OY720431.1, forward strand.
TATTTTACGCTAATTCGTAAGATACAATGATTTAATTAAAAACAATAACAGCAAAAAAAAAATTGGATAACAAAAAAAATAAGATACAATTTGAAAAATAACGAAAATTTGTAAATTTGAAAAGTAAACAGTTTTATTAGAAATATGAGTTTTTAACAATTAAACAGAAAAAAATTATCAGTTCAAGTCAGTCCAAGTAAGTATGTATGCACATAAATAGTTTTCAGTGAACACCATCGAAGGTGGCTCTCCAGGATGCAGGCAGACTAAACGATTGGTCCCCGTCGTCTGTAAGAAGTCTGCGGCTTTCTTGCTATCTCAGAAAAGACTGCAGGCAACTTACTGGCGTTCTTACGGGCCACTTCGCCTTTGCCAAGCACCTCCATGTACCAGGTTTGAGCGCTACCACTGTCTGCGACTCCTCTGTAGAGGGCGATGACACTGCGGAACACTTCCTATGTGATTGTCCTGTCTTTGCTGGGATCAGGTCGCAGATGGTGCTGATGACCTAAGCTCTTCATCATTCCCGTCTTTCTATAAAGGACGAAAAAACACATTAAAATGGGGTTTTCTGCCTGGTTGTACAATGGACCCGTTTTTGAGTCTGAGTGCTTCAGTAGGGTGTACCCGACCTAACAAAAAAAAAAAAAAAATTTATTTGCATACATAACGTATTATTCTGATTCAAACCCCATAGGAAAAATACCGTCACCCCATAGGCAAAATACCGAAATTTTCAGTACTTTTGGACTTCATTGCTTCTATTTCACACATTTTTATAATAATATTGACGACTGCCTCACGACGATTCAAGTTTCCATAAGAAGGTACTAAAATACATGAAATGCCATATGACTTCACTGGATAAAAATAAAATACACGACTAAGTCGCACGTACTTGCATCTACGTATGTATTCCAAGCCACTCAGTTTAAAAATTTAAACAAACGCTAAAATAACTTTTTTTTTTAAATATATTCCATAACTTACTATGCCATAATCTTGTATGTGTCAAATATAGTTTAAATATTGATTTCGAAGAAAATCGATCGAATCATAAAAAGGCAATAGCCAATTTTCAGAAACCAGTTAAAAAACAAAGTACTGTTAAACGTATTTCATGTAAAAAAACAAAACCTGGTACACCATATAATAGCATATATCAACCAAATATGATGAAAATCGTTGGAGGCGTTCTCGATATTTTTCAAAATCGGTCATTACTAAAGTACCGTTAATTTTAGGGTTAGAATGAAAATTCCGATTTTACCTCGAATTGTGACCATACTGATCCTATGATAGATATGAAGTTCGGAGAAAAAAGGTCCAGCAGTAGTCGACGATACATACAGGCAGACGGACACCCAATTGAGAGAATTAAGAAACTTATTTTTTTGAGTATTTTCATCAAACTTGACATTACTATAAAAAAGAAACTAAAAAAGTGGATCTCTTAATTCTGTATGTGAATAATAGTTTTTTATTTTATTTTGTTCATGAGATATTTCCTAAGAGAAAAAAAAGCAGTAGTAGCAAAACTAAATTCAAAATATATTATTACTTAAATAAATCTAATACATTCCTTCAAGATATTAAAATGAAATAATTATAGTAATACAACTGCTGTATGTTTTTTTTTTTTGTTTTACTCTAAATTCTTCAACCGAGTATTTTTTTTCCTCCGTTGTGGGCTTAGAGGGTTATAAAATCATTGTAGCCTTTGGGGTTAAAACTTCTTCTCAGTCTAAGTTTACCATTAAAACGAGGTAAACATTTTAAAAATTCAAATTGTATTACCTATATATGAATGTATAAATGTAGTAGTCATTATCATTGTCAGTCACACACAGTCATTGTTACATCTGCTTTTAAGTGCTAATACATTTTCTCTAAACAACTAACGCCAATTCTATGATATATTATGTCGCTGAGTTTGGAACAAAATGCATGCCATGATGGAATATTATTATCTTACCAAATCCTTAAACCAAGAAAGTTATTTTTATACCCGTCTACTCTAATGTAGGCAGTGGGACCAGAAGCTTCTGAAAAATATTGTATATTTCACTGTGATATTGTATTCCATGAAAGTGTTGTAGCGATAGTACTGCGATAAAACTTCTTCAAATCGAGGAAATATCCACTGATAGAAAATAACCATTGCATATATTAACAAATTTCACAGCGCCACGCTCACTTTTTTATCGGTTAGTTAGGAAACCCATCCGTTCTAGATGTGTCTTTCAGGTATTTTTTTTTTTTTATCTTCTCGAGATGTTTGTAGATACCTGTCGATTCTGCTATTAGGTCTGTTACTTGTTTTCGATGATTACCGTTTGGAGATTTTATCGCTTCTTCTTATAAAAAAGTTGGCGTGGCTATAACTATTTGTTATCGTAGTTCATAGATTCTGATGAGATCTTGAAAGTAAACTTTATCCACCACCGAAAGTAAAGGCAATGTCGGTCTTTTTTTTTTAAAAAAAAAATTAAAAAAATAGGCGTGGAATTATACAATGAATGAGTTGTGTTGTGGGCGCTGTGACTCAGTGCTTAAGTGTGCGATCACTGAGTTCAAGGTTCCAGTCCAAGAAAACACAAAAATTTAAAATGAAGTTTTCTCACGGTCCAACCTCTCGCGAACGTCTGATAAACATCCGAGAGTAAAGATCCGCAAAAAAATTGGCCTTCAGAAGCGTCATAAAACCGTAGGTCTGACACGGCTAAATCGACTTAAATTTCGATACTGATCACAAATATTTATACTTTTATGGATCTATCGTTATTAAAAATTGCTAACTATGTATCAAAATTAATATATTGAGAGTCCATTTTCAGCTGGATTAAACTGTGTTGTCTGGGCGTTTCCCAAATCATGATTAGTATAATCAACTTCTGCTCAACATTTTGAGTTCATTATTCTTAGATCAAGAGTTTCAAGATAATTGTGAAAGATGAAGGAAAGCCATGAACCGCCATATTTCCAATGTGACACAGTCAATACAGATCAGATAGTTCGAGAGACATCCGAAAAATAGCCTATTTTGGAGTCTGTCAGTAAGTAAAGACTTAACGAAAAGGTTCATAAATTTAAAGCTGATGAAAATTTATGTCGATTTATCTGTAAGTGGTAAAAATCGCTAATCAACGTTAGGGCATACCAGTAAGCCGAATACAGTTTTTTATCCATCTGTCTGGAACTTTTTAATAAATAAAAAATAAATTCCATAATATAGAGGGTGTTTTATATGTTGCAGGTCTATGTTGTTTGGCCTCCATTTTGGTTTGGTTTGCATTTGACTGTCGTGAAGAGCAGTCGATAACAATATACTATGCAGCATCTGACGCCTCAACAATGTGCTGAAATTATTAAAACATTTTCTCTAAATAAACGTCCAATTGTGGAAAAATTAAAAAATTTGCCTAATTTTGTCGAATCATGTGCCTAGCAAGCCAACCATTCAGCACATAATAAATAACTTTAAAACTCAGTATACACTGGCTGGTAAAGTGAAGTCCGGGGTCATAGCGTACGTATGGCACAAAATATTGCTGCAGTGAGAGACAATATTGATGAAAGTTTGGGTATCTCCGTTAGATGCCATGCAAAAGAATGTCTCCGGCAAGTTTGTTTAAAATATTCAAACAAGATTTGCATATTTTGTACCAGTATAATTCAATTGACTCAACAACTTATAGAAAATGACCATAGTGTAAAAAGGTTTTGCAGCTCCATATTAACGACCCCGATTTGTGGGAAAAAATCATCATGAATGACGAAACTCATTTCGAGTTATCTGGCTTTGTTAATAAACCAATGACCTTTATACACTCGTAAAGTTACTGTATACTATGCCATTTGGGTTGACGGCATCATTGGGCCAAATTTGTACGCAAAATATGGTTAAGCATCTACCCGCGGACAGAGACGTGCATGCATAATTGTTATAAACTAAATATACGTAATAGACCAATAAGAACCAATTATAAAATTGTGTTTCATTTCATAGTTATTTTAAAAAAGCATCGGTCTGGAACATAAAAAATACCTTGTATTTAATTCAAAATAACTAAAATCTATTCAAATATTTTTTTTTGTTTTTTGTAATTTAACGCGTCAAAAGAACACTGGCGTTTTTGTGGAAAGGGGAAGAGACAGGGAAAAAAACAGATTGGTGTAGTTGGTTTGCAACTCAGGTGGTATTAAGTTTCAGTGAACTCCAAGGGTGGCGTCCACGATAACTGTGGAGAATTTTTGTTTTGCTGTTATTGTCCATGCTTATGATTCACAGAATTTTTTAAATTACTGCCAGTATTATGCCTTCTCAGTAAAGTTGACATAAGTTTTAGCAATTGATAAATTTTTTTTATTAATTTCATACGAAATAAATAGATGATTCTTGACATCAGGATTCGAACAGTGAACCTGCAGCGTCACAAGCGATAATGATACTACTAGGGCCGCAGATATTTACTTGGAGGCGCGAGGTTTAAAATGCCTGTCCTATGGGATAGGGTATTGATATTATAACGGTCTTATTGAAGCAGCTTGACTCTCCATTTTCAAACTTATAAAGGAAATATTGAGCAAAATACACACTAGCCTCTTTTTGTTCTCCATTAAAAATTTGTGGAACCCATCGAGCTGACTGGTAATTTAAAATTCGTGACACACCTATGGCATTCAAGCCCAGTTCATCTGCTATCATCTCCTGTGTTATCCTGGCATCTTCGTCAATTTTAGCCATCACCAGGGCCACATTTGTATCGTCGGTCGAGGATTTGGGCCGACCTTCACGAGATTCATCCTCCACAGAAAAATGGCCAGTTTGGAATCTTCGAAATCACTTTGAAATAGTAACAAGAGATGGTGCATTTATTCCGTATGCTTTTTGGCATTCGTGCAGAATATTGACTAGCATGAGTTGACCTCGAAATCCGAAGAGCATGGCAAAACAAATTTCTTCCTGAGTTGGCGGTGGAACTTCAACCGAGCTTACGTCACTAATTTTTCTTTTTCTCGTCTCCATTTTTACCTATTGTTCTGAAATTTTTGTTAGTCCCTACGTATCTGTTTCTAGCTGTAACAGCTCTTCTTAAGGAAGGGTTTCTTTGTCAGCAGCTAGCAAATCAGTTACATCACGTCCTTTAACTTCCTCAAAATAAATTTAATTTGCTAGGCTTAAAAATCTTTACCGAATTCCAGAAAGAGTATCAGTTTCGAAGTCATTGTTTATTACACATTCGGAATATATTTCTTCCTAACCATGGTTCATTGTGGTTAATTTTAGTTCCTTTCATGATTCGTTAATGGTGTCCACTGCGAGTGGTGTCCACGATAAAATAAATGTGGGATTCCCGAATTTTTTTTTCGGTTTGATATGCATGCATACTGGGCTGTAAAATTTCCTTGTTTCCGAATTTGCTGGGCTTTTAAACTTGAGAGGTAAGCCTCCTTTCGACGTCTTTCTTACGCAATTATCGTTTTGGCTCAGGTCTTTCAGTTCATGGTCGTTGCAAACTTTGCGCAAGATGTGTACGTATGAGCTATTGCCTGTTGTTCCTACCACCAGTGCGTAAGGACGTGGTCTTAGACATTTTTTGGTGCCCACTTATGTCGCCCTCCTCCTTTTCTTCTGTACGATTTTCATAAGACGGTGGCTTATCCTTTTCGTTGGCTACCATTATCTTTATCTTCTGTTGCTGTTTCTTTGTGAGCCCCTTCTTCGCTTGGGCGTTTGCTAGATTTCATCTGGCTCCTTATTAGTTAGTACAGCCACACGGTAGTATTTTCGATGAGCATAACATCGCGTTCACGCTGTGGTAGCCATTGTCCACGGCCGTGTCATAGGTGGAGCTAATAGAAGTCTTCGTATTTCGTGATCGACATTCCTCCTGCTCTTTGATGTTGGCAATATTCTCGGTCTCCTCTTCATTTTAGGTACTTAGCTCCCCAGCAGATGTTCCCATTTGTTTTTTTTTTTTTGTCATTTTCGCCGGCGATCTCGCCATTCGCGCGCTTCTCCGAAAAAGGTCTTCTATAGTAGGGATAACCCGCCTTTTTCTGGATTTTCTTCTTTCAGTATATATTTTTGTTTGTTTTAAAAAGTTCATGTTTAGATACCACGAGTATTTAGGAAATGAGGTGCTCCACATCATTGCCCCCTATAATGTGACAAGGATTTGTTACAACCAGAGGTCAATAGATATCTGGAGGTTTTCGACGTTGTAGTGATTTTATATCCACATCCACCATTCAGGCCTCACCACGTGTCGTATAACTCTTTGGGATGGGATGATTATTTGAGGGGCAACATCTACGCGCCTCGTCACATGGTTCTTGTGATTTTTCCAACCTACCCTTCATTTTTGCGGCTCTCGATCGGGGTAGTTTGAGCTCGGTCCCACTTTATTAGGAGTAAATTAAAAATGGAGTATAGAGTATCGTACGATTTTTTTACATATATACGAAATACTTCATTCTAACGGAACCCTCGATGTGCAAGCGAAGTCGCGGGTGGCGATTTTTGTTTATATCATTTGTTTATTTTGACAGCATATTTCAAAGAAATGTGTCCCAAATTATTCCTTCCTACCTGCTTGCGAATGTATACTCGTATGTTACGTCTTACGGTGCTGTAAGATTTCGAATGATATTCATCAGTTCCTAGCACATATATTGGGAAAAACGACATTTAGTGAAAAATGGGATGATTTCGGACGATACCGAATGATTTCGGACGAATTTTATTTAATTTCTGTTTGGTTTTAAAAAATTAAATAAACTTCGTTCTAACAGAAATCCCGATGTGCAAATGGAGTCGCCCTCGACGATTTTTTATTGTATCACTTGCTGGCCCGTGAAACGTTGTTCTGCCGTGTCCGATAGGAGGCACGATGAGTTTGATTTGGTTAAAATTCCTATATAAGAAAGTCAGGGCAGAAGAGGTCGTTGGAAGATGGGCAAGGGGACCGAAAACTGACAGCGAAAATGATCAAGCACGTAGAACCGCTGAAAATTGCAGATTATTTGAATGAAGAAAAATAAACAGCTTGATGTTCCAAATTGAACATTGGTAATGACAATCCAAACTTAAAGTCCGTACATAAAATTTTGAAAATATGTTAACAATAAATACATCTATACATTTTTATTTACGAAACATTAAGTATTAGGTGCGCAACTAAGTTCTCGCTGTCTGTCAATAGATGGCTCCAGCAGTAAGTGCTGGACGATTTTGACATATCCAAAACATCATGAACTGAGCTTAGACATATGGTAAATAAACTGTTTTGACACATTAGTGATTTTGTTTTGGCGTCATATACATTTGGTTGTGTGAATATGTCTGATTTTATTCCAAATAATCGTCATTTGCGGGAAGTGTCGATTTTCTACTTTCATTCGAAGAAAACGGCGGCTGAAACGCAACGAGAGCTCCAAAAAGTTTACGGAGATGCTGCTGTAAGTGAAATAAAGTGCCGTGATTGGTTCCTTCTTCAAAGATGGTAATTTCGATGTTGACGACCGTCCATTGCATGCGTTTGAAATGATTCAAAAACAAGGAACTTGGGTTCCTTATAATTTGAAGCCAAGGGACGTTGAGCGTCGTTTTTTCGCCTGTGAACAACTGGTCCAGCGGCAAAAAAGGAAGGGTTTTCTTCAACGCATCGTGACGGGTGATGAAAAATGGATTCATTACAGCAACCTAAAGAAAACAAAGTCATGGGAACTGCCCCGTCATCCTTCTACGTCGTCGGCTCGGGGGAATATTCACGCTGTGAAGATTATGCTGTTTATTTGGTGGGACCAGGTCGGTGTCATTTTTTATGAACTGTTGAAACCCAACGAAACCATCACCGGGGAACGGTATCGACTTCAATTGATGCACTTCCGCTCATATGAAGACATCAAAAAATGGCTTGATACGTGGATAGCCTCAAAAGATGAACACTTTTACCGTAACGGTATTCGAGCTCTGCCAGAAAGATGGGAAAAAGTTGGAGGTAGCGATGGGAAATACTGTAACCATTTTTTCACAAAAGTTGCATTTTCATCAAAAAAAGAAGAGAACTTAGTTGCACACCTAATAATAAATGTTGATTAATGATATATTATTTATTTTGTGTTTATTTTAACGCTAAATCATGAACAATATTTTTCCAGGTTCATGGAACTAATCTCGTTCTATTGCAAAATCTGGGTGTATTTAAGTTTCGATCAAAATTATGGGTGAACTAATTTTGAAATGTAAGTTATGTGGTGGAAGTCCTGGTAAATCGAATGAATTCAAGAATACAGTGGGATAATTTACGCTTTCATGTTCATCTACCACTGTGTCAATTGATTTAAACGAAATTAACTCGCCAGGCAAAGTTTCTTGTATTTTAAAGTTGATTCCGTCAATTGCCATTGATGGTTATGATAATTGTAGCGTATATTTCGAAATACACTTTCTCTTTATGCATTTTTCGAATAAACAACTTTGCAGTGATTTTCAGGCAGTTTGTGTAATTTTATGAAAACCAATTTTTCTATTACCAAAATTGTTTGGAAAATTCTTCAGCGGATAAATCGTTTTGTAGTGTAACACGCATGTTTATTGTGAGTTGCAATGTACAATTGTGCAAGGGACACTTCGCCACAAAATACATGATTTCAAACATTCGTTGATTTCATCCGCATACGTTGAACATGGGATAACCCCTAAGTTTGTCCGAAATCACCTGACAATAAAATTAGAGCGCCACCAAATAATCTTTCGCTGCCATTTCAATCTTTTAGGGTTCGATTTAATGCTTTCAGCAAATGTTTATGGGCCATTTTTGCAGCACTTTAGCCATGCCTGAATGTTGTTTAAGTTTCCAGAGCTCCCATAACAAAAAAAACTTGTTTTCTTGTTTGCAGGAGGACTCAAAAATTCTGCAACTTATTTAGTTTTATTTATAGCAAAATATAATTTTGTTCAATTACATACCTTAGTGACAATTATATATGGCTTCTTTTTAATAATCCAAATTTTAGTTGTATTAGAATTATAATTTATTCTGCGTCCCTGTGTCGTTCCAGAGAGCAATATCAGGATAAAAGAAAAGCTGAAAGCTAGGAAGTGCCTCCAAGGAAATTAAAAAAAATGAACAGCAAATTAGAGTAAAATATTTAAGGTTGCAACGCAAGTTGGTTTTTATGTTGAAAAGGTAGATGGCGTTAACATTTCGCCCCCAGTAAGCTGATGGTAATTAACATCTGCCTTACTCCTAGGCTCGCTATCTCCCGACACGTCCAAGACAGCCAGTTTAGCTGCTGGCCTTTCATTCAAGACCGCGAATATTTGTATTGTTGCTCTGCGCACCTGGCCGTCTTTAGCCATCACAGTGCCTACTACGACCCCTCTTGGCCAACAATTTCTTGACAATGATGACCAAGTCTTCTTTCGCAATGGGTTTTACCCTGTTGATGACCAAGTCTCTTTTTGCAATGGGTTTCGCCTTGTTAAACCATTTTGACCTTCTGTTCAAAGTCGGTAGGAATGGCTTCACCCACTTCTTCCAGAAAACATCTCCGATGAGTTGCGACTACTTCCAACTTCTTCTTATATCTTTAATTGTAGGAGCACTTCTGTGTAAGCACTTCATCGTCTTCAGACTCCAACGACAAGAAGGTTAGAGGCCTCGAGTTTAAAATATTTTCGACCTCAATGAGAGCGCTACGCAAAGTTTTTTCACTAACTTTGTTTGAGGGAAGAATTTGATGTAAGATGGATTTAATTGATCGCACCAGCCTTTCCCAAGCACCGTCCATATTCAGAGCAGCTGGTGGGTTAAACATCCACCCTAGGTCTGCCGCCGTAAGATCATTTGCAAACCGCCCCCCGTCAACTCTTTTTAATTCTTTTCCCTAAGTTCTCTTTCTGCTCCTCTAAAATTTGTCCCATTGTCACTATATATTTTCAGTGGAGTCCCGCGACGTGCCATAAAGTTCCTTAAACACATAATGCACGAATCCGTAGTCAAACTACTCGCTACCTCGATGTGGATCGCTCTAATCGTAAGGCACGTGAATACCGCACTCCACCTCTTCTCATTTCATCTTCCCACGGTGACCAACATCGGACCGAAATAGTCCACTCCTATAATTGAGAAAGGTCTGCTGAAAACACGAAGTCTAGCGCGGGGTAAATTCACCATTCGCCACAGGCTTTCCTATAGAGAAAGGCTTGTGATCGTCTGTAGCATCCGAAGTTACAATAAGTCTGCCAGTTGGTTGCGAAGGCACTCCAGACTGCAACACGTCTGTAAACATATGCCAGAGAACGAAATAAACTTCGCCACGTTCTGAATCAGTTTTCGTTGATAATATTGCAACTGGCTGTGTCTTCACTTATATGCAGTAGACGTGGTCGATCCTGGTCCACTATGTCGGTCTCGATTGTGGGCATCTGTAGCTACTCAGTTGCAGGTTTGAGAAGAAACACCGGTCCTTTAAGCCACTCGTTCGTTGGCTCCCATCCGAGACCAGTCTTCTACTTAGTGGCTCTATCGGCCACGTTCTGCTTGGTCGGGATCCACCTCCATTCCTTAATGTTAGATGTTCCAAAATTTCACCAATTCGAAACATTACGAACTGTTGAAATTTTCGTCCTTGAATCCGACCATAAGAACGGTTGTTTAATTGGGAAACTATGCGCGTTACAGATGGAGTTCATCAACTTCACTCTTAATACTGCTGCCTGAAGTTCAAGTCGAATTGATAGTGGCCGACGTGGAGTTACTTTCGTCAATCTCGTTCATATATTCGATACGGAAGTAAGATACTGCTGCATAGGCGTTCTCACTAACGTCAACAAAAGTATGTAGTTGCACGCTTGCGCCCGGCCGATGTAAAAGGGATGAGTAGCATCTCGGCACTCTAATCTCGGTTATTTTCGGTAACAATGCTCGCCACTGCTGTCATCTTTCAGATAAAATTAAAGGTACCTCTTCATCCCAGCCTATCTCAGTTCGGCAGATGTCCTGCAGGAGAATTTTGACTATTAACAGGAAATGCGAAAGAAATCCCATTGGGTCGAAGATATCCATTAGAATTTTGAGAACCTCCCGTTTGGTCCTAACTTTCCCTTCGGAGAGCACATCTCGATTAAGTCTATTGAATTGCAGGACGTAAGTGAAGAAGTCCATAGAGGTGCACCAGTGCATTCCCAAGACCTTTTAGGTTGCGGTCACGTCCATTTCGCTGAAATCAAAACCTTTGCTTGTCAGTTGCTCAGTGCTCGCTTGCATTGCTGCCAATACTTTAGGGGAATTTGACATATACTTCACGTCTTTCGCTAAAAGCTAGGCTGCTTCACATTTTTCGAAATCCATACAGTGTCGTTGTTATTGGTACTAATTGGTCGAGTCCTTTCAAAAGAAAGTCATTAATTGAGACTCCGTTGCATTTGGCAGCAGCATCCCAGACGAGTCTGACTTTCGAAGGTTTGTTTGGAGTTTGTTCATCTCCAAATAATGGAACCGCCGAAGTGCCATGGGATAACTATCCGGTAGTAGGAACTCATCAAACTTCCAAAGAAGTCCCACTTCGAAGCGATCATCGACGCGTACGAGAGTCTTTTCTAAAATACTCGTTGCCCCTTGCAACAAATTTCTCAACAAGTTGGTGAAGCTCCCTATCGGCGTCGCTTTCAGAACTATGAAGTTGTAAATCTCGTGTATTTCTTCCCGACAGGCTACCTCCTTCAAATCCATGCACGGACCATCCTAGCCTAGTTTTAGAACCCATCGGTTGTGACCAACTACTCTCGAATACTTTTAGCGGAATCCCTAGTTTCCAATTGTCCATACCGATATGAATTTTTGGCTTTGCACTCTTGTATGATTGTATAGACAGACCCGCCATATACGGTTACCGTTCTTTTAATGTTTTACTGGAAATTGTATCGGAAGATTCAACGTGCGAACCTCCTCAAGATGATACTGGTGGCTGCCTTCCAGTGGCGTGGGGTGAAATTTCAAGAGAGGGAAGACGAGAAAAGTTTAAGTGAAATGTTTTATTCAAGACTTACCATTTTGGTGCTTATTCGAAACACAGACTTAAGATATACAATCCAAGCCACCTTTGTTATACTTTAAGTCATTGGAATTTAAGTAGACAATGAGCTCATCGCATAAAAAAAATGGTTTCGAAAAAAGCCGTTCTGGTCAAAGTAATCTATATAAGTTATTGATAACTCGGAGCGTTGTTAAATATTAAAAATTTAGCAATTACGTATCCTACGATTCTTTTTTACGAATTCTACTAAGACTCTTTCATACAAATTTTAGTTATTTTTAATTTCTAAAAGAAGGTGCTTTTCGATAGATAAAAGTGCCAGGTATGAGAGTCCTGGACTCTTCTTAAAGTTGAAAAAGATCTTTCGATAGAGGCCACAATCAAAGGCAGGGTTAAAAAGATTTCACACAATGTTAGAGTTTGAGAAAAAGTATCTCTAAGCATTTCCGTATTAAACTTTATAAGCATTAAAGTTGAAAACCATCAAGCTTTTTAAGTGAAGGGGTAGTGTAAAAAACTTTGAGTTTTTTTTTTAAAGTAGTAAAATTAAAAATGCCAGGAAATAGGGTAATTAAAGAAGATATTTTGTAATCTGGCATTGAATTAGAAAAATATTCGTATTTTGATTTGTTTAATAATACAAAGAAAATATATGAACTAAATGAACTATACCTATTCTTAATCTGACTTGTAACATTATCTATAATTGCTACAAAAATTCGGCTATAATTTGTTTTTGAATTAGTATTAAGTAGGCAGGGTTTGCGTGGAGGTTCTGAGCAGTCACTTACGCTCTCATAGATTGAGTCAAATGAGTTTAAAAATTCAGAATGAATCCATGGCTCAAAACCCTCGATCTCTTGCTTCACAAGTTCTATGTCAGTTTGTTTATTTTGAACTAAACTAAAAAGAATATCTATTTTTGCAAATATGACCGAACTAACATGCAATAAAAAACAGAATTCTTTGTCCTGCAGTTTGTACAACAAACTTTCGGACATAACCAGAGTATCGTTTTCCCATTCTCCTGGTTCACATAAAATCTGTTCAAAAGTTTTTATAATGTCTTCTCTGCAATTGAATAAGACATTCACTATACGCGAATGATATTGCCATCGAGTCTCTGATACCTCGGGCATTCGTCGATCAGCAATTGTCTTTAGCAGATTGGTTCTTTCAGATGATTTATTAAAAAACCTAACGATACTACTAACAAAGCCAAAAATTAATTTCAACTCAGGAATGCTTTCTAACGATTTAGATAACACTAGATTCAGAACATGGGCATAACAGGGAATAAAAATACCCATTGGGCATATATTCCGGATTCTTGTTTGGACTCCACCATGGCCACCGGACATTACGGCCGCACCATCGTAGGACTGACCTATTAACTTTTCTTTACAGTTATAACTATCTAAGACATTTATAATTTTATTGCACAAAATAACCGCGTTTCGACCGACACTCACGTCAAAGAAACCTAAAAATCTTTCTTGTATTCTATTTTCTACTAAATAACGCACTACAATACTAAGCAGTTCTCTGTGGCTCACATCTGGTGTTTCAACGACCATCACAGATACAAATTTTATTGAACTGATTTGATCCTTAATTTCGAATTTGATGAATGCAGCGATACTATGTATCAAGTCATTTTGAATGTCATTAGAGAGGCCGGAAAAAAACTTGGGAACTTGAACTTTGTTCTAAATGCGAATCCATTAAATGGTCGTACTTAGTCAAGTCTGAAAGGGTTTCAATATAATTACCACGATTATCTGATCCAGATTTTTCGTCGTGACCACGGAATGCCAGCTCTTGTTTTCCTAGAAGAACTACATTGTCTATGAAACGCTTCATTAAATCGTGATTGCGATCAACTTTTCTATTATGAGCCTCGTAAGAATTCCGTAAAGAAGTCTCTATGCGATATTCGCCAAATTCATGCAAATGCAAGCAGCTGCGTATACGCTTTTCCGTTTGTATATGTTTTTTGGAAGAATTAATAAAATTGTTTATATTAAAGATACCTGTGTGGCTCCAAAAACAAAGAGAATTAGAAAAAAGAAGACAAGGAAAGCCATGGATTCTTTTTGTAAAAAGACTCATGAAAATGTTTCTGATAGCCATCCTTTCGCGTATAATCAATTTTCATTGATGGTGTCGAGCGACCTACTCGTAGTTCTACAACTTTTTTTTTGCAAAAAAGAAAGCTTACTGAATTCGTGGGTTCCTTTTAGAAGAAAATCAGTTAAACAACACTCAAAATTAACTAGAGGCATCTTGTCTAAGAATAATAAGAATGTTCAAAGGGGCACCTCTTGAGTAGATTTATAATTACTTACTTGGTATATAGCTAATAACTATCCACTTAGCTCACTCACTATTTTATAATAATTTAATAATTTAAAACACTAACTTAACTACCAATATGTAATTGTTAAATTTTTAAAATTTTTTAATAATTAGCAGTCACAAAAATCACAAAAAATTGCATCCGAATTTTCAATAAATCACGCACAATTACACAACCGATTTGCAACTGTCATTTCAAATTTGCAAAAAAAAAAAAATTATACAAATAAGTTATACCCAACTAGTGATTTTCGTCGGCTTATTTTGTTGCCTACAATAAAAAAAAAAACTCCTTCGAAATAAAACCTTTCTCCTCCACCAATGTTCATCCACAAAAGCCGAGAAATTCCGGGTTATTTTCCTCATAAGCGAATGTATGTTAGACAAAGAAATCGCAAATAAACTTCTACTATATGCCAGAAAGGAATAGAGTTGAATGTTTGTACTGTGAAGAAATGAATGCATAAGCCCGAAAATGAACGGCTTTTCAAAAAAAAATTAATTGCACGCTTTTCTTTTAAAAAAAGAAGTTGTCTCTCGCTAGCGGAGTTGATACTTATCTCGGCTATGTGCGCGAGTTTGTGTATGAGAAAAAATCGATAAACAACCGAAGTGGTCGCAGCATTTCATCTTCGAGCGTGTATAAGGTTATGATTTATGAATGAAAAATGGTTTGATGAACAAATAATTGAATGTGATTGGCAAGTGGCAAAATAAAAAGTTTTGATATTTGAAAGGGGAAGCCGGAAGGAATCAGCTTGTATTGGCCTGATATATTAAGGGACACCACTCTAGAATCGCTTTCGACACGCGAGATATGTACGTTATCAATCAATTCCCACACTGTTCCACGACTAAACACTGACCCAGTTCATAACGGAAATGCTTCAGATGCTAACTCAGATAACAAACCGAAACTCAATCCCGACTTTGAGCGTATAAAGCAAAAATACACCATCGGTGTGGACCGTTTCACCGTGAGTACACAGGTTGGAAATTTATTGGTGACGAAACATTTTGTATGCTCGTCATGGGGTCCAGATATGGAAATCGTAATTTAGTATTTAAGTTAAGTTCAGTCGTCACTCTGAAGAGTCGATATAAATAAATAGAGAAAAATATTTTTTTAAGCCTCCGTTGTTTTTCTTTATCGGACTTACGAATAAATAAGTGGCGCAGTCGGTCTTACGAACAACGGTGATAGTGCAAACAAAAAAAAAAAAAAAACAAAAAAAGTGATTGCGAAGAGAGTGCTAGTTTTTTTTCTCTACTTCATCCGATATGGAAGACATCCAATATCGAGTGCAAGAACTTCAGCAAGTGGTTGTTGAACAAGAAAAACAATTGGCTCAGTGTCTACAATAGCAACAAAGCCAACTGTAGCTGCAACAGCAGCAAAATCAATAACAGCAAAGTCAACAGCCGTCAATTCCGCCCCCACGTCTAAAATTAAGTGCAGGAAGTGTGCTAAAAAAGTTTAGACAAATTAAACCATTTAATGAAAGCAATGATTATCCACTTCCATACTACTTAAAGTCGTTAGAGGTGATATCAAGATTGTGTGATTCTGATAGGGAACTGCTTTACTTCGGATTTCAAATCATCATAAATGAAAAACTGCAAGGAGAAGCTGGAAAATACATTCGGCAACAGGCTAAAGCAACACTTCCCACCGCATCGCAGTTACGCTGAATTATTCAATTATGATCGTGCTTTAAAGGTTAGGAGACCACATATCTTTAAACCTGAAAATGTACACAGGGACCCCCCCGAAATTTTGATTGAAAAATTAGACGGTAATATCAGAGCTCATATCGAGGAAAATTCCAATATGATAGATATTTATAACAAATACGCTAGGTTAAGGTTGTTAGAAGATTTTAGGTGTGTAGACATTCATTATAGAAAAAACAGGTCCCCGAAAATCCAAAGCCAATATTGTCGATCAAATTCATTCTCAAATGGCAATAATAACGGTTCTCGCTTTTATAACTCTGGTTATAGATCAAACTTCCAAAGAAATACGAACTTTACTAACCCGAATATTAACCAAAGCCTAAACAGTCGGCAAATACCTCTTACAAACTCTGGTTATAGTTCAAACTTACCAATCGTCGTAGAACTCAGGAAAATTTCCAAAATTCTAGAATTTCACGAAATACAAATAACATCGCGGCAGAGGAGATAATGTTAATCGGCAACATTCAGGAAACCGCTGTAAATTTTCAAAACGAGCCTCTGTGCATAAGCTTCCACTGATTTCCTTAACCATAAAGAATACAAAAATAAAGTGCCTCATCGATACAGGATCGGCAATGACCCCTCTGGAAAAACCAGCATTTTTTGCGACAATGAGCGAATATTAAAATATAGTTAAAATAGTTACTCCCATCCCAACAGAATTTGGTGTTAAGGCAACTATCACTTGGAAGGTAGTAAATTTAGCTCAAAGAGACTATGACGCAATATTAGGACAAAAAGTATTAGAACCGCTAGGCGCAAAATTAAATTTCGAACAACAGTATTTAGATATTAGAGGAAGTAAGTTGTTTCTTCTTAATTATAACTATCCATTCAATTCTGAATAAATATGTTCCTTAGACTCAATTTATTCTTCAATAAATGACATAAACTTGGAACATCTCCACAAAGAAGAAAAAAATAAAGTGCAATAGCTTTTGAAAGATTATAAAGAACTTTTCTTCACTGAAGGCGATCAATTAATATTTACTCACGAAATTCAGCATGAAATAGTCACTAGCACAAATAGCCCTATTTATTCCAAAATTTACAGATACCCGAAGGTCCATTAACTGGAGATAGAAAATCAAATCAAGGACATGTTAGACCAAGGCATAATAGTTGAGAGCAACTCCCCCTATAACAGTCTTCTTTGGATGGTTCCAAAGAAAAATGACAACTCTGGACAACGTAAGTGGAGAATTGTTATCGACTACAGGAAGCTAAATGAAGTGGATGTGAGCGACAAGTTTCCAATTCCTAATATTGAAGGAATATTAGATAAATTGGGAAAGTCGCAATATTTTACAACTCTCGACTTAGCTAAGGGATTTCATCAAATCTTAGTTAAGCCTGAAAGCAAGAAAAAAAAACAGCTTTTTCAACACCATTCGGTCACTTTGAATATGTTAGGATGCCATTCGGGCAAAAAAAAAACTTCCCTTCCACCTTCCAAAGGCTTATGAATTCGATTTTAAGGGGGTTCATAAATAAAATCTTTGTCGTCCACATGGATGGCATTCTTGTCTTCAGCACGTCTTTGGAAGAACATATAAGCAATTTGAGCAATATTTTTGAAACATTAAAAAAGGCTGGACTTAAAATTCAAATTAATAAGTGTGAATTTCTCAATAAAGAAACCAAATAATTAGGCCATATCCTCACTCCACAGGGAGTTAAACCGAATCCGGAAAAAATTAAATTCATACAAAACTTAAAGTTACCTACAACGCAAAAAGAGATTAAGTCATTTCTAGGTGTTACCGGATTCTACAGAAAGTTTTATAAAAACTATGCTAAAATCGCATTTCCACTTGTAAAGTATTTAAAGAAAAATACAAAAGTTAATGTCCATGATCCCAACTATATTACTTCATTTGGAAAACTAAAGTCTATCATAACAGATTATCCCATCCTTAAGTATCCAGACCTCAATATTGACAGAGAGGACTACCACGAAACCAGAAAAGAGGGATTCATAAAAAATTATGTTAGCCTTAGACACAAAGAACAACCAAAGTTTCGAAAATATGCATTACAGTGGGTGCATAAAAATAATATTAAACGACTGTTAAAATTTTCAGGTAATCATAATATGGATGCTGGTCATAGCCATACTCCCTCTTAAACAAGCAACATTCGTAATAGAGAAGATCGATTCTGGATTGGGGTTAGTGGAAGTTAAATAAGTTTGACATTGTTCTACACATTATTCATCCTCGTGAAATTCTGGACATTATATTGGAACTTGAAAATAACATATGCGATTTTAATTTTACAAATGAAATTTCGCTTACACAACCTATTTTTTCTATGAAAAACCAAGTTATTACACTTTTTCCGCACAGAAATAGAAAAGGTCTTGTAAATATTGTAGGAAAAGAGATGAAATGGCTATTCGGAACCCTTAACGAAGATGATAAGATCGAGATTGAAGAACAATTAAAAGCAAGAGAAGAAAATAATCATAACATGATTAAAACAATAAATCAACAAGTAAAAATTAATGAAAATTTAAAAAAAACTTTCATTTTCATAAAAAAACATTCTAGAGTCAGAAAGGAATAAAATTATAAAATTATATCTAGAGTCAGACAGGAATAAAAATAAAACAGCTAATTAAAAAGGTATTTAGAGCAACAACTTAGGATTAATGCGTTGAAAGAACAAATAAGTCAAATACAGGACAATATCGGCTAGGATAGGAATTATACACCCAAATATACTAAGTAATAAGGAAATAAATGTATACAAATTTGACTTACAAAAATTAAGTAACATAGGAACAGGTTTGGCTAGAAACATAAATGATGCTATCGTTTTTGCAATCAAAATTCCTACGAGTATTTTAAAAACTGATACAAAATTAATTGTTCCTATTGCCAACTTATATAATAAACAAATCGATGAAGAACTTGAATATGTTGTTTGCATTTCAAAGTGATTTAAATGCATTTCAAAGTGATTTAAACTTACAAGAGTTAAAAATAAGCAAGAGTTGTGTTATAAAGAAGAATTGTAAACTAATCAATATCCCTGGGAATAAATAATCGAAATTGGAAATGATTTTCTTATACTAAACCACATAAAAAGCAAACCATGCAAAAGTATATGTGATGAAAAAAAACTTGTCCTTTCTGGAAACTATATTATAAACTTTTTAAACTGTACAACTGTAGATTCTGTAATAAGCAATTTAGTTATAATGTATTCGAATTCGTAGAACGGTTCATCATACCTTACAACCAAAATATTACTGTTAATGAAGAAATAATGTTAAATTTTGAAAGAATTTAATTAAACTATGAACAAAATATAGAAGAAATAAGTGAACGTAAATTTCATAAAATAGTTAACTACAGCATAGGGTTAAGTTCATTCGTTATAATTACTCGTATAATCTTTGTTTTGGTTGTAGGATGCTTAATAAAGAACTTAAAACTAAGAACGATTCAGGAGAATCGCAATTCTACGGAAGGGGGAGTTACGTTATCAATCAACTCATACACTGTTCCACGGCTAAACACTGACCCAGTTCATAACGGAAATGCTCCGGACGCTAACTCAGACATCAAACCGAAACTCAATCCCGACTTTGAGCGTATAAAGCAAAAATACACCATCGATGTGGATCCTACCGTTTGACCGTGAGAACACAGATTGGAAATTTATTGATGACGAAACATTTTTAATGCTCGTCATGGGGTCCAGATATGGAAATTGTAATTTAGTTTTTAAGTCAAGTTCAGTCGTCACTCTGAAGAGTCGACATAAAATAAATAAAGAAAAATATTTTTTTAAGTCTCCGAAGAGATCGTTGTTTTTCTTTATCGGACTTACGAATAAATAAGTCGCGTGGTGTCGAAGGTCCACCTCAAAGAGAGTTCTTCTGTCCTATGTACGTGATAGGTTCAGTTCATTGACAAGTTCGTCATCCAATAACGTCAAGGACGATGTCACCCATCCAGAAAGGTATACATAAGTGTCCACCGACTTCTCATTACCATTGAGAGTCACGGGTAGGATGCTAAAGTAAGTGTTCGTGAAATCCGTTATCAGCTGCTGCGTATGGCATCCCACCGTTGAGTTAGAAACGTTTGTGTCTTTCCTTGGTTCCTTTATTAACAGACGGCACAGACGCACGCTTTGTTGCTGATTTCGAATCGATGCTAGTTGTCATCGGATATTTGTGCAGAATGGGATATTTGTGCAGAAGAACATGGTGCCTTAGCGTACACCCATCTGTCCCGCACAGTTTCGTAACTACGCAGCGAGAATGCATGTGCTTCCCTAAGCACACATGACACAAGTTATTTTGTCGAATCAGATTCTATATTTCTGAGCGGCCTGCCTCATTAAATTTGCCGCAGGATCCCACGGAATGATCACCTCGACAAATATGGCATCCCTTCCAAGGCCTACTTTCGCGTGAGTTATCTAACCTATGCACGTTGGCTTTGAATGTTTGAAGGTTGTAGTGATGGGGAAATACAAAGCCTGGTAGATCGTTCCACATTTGTGTTGTTCGGCTTATAATTGAATCCCTATATTTGACAGTACGACCAAAGTTTGGCTTTAGGGTAAACTGATGTGCAGTCGACAGGAGACATTTCTCCGATGTTCCTCTGCGATGTCGTATAACCAATTTAAGAAGTCAAGCAAATCCTTGGAAAATATGGCTCAATTTACCAGAAGGTGAGGAGTGAACTTGTCGACGAAATCCTTTAGCGGGGTTGGATTATTTAAATGAGTAGTCATGTGAGAAGCTTCCATTGTAGTACATACGTTTTTAATCACTGGTGCATATTCCACAATCGTTTTCATCGGCCTTTGGAGGTGCTTGGTTTCTGGCCTTGATGATCAAGGCATGAAGAATATGCTCGGGTCGACCGAACAGCATACGAAGGGTTTTTATAACCTCTGGAACCATGACTGGCAGCAAAAGGCAATTCTGCACTGAATTAAGTTCTCATCATCCGATAAGCCAGCAAGTTGACTGCTTTGTTCGAATGCGCTTATAAATATGGGCCACTCTTCCGGGGAGGCATTAAAAATAGGCAGCTCCTTGGGAATCGCTTGCCTCATTGCCAATTGCATAGGTGAAAGGGCGTGAATCTCCCTATCGGGTCTGAAAACAGCACCGAATTGCACATTTGCAGGTCGACTGACTGCACCCTTTTGGGATAATTTCGTGCCAAAAGAGCACGTAATGCACACGGTCGAGTTGAGCTTGGGACATGGAAGTTACGGTGCGTGGTTGCTGTTGACCGCCAGAGTTTTGAGTGGGGTCAGGTTGACTTTGGAACACGGAAGTATACCCGTGTGGCTGTCGTTGCTCCTGATGTGGACGTAACATTGCCTAAGTATTTACTGGTACAGTGGCTTTGGATTTTTCTACCCGTATTTGAGTAAAATGGCTACGATGAAGCCTGTTGCTTCCGACAAGATTTCGTACTTCCTTTGAAGGTACAGCTAGTTGCTTTGCTCACGAAGACGTTGTCTCCTTCTGTCGGATGCCCTTGATAGGGAGGAAGAGGTTGCAGGCGGGGTTCGCGTGTTCTGAGAAACTGGTACTCATAGTGCTGGTACAAGCGCATCACTTCGGCACGCCTCACAACACCAACTAACATTTGCGAAGGTAGAGTCCACGTTGACGCATACGAAGTGGAACCCGGCACCACATTTATTTCATGTCACCATTTCGGGTATGTCTGGGTCTTACAGTGCTGCTCCGGGACAGGGGTTGATGTTCCGGTTGGCGAATCCATCTGTGACATCTTATCATCAACTAAGAATTTTTAAGAATTGTTGTTTAAGTTTCCAGAGCCCTCATAACAAAAAAAACTTGTTTCCTTGTTTGCAGGAGGACTTAAAAATTCTGCAATTTATTTAGTTTTATTTACAGCTATTTTTGTTCAATTTCATACCTTACTTACAATTATACATGGCTTCTATTTAATAATCCAAATTTTAGTTGTATTACAATAATTATTTGTTCTGCGTCCCTGTGTCGTTCCACAGAGCAAGATCAAGATAAAAGAAAAGCTGAAAGCTAGGAACTGAGTGGCTCCAAGGAAATTTAAAAAAATGGAAAAAAAAATTAAAAAGGTAGATGGCGTTAACACTCAGTGTTTTTTGATGTTACATACTACATTTTCATTGGTCTGTATGTGAGATGGTAACTTTAGAGCCGAATGGGCTGTTATTTCACCATCCAACAAATTTTCAGAGATGCCAAATGAAGCAATTTCTGAGATTTAACTTTGGCAAGGATGAGTGAAATTAAAAGCGATTTACCAGCTCCACCTGTCGTCCAGAAAGAAAAAACCACCCCCTTTTTCTGCAATCGCAAACATAACTCTGTCATAAATGGCCTTTAGTTCATTTAATAACAATTGTTCATTTGTCGTAATAAATGAAGCCAAATCGTTAGTATTAAATTGTTGTTCACATTGCATGTCATTATTTAAGTCTTGCTGGTCGATTAGGTGAACGCATTCCCAAATTTATGAGTGGTTCATTCTAGATGAGTATGCACATGTCTTCGATCATAACCTATGCTTCGTTATGCATTTCTGGTGGGAATTGAAGATTTGCGTCTTAATTGGTTGTTCGAATTCTGTGCTGTATATCGTCACTCATTGAGTCTTTATATTTTTCCTAAAATTCAGTTGGGTTTATTGGAAAACATGTTGTCAACAATATGGCGAATAACTGACGAATTTGATGTGGAGTTGTAAGCCAATGGTTGTCACCTTCAAGCAATTGCAGTTCTCGACAAACGTCATGATTTGTAGCGTACACTTGACCATTAGCAGTTCTCAAATATTCACATGTATGTAAATGTACGTTCCACTTACATTTATTAATAGCAATCGTAAATAAAAGCACTCACATTGTTTTGGATGAACAGTGCATAATCGGCCTAATGTATTTGCTGCAAATATTCTTTCATGAGCAACACCTCGTTTGCGTGGCTCCCATTTTGTTGATAAAGTAATGTTCTTGCGAATTGACGGTAAGTATTTTGTGGTTTACATTTCATTTTTCCATTGAAGTAAACACGTTGACCATTTTCAAGATGTATAGCTAAATGCGTGACACATCTATGGGAAAGCATAGAATCGTCATGATGCTTCGATACTGATGATGTATCTGCCCAGCTGGTAGCGTGTTATTTCGTCATTTTCATTTACATTTTGAACTGCAAATACTGCCATATCCACTGTCTTTAGGAACATATTTGCAAATGTATTCTATTGATTTTACAGAACTGCAAAATTCTACATTTGCGCTTTATATGTTTTGGATAACAAAGGCGAATATGGCACCACCCATCTATTATCTATTTCGATACAATAGGTAGCCATCGACTGCAGTTATTGTATCTAACAAAAAATATTTTGGAAATCGTTTCGTGCATTTACCATATTCCATGCACGGTGATGTTATTTGTTGTTTCAATTTCAAGTAGTTCTTGATCAATAATTGGATCTGGTACTTCTTGGGGTCTTTTTTTTCGTTTTGCGATTCAACAGAATACATCCAGCAACGTGTTTCACCGAATACATGGTGTTTTACTATTAAAGTAATCACAGATTTTAATTTTTGTTTAAACACACGTGCAGAATTATCGCGGCGGTGAATTGTTGTTTGTCCAGGCAGTAACAATTTTTTTATTTCATCTCATTGCGAATATTGTAAATATGATAAGTCTGGTCGTCCAAAGCGCGTATGAAAGTGATTGCATCATGTATGTATTCTTGCATATGACGTAGGCTGCCAGTATATGAAGATGGAAGTAAATAATGTAAATGATAAAAGATGCCACTGTTGCTTTTTGTTCATTTTCTTAAATGTGATTATAGTTGCATCTTATATTTACTTGTTCTTCTTCATCGCCCATAAAATAAATTTGAAGGAATTTCGAGTCTTCATTAGGCATTAGTAGTAAAGAGCCGATTTGATGGTAAATTTGACCTAGAATTTTAAACTTTGTTTCAACATTGCGACCATCATTACTCTTATTTTGAATCGTGTTTGTTGCTTCAAAAGATGTCATTTGAAAGCAGGATTTAAATTTTCGATATTTTTTCGAAAACAATTTTGATTCTTTAGTAAAAAAACGTTTCAAATGGTTCAGGTGGTGGATTCAATGTATGCAATACAACTTTTTCTGATGCGCAATACATTCCAGCTGTTTCATTTTTAAATTGAAATGCATGGTAATGTTCACATTTTTTATCTATTTCGTCAATAATAATTTCAGAATGTGATGAATATTCTGTCTCTGAATCATATTCAAATGAAAATAGATTGAACAATGATCGCGTTAATGCACGTTGTATTTGTATGCGCTGTCGATTTAGTTGTCTGTTTGCATCAGGGACGTAACTGTGCCATCTTAATTCTAGTATTTTTTGTATTAAGATTTGTTTATTTTTACATGGTTTAAAGAAGCTTGGACGGAACGTTGAGAAGGTCAACGTCTACATATTTTATCTACATAATATTTTTCAGTTTCCAACAAAGATATTGAGAAAAAACATACAGGGAAGTTACAACCCATCTAGAACCACCATTAAAATGAGCATGGCGTTGCCAATTTTTTATAACAGATGCAATAAAATCTCTCTATATAAAGGATATTTCCGCGATTTTTGAGAAATTTTATTAAAAAACATTGCTACAACATTTCCTGGCAGAAAGTGGGCGTGGCTTTCAAAATTTGTAAACGACATTTACGGATTCTGATATTCATAATAAGATTTATTCATCGCCGTAAATACAGTACTGTACCAAGTTGTAAAAGAAATATTAAAATAATGACTAAAACAAACTTTAATGAATTCATTAAAAAATATATATATATATCAGTGGCGTGGGGTGAAATTTCAAGAGAGGGAAGCCGAAAAAAGTTGAAGTAAAATGTTTTATTCAAGACTTACCATTTTGGTGCTTATTAGAAACACAGACTTATGATATGCTATCCAAGCCACCTTTGTTATACTTTAAGTCATTGGAATTTACGTGGACAATGAGCTCATCGCATAAAAAAAGTGGCTTCGAAAGAAGCCGTTCTGGTCAAAGTAATCTATATGAGTTATTCATAACTCGGAGCGTTGTTAAATGTAAAAAATTTAGCAATTACAATTATGTACTACCTATTTGTACTCTAAAGCTATCCTACGATTCTTTTTTATGAATTCTGCTAAATCTCTTTCATAAAAATCTGAGTTATTTTGAATTTCTAAAGGAAGGTGCTTTTCGATAGATAAAAGTGCCAGGTCTGAGAGTCTTTCTTCTTTTTGGGAATTTCTTAAGTAAGTGTGGACTCTTTTTAAAGTCGAAAAAGATCTTTCGACAGAGGCCACAGTCAAAGGCAGGGTTAAAAAGATTTCACACAATGTTAGAGCTTGAGAAAAAGTATCTCTAAGCATTTCCGTATTAAAATGCCTATAAAGTTGAAAAACATCCAGCTTTTTAAGTGAAGGGGTATTGTATAAAACTTTAAGTTTTTTTTAAGTAGTAAAATTAAAAATGCCAGGAAATAGGGTAATTAAAGAAGATATTTTGTCATCTGGCATTGAATTAGAATAATATTCATATTTTGATTTGTTTAATAAATCAAAGAAAATATATGAACTAAATGAACTACACCTATTCTTAATCTGACTTGTAACATTATCTATAATTGCTACAAAAATTCGGTTAAAATTTGTATTTGATTCAATATTAAGTAGTCAGCGTTTGAGTGGAGGTTCTGAGCAGTCACTTACGCTCTCATACATAGATTGAGTCAAATGAGTTTAAAAATTCAGAATGAATCCATGACTCAAAACCCTCGATCTGTTGGATCCCAAGCTCTACGTCTTCTCTGCAATTGAATAAGAAGTTCACTGTACGCGAATGATATTGCCATCGAGTCTCTGATACCCCGGAATGCCAGCTCTTGTTTTCCTAGAAGAACTACAGTGTCTATGAAACGCTTCATTAAATCGCGATTGCGATCAACTTTTCTATTATGAGCCTCGTAAGAATTTCCTAAAGAAGTCTCTATGTGATATTCGCCAAATTCATGCAAATGCAAGCAGCCGTTTGAATATGTTTTTTGGAAGAATTAATAAAATTGTTTATATCAAAGAAACCTGTTTGACTCCAAACACTAGGAGAATTAGAAAAAAGAACCGAACCACTACATCACCCAATAACTCGATTTTCGTCGGCTTATTTTGTTGCCTACAATAAAAAAAAAAACTCCTTCGAACTAAAACCTTTCTCCTCCACCAATGTTCATCCACAAAAGCCGAAAAATCGCGGGTTATTTTTCTCATAAGCGAATGTACTATATGTTAGACAAAGAAATCGCAAATAAACTTCTACTATATGCCAGAAAGGAATAGAGTTGAGAGTTCGTACTGTGAAGAAATGAATGCATAAGCCGGAAAATGAACGGCTTCTCAAAAAAATTCATTGCACGCTCTCTCGCTAGAGGAGTTCATACTTGTCTCGCCTATGTGTGCGAGTTTGTGTATGAGTAAAAATGAATAAACAACCGAAGGGGTCGCAGCATTTCATCTTCGAGCGTGTATAAAGTTAAGAAAAATGGTTTGATGAACAAATAATTGAATGTGATGGTTGGCAAGTGGCAAAATACACATTTTTGATATTTGAAAAGGGAAGCCGGAAGGAATCGACTTGTATGGACGCCACGCCGCTGATATATACATATATACGTAAAACACCAGATGTCATAAAACAAAAAAACAAAAACTTCACAATATTTGATGGGACACTCGTATTCGTAATTAATATTTTGCGTATGAATGTACTTATATTTAGTAGTGAATGATATGTATGTATATAATGGAAAAAATCAATTTTATGAAAGAGAAAGCCTAATGCAGTTAACTTTTGTTATCATACCAGCGATATTCGAATATGAATGTCAGTAACTGTAGCTTTGAAAAATAAATTAATATTTTTTTGTTGGCGTGGCCATGTATAATGTATTGACGAAATGTAAAGAAATGTCTACATCTTACCAATGTCTACATACTTCACCATGAATTTGCACAATTTTATTTTATATATTTCACCTCTGGGCATTACTACACAGACCCCAGATATGGAGTTTGAAGGCGGGTAGACAAACAGACAGACAAATAGAATTTGGAGACCCAATCTTTTGAGTTCCTCTTTTATAGTAATGTCAAGATTAATTGAAGTCTTGATATCGAAAATTTTTACGAAAACAATACTTGCTCTATAGGAGAAAGTAAAAACATCGTTCTAACGTTCTGCTTGACCATTTTTTCCATTATTTGGTTATTTTTACAGCTTTTTTCAGAAAAACATATCTCAAATTATTATACCTATATGTATATGTTGCGCCGTATTATTTTCTGTGTCATTTTACCTTATGTTCATCTTCTCAATCTAGTTAAAGTTTCCGTGAAAGCAAAAACAATTCGTAAGTTGAATGCAATACATGTTTTTTTAAGAAAACCCCAAAAAGCGACTGTGGTCATGCAGAATGTTTGAACAGAATGTAGAGAAATTTAGCGTCTATATATTTAATCTAGAGAATATTTTTCAGTTTCTAGCATAAATATTAAGAAAAACTACATTTTCTTTAGGGTGGGCGGATCTGTGAGCGGGTTTCCAACAATGTATGTTTACGTTTGTACTGGGACACAACTTGATGCTGATCACAAATATATATGCTTTTGAGAGTCTATCCTACCTATATGATAGGGTCTAAAAAAATGTTTATTTGTTTTTTTCTCGTATAAAGAAACTTGGGCACCGTTAAGAGAGCGACCGTACAGCGAGGAATAAGATTTTTTTTTGCATTTGTTATATATTGCAACTAAGAAGGAGCTTATCAAGCAAATTTTCTGTCATGAAAAAAAAAACTCGTTTGGCAGGTTACTTTCCACTGAAAGATCCTGCATGTTCCGCAATCTAAGCGCGGTTGATTCCTATCTCGCGGTTGATTCCTATCGTCCTTTGTAGTCGGCGCAGTAAATTGCTTTCATCCAGAATTTGTAGGATTGTATTGTTGACATGTCCGATTAGTCGGAAGCTTCTAATTTCAGCTCCTATTGTCGGAATTCCGGGATCCCTGTGGATATCATCGTTTCTAGTATACCACGGTGAGTGGACAATTTCTCTTAGCACTTTATTTTGAAAAGTTTGTAAAATATTGGCGTTTGTTTTCTTGGTACAGCCCCAAAGTTGTATACCGTAAGTCCACACCGGCTTTAGCACTTGCTTGTATAAAAGCAATTCGTTCTTAGTACTGAGCTGGGAGTGTTTTCCGAGCAACCAGTTCATTTCTCTATATTTGATTTCGAGTTCTTTACTTTTCATTTTCATGTACGAATTCCATTTCAGTTTTGCGTCGAGTGTCATTCCAAGGTATTTGGCCTCATTTGCATAAGGTATTCGGGCCAAGTTAGGAAAATTGGCAAGACATTAGTTTTCTTATAAGTGAAATTCACGTGAACAGATTTAGATTCGTTGAGGGCGATCCGCGAGTCCCTCGCCCATTCATTTACTTTTTTCAGTGCGTTTTGCAGTTTTGCAGTCGTTTCTTCGATTGTTTTACCTACGCCTAGGATAGCGGTGTCATCGGCAAACGTAGCCAGGATAGTGCCATCTTCTTTCGGTATATCTGAAGTATATAACAGATAAGCGTTCTTGGGCCACAGAGAAGTGGCCCAAGAACGCTTCTTTGCGGTACACCGGCCGAAATTTCTTTGAGCTCCGAGTATTCATTTCCATGTCTAACACGGAAGAGTCTATTCCCGAGATATGATTCTAGAATGTCGTATAGGCATACAGGGAGAACTTGTCGTAATTTGCAATTCAAGCCATCATGCCACACCTTATCAAAGGCTTGCGAGACGTCAAGAAATACGCTTGAGCATATCTTTTTCTCTTCAAGTGCTTTCTCGATTACGTCAGTAATTCTATGCACCTGGTCAATCGTCGAATGCTTACTTCTGAACCCAAACTGGTGGTCAGGGATAAGATTATTTCCTTCTATAACCGATTGGAGACGCCTAGTAACGAAATTGGTGTATGAGATTTTACCTCATTTGGCCGCTTTCCTGGTTTTAAAAGCATTATAACTTCCGCAACTTTCCATTGGTTAGGTACGTGTTTTAATCTGAACGCAGCATTTATAATATGAAGAAAATCAATCCCTTTCTACGTAAAGCTTTGAGAATTTGTCCGATGTTCAAGACATAACTAGGAGCTTTCTTAGGTTTTAGATTCCCGATCTCATGTTTGAGTTCCCTTAGCGTTGCACTTGTAAGTGCCAAATCGTCAGATGGTAAATCCGGCCTATATATATTGTCGTAAGACACTTGACCATTGTACGGTTTAAAGGTATCTTCCAGGTGGACCGCAAAAACGTCCGCTTTTTCTTTATTTTCCCTTGCCCATTCATTGTGATTTAATTTAATAGGCGGCGCGGGGACCTTGAGCCTTTTGGTGACTTTTACAGCTTTCCATAGTGAATAATTGGAATCTTTTTTCGCTGTTAAACTTTCAAGATAAGAGCCTATCGCACGATTCTTAAAATCCTTTATAGTCTTCTTCAACGAATTGCGCAGATGATTCAAGTGAGCTTTATGTTGCGGAGCACGACTCTGTTGCCATTTCTTACGCGCTTTTCTTTTTTCCTTGACCAATTCTTTTATTTCCGTTGGATATCGTAGACCGTATTTGTCCGGAGTTTTCCTTGGATTGGGAGTATTATTCCAAGAGGCGAGCTGTACGATCTCAACGAAGCGATCAACTTCAACCTCAAGTTCGTAGGGTGTCGTAAGTGGAACGCTCAGTTCAACATTATCTTCAATTTCGTTCCTAAATCCTTCCCAGTTAGTTGTTCTACCGGTTAATCTCGCTGGCTCTATTGTATAGACTAGTTTTTCGCTCAATGTCAAAACAACTAGGGAATGGTCAGACGACAGATCAAAGCTCTCTTCAACTTTAATGTGGTTGGTAGAAACTCCTTTCACGACGAAAAAGTCGATCAGGTCAGGTATTTTCGAAGTATCAGTTGGCCAGTAGGTCGGCCATACTTGCCTCATAGAGCATTCTGACTTTTTGCGAGCTATGTCTTGAGCCCCAGAATGTATGTTTCGCATTAAAATCGCCGCCAATAATGAAATTAGGTTTCAGCAATTTAAACAAGTTAGTAAAATCACTTTTTTCAAGCGCGGAACGCGGTGGGCAGTAGATAGATGAGATTTTAAGAGTACGCTGACTATTTTTTACTCGAATCGTGCACAGTTGCAAAGTTTCAAGCTCGATCTTTAGGTCTTCGGATTGTTCGATGTAGTCTTTAATAAACAATGTTGATCCTCCTCTCGCTTTTCCCGAAGGGTGACAAGTGTGGTAATCATTATAGCCTTTTATTTTTAAATGCGATTCGTTTTTTACGTGGGTTTCAGAAATCAAGCAAATACCTATATCTTTTACACGCAAGAATATTTCCAATTCGTCAAGTTTTTGCAAAAGTCCATTTGCATTCCAAGTACATATTTTTAACATTCGTTTTTCATTCATATTCTATTTGGAGTACGCGTTTTCCCTGAATTACTTTCGAGCTTAACTAGCCTATCAAGAATAATTTTATTTATTTGCTTTGTTCTTCAAGTTTCGCTAGAATAACTGAAAAAACATGAGAAACAGGGTCCTTCGAAATTTCAATATTTTTTGGTATTTCGGATGCCGCGGCCTGAGCGTAAGTCTGCACTCCTGCTGTTCGAAAGTCATTGCCCGGTCGCTTTTCCAATGGTAACTTTTCTGTACCATTTCTTTTAAGAACAGAGGTCGAGGGCTTTTCTTTTGTCATTCTTTCCCTCACCTTTTTGCGCTCTGAACCCGGTAGTTTTGATTTGCACTCTTTCGCCTCCGCGACCTTACGCTTTGGCTTAGTTTGCCGTTTTGATTTTGCATTTAGGGGCTTAAGGAGCGCATCTATTCGTTTTTGTAACTCTTTAGCTACTTCACGAGCTAAAATAGGAATAAGTGCACTTTATTACCCAAATGTTTGCAAAAAAATAAATTGTAAGAGAACCTTTTTTAAGATTTTTTTTTCAGAGAATATAAATAAATTATTATTGTACTCTAAACCGTTTATGGACTATAAGTATATAAATGAATAACTTAAAGCTATTTACCTAAACTCCCTAAATCATAGGGAAATTGATATATGTAGACCCTTATCCCAAAAATTTATTATTTCTCTTATCCTAACATACTCATTTTGATCGCAAAGACTTGAGACACCCTCTATAAAATGTTACAAAAACATTATTGTATTTCATTGTGCGTGGCGTACGAGTACATTAGTTCTATGTATTTCTTAGGGGTGAAACACACTTTTCTCGTGTGGTGTGTTATGGCGTTTTTTGAAAGATATCACCACGACACAAATCAACACAATAGTGAGTTTCGGCTCAAACCAAATATGTCTGGACTCATGGAAAGACAATGAAGAACTAGAATATGGATTTCATAGTTTGCCTCAAAATTCGTATGTACCTTTAAATTCACTTGAGCTGCAAAACTGCAATATGTATTTTTTATGCAACTACACGTAGGCTAAAGCCAATTTTACGTCTAAATAGAAAATAAAGCGACGTGCGAACGACAATCAAAATTGCACATTGCATGAATTGCGCTGTAAAGTTTACAGTCTTCGTGAAAGGAAACAGGTGGGATGCTATCATCCCATAGAATTGATGTGTATGCTATCCAAAGTGATAGAAAAAGCTATCAATACTAAAATAGTAACATTTTTGGAAGGACCCGAGTTAATAACCAATCAGCAGTATAGTTTTCGCAGCCATACTGCTGCTTTAACGGTTATAAAAAAAAAAACAAGAATCATTCAGCAAATTCATATATGTAAGTTTCAAATACAAGAAATGTCCGAATGAACAAATAGTATGAAGATGCAAGAACATGCGATCCAGTCGTATATAAGTTCAAGAAGCATAAACTCCAGTGGATGATTCATTTGGTCAAAACCACAGATTTTAAATCTATAAAAATCTGTACTCAAATTATGAATAACGCTAACGGATTTAGCGCAAACAAGTATTCAAAATATTCCCTAAAAAATAAAACTACAGATTTTAAATCTATAAAAATCTGTACTCAAATTATGAATAACGCTAACGGATTTAGCGCAAACAGGTATTCAAAATATTCCCTAAAAAATGCATCTTTTGTTAAAAATTTTCATGGAACCCACTATGTGAAAATGAATATACATCTCTCCGACAACCCGTATCTGTATGGACAAGTATTGGTTTCGTGATTTGTTTTGATCTCGAGATTTTTATAAAAACTTAACATTACTATAATAAAAAACACAATGCGTCTCCCAATTCTGTCTGTCTGTAGGCCCGACTGCACCCTAAACGGCTTAACGGATTTTCTTCAAACTTCATATTTAGTTTTTGAGAATTAGCTATTTCTTGCCAATGACTTGATAGATTTCGCAACATTATGGCAAACCAATTTTTGAAAAATTATCAAAATATTTTTTTTTCTAAAAATTTTATTTAAAATAAGTAATATTTTTTCGATTTTGTTTAAAGTTCAAATCTGGGAAAAATGTAAACATCATACACAAGTGCCAGTACGTGCGACGCAGTCGTGTACTTTATTTACCATAGTTCAATCAGTTTGATGCAGATTCAAAACGTTCTGATCAGTTGTGTGAAATCGTATTATGAATTTTTCACTTGCTAAAATAAAGAAAAAGTATTGCTTACGTGACAAAATTCGATATTACAATTCTGTCCATCTGTACCTGACTACAGCCTTCATTTACTTAAAAAAAAGCGGCATTTTTATGCTAACCTCAAATTAACCGTACTTTTACTTAGAGCCACTTTGGATATATGTGAGGGCATGACATTCAAATTTTGGTCATACGAGTATGTGTCAAAACAGTTTTGTTCTTGCCTTATAACGCATTTTCAACTTCGCATACATTTTAAATCTGAAAAATATACGAACTAATAACACATATGGAGCGAGTACGTGCCACCCAGTCGTGCCGTTTATTTTATTGAGTATTGCTTATTGAGAACGTAATAAAAATACTCTCATGTTGTGTAATCCTATAACCATTTCCTTCCACGGGCTCACAATTGTGAGCTTTGGTTTCATTTTTTAATTTAAGGCCCTTTTTGGTATTGGTAGACTCCTGAAGCTCACAAATGTGACTGTCTTTTTCTCAGGACATCGTTGAAAACAAAATTTAAATTTCATATATTTTTGTGCTTTTGAATTACTAAAGAATAATGAACCCAAATTTATAAAAAAAAAATATTTTGAACAACTCAGGATGGAAAGGGATAACTACGTTATTTCCTGCCTTAGATACACTTTTTACGTGCAACTGTAAGGACATGTATTGGTTTCTGAAATTGTTCGATCTTGAGACCAAGATCACATTTGACATTATATAATAGGCAATTTTGAAAAGTGTGTCTTTGATTTCAGCCTGACTGACTGACTCATATGCTAATCTAACCTACATCGTCTAACTTACCCTTAATAATGTAGGGTGCTGTTGTCCAGTTTATAAATCAAATGCAATGATAACTACCTACGCGCAGAATGTTTCTGAAATTTTTTGGAGATTGAAAAATAAACTGATTTCACAACATTTTCTTAGAAGAAAGTGGGCGTGGTTGTCACCATTCGTAACCGAAATTCACGGATTCTGATTAGATATTTGCAGTGAGACTTAATCATCGACATATGCATAGGTAAATAGTTCTGAAGAAGCGAAATATGTTTTTTTTAAGAAAACGCTGCCAAAGAATTGGCGGTACGCCGGCGTACTTCAGAAATTTATACACTTCTTCAAAGGTATGTACAAAGATAATGTATGAGATTTCACCATCCTAGCTCAAAATTTAAGGCGTGGTGATATTTAAAATGTGGTGACATACAGGCAGATGGACGGAAAGAAAAAATCATAATAATGGAGATTCCGGGAAATTTTTATTTTTTAATTTTTATACCCTATTCAGAGCCATAATAATAGTAGATACCTAAAAGTAAATATGTTCGCGTTTGGCATCAAAAGTTATATCGATCTAGCCATGTTCGTTCGTATCTCACGACCTTCAAGCTAAGGACATGAAATTTGGTATGTAAGCTTTCTTGAATTCGAAGTAATACAAATTTGCAAGCTTACTTTTCAAAAAATTCCGTTTTTCCCATTATTTTTAGTAGAAACTGAAAATATTGTTTACGTAAAATATGTAGACTTGACTTTCTCTATTTTGGCAGCCCACATTCTGCTAAGAAAAGTTTTTAACAGCAGTTTTCTTATAAAGTGACTTGAGAAAAAAAACCGAAATATCTCCTGAATGGAAAGATGTCATTGGATCTGTTTCGCAACGCCAGGCCCACTTTATTAAGGTTGGGTTAAAGATAGGATAGGGTATCACGTGATGCGCTCAAGACGGGTTTTCTGTTAATTTTTCATCATTTTGTCATTTTCTGATGCAAGTTGGTGATGATCATAAGCAAATGAATGAATTCCATCATCACAAATTCATCTTTTATTATCAAAAACACTTTATATTCGTATTATTTCACATTCTTGTAGTCGAATAGTTATGATTTTGAACTTGAGCCAATATATCTTTTAGTAATTGTTTCTTTGTTATCTACAGTTAAAGTATCCACATAATTTATTTTTATTGAATCTCTCAAACCCGAGTATATTATTTTCTTGATGTATCTAATTCAAATTCTTTCTATGAATTTTTACTTTTAAATAATATTTGTAGAATCACCGAATATACACACACCTAAAATATTTGATTTACATATTATACCAATCATTTATTGTTCAATGATTCATATGAACTAAAACGAAGTTTTCGTTAATAATTGGGAAATTTAAAATTTGGATTACTACTATACGTATATTTCTCATTTCAATTAATACACGGTGGCACAAAAATCTTCACTCGATTTCCTAAGGCAGTAACTTTGTTTGTAAATAAAAAAAAATGGTTCTATTTGGTGATTATGTTTACTTAGGTCCCAAATTGCGTCGCCTGGTTGATGTTTAAGGGTGCTCTTAGACATCTCCAGCCGCAGCAGCGATATTCTTGACCGAACGGTTGCTCCGGGGCTAGTCACGTCTGATGCTGTCCCGTGTGTAGCCAGTCTCCTCGAGGCAAGCGGCTAAACGATTGCCCAATTGTTTCTACATGACCAGGGAATCGACGTCTAAATTCACGTTGATCCAAAACCATCCACCGATAATTTGTCCATTGATATAATTATTCCGCGTTCTTGAAAAGTATAGCAATCTATGGTTTGTGTACGTGTAATCTACTTCTGTTTATTTCACAAATGTCAAAGACACAATGGCATAAGACGCCATTTGGAAAAATAAGAGCATTCATTCATTTCATTCATTTTTAATGCATTTCATTACTTCTCAGTTCATTTTTTCGTACTTGCTAGAAAAAAACGCTTAAAACTAGCTTAACTATTTCCTTCGACGTAACTTAACTTAAATTCTTTATTTATTTAAGTTTTTTTATTACTAATAATTACTAAGGAAAATTTTAATAGACCGAAAAAACTTAGTATTTGAACATTGTTTCTGTTAGTTTCTTATATAAAACTTAAAAACTACCTTAAAGTAAATTCTAACCTATCTTTCTTTACCTTATTCTATCTTACTCTACCTTACGTAATTAAATACGTACTTTTTCTTTTGTTTTCTTTTTTAATCCAAGTGCTGTGATAATCTTGATAATTTTTTAAAATTAATTTTTTTATTTTTTTTAATTAAAAAATCTACCTATCTAAAAAACAGCCAACTTCAAACAGGCTACTCTGGATTATGGGAAAACAAAGAGGGAGTTCCCTCTTTTTCGGCTAATCACCAGAATTGTCCGTACTGACGTTGTACGTCTTTACATCGCCCTACTGGACCGGAGACACTCCACACTGCTGTGTGCGACGTCTCTGTCTTAGTTGAGTCGCCTATTCGCAGCTGTCCGAGCAACATGGAACATTACTGGCACCGCCAATCTGTCCTGGATCAGACCTTTTACATTCAGATAGAGAATCGCCTCTGGAGGAACAAAGCCGTCAAGGCGCACTCTCTCGTGGTGTAATTGGGGTAATAAGCCCCAGAGATCAGGGTATTCTTCGAACTCATTGCTCTTGCAAAGTGCCTTCGAATCAGCTTGACCTGGAAATTATCCACACTTATTAGGTTAGCCCTGTTGTACTGGACCTCGTTGGGATAGAATTTTATGTACTGGGACTCTGGTGTTCTGTAAATGAAGGCAAGCCCGAATGCAAGCGGTCTCAAACATCCGAAACTTTTCCAACAAGCTTGCTCCCACGTTGAACCACACCACACAAATGAGAGCATCTTCCGATAGAATGATACTTTTCCACCAGCGTGTATTTTATCACTTAAATCAGCGACTAGTTTTCTAGGTGATAACTTATTATAAGTTATTATTCTATTTCATTTCATTTCTATTTATAATATTAATTATTATAATTATCATACAATTCATCTGGATATTCAATTGATACCTCTAATAAAGCGCCAATTTTATTATCATCATTTATAAATATCAATCCTTACAATCGGATTCAATTTAGTCTATTTCACTCCATTTTAGAATACAAAATGGTAAAGCTGTTGTTATTTCTTTATTTTCATCAAATTCTTTTAAATATTTATTATTACATTCGAAATATCTAAGTGAAATACCACAATATCCATCACAAATTGCTCCTTTAAAAATCATTTCTTTGGACAATTCTACTTCAGTTTTAGTCATTTTAAGTATACCTATATCCCATGCGTATTTTAGAAGTGATAATTAATGTGTGCAACTATTTTCGTAAATATTAGAAAATAATTTGTCTAAATTTTTCGAAAATATCAGTCAATAATAATACATCCATTTCTAAACAAAATTCCAAATAATTTTTTAATGTAAAAATTTCTTTCGAATTCAAGTTTTTCGAATTCAAATTTTTCAATAACTTCCACACTTTTAAACTGTGGGAATATTCTTCATCTGTAATGTTTTTTTAGTTAATGATGAATAATTTTCATTTAGTTTATCAAAATAATCAATATATTCTAAAGAAAATATATCTTCTCCGTGTTGTAATATAAAACACATTTCTACTTCACTAAATTTGTATTTGCTTTTAAAATATACTAGTGTGTTCTAGGTTAATAATCTCATTTGTTTTTTAAAGTCTATCAAATTATTTTCATGATTTTGTAATGATCCTGCAACAAATTTATTGAATCTATAAATTGCTATTTAATTTTAGCACCTGTAACATAAAACGAAAATAATAAATGTTTTTCTTTGATATATGGAATTAAATTAATTCGATTAATTTTTTTATTTCTTTTAGCTAATTCAAGTATTATAAATTTGAAACTGTAAATTTTTCCATTGTTAAATGTTACTGGAATAACTTAATTAATTTTTATTATTGTATTACATTCTGTATGATTGATTGATTGATTTCTTTATTTAGCCTTGAGCTATTTTTTTGTACAATTGTTTTTCAAAATTAAATAACTAATAATTTAATTGTAGTTTAATTTGATATAAAGAACTGACATACATGTGAAAGTAGAAAAGAAACCAAGTCTAAAATCATCTCTATTTCTCAAATTATATGGTTGAACATCTGCAACATAAACCAATTGATTTGTTAAATAATTTGGTGTAGGACCATTTTTTATCTTAAATACAAACAAAATTACATTCATTTAAGTTCCTTTAACTTATTGTTAACCGATTTAGAGTGTCAATCATTAATCTAATAGGCGTTAATATATTACACATCAAAATACATCTCATTCCCCTATTTTGGAATTTTTGCAATCTTTCATTATATCGATTTTGACTAAGAAATACAATTGTTGCACAATATTTAAAGTGTGGTTTTATCATGACATTATAAATTTTTAGAAAACTATTTATTGAAAACTTTGGCCTGATTCGTTTAAAAAGAAACATATTTTTGAATAATCTTTTAAAAATTTAATTTAAATGTTTATCATATATCAATTGTTTATCAATTATAATACCCAAAAATTTAATTTAATTTACTTTATCTATTATAACATTATCAATAATAATATTTTTATCTAATTTTTATCTAATTCTATATAATTATTTTTATAATTCATCCATCGAACTTCCAGATACAAATATAAGTACATCGTTTGCAAAAAGCCTGATTTCAGAAAACTGAAGAACCTTCTCCATGTCGTTATTATAAATGATGAAAAGAAGCGTTCCAAGAATTGCAATGTATTCTGCCAGTCGAGTTCGTTATTGTCTGTTTGACAAATAGCTTCCAAATCATTTCAGTTCAACTCCTTGTACTCCATTTTTTTTAACTTCTGAATAAGGATTGGTCTAGATATATTGTAGTTTAGATACAATTTAAAAAAAACAGTTTTACGAAAATTTTGTTTTTTTTACCTTTTGCGATAGGCACCACTATACATAGATTCTTTCCCCAATAGTCGGGGAAAATTCCAAAACTGAGTAATTCATTGATGATATAAAGGAATATTGGCACAAGAATTTTGAATGCGCTTAACATCATTTTCACCGATAAAAGGTTAAAGTCTTTCTTATTGTTCATGCTTTTCATCGTGTCTTTAGCTCATTGATTCCTATTAATTCAAATATGTTAACCTGCTTTCGTTTATATTTTACTGTCTGGTTGACATAGGATTTAAAAGGAATATTGTCACTAATTTCTTTTAAGCTAGTGAATTTGTTTAGTGCATTTACTATAATTTGATTATTTGTTATAATTTTTCCATTATATTTAATTTTTTTTATTTAACTTTTTGACACATATGTACCTCTTATTTTTCCGGTAATATGGCAATAATCAATTACATTTTATATTAAGGAACTCATTCCTTTATGACAATAATTATACACATTAGTTTTATTTTTCTAATCAATTTGTTTATATACACCTATAAGGGCAAGTATTAGTTTCCTGAAAATTTTAGATCTCGATGTTTTGATCAAACTTGAAATCGCCGTAATAGGGAAATTACAAAAAGTTGGTCTCTCGATTTAGAGTGACTGTCTGTCCATATACGAGTATACATATACCCGACAGTCCAAAGGGCTAGACGGGTCTTCTTCAACCTTCAAATCAGGCGGCTGTGGGATCACAATTCGAGGCGAAATAGGAATTTTCATTCTAACCTTAAAATTAACATTACGATATAAAAAATCGATTTCCTCGAAAACGCCTCTAACATTTTTTTTACCAACTTCTGTATTTGAGTTGTGGAGAACATATGCTGTCAGGTAAGTCAGTACCACGTTTTCGCAAAATAAGAAACGTATAGCGGTACTTGAGTTATGAACTTGTTCTTTGAAATTTTATATTTTTCTATTATGTTGTTCGAAATTAATATTTAATTTCAATGATTTCAAAATCTTTTTGCCTATAAGCAATATATAAATGGAAGTACGAAGGACCCAGTTTGTTCCATCAAATAATTTTCTAATTTCATCTTTATATATCCTTTCCGTAATCTTATATTTACTCAATCCTTGTGCAGTTTTTCTATTATTAGACGCGCAACTAAGTTGTCGGTGTTCGTCAATAGATGGCTTCAGCAGTAAGTGCTGCTCGATTTTGACATATCCAAAACATTATGAACCGAACTTAGACATATGGTAAACAAACTGTTTTGACACATTAGTGATATTGTTTTGGCGTCATATACTCTTGGTTGTGTGAATATGTCTGATTTTGTGATAAATAATCGTCATTTGCTGGAAGTGTTGATTTTCTTCTTTCATTCGAAGAAAATGGCGGCTAAAGCGCATCGAGAGCTCCAAAAAGTTTACGGAGATGCTGCTGCAAGTGAAACAACGTGCCATGATTGGTTCCGTTGCTTCAAAAACGTTGATTTCGATGTTGACGGCCGTCCGCGTGAATGAAGCCCAAAATCCTTCGAAGACGCTAAATTGGAGGCATTCCTCGATGAGGATCCGTGCCAAATGGAAGAACAGCTTGCTTCAGCATTAGGAGTTACCCGTTAAGCCATTTCCAAGCGATTGCATGCGTTTGGAATGACTCAAAAACAAGGAACTTGGGTTCCTTATGACTTGAAGCCAAGGGACGTTGAGCGTCGTTTTTTCGCCTGTGAACAACTGGTCCAGGGGCAAAAAAGGAAGGGTTTTCTTCATCGCATCGTGACGGGTGATGAAAAATGGATTCATTACAACAACCCAAAGAAAAGAAAGTCGTGGGAACTGCCTGGTCATGCTTCTATGTCGTCGGCTCGGCCGAATATTCACACTGCGAAGATTATGCTGTGTATTTGGTGGGACCTGGTCGGTATCGTTTAATATGAACTGTTGAA
Source organism: Pocota personata (assembly GCA_963082735.1). Taxonomy (NCBI): domain Eukaryota; kingdom Metazoa; phylum Arthropoda; class Insecta; order Diptera; family Syrphidae; genus Pocota; species Pocota personata. Next base: position 92,745,663 of record OY720431.1, read on the forward strand.
ACCCAACGCAACCATCACTGGGGAACGGTATCGACTTCAATTGATGATTGAGCCGAGCACTGCGCGAAAAACAGCCACAATACGAGCAGAGGCACAAAAAAGTGATTCTGCAGCAAGACAACGCGCGGCCTCACGTTGCCAAACCCATTAAAACCTACCTGGAAACGCTCAATTGGGAAGTCCTACCCCACCCGCCATATTCCCCAGATATTGCGCCATCCAATTATTACTTGTCCCGTTCGATGGCAAATGGTCTGTCTGATCAGCAGTTCCGCTCATATGAAGACATCAAAAAATGGCTTGATTCGTGGATAGACTCAAAAGATGAACACTTTTACCATAGCAGTATGTTGTAGCTAGCGATGGGCAATACTTTGAATGATGCATTTGTAACCATTTTTTCACAATAAAGTTGTATTTTCATCCAAATTTAGTTGCGCATCTAATATATTCATTAAATATTTCTTGAAGAGCATCATAAACTTCATTTGAACTTTTAATTTTTAATATACATATTTACGAAAGCAGATTTACTAACACAATCAATTACTATTAATAAATAGTTATAATCACTATTTTAATTTTTATAAGATTGCATATCAACTAAATCAACTTGCCACTGCTCATTAATGAAATACATATAAACTTGTCTAGTTCCAAAATGTTCTACCGGTTTATGTAATGTAAAGGGTTAATTTGAGATTATATATAATTTAAATCTGGCTCTAGTGTGTTCTGTCAAAGATAAATAGCTGATATTTGACATCTGTGAATAAAAAGCATTCAAATTTGTAATTATGGAGCGTTAAAGGAGTGAACAATGCATTTTAATTGTTAAAACCCATCTTCCAAATGGGGAAAATTTAACCATAACGATTCGCGTATTGCGAAATTATGTCGCTGTACATAAATTTGATCGAACCGGGTCAATGTTGGATGTGCAAAGACTAATGTGTCCTTGTAGTAGCCTGCCATGTGAAAATATCACCGCAGTGAGTGACAGTGTCAAAGTGACAGTGCCAATCTGTCAAAATCCATGAACCAGTCCATGAACAGCGTCGACTTTGTTGATTGGGCCATTCACAAGGAATCAATGCGTCCACAAAACATCGGATGCATTGGTGCGAGTTTTGGGCCGGCAGGGGGCGTGATTGGGCGGTACTTATTTGAAAATTCTCGTGTTGCTGCTGTAACAGTCACCAGCGAATTACCGCATTATTTATGCCCAAAAGTAATGGGAAATTTCATCAAAAGGGCGGAAGTCTGCCAATCCAATTGACCCATTTTCATGTTTAAGGTCAATTTCTTAACACTACATATATTAACTTAAAAATATCGATAGTTTATCCAAAAAAAAAATATTGTTTTTTTGTTCTTAAATTTAATTAGTAATCTCTGATTGGATCACCCTATATATAAATTTTGTGATTCTAAGTTTTAGTTAATTCAGAAATTTAATTTGATTTATGTAAAAGATCATCTATTCCACTGCACCCTTATTTACAATTTTGGTAAATTGTGATTTTTATAGTCACAAATTAAACAAATACCTGTTATAATTTGGCTATTTCTTTTGTCCTCAGGTACATTAGTGCTGATATTATTAGTATTTATTTATTTTTATTTTTTTTTAATTTCAATACAAAAATGTTCATTATTCTTTAATCTTTATTTGTTCTTTATTTATAATTTTATTATATATAAATTTACCGGAAAGTTACAATCCATCTGCAACGGATTGTATGATGCCCAATCTCTCATCTAACCCATCCCTAATAAAGTGGGCGTGGTGATGTGAAACTCTTGGTACAAATGCAATGAAATCTTTCTACTCAGATGATGTTCTCTCGATTTGTAAGAGATTTTACCACATAAATTATGAGTAAGACTAAAGTTGCCAAAGGTCAAGGATTCTGGTGAAATATTCACAATAAGACTTAATCATCACCGTGAGCATCTTTGAGAAAGTATTTTTATTTTTTAAGAAAACGCCCCCCAAAAGTCGTGGTATTATATAAGGTATGAGAGGAAGTGAACGTCAATATAATGTATGAATTTCGTTAAGGTGATATTTTTCAGTTTTTATCAAAATTTAAGCCTCAAAAAGTTTTGACATGTGGACGGTCCGACATGGCTAGATCGATTTAACTTTTGATATATACCAAAACCTCAGTTTGCGTTATTCCGATTTGCGTCGTGTCGAAGTTGTGTCGTTCACAAAATTTTCTGGTTTCGAAGTTGCGTCGATATTACTTCGGTTTGCGTTTTTGTTATTCTTTTTTTTCACTTATTTTTTTTTTTTTTGTAAAAGGGGATTCCCCAAATTTAAGATTTACTTAAAGTCAGTCAGTTTGGAGAAATATTTGCAATAGTGAAGTTTAACTTTTTTGCACTCAACATCAAAATGAGCCAAAAGAGAAAACAAAATAATTTAGAATGAAAACTGGAAATTTTAAAACGTTTCAAATCTGGGGAAAAAGCAGTTGACATTGGAAGAAATCTTCATTTAACTCCCATCACTGTAACAACAATTTGTGACCGCGATACTGATAAAATAAAAGATTTTGCTAAGATTGCTATGCCATTATAGTCTAAACAAATTGCAAAGAAATGAACTCTCTTATGGTAAAAACGGAGTCGCTTTTTAGCGTTTGGTTAGAAAACCAAAATCAGTGAAGGATGCCATTTAGTAAAATTGTTATTCAGAAATTTTTTAGTAATTCGAAGCAAGCCAAGGTTGGTTCGAACGTTTCAAAACTCGAGCAAATTTACATAATGTTGCGTTGAAAGGAAAAGCAGCTAGTGTAGATATTTCAGCGGCAAATAAATTTAAACTTCAGTTAAAAGCCATTATTGAAGAAGGTGGATATTCTCCTGAGCAAGTTATGAATGTCGATAATGTCTATTTGGAAACGCCTAACAGGGAGAGCTTACATTTCCAAATCTCAAAAATCTTGTCCTGGATATAAGGTCAGCAAAGATCGGATACACTCCTTCTAGGAGGAAATGCAGAAGGCGATTTTAAATATATAAATTTGTACACATACCTCCAAATACCACCTCCATCATACAACCAATGACCAAGGTGTAATATCTAACTTTAATGGTTATTATCTACGACGAACGTTTAGTCAGCTTATCGCAGAAACTGATGGAGAAGATAAACTAACCATGAAAGAGTTTTGGAAAAATTATAACATCATGGTGGTTATCGAAAATATCAATTTGTCATGGATAAAATTAAAAAAATCATGTATGAGCGGAAGTTGGCGTGAAATATGGCAAGAATGCATTAGTAAAGATATAGCGTAACGTTCGTAGAGAACTTGCCGAATTAGCAGCAGCTTTGGAGGTATGGAGGAGGGCGATATTAACGAGTTATTGATATCGTCCGATGAAGAGCTTAATTTCGAACATTTGATTGGTATGAATATTAAACAAGCGTCGGAAGATGATATTGTTGCACCTGAAGTGGTTATTGAAGAAAAGAAATTAACAACTGTTATTATTTTTCTGATAATGATCCTGACGAAAAACGTAGTTTAAAAGTTACAAAATCTGTGACAGGCGCTATCAATTGTTACAAAGAAATTTACTTGGAAAAAAGGCAGTGACAATTCAACAAACTATAGACCAATTTTTAACAAAATCAACACGAAAACCAAATCAGTCGACAGAAATATCCATTAAAACATTAAAATGAATTAAATGTCCACATAATAACATAATATTGAAGTTACATTTTCTGTAGGGTTTAATGATTTTTTAACTAATTTATAAGTTTTATGAAATATTTATTTTCATATTATTTGAATTAACATTTTTGTTGCAATGAAATTATTTATTCTGGTACCAATTAAACCAAATGTAGTGAAAGTACATGGGGATCGTTAATTCGATTTGCGTCGTGTTTTTCTGGTCCCAACTAATGACGCAAATCATTTGGTGTATATACTTTTGGGGGTTTACTGATATTATTTCTCTATGTTGCAAACTATATAAAATATATATGCGTGGTATATTCGAGAGCGCAACTAGAGGAGTCTGATCTTGATCCAAAACCTGTTGCCAATTTAAGTATGTAGAAAATATACAGGAAAAATAGAATCAGAAATTAAAAAAATTAAAAAAAAAAAAAATAATAAAAATTAACACACTTATAGTAAAGTGAACGTGGCGTTGCGAAATTTTTAAAACTGAGCATATTGCCTCGATTTTTAAGAAATTTGATCACAAAACTGTTGCTAAAGTTTTTTCTTAGCAGAAAGTGGGTGTGGATCCCGAAATTAATGACCGAAATTCACGGAAGCTAATGAAATATTTACAATAAAACTTAACCATCACCATAGGTTTGAAAAAGCAATAAATATTATTATAGCAATAAAGTTTTAATAATTGTATTTTTGACACACTAATTCATTTTGTATATAAAATAAGTTTACTTTTTCCTACCTGTACTCATTTTAAGTCATATAATATATAAATAAATAAATATTTTTTTTAACAAAAAGCCCCCAGAAAATGGGCGTAGCAATGTTTAATGTATAGATGAAATTTAGCAAAAATATTGATATACTCGTACCAAGGTTCACGTCGAGTTGGAGGTTTCTGGCGGTGCTGTTTATCATATTTTGAAATGTAAGAAGTATTCAACACTTCCGGACTGTTGGAAAAGCATCGTATTCCCCAGGACCTTGAAACGTCGATGAGGTAAATTTCATGAGAGACTAGTTCGTGGTGTGGTCCGAGGAAGACGGCTCCTCAAGAAGTTGAAGAATCCGGTAGATTCAGGCCTAATTTGTATCTTAATTTTTATTTTATTTTTTTCGATGAAAAAAATGTCGGCCAGGACCAAAGGCTCAATAGAATTAACGACGACGTGCGATACTCCTTGGAGTAGTAAAAAGTGAAGGTCTTGTTATACCTCCCTACTTTTCCCTAAAGGCCTTCGAGTGAATTCTGCCGAGGTGAGGTGCTAGAGGAAGTTGTTAAGCCCTGGATAGACAGTATGTGTGAAGGAAGACCATTCGTGTTCCAGCTGGATTCTGTCTCAGCGCATAAAGTCGTGATAACTCAGGATCGGATGGCGATCAATTTCCATGATCACATAACACCAAACTTACGACCACCTAACCCACCAGAGACTAATCCATTTGATAACTTTGTGTGGGGTGTAGTTGAACATAAAACCCACAAACATTCCATTGCCCAAGTGATGGCCAACATCAACAAGGACTGGCATGCTTACTATTTTGGTCACGGATTGAGGCTGTTATCGATGCTGAAGGTGGTTTTATTGAATAAGTATGGTCTATTCGTATAAAAGTATATGTATTTATGTGCCAAATTATATTCTAATAAACATTTCTAATATAATGTGCATTTCGGTTCTTTTTTCAAATTTGTCCTTTATTATAATAATATGTATATATGTAAATTGGAAATTTTATAATTTACATCACTTGAGAATGGTTTGACCGATTTGGCTGATTTTTCTTTGTTGTGTTCGTAATTATCAGGACAAGGTTTGTATGAAAGAAAATTTTTGGAAAATCTACCGCAAAAGTCAGAAATTTGCATGGTATTTTTGTATGAAAATCTCAATAAAAAAAAAGTGACTTTCAGTTTGACGGTTCTTCTGTCACATGTTTCTATAACAAAAAAAAAAAAATTACGTTCAGTTTGACAGTTCTGCTAACATCTTTTCATAACAACATCAAATTCCGCATTGAATATTGAAAGCGATATTTCAGTGTGTTATCGGTGATGATCATATCTTTGGTGCATTCAAAACCGTAAAATTCATCAATTTGGTGTGTTACAAAGATTGAGTTCGTGGTAATTTGGTGTGTTGCAAACATTCAATTGATTTCAGTTCGTGGTTTATTTCTTTGGATAAAATGCGGCCAGTGAGGCGTCGAAATATCGGTAGGCGTACGAGCAACACAAGCCAACTAGATACATGATCGTCGCGTCAATAAGACTGACGAAGAGCGTAGACAGGGTTTGGAGGCAAATCGAATAAGAATTTCTCAAGGGCGATCCATTATGACTCCGAACAACGGATACAATCGAGTTCGACTCGCTCAAAATAATTTGGAACGTCGACAAAACAGACGGCCAAACGTGACAATTCGAAATGAACATTTGGCGTTCAGATACGATCCAACAGTTGATTACGCCGCGGATGTATCGGTCGACTTCGGAGCAACGAGCTATTTGTCAACATTGCAATGCTTTGAGGTTTCGACACAAACCGCCAGGATTATGGTCAAATTATCACAATTGACACCGCCACCAGAGCCACTGGCATCATTGCTTTCTAGCCAAGAACCTCGATCGAAGCATTTCTTGCTGAATATACAAAATTACAACAGTTGCAGAACGAAGTTTTAACCAAACTTTTAAGGTAAATTCTTTTTCGACTGTAACACACATCATAAACATCAACGAATCACAACGTTTCAGTGACGCTCATAAACCAAGAATTTGTCTCCAATTTTACAGATTCAAGGACGAATTCACCAGCGTGCAGAAGCATTGTTTCCGCCAGTGAATGCCGATCACAAATTTCTTCAGATTTATTTTCTTCGTCGTCACTCTGGAGAGGATACCGGCAGAACTATAACATTGAATGTGTAAAATAAAGACCTTGTAGTCGACAACAGCTGGATTGTTTTGTATTCGCCGCTGCACCAGCGACAACGCTGACAAGCTTCTTCGCGACATGCGCAAGTGATCCATTTGGAGGAACACTGCTTTACTCGGAGAAGCCGAGATATTTCACATGGAACGCATCATCACCAAAATTCCAACTTCGGAAACACGGAAAGCCTGTTCCTGGATACAGGAAAGCATATTCAACCGATGCATTGGGGCGCATTTTCATAGTTCATCCGAGCAATGACGAATGTTTTTATCTGCTCTTGTTATTGGTTGATGTTAGTGGACGGACTTCATTTGAAAAACTACGAACTATCAATGGTGAGTTGTGCGCAACATATCGAGAAGAATGTCAGTGTTTATATTTGCTCGAGAATGTCATTCATTGCACCAAATTCGATCACTTCTTGCCATCATCATTTCAACGTGTTTTCCATTGAACCCACTTCATTTGTGGAACAGATTCAAAGACAATATGGCTGATATTACACGTATTAGGAATGCCAGCACTGAATCGCCCTATTCATAATGCATTCAATCGAGAATTTAAACGAGAACGGCAATACGATCGAGATGCTTTGAATACGACTATGAATATGAATACCCTTAAACTAATTTTTTTAAGATACGGGCGTTTTGGGGAAAGTGGAAGAGACAGAGAAAGACAGATTGGTATGAAACTTAGGTGGTATTAAGTTTCGGTGAACTCCAAGGGTGACTGTCCAGATAACTGGGGAGTATTTTTTTTGTTTTGCTGTTATTGTGGTTGCTTATGATTCGCAATATTTTTTTCCGTCCACCTGATGTCATCATCACGATCAAGTTGCATTTTAGCCATATGACCACCCTACTGCCAGTGTTATGCTTTCGCAGTAGTGTTGGCTTAGCAAGTGATAGACTTTTTATTTAATTCATGTGAAATAAATAGATGATTCTTGACACCAGGATTCGAACCGTGAATCAATAGCTGAAAAGCGATGATGTTACCACTACACCACGGCAATAGTTGAACTAGTGACCCTTTCCCAAGCTTTTGAAATGAGTAAAATCGCTTCCAGTAAATTTATGTTGCGTCGATGTTCAATATTTTTAATAAGGTCTAGCACTTGAAACTTTCTGCAATTGGCTTTGAAGGATCTAACAATTCCATGGTCCATTTGTTGGAGCACCGAGGTAGTGTTTGGTGGAAGGAATTTAAGTCGTATGGCTTGCAAACCATCCACTGTTGGATGTGCAGGACAATTATCCACAAGTAATAGAATCTTTTTATTCTCCTTTTAGCCGGCGGTCCTAGTTTCGCAGGTATTATTCAAAAATTGAAGATATCATCCAGGCTTTCTTATATTCTACTGGAAGCTTTTTTTACATTCTTAAAACATCTTGGGTTTCTTGATTTACCCACAACTAGAAGCTTCTCCTTTATTGTACCACTCATGTTTGCTCCTACCAGTACAGTAATCCGATCCTTAGCCATTTTGCCTCCAATACATTTTTCACCTTTAAATTTTAGCGTATTGGTGGATGTCATTTTGAAAAATAGACCGGTTTCATCAATATTAAAGATGTTTTTATCCGTATATTTTGTCTGAAGTTGGGGCTAAACAACCTGCAACACTTTTCGCCTCTCCTATTATTTTGCCATTAACAATTCCATAACGCTGACGAAAACGCTGTATCCATGCTGACGAATTTATTGTTTTTTTTTTTTTTTTTTCCGATGGTAGGTAAAAAATCTTCATGAAGACACTATGAGGATCGATAGCGCGTGCTCATAGTAGTGTGAGATTTTTACTCACTAAAAAAACCTCCCTTCGTGATAAATTTCTTTGATTACATACTACAACTAAGTTTTGACTTATCCAGCAGTTTTTCTTTCACGTATTGAGATCGTTTGGCAGGTCCCTTTCCATTGAAAGTTCCTGCTTGTTCCGCAAATTAGGCGCGGTTTCTTGCTATCGCGTTAAGTCGAAAGGTTTAGTCCTTTGTAGACGACGCAGTAGATTCCTCTCATCTAGAATTCGAAGGACTTCATTGTTAACGTGTCCTTGTAATCTGTCTTTATGCTTACGCGCGAAGTTTTTGATTTCATCTTCGACTGCTGCAATTCCTAAATCTCTATGGCTATCGCTATTTCTAATAAACCACGGTGCATTAACTATTGATCTTAGCACTTTATTTTCAAAAGTTTGTAAAATATTGACATTACTTATTTTGGTACAACTCCAAAGTTGTATTCCATATGTCCATATCGGCTTTAGCACTTGCTTGTATAAAAGCAGTTTGTTCTCTATATTAAGCTTGGAATGTTTTCCAAGTAACCAGTACATTTCTCTGTATTTGATTTCGAGTTCTTTACGTTTTTTCTTCACGTGCGATTTCCACTTCAGCTTAGCATCAATTGTCATTCCAAGATACTTAGTCTCGTTTGCAAATGGAATTTGAACCGAGTTTGAAAAGATGGGCAAATTATTTATTTTCTTATAAGTAAAATTGACATGAACAGATTTGTTTTCATTTAAAGCTAGTCGCAAAATCTTTGTTCATTCATTTACTTTATTCAATGCTTCTTGCAATTTTTCAGTCGATTCTTCGATCGTTTTACCCGTTGCCAGGATGGCAGTGTCGTCGGCAAATGTAGCTAATACGGTGCCTTCTTCTTGCGGTATGTCGCGAGTATATAATAGGTACAAAAGCGGTCCAAGGAATCTTCCCTGCGGCACCCCAGCCCTTATTTCTTTAAATTCCGAATATTCGTTTCCGTATTTGACTCGGAAAAGTCGATTCGTCAAGAATATTATATAAGTGTTCCGGCAGAACTTGTCGTAATTTATATTTCAAGCCTTGATGCCAGACCTTGTCAAAAGCTTGAGAAACATCAAGGAATACGCTCGAGCAAATCTTTTTTTCTTCGTAAGCTTTTTCATTTATATCAGTTATTCTATGCACTTGGTCTATTGTTGAGTGCTTGGTTCTAAACCCAAACTGGTGATTGGGAATAAAAGATCCTTCTTCTGTAACCGGCTGTAATCGCTTAAGTACTATTCTTTCGAAAACTTTAGACATAATCGGCAGCAGCGAAATAGGTCTATACAATTTTTTATCATTCGGTGGTTTTCCTGGCTTCAGAATCATTATTACTTCCGCGACTTTCCATTGACTCGGAACATATTCTAATCTTATCGCTGCCTTTATAATGTAAAGGAACTTAAGAAACGCTTTTCTAGGTAATGATTTAAGAAGCTCTCCTGTGATTAGGTCGTATCCAGGAGCTTTATTCGGTTTCAGTTTCTTTATTTCTTGTTGAAGTTCGGTCAGCCTTGCATTTCTTACTGTGTAATTGTGAAATGCTATATCCGACGCATTATCATTTTCAGCAAGCGCTTGCCCATCAAATGGTTTAAATGTTTCTTCTAAATGGGCGGCAAAGACTTCTGCTTTGTCTTTATCATTCGTGGCCCATTCGTTGTCATTTTTCTTGATTGGGGCCGCTTGTATTTTCGGTTTTTTAATGCCTTTTATAGCTTTCCAGAGCGAATAATTGGAATCTTTGTCCGCTGTTAAGCTTTCAATGCTGGTTTGTATTGTCCGGTTGTTAAAATCAATAATGGCCTTTTTTAGCAAGTTACACAAGCGATTCAAATGCGATTTATGTTGCGGACACGAGTTTGTTGCCATTTTTTACGCGCTTTTCTCTTCTCGCTTACCATTTCTTTTATTTCCGGTGGATATTTTTGGGCATGATTGATTGGCGTTTTCCTTTGATAGGGAGTATTTTTCCACGCGGTGCGCTGCAGAACTTCAACAAAACGATCAATTTCGATTTCGATTTCAGAAGACGTCCTAAGTGATACTCTCAGTTCGATATGTTCTTCAACGTCTTTTTTAAAGCCTTCCCAATCAGTTTTTCTGCTAGTTAGTCTAGCAGGTAAATCTTTTTTTAATTAGGCGTTCGCTCATCGTTAGAATGATAGGGGAATGATCGGAAGAGAGATCAAAACTTTCATCAATTTTAATACATTTGTCTGGTATTCCTTTTACAACAAAGAAATCGATCAGATCGGGTATTTTGTTGTTATCAGTCGGCCAATATGTTGGTTTACCAGTCGAGTGAAAGTCGCATCTGTGTTGCATGCAGGCGTTGTAAAGTGCTCTGCCTTTTTTTGAGACACATCTTGAACCCCAGAAGGTGTGTTTTGCATTAAAATCACCGCCAATAATAAAATTCGGTCCAAGAGAGTTCAAAATATTTGTAAAATCAATTTTTTCAAGCCTGCAACGCAGTGGACAATAAATAGACGAGACATTGAAAGAGTAATGTCCATTTTTCACGTGTACAGTGCTCACTTGCATTGTTTCAAGCTCTATCATAATCTCTTCAGAGTGTTCGATGCAATCTTTTATGATTAAAGACGATCTGCCTCTGGCTCTTTCCGACGGGTGATAAGCGTGATAGGTACTGTATCCAGTAATGTTTACACGTGATAGTTTCGTCAGGTGAGTTTCACAGATCAAACATATGTCAATGTCATTTTCCCGTAGAAATATTTCTAGCTCTTCTAGTCTTTGTATGAGACCGTTGGCGTTCCATGCAACAATTTTAAGAAGTTTCGTCATGTCCGTTTTGAAATGCTCCTATTGTTAAGCTTATATTCAAGCTTCTCCAACCTTTCGACAATTAGCATGTTTGTTTTTGTTTGCTCCTCAAGCCTCGCAAGGATAATGGAAAAGAAGTGAGATACGGGGTTTTCCGAATTATCAGTGTTCGTTTTTGTTGATGTTGATGCTTGAGCACGCGTCTGCATGTCAGAATCTGATGGCTTTTCTTTAGGCGCTTTTACCTTAACCCGGTGTGGAATTTGATCGGTGTTTGATGTCGCTGACGAATACGCGAAGGCGCTCTTCCCAATTTCCTTGCCAATGTCATTTGCCATGGGTCCACTTATGGGTATACCAGAACTTATCTCTGTCTTAAATCATATTAGCAAAGCCTTTTCAACCTCAGTGTGCAATGAACTCTTCACTTTTTTTACGGTAGGTTTTGCTGCCTCAAACTGTTTTTTAATTTTGTCCTTATCATTTAAAATTGTGGATATAGTGGATTGTGAAACGGAATACTCTTTGGCAATGTCTTTATTTTGCTCTCCAGCGTCCAATCTAAAAATGATACCTGCTTTCTCTTCAATTGTACAAATTTTTCGTTTCTGACTCATTTTCCAACTCAACTTTATGCAAACCGAATAAAATTAAACTTCTACGACCATTCGGCACACAGAAAAATTTGCACTAAGTAATTTTCTCAGCTACTGTTCAACAAACTTAAAATAATAATAAACGCAAAACAAAAAGAACAACATGTCAACGAACGGTAAGCTGTAACATATCCGAAATTCTATGTACACAGATACATCGCATCTACGGATAAATAGTTTACCGTTTAAGAAAAAATGCAGTCGCACCAACGACGGCGCCGATTTTAGTCGTTGTAACCAATATTTTATTTCAAGAAAAGGAAAAAATCGGTCGTTGTAAGCGATATGTCGTTGTAAGCGATGTCGTTGTAAACGATTTGTTATTCAATAGGATTATAGGGGAGTTCAGCCGGGACCTAAGAATTTGGTCGTTATAACCGTTGTAAGCGATTTCGACTGTATCTATGTATATAGGTGCAAAGACGTGCGATCCCGTCGTGCGATTTATTTTCCTTTAGATTGTTTGAAGCTTAATTGTGAATAAATTTGCATAGATATACTCAGTCGAATCGACACGATATGAACGTGAGTAAGGAAAAACTATTCCAGTTCCCAAAATATACGTTGTTTATACCCTCCGCCATAGGTTTTAATATTATTATATTGTATAACCAGATAACCAGACAAATAATAATTATAGCTCGCCAAAAGTATATACATATATAATTCTTTAATAGTTTGCAAAGGCTAACGCCCACATTTTGGGTGCGTTTTCTTCAAAAACCCGTAAATTAATTTCTCAAGGCTATTTACGGCGATTGACTTATTGTAAATATTTTACCAGAATCCGTAAACTTTGGTTACGAATGGCGATAGGCAATCCCTGCTGATAATAGCTACAGGAAAAGCCTGCTTTGAACACATTATTAGGTTACATAATACGAAGAGAGAACTGATTGATGAGCACTACAACAAATTATGGGAGATTTGATGTATGTTTTTGGTGTTGCATTCTTGATGGCGCGCATCTGCTGAAAAATCATTTTACTACTGCAAATTAGGGGAGGATCCAGTACTACTTTTGATAATTTTATTGCGAATTGGAAAACAAGACTACTGTATTTTTTTTTTTTATAATTTGCGTGCGCCAAATGGGATATGAATACCATTAAATTATTACAGGGCACGGGCGTTTGTAGAAATTGAGAGAGAGAGAAAGAAAGATTGGTGTAGTGGATTTGAAACTTAGGTGGTATTAAGTTTCAGTAAACTCCAAGGGTGGCGTCCGGATAACTGGGGAGCTTGTTTATTTTGCTTTTTGTCGTTGCTCACGATTCACAGTATTTTTTTCCCTCCACCTGATGTCATCATCACGATCAAGTTGTATTTAAGCCATATGACCACCCTACTGTTAGTGTTATACCTTTGCAGTAGAGTTGACTAAGCTTTAGCAATTAATCGACGTTTTTATTTATTTCATGCGAAATAAATAGATGATTCTTGACATCAGGATTCGAACCGTGAACCTGCAGCGTGCCAAGCGATGATGTTACCATTACTCCACGGCCATCTGTATAGATTTAAACTGTAGCATGAACAACACATGGTGAAAATGTTGCTAGTGATGTTGCAACCTATACTACTCTTGCTCACAACATATTATTAGTTAATTGCAAAATGATTAGGAATCAGTATTTTGTGGGTGCTTTGCGCTTATATTTCCAATCTTACTGTTCAGAGTTGCAGTCCGAAAAGTTTCCGTAAGTTAACTACATAAATGTGTTATTAAGTAAACTATCTTAAAAAATCTTGTTATGTTGTTATTATACATGATAAATAATTGAAAAGAAAAGCAGACATTGCTTTAATAATACAAATTTATTCGAATTAGGGTTTGGCTATCACATCGTCTTTCTCACCAATAATCCATATATATATTAATACGAGTATATCCAAAAAGTCAGATAGCTATTACATACATATATATCATCTCCACGTACATACATGTGTCATGAAACTATTAAAGATAGTAGCTATTACGAATTACAATATTTACCCGTCACCTGTAGATGTACATATATATGCTCTAGCCATATATGTTTTAAGTTCATTTACTCACCTTGTATTTGAATAAAAAAAGATATATGTCGGGTATAAGTTCGTGTTCTATCGATTAAAGTGTGTGCTTTTTCCTTAAACAAACAACAATTACAGGTTGCTTCGTACGAATACAAACATTTGGGTAGCAACATTCGATACCGACTGAGATTAATCAAATTCCACTTGAAATGTGTTTACATAAATCTATTCAGATGCCTCGGGCTCCATGTTGGTTTCATTTCGTGACTCCAATATTTGTTATTCAAGTACATATATACATTCATTTATAACCTGTAGTTTATTTTCACTAAAGTTCGTACGTTAAAAAAACATCGAATTGTATTTTATTACCAAAAATTTTGATTCCGTTGATTGATTTTTGAACGTTATTGGCGGTCATGTGCTTTTATTTATTTTCTCCATTTCTTGCTTATTTCTAAAAAAAAAAACAATAAAATATAAGTATAATGGAATACAAATAGCAAAGAGGGTAAATGACTAACAAACCCGTTTTCTTTGATTGAACGCCATGAGTTAGAACCTAACCCAATTACGCATAAAAACCCATTCACTTTAAGTCAACAGCTACATATAAGAATAAAGTTCACAGATTATACTCCTTAGGAAATCTTTTCAAGAATAAGATGTCGGCATATTTGACGTATTAGTATGCCAACAGAACGTTAGCAACCACTACTTCAAAGAGGACCGCGAAAAGCGGGCGTTGTGATCATAATTTTATTGATTTATTGCAGATTGTTAAATCCGTTAAACCTAATACTCCGTGCTGAATGCTGCATTAGGTAGAAGGATAAGTATTTATATTGCCCTAGTCCAATAAATTCCAAATCATTTTCTTTTCACCAAATTCGATGGTTGAATGTTCTGAAAGTGTTAGCAATGTGTAAAATTTATTTTCGGGTATTTCTTCATTTTCAGTATTTTTTACTTTAAAATTATATACATGTGTATTAGAAGAAAACAGTTTTCAATTTGTATCAAATACTTTAAACAACCTAATTGTATGTAAAAATATGTATATAAGATTTTCAGGGAAACCTCTATATCTTGTATAATGATTGAAATGATTTTTCCGCTTTATTCGTACAACAATATATACTGGTACGCATGTAAAGGGTGGTTAAGTTTTAAGGGCCGATGTTGATTTTGGATAAAACACAAATTATTTAGGAAAGTACTGTCATTTCTTTTTATTATTATAATATTGGTATGGTTCAATTATGTATGGAACAAAATATCGGCCAAATGGCCGACGTGACCTCGCTGAGGCATAATTGAGGTTCTATGCCGTTAATGTGCCGAATTATCTCATCCTTTAGCTCTTGAATTGTTGCTGGCTTATCGACGTACACCTTTTCTTTCAAATAACCCCAAAGAAAGAAGTCCAACGGTGTCAAATCACATGATCTTGGCGGCCAATTGACATCGCCACCACGTGAGATAACACGGCCATTAAATTTGTCGCGCAAAAGAGCCATTGTTTCGTTAGCTGTGTGGCAAGTGGCACCATCCTGTTCAAACCACATATCGTCCACATCCATATCTTCCAATTCGGGCCATAAAAAGTTCGTTATCATCTCACGATAGCGAACACCATTCACAGTAACTGCCTGACCGGCCTCATTTTGAAAAAAATACAGCCCGATGATGCCGCCAGCCCATAAACCGCACCAAACAGTCACTCTTTGTGGGTGCATTGGTTTTTCGACAATCACTCTTGGATTATCATTCGCCCAAATGCGTCAATTCTGCTTATTGACGAATCCACTGAGGTGAAAATATGCCTCATCACTTCGAAAATTGATCATCCACTGTTGCCATTTCTTGCCACCATTGTGACCATTGACGACGCTTGAAATGGTCAAGAGGCTTTAGTTCTTGAGTCAATTGCACCTTGCAAGCGCGTAAATGCAAGTCTTTATGCATAATGTTCATCAACGACGAGCGTGAGAGGTGCAATTGTTGGGCACGACGACGAGTTGAGGTGGACGGCTCTTCAGCCACACTATCGCGAACAGCAGCAATATTTTCTGCAGTACGAGCTGTACGAGCATGCACTGGTGTTTTTACATCTAATACAGACCCGGTTTGCACAAATTTTTGCACTATTTTTCCGATTGTACGCACATTTGGACGATTAAATTGACCGAAAGAATCACGAAATGCACGATATGCATTTTGATTTGAACGCCCATTTTCATAATAAGCCTGAATAACTTTCAAATTGAGTTAGTCTGAAATTGAGAAATGTCAAAAGAAATGCAGAAAAAAACTTGACGTTTAGGTGTGGTTCACATTCAACATCGGCCCTTAAAATTTAACCACCCTTTATATATATATACAGTCAAAATCGGTTATAACGAACCTGAAGGGACTGGAAAATTTGTTCGTTATATCCGATATTTCGTTATAACTGATTTCCAATTTTTTTTGTAATAAAACAAATGCAGATGTGATTATAATAGTGGATTTTAGTTTATTCATGTTTGCAGTACAAAGTAATCTGTAATTTTTTGTTGTCGACATTTTTGTTTTTCGAATTCCTTTTCCAATTTAATCTCTATTTTAGAAAGAAATTCTTTGCATCCCGGTTCAAAAAAGTCACTCAATACAGCGAATGATTTCAATTTGTTAACTGTAGTTGGAATAATTTAATTTTCTGTAAAGAAATTATAATAAATTTTCTCATAATCGTCATTTTGAATGGAATCCAGAATTTGTTCATCGCTTATAAGTTCTGCACTCACACTGTCATCATCCACATGAACAAAATCTTCAAAAGTGCATAAATCAAAAACGCTATCTAATGACTGAATATGTCTTATCCAGTGACTTAAAGGCCAATTATCTTCTTTTTCGAATTCTGTTGTTATTGTATTAGTAGATTCCCGAGGGCATCTAATAAAGTTATTCCATGTTTACCATCTTCATTCTCAAGGTTACGAATAATGTTTAGAACTTGAAGTTTCCTGTACTGCTCTCTTAAAGATCTTATTATGTCTACTAGCAACAGTATTTAGTTCTTTTGTTTTTTCAATCGCCTATCCCAATTTCTGAAAAAATTTTCGAATATGGTCGATGTCATCCAGGCTCTTTTATTATTCCCATACAATACCGGAAGTGTTTTCACTTTCTTAAAACACCTCGGGGTTTTCGATTTCCCAATAATAAGCAGCTTTTCTTTTTTAGTTACAGTATATTAGCTCCAATTAAAACAGTTATTTGTTCCTTGGACATTTTACTCCCAGCGCACTTTTCTCCATTAAAT
This sequence comes from Pocota personata, assembly GCA_963082735.1. Classification (NCBI taxonomy): domain Eukaryota; kingdom Metazoa; phylum Arthropoda; class Insecta; order Diptera; family Syrphidae; genus Pocota; species Pocota personata. Next base: position 92,762,904 of record OY720431.1, read on the forward strand.
TTTAAAGTTTTATTGGGTGTCATTTTGTAGAACAGCCCAGTCTCATCACTGTTAAAAACCACATCGTCGGAATAATCCTCTCGAAATTTCGGCTAAACAGCACACAACCAATCATCGACTACTACTGTAGAAACGCCGTCTGATTCACCGCTTACCTTTCCACTTAGGTTAGGCTGATGTGGCTGTCAGCAAAAGAAGCCAACACACTTAGACCAGTATGTAATAGGTCCATTGTGATACCACATGTGTTTGAGTCGCGGCCTCTAGCCTACTCGTTGAACCATTTAGAGCTTCTGATGAAGCGTAGAATGTACCTAACGTCAATATTATTCAGATCATCTAGGTCATAGAAACAGAAGGCTCTTAAGTGGAGTTTCCTTCTTTGGGAGAGAGCTGGGCAGGTGCAAAGAAGATGAAGAATAGTCTCTTCCTCCTCCTCGTCCATGCAGCTTCTGCAGAAACCGTTAGAGAATACGCCAAGCCTTGTTGCATTCTTGCCTATTAGACAGTGTCCAGTAATGACACCTATAAAGCACTAATATGCTTCCTATTTAGAAAAATCAAATTCCTAGAGCGTTTCAGATCCAGCATGGACCAAATTTGTTTTGTCGCTAGGCAAGTTGTACTCCTTGTTCACCTAGAATTTGTCTTTACGCTAGCATCCAGCTTTAATTTAAGTTTGCATGTAGCGATAGGCATACCCAGTAAACTTTTGCCTGGAAGAATGGGTATTGTTGTTCCATGTCTGGCAAGTTCGTCAGCCTTACTATTCCCTTCAATACCCCTAGGCCCCGACACCCAAATTAGGTGAATATTAAACTGCTTCGCCATCTCTATAAGAGACGGTCGGCAATCTAGAGCTGTTAAAGAATATGTTGAAGAAGATTCCAGGGATTTGATTGCAGCTTGGCTGTCTGAAAAGATGCGGATATCAATGGCCGATATCACGTTTTCTTTTAGCCAAGACAAGACTTCCCTAATTGCCATTGTCTCCGCCTGGAACACGCTACAGTGGTTTAGGAGACGAAAAGAGAGGTTTAAATTAAGCCTATCAGAGAAGACACCACCGCCCACCCTGTCGTTAGTTTTTGAACCGTCGGTATAAAAATGTACCGACTTATCTTCCGTGAAGTCACCTTCTTTCCAGAATGTTCTGGAAGGGATGGTAACTTGGAAGTTTTTGTCAAAATTTAGCTTGGGGTTGGTGTAGTCAATATTTTCAGGGAATAGATAGCTTATTTGTAGGAGCTCTTTTAAAGAAGTGAGGTGTTTACCAGAGACTGCTATAGCAACATCGTCCGCATAAGCGGTAACTTCGCAACCCTCAGCTTCCAGGATTAACAGTAGTTAATTGACCACCAGATTCCAAAGAAGTGGGGATAGGATGCCCCCTTGAGGGGTACCCGTACTGACATATCTGCTCACAGATGACGCCCCCAGCTTTGAGTTGATAATCCGACCATTAAGCAGTAAATTAATCAACTCGCCAAGTGAACTATCTATCTTCAGATTTAACAGTGCTTTGATTATCACAGATGAGTAGACGTTGTTAAAAGCGCCTTCAATATCTAGAAAAGCTACCATAGTGTACTCCTTATACATGTAGTATTCGATTTTATTGACTAACGTATGCAATGCTGTTTCGACTGATTTGCCCTTATAGTATGCATGTTGAGCCGTGTACAGTAGTCGTGTGTCAATACGATCACGTACGAGTAAGTGGATATCAATCAAGCGTTCTAGTGTTTTAAGAGGGAAAGATGATAGACTAATAGGTCTGCGGTCTTTTGGACTGGCAGCTTTGGGTATGAATACCACATTGACTTTTCTCCATATATGCGGAATATGGACCAGATTCAGACAGCTCTGAAAAATATTTTTTTTTGAACTGGCAGGATAATGTCAGATGACATTTGTAGTTCAACAGGTGTTATGCCATCTGGTCCAGCGAATTTATATGGTTTGAAGCTATGTAGCGCCCAAAGGAGTTTGTCCTGTGCAATCAGACTTGAAAGGTTGGTTTTTGGAGCATTTAACTTGATAGAGGCAATATTGTTGGCAGTCAGGGAATTACTTGGGAAGTGTATATCAATAAGTAAATTTAATATGTCTACAATAGAAGTTGTCCAAGACCCATATGTTTTTAGTAAACACCTGGGCACTGAAGGATTTCTCGAGAGGATTTTTCTCAGCCTAGACGCCTCAGAAGATTCTTCTATTTTACCACAAAGTCAATTTTTTATATCTCTTTTTTACTAGTCCCAGTCAGATGCTCTTCTTGTACTTTTGCCTTTGTTGAAAAGTTTTCTGCAAGTATTCCTGAGAGGTCCAAGATCAGAGGTCCACCGGTGTTGTTTTTTCTTGCCCCCAACCCTAACCGAAGGACAAGAGGAAGACAATGCTTTATTGAGGGCTAAGGTAAGTCCTTGACTATGCAATCAAGCTCTTGAGTATTATTTGGGGACTTTAGAGTGTCGGAATTAACCAATTTCTTTAAAGTTTCCCTATATTTGAGCCAGGCAGTATTACGGATATTTCTGTAAACCAATGAGCCTCGAGGATCATCGTCAAGACTAAATTGAAGGTATCGGTGGTCAGAAAAAGAGTGTTCACCAGATACCTTCCAGTTCTTGATCATTTGATTAATGTTGTCGGAGACAAGAGTTTTAACTAGAACCTCCTGAAGGTTTCTAGTTATAAAACGTTCGTTACCGATGTTGCACAAACTGAAAAAAAAAGCAACTCATCTCTTTCGTTAATGTCAGAGCTACCCTACGCGTAGTGGTGAGCATTAGCATCACAGCCAACTATGACTCCCGTTCTACTTTTTTCAGCGTCTGCGACCAGTCGTGCCATATTGGGTCCAGGAGGGTATCTCGTGCAGTCGTTCACAAAACTTAGTAGAGATCACACGTGTTTCGGCTTCTCTTGAAATTTCTTCGTGATTTCAAATAAAAAAAAATAGAGAGTGGTGCATCAAGTGTGGCGGTAGCGCAGAGCTAGAGTTAGCGACGAGTGACCTGAGTCGTTCCGGTTCAATTCCCATCGGAATAAAAATTCGGCACTTTTTTTTTTTTTTAAAAAAGAAAATAAAAATAGAAACAAAAATTAGTATAAACAAGTGAGGTAATGAAAAAAAAAAGAACGGTCCCTGCTTCCCATAGCGGGAGTAGTGGACGCAAAAACATCAGAAGATGAGGCCGACAGTGAAAGCCACTTGGCAATTGTCGAAAGTGGAACTACAGTAAAGAGGAGGAGGAAGCAGAGGCTGACTCCCTACGAAGGCAAGCGCCCCTCCCTATCAGCTTCATCTGAAAAGCTGTCGGGAGAAGTGAGGGTGGGGGCGCCGTCAACAACAACAGCAGCAGCAACAGACGAGCGTACATTCGTCTCGGACGGTGGAGAAAATTGCTACAAAGGTGGTAGCAATAGCTCGCCACGTTAGCGGCGAGGATGAGGACGAAGAGATGGAGGCCATTAACGATAGCATACGGCAGATCCAGCAGAGGGTCCTGACTATAAGTGCTAAACAGACAGCCAGAAGTGCAGAAGATAGCCAGTCACTGAAAACAAAATAACAACAAAAACAGCTGCCTGATACGCAGCAGCAACCACAACTGCCTGGAAACCGTCAGCAACAAACCCAGCTGCCAGCAAAGCAGCAACAACAACATCAACAGCTGCCAACAAAGTAGCCACAACAAAAACAGTTGCCAGCTAAGCGGCAACAACAACAACAACAAAAACAGCAAAAACAGAATCAGCAGCAACAACAACAACATCAGCAGCAGAGGAGTGCAAAGGCGCCACCTATCAACACCTTCGAGATGGAATTAAAAGACACCATTGAGCAGTACAAAAAAAATAAAAGGTTTATTAAAGGAAACGATGACGGAGTTCTTCTCCTTCACCCCGAAGGGGGAAAAGTTGCAAACGATGCTACTGAGGGGGATAGATCCGTCTATCGAACCGGGAGAGCTCCTTAGGATGCTGAAAGAGAAGGAATGCGATGGTCTTGAGTTCGTCGTTTCGTTTTTAATGCATTTTTATTTTTCGAATTCATGACTCTTAACAGCTAGACACAAAAAACGCTTAAAACTAGCTTAACTAACTTAACTATGTTATACATATACTAACTTATTGGCCTTATGCGGGCGCTCTAAGCTAAACCTAATGCTTAAAATATGTCTTTCGACGTAACATAACTTAAAATATTTATTAAATCTATACATACAAATATTGGGAAACTAAGAAAAAATGTTTAAGCAAAACCTTAGTAAATGAACTGTATTTTTTTTCTATATATAAAACTTACAAACTACTTATTCAAAGGTACGTGATTAAACACGCAAATTTTTTTTTCGATATACATATATATGTACATATACATAGATATATTGTATACCTTCAAATATACATATAGTATACATACATACATACACATGTATAAGTTTTTTTTTGTATTTTTTTTTTAATTTTTATTTTTTTTTATTTTAAAGCTAATTAAACTGAGGCCAGGCTATAAAAGCTATACCGACTTTGCCCCTTCGGAGGCTACCCCGAATCAAAAGGAAACGACGAGAGAGTTCCCTGTCCGTCCCCGAGCCACCAAAATTTCTGGTGCTGTCTAACTACATCTGCCATATCACGGCTTGATACAGCTCTACTAAACCGGAGACGCTCCGTGGTGCTGTGTGCGACGTGTCGGTCGTAGTTAAGTCGCCTGTCCGCAGCATTTCGGGCAACATGGTAGATTTGCGGCACCGCTGCCCTATCCTGTATCAGACCTTCCCTATCTAAATATAGGAACGCCTCTGGGGGGATGAAGCCGTTAAGACGCACGCTCTCGTGATACAAATCATTGGGGTAGTATGCCCCGGAGATCAGGTTATTCATCGAGGTCATTGCTCTTACGGTGTGCCTTCGAATCATATTGATCAGGAAATTATCCACTCTGTTTATGTTCGCCTTATTATATAGGACCTCATAAGAATAGAATTTTATGTACTGGGACTCTGGTGTTCTGTACAACTGAAGACAAGCCCTAAGGCAAGCCCTCTCAAACACCAGAATCTTATCCATCCAGCTTGCTCCCACGTTGAACCACACGGGACATCCATATACGAGCATGGGCCGAATGAGGGCCATGTAGCAGATTACCTTCACCCTTGCGTCGAGTTGACTGCTATAAAACAGTCTCTTTGTAAGGGCAAAAGCACCTCTGGCTCTGGGCAGAGCAGCATCTATATTTTTGTTAAAATATAGATATTGATCTAGCCAGATCCCAAGGTATCTAACCACACTTCGACTCGCTAGTGGCTGCCCGTGCTGTCCCACGATTGAGAACTTTCGCCAATTCTTTCTGATATCCCTGGAGGCCCCAGATAACGACGTTCTAAAGAGAATAGGGTCTGTCTTCTGGAAGTTGATCTTCAGCTCCCAGTCGACGCAGTATATCCTGATCTTATAGAAATCACGCTGCAAGAGTATTGCAATGACTTGGATCTTTGGTCCTGACCTATACGCGATCAAGTCGTCTGAATACGCAATAGCATGGGGAAGAGATCCTACGAGATCACTCGTGTAAATGTTAAAGAGGATCGGCGAATTAACCGCACCTTGTTGTAGACCGTTTCTGATTTCGAACGTCCCAGCAGAAGTCACATTGCCATTTTTCACAATGGACTACCTACTGGTGAGCATATTACAGACCATGTACAGCAGTAGTTTACTTATACCCAGCCTGCTCAACTCGTAGAAGAGTCCTTCTAGCCCTACGGTATCGAACGCCTTCTCCAAGTCAACCACGCAGGCACTCGTTCATTGTTTCTTACTTTTGTTCCATTGGATATCAGATACTTGAAACCGAATTGGTTATCCGGAACTATATGCATGTCCTCAACCCACTTAGTTCGGGCTCTATTGATCACTTTTTGGAATATCTTGCTAATGTTCGGAAGGAGACTTATCGACCGGAGATTCGCCGGACTGGATGTATCTTTACCTCTATTGGGAATAGGCTGTACCACCGCTGTCTTCCAATGCGCCGGATAATGTGCATTATTCAGCACATTGCTAAACAGGGTAGTGTAAATGTCCACCGCTTCTGGAGGGAGATGTCGAAGCACAATGTTAGATATTCCATCGATACCTACTGATTTCTTCCTCCTCAGTGAGTCGAAGATCGTTTGGAGCTCCACCTTCGATATGAACGGGGGATGTAACCCCTCATCGGCGACGACATTATTTGATATGTTATCGTCATTGAACTCGGTAAAACCTATGTTCTCTGATCGCTAGTGCTGTATATCACTTCGAAGGTAGACGTTGTGCACAAGGACTCGATTTTCCAGGTCGTGGTTCGGGCAAATGCTATCATTCACCTTGTACACTTCCTGGAAAGCCGCTCCTATAGCCTCTACTTTCTCCTGTGGACCTGCGATCATGAAAAAGTTGTCATAATCGAAAGCGTTCACGGGATCTATGCCTGCTGTTATTAGTATTTGTTCGTTGTTCGTCGTTCGAGGGATCTTAAGACACGGCAGGTCGTTTTGATTATTCTTCCGAAAATTTTTATTTATTTGCGGGAACATACTCGGGTTGTTGGATTTTACAGCCCGAATTTTGTTGTTCCAATGCAAATTTACAGAGAGTCTGTAATTTTCTCTAAGTAACTGCTGGAGATTTTTAGTCATCGACTTCAGTGTCCTAACCTCCGAGTTTTGTCTGTCCGTAAACTGTCTGTACAAGGTTTTGAGTCGTGACAGAAGTGTACTTTTTTGTTGGTGTAGTGCGTCGATTCTTGCATTGCGGAATATGTCTACGTTGTCAGTGTGTTGATACGAATAAGGTATCGTACTGTCCATCGTTCGTTTGATTGTCTCGTCCATTTATCTTAGGTACCTGTCGATATAATCGTTTTACAGGTTCCTATTGGACGGTGGGTGGAGCGAATTCAAGGAGAGTGCTCTCATTATAGCTCTGGGGAAGCGTGTCCAATGCATCCTACTATTGTTGTATTGGTACGTTTGTACAAACTCCTCCAATTCCGCAATTTCGTTGGGAATTGAAATTTCGGCACTGAGTCCGCAATGGTCACTGTCATAGACAAAAGTGTGTAGGCAGTTTCTCGTTTGTCGGTTCGTGTTGGTCAGTTGTAACCGTACGTCGAACAGCATAAAATCCAGATAGGAGCCGCTCCTATGATACGACGGGCTATATGTAGCTATCAAATCGAGTCTATACTCGACATTGTGTTGACCCCACCAATTGAATAGTAGGTTCCCCCTAGAATTTGGTATGTTATTTCCCCAATCACTATGTTTGGCGTTTAAATCTCCGGCATTGAGGAAATAATTCTCCTATGACTTCAGCCTTAGACATCGAAAAATTGTCTCGAGCTCTGTAATAAATGAAGTAGTTTGAGTAGAACCAGATGCGTAGACCGCGACTATGTACATCCTCTTTCCACTACAGAGAGCAATGCACACCATACATGCTTCCAGCTCCTGGAATCTCCACACTACACCGCTGTACACGGCCTTATATCGCAAGTCTTTGTGAATGAAGATCGCAACACCTCCTCCTTGAGTAGAGTTGGGTCGGTCTCTTCTTATAATATTGTATTTATTATGGCTCAGTTTGTGTGGCGAAACTAAACTATCCCAGAAATAGTTTAGTTTCGCCAACCAAAAGCACATCAGCGCTTTCATCTTCTAACAACTTAAAAAGTACGGTTCTTCGCTCGATCCTTATCAGTGAATTCACATTCACCGAAAGGATCTTTAAGGGTTTCTCCGCCATCGTATCCATTACGACTGGAGGTGCGCTAGGCCCGGCAAAAATGTGTAGATCTGGTCCACCCATTTTGCCTGCTCTTCTAACTGACGCTGAAGCTGGCTCATTTGCCCTTGAATAGAGAGCAAAATAGTTAGCAAATCAGGCTGAGCCTCAGGTGCTTTAGGCACTGGGGCCTGTGCGTGTTTCTCCGGCCTGACGCCATTTGGGCGTAGGTCCATTGGGGAGTAACGGCTGCTGTTTGACTAGAAACAGGTGGACGCTTGACTTCGACTTTCTGCTGACGAGTCAGGTTTACTTTTTTCATGTACTGGAACTTAGGACAATGGCTATAGTTTGCGGTATGTCCCGAGTTCCCACATAGTGCACACGAGAGTTGGCCTTTATCTGCCGCCCCATCCTTACCCAGGGAACATTCCTCTGCTTTGTGGTTCTTTCCACACTTTACGCATCGAGGCTGCATTTCGCAGTTCGACGCGGCGTGCCCGAACCTTTGGCAGCGAATACATTGTAAAATGTTATCGCCCCCCTTTACTTTTTCCCATTTGACAAATTAATAGCCTAGAACATTAATACTCCTTAGACCATCCAGTTTGCTGTTGAGAGTTATCTGAACAAGGAAAAACGGTAATTTTCGCTTCTCCCTTTTGGCCCTTGCTGTGGTGAACGTCTTTACTCATACGAACTCAAGACCTTAGTCGTTCACAGACCTTAGTGGAGATCACACGTGTTTCGGCTTCTCTTGAAATTTCTTCGTGATTTCAAATAAAATAATAGACAGTGGTGCATCAAGTGTCGTGGCAGCGCAGAACTAGTGTTAGCGACCAGTGACTGAGACGTTCGGGTTCAATTCCCACTCGAATTAAAATTGGAATTTTTTTTTTTTTTTTTAAAGAAAAAAAAAATAGAAACTAAAATTAGTATAAATTAGTGAGGCAATGAAAAAAAAAAGAACGGTCCCTGCTTCCCATAGCGGGAGTAGTGGACGCACAAACATCAGCCGATGAGGTCGACAGTGAAAGCCATTCGGCAATTGTCGAAAGTAGAACTACGGTATAGAGGAGGAGGAAGCAGAGGCTGACACCCTACGAAGGCAAGCGCCCCTCCCTATCAGCTTCGACTGAAAATCTGCCGGGAAAAGTAAGGGTGGGGGCGCCGTCAACAACAACAGCAGCAGCAGCAGCAGGAGAAAAACGTACATTCGGCTCGGACGGTGGAGAAAATTGCTACAAAGGTGGTAGCAATAGCTCGCCACGTTAGCGGCCTCCGAGTCCGAGGATGAGGACGAAGACATGGAGGCCATCAATGATAGCATACGGCAGCTCCAGCAGAGGGTGCTGACCATAAAGGCTAAACAAACAGCCAGAAGAGCAGAAGATAGTCAGTCACAAAAAAAAATTCAACAACAAAAACAGCTGCCTGATATGCAGCAGCAACAACAACTGCCCGCAAAGCGACAGCAACAAAACCAGCTGCCAGCAAAGCAGCAAGAACAACATCAACAGCTGCCAACAAAGCAGCCACAACAAAAACAGTTGCCAGCTAAGCAGCAGCGGCAACAACAACAACAAAAACAGAATCAGCAGCAACAACAACATCAACAGAAAGACCAGCAACAATAACAACATCAGCAGCAGAGGAGTGCAGAGGAGAAGGTGCCACCTATCAACACCTTCAAGATGGATTTAAAAGACACCATTGAGCTATGTAAGTCGGCCATAGGCAACAACTTTTTTATTAAACGCATTAATGAAGATAGGCATACTATCCACTGTAATACAGTGGAGCAGTACAAAAAAATAAAAGGTTTATTAAAGAAAACGACGACGGAGTACTCCTTCACCCCGAAGGGGGAAAAGTTGCAAACGATGCTACTGAGGGGGATAGATCCGTCTATTGAACCGGGAGAGCTCCTTAGGATGCTGAAAGAGAACGAGTGCGATGGTCTTGAGTTCGTAGGAGTCAAGCCGTTTACCACAGCAAGGGCCAAAAGGAAGAAGCGGAAATTACCGTTCTTCCTTGTTCAGGTAACTCCCAACAGCAAACTGGATGGTCTAAGGAGTATTAATGTCCTAGACTACCAGGTTGTCAAATGGGAAAAAGTAAAGGGGGGCGATAACATTTTACAATGTATTCGCTGCCAAAGGTTCGGGCACGCCGCGTCGAACTGCGAAATGCAGCCTCGATGCGTAAAGTGTGGAAAGAACCACAAAGCAGAGGAATGTTCCCTGGGTAAGGATGGGGCGGCAGATAAAGGCCAACTCTCGTGTGCACTATGCGGGAACTCGGGGCACACCGCAAACTATCGGGGTTGTCCTAAGTTCCAGTACATGAAAAAAATAAACCTGGCTCGTCAACAGAAAGTCTTGACTTCGACTTTCTGTTGACGAGCCGTCCACCTGTTTCTAGTCAAACACCAGCCGTTACTCCCCAATGGACCTACGCCCAAATGGCGTCAGGCCGGAGAAACACGGTACAACAACAACCGAAGGTTGCCGCACAGGCCATAGTGCCTAAAGCACCTGAGGCTCAGCCTGATTTGCTGACTATTTTGCTCTCAATTCAAGGGCAAATGAACCAGCTTCAGCGTCAGTTAGAAGAGCAGGCGAAACGGGTGGATCAGATCTACGCATTTCTGCCGGGTCTAGCGCACCTCCAGTCGTAATGGATACGATGGCGGAGAAACCCTTAAAGATCCTTGCGGTGAATGTGAATTCACTGATAAGGATCGAGCGAAGAACCGTATTTTTTAAGTTGTTAGAAGATCAAAGCCCTGATGTGCTTTTGGTTAGCGAAACTAAGCTATCCCAGAAACACAAATTGAGCCATAATAAATACAATATTATAAGAAGAGACGGACCCAACTCTACTTAAGGTGAAGGTCGATCTTCATTCACAAAGACTTGCGATATAAGGCCGTGTACAGCGGTGAAGTGCGGAGATTCCAGGAGCTGGAAGCATGTATTGTGTGCATTGCTCTCGGTAGTGGAAAGAGGATGTACATGGTCGCGGTCTACGCATCTGGTTCTACTCAAACTACTTCATTTATTACAGAGCTCGAGACACTTTTTCGATGTCTAAGGCTGAAGTCGTAGGAGAATTATTTCCTCATGGCCGGAGATTTATACGCCAAACATAGCGATTGGGGAAATAGCATACTAAATTCTATTGGGAACCTACTACTCAATTGGTGGGGTCAGCACAATGTCGAGTATAGACTCAATTTAATAGCTACAGATAGCCCGTCGAATCCTAGATGCGGCTCCTATCTGGATCTTATGCTATTCGACGTACGATTACAACTGACCAACACGAACCGACAAACAAGAAACTGCCTACACACTTTTGTGTATGACAGTGACCATTGCGGACTCAGTGCCAAAATTACAATTCCCAACGAAATTGCGGAATTGGAGGAGTTTGTTTAAACGTACCCCTACAATTACAGTAGGATGCGTTGGACACGCTTCCCCAGAGCTATGACGAGGGCACACTCCTTGAATTCGCTCCACCCACCGTCCAATAGGAACCTGTCGAACGAGGAGATCGACAGGTACCTAAGACAAATGGACGAGACAATCAAACGAACGATGGACAGTACGATACCTTATTCGTATCAACACACTGACAACGTAGACATATTCCGCAATGCAGCAATCGACGCACTACACCAACAAAAAAGTAGACTTCTGCCAAGACTCAAAACCTAGTACAGACAGTTTACGGACAGACAAAACTCGGAGGTTAGGACACTGAAGTCGTTGATTAAACAGTTAATTAGAGAAAATTACAGACTCTCTGTAAATTTGCATTGGAACAACAAAATTCGGGCTGTAAAATCCAACAACCCGAGTATGTTCCAGCAAATAAATAAAAATTTTCGGAAGAATAATCAAAACGACCTGCCGTGTCTTAAGATCCCTCGAACGACGAACAACGAACAAGTACTAATAACAGCAGGCATAGATTCCGTGAACGCTGTCGATGATGACAACTTTTTCATGATCGATGATCCGGAGGAGAAAGTAGAGGCTATAGGAGCGACTTTCCAGGAAGTGTACAAGGTGAATGATAGCATTTGCCCGAACCACGACCTGGAAAATCGAGTCCTTGTGCACAACGTCTACCTTCGAAATGATATACAGCACTGGCGATCAGAGAACATAGGTTTTACCGAGTTCAATGACGATAGCATGGCAAATAATGTCGTCGCCGATGAGGGGTTACATCCCCCGTTCATATCGAAGGTGGAGCTCCAAACGATCTTCGACTCATTGAGAAGGAAGAAATTAGTAGGTGTCGATGGAATATCTAACTTTGTGCTTCGACATCTCCCTCCAGAAGCGGTGGACATTTACACTACCCTGTTTAACAATGTGCTGAATAATGCACACTATCCGACGCATTAGAAGACAGCAGTGGTACAGCCTATTCCCAAAAGAGGTAAAGATACATCCAATCCGGCGAATCTCCGGTCGATAAGTCTCCTTCCGAACATCAGCAAGGTAATCGAAAAAGTGGTCAATAGAGCCCTGACTAAGTGGGTTGAGGACATGCATATAGTTCCGGATTACCAATTCGGTTTCAAGGCGGGTCATGAGACTGTACATGCCGCGTCTAAACTGGTATCTGATATCCAATGGAACAAAAGTAAGAAACAATGCACGAGTGCGTGCCTGGTTGACTTGGAGAAGGCGTTCGATACCGTATGGCTAGATGGACTCTTCTACAAGTTGAGCAGGCTAGGTATAAGTAAACCACTGCTGTATATGCTCTGTAATATGCTCACCAGTAGACAGTTCATTGTGAAAAATGGCAATGTGACTTCTGCTAGGACGTTCGAAATCAAAAACGGTCTACAACAAGGTGCGGTTAATTCGCCGATCCTCTTTAACATTTACACGAGTGATCTCGTAGGATCTCTTCCCCATGCTATTGCGTATTCAGACGACTTGATCGCGTATAGGTCAGGACCAAAGATCCAAGTCATTGCAATACTCTTGCAGCGTGATTTCGATAAGATCAGGATATACTGCGACGACTGGAAGCTGAAGATCAACTTCCAGAAGACAGACTATTCTGTTTAGAACGTCGTTATCTTGGGCCTCCAGGGATATCAGAAAGAATTGGCGAAAGTTCTCAATCGTGGGACAGCACGGGCAGCCACTAGCGAGTCGAAGTTGGGTTAGATACCTTGGGATCTGGCTAGATCAATATCTATATTTTAACAAAAATATAGATGCTGCTCTGCCCAGAGCCAGAGGTGCTTTTGCCCTTACAAAGAGACAGCAAAAACAGAATCAGCAGCAACAACAACAACATCAGCAGCAGAGGAGTGCAAAGGCGCCACCTATCAACACCTTCGAGATGGAATTAAAAGACACCATTGAGCAGTACAAAAAAAATAAAAGGTTTATTAAAGGAAACGATGACGGAGTTCTTCTCCTTCACCCCGAAGGGGGAAAAGTTGCAAACGATGCTACTGAGGGGGATAGATCCGTCTATCGAACCGGGAGAGCTCCTTAGGATGCTGAAAGAGAAGGAATGCGATGGTCTTGAGTTCGTCGTTTCGTTTTTAATGCATTTTTATTTTTCGAATTCATGACTCTTAACAGCTAGACACAAAAAACGCTTAAAACTAGCTTAACTAACTTAACTATGTTATACATATACTAACTTATTGGCCTTATGCGGGCGCTCTAAGCTAAACCTAATGCTTAAAATATGTCTTTCGACGTAACATAACTTAAAATATTTATTAAATCTATACATACAAATATTGGGAAACTAAGAAAAAATGTTTAAGCAAAACCTTAGTAAATGAACTGTATTTTTTTTCTATATATAAAACTTACAAACTACTTATTCAAAGGTACGTGATTAAACACGCAAATTTTTTTTTCGATATACATATATATGTACATATACATAGATATATTGTATACCTTCAAATATACATATAGTATACATACATACATACACATGTATAAGTTTTTTTTTGTATTTTTTTTTTTAATTTTTATTTTTTATTTTTATTTTTTTTTATTTTAAAGCTAATTAAACTGAGGCCAGGCTATAAAAGCTATACCGACTTTGCCCCTTCGGAGGCTACCCCGAATCAAAAGGAAACGACGAGAGAGTTCCCTGTCCGTCCCCGAGCCACCAAAATTTCTGGTGCTGTCTAACTACATCTGCCATATCACGGCTTGATACAGCTCTACTAAACCGGAGACGCTCCGTGGTGCTGTGTGCGACGTGTCGGTCGTAGTTAAGTCGCCTGTCCGCAGCATTTCGGGCAACATGGTAGATTAGCGGCACCGCTGCCCTATCCTGTATCAGACCTTCCCTATCTAAATATAGGAACGCCTCTGGGGGGATGAAGCCGTTAAGACGCACGCTCTCGTGATACAAATCATTGGGGTAGTATGCCCCGGAGATCAGGTTATTCATCGAGGTCATTGCTCTTACGGTGTGCCTTCGAATCATATTGATCAGGAAATTATCCACTCTGTTTATGTTCGCCTTATTATACAGGACCTCATTAGAATAGAATTTTATGTACTGGGACTCTGGTGTTCTGTACAACTGAAGACAAGCCCTAAGGCAAGCCCTCTCAAACACCAGAATCTTATCCATCCAGCTTGCTCCCACGTTGAACCACACGGGACATCCATATACGAGCATGGGCCGAATGAGGGCCATGTAGCAGATTACCTTCACCCTTGCGTCGAGTTGACTGCTATAAAACAGTCTCTTTGTAAGGGCAAAAGCACCTCTGGCTCTGGGCAGAGCAGCATCTATATTTTTGTTAAAATATAGATATTGATCTAGCCAGATCCCAAGGTATCTAACCCAACTTCGACTCGCTAGTGGCTGCCCGTGCTGTCCCACGATTGAGAACTTTCGCCAATTCTTTCTGGTATCCCTGGAGGCCCCAGATAACGACGTTCTAAACAGAATAGTCTGTCTTCTGGAAGTTGATCTTCAGCTTCCAGTCGTCGCAGTATATCCTGATCTTATCGAAATCACGCTGCAAGAGTATTGCAATGACTTGGATCTTTGGTCCTGACCTATACGCGATCAAGTCGTCTGAATACGCAATAGCATGGGGAAGAGATCCTACGAGATCACTCGTGTAAATGTTAAAGAGGATCGGCGAATTAACCGCACCTTGTTGTAGACCGTTTTTGATTTCGAACGTCCTAGCAGAAGTCACATTGCCATTTTTCACAATGAACTGTCTACTGGTGAGCATATTACAGAGCATATACAGCAGTGGTTTACTTATACCCAGCCTGCTCAACTTGTAGAAGAGTCCATCTAGCCATACGTTATCGAACGCCTTCTCCAAGTCAACCAGGTACGCACTCGTGCATTGTTTCTTACTTTTGTTCCATTGGATATCAGATACCAGTTTAGACGCGGCATGTACAGTCTCATGACCCGCCTTGAAACCGAATTGGTAATCCGGAACTATATGCATGTCCTCAACCCACTTAGTCAGGGCTCTATTGACCACTTTTTCGATTACCTTGCTGATGTTCGGAAGGAGACTTATCGACCGGAGATTCGCCGGATTGGATGTATCTTTACCTCTTTTGGGAATAGGCTGTACCACTGCTGTCTTCTAATGCGTCGGATAGTGTGCATTATTCAGCACATTGTTAAACAGGGTAGTGTAAATGTCCACCGCTTCTGGAGGGAGATGTCGAAGCACAAAGTTAGATATTCCATCGACACCTACTAATTTCTTCCTTCTCAATGAGTCGAAGATCGTTTGGAGCTCCACCTTCGATATGAACGGGGGATGTAACCCCTCATCGGCGACGACATTATTTGCCATGCTATCGTCATTGAACTCGGTAAAACCTA
Source organism: Pocota personata (assembly GCA_963082735.1). Taxonomy (NCBI): domain Eukaryota; kingdom Metazoa; phylum Arthropoda; class Insecta; order Diptera; family Syrphidae; genus Pocota; species Pocota personata. The sequence continues at coordinate 92,778,573 of OY720431.1, forward strand.
TGTTCTCTGATCGCCAGTGCTGTATATCATTTCGAAGGTAGACGTTGTGCACAAGGACTCGATTTTCCAGGTCGTGGTTCGGGCAAATGCTATCATTCACCTTGTACACTTCCTGGAAAGTCGCTCCTATAGCCTCTACTTTCTCCTCCGGATCATCGATCATGAAAAAGTTGTCATCATCGACAGCGTTCACGGAATCTATGCCTGCTGTTATTAGTACTTGTTCGTTGTTCGTCGTTCGAGGGATCTTAAGACACGGCAGGTCGTTTTGATTATTCTTCCGAAAATTTTTATTTATTTGCGGGAACATACTCGGGTTGTTGGTACAACCCGAATTTTGTTGTTCCAATGCAAATTTACAGAGAGTCTGTAATTTTCTCTAATTAACTGTTTAATCAACGACTTCAGTGTCCTAACCTCCGAGTTTTGTCTGTCCGTAAACTGTCTGTACAAGGTTTTGAGTCTTGGCAGAAGTCTACTTTTTTGTTGGTGTAGTGCGTCGATTGCTGCATTGCGGAATATGTCTACGTTGTCAGTGTGTTGATACGAATAAGGTATCGTACTGTCCATCGTTCGTTTGATTGTCTCGTCCATTTGTCTTAGGTACCTGTCGATCTCCTCGTTCGACAGGTTCCTATTGGGCGGTGGGTGGAGCGAATTCAAGGAGTGTGCCCTCGTCATAGCTCTGGGGAAGCGTGTCCAACGCATCCTACTGTAATTGTAGGGTACGTTAAACAAACTCCTCCAATTCCGCAATTTCGTTGGGAATTGTAATTTTGGCACTGAGTCCGCAATGGTCACTGTCATACACAAAAGTGTGTAGGCAGTTTCTTGTTTGTCGGTTCGTGTTGTCAGTTGTAATCGTACGTCGAATAGCATAAGATCCAGATAGGAGCCGCATCTAGGATTCGACGGCTATCTGTAGCTATTAAATTGAGTCTATACTCGACATTGTGCTGACCCACCCAATTGAGTAGTAGGTTCCCAATAGAATTTAGTATGCTATTTCCCCAATCGCTATGTTTGGCGTATAAATCTCCGGCCATGAGGAAATAATTCTCCTACGACTTCAGCCTTAGACATCGAAAAAGTGTCTCGAGCTCTGTAATAAATGAAGTAGTTTGAGTAGAACCAGATGCGTAGACCGCGACCATGTACATCCTCTTCCACTACCGAGAGCAATGCACACAATACAGCTTCCAGCTCCTGGAATCTCCGCACTTCACCGCTGTACACGGCCTTATATCGCAAGTCTTTGTGAATGAAGATCGACCTTCACCTTAAGTAGAGTTGGGTCCGTCTCTTCTTATAATATTGTATTTATTATGGCTCAATTTGTGTTTCTGGGATAGCTTAGTTTCGCTAACCAAAAGCACATCAGGGCTTTGATCTTCTAACAACTTAAAAAATACGGTTCTTCGCTCGATCCTTATCAGTGAATTCACATTCACCGCAAGGATCTTTAAGGGTTTCTCCGCCATCGTATCCATTACGACTGGAGGTGCGCTAGACCCGGCAGAAATGCGTAGATCTGATCCACCCGTTTCGCCTGCTCTTCTAACTGACGCTGAAGCTGGTTCATTTGCCCTTGAATTGAGAGCAAAATAGTCAGCAAATCAGGCTGAGCCTCAGGTGCTTTAGGCACTATGGCCTGTGCGGCAACCTTCGGTTGTTGTTGTACCGTGTTTCTCCGGCCTGACGCCATTTGGGCGTAGGTCCATTGGGGAGTAACGGCTGGTGTTTGACTAGAAACAGGTGGACGGCTCGTCAACAGAAAGTCGAAGTCAAGACTTTCTGTTGACGAGCCAGGTTTATTTTTTTCATGTACTGGAACTTAGGACAACCCCGATAGTTTGCGGTGTGTCCCGAGTTCCCGCATAGTGCACACGAGAGTTGGCCTTTATCTGCCGCCCCATCCTTACCCAGGGAACATTCCTCTGCTTTGTGGTTCTTTCCACACTTTACGCATCGAGGCTGCATTTCGCAGTTCGACGCGGCGTGCCCGAACCTTTGGCAGCGAATACATTGTAAAATGTTATCGCCCCCCTTTACTTTTTCCCATTTGACAACCTGGTAGTCTAGGACATTAATACTCCTTAGACCATCCAGTTTGCTGTTGGGAGTTACCTGAACAAGGAAGAACGGTAATTTCCGCTTCTTCCTTTTGGCCCTTGCTGTGGTGAACGGCTTGACTCCTACGAACTCAAGACCATCGCACTCGTTCTCTTTCAGCATCCTAAGGAGCTCTCCCGGTTCAATAGACGGATCTATCCCCCTCAGTAGCATCGTTTGCAACTTTTCCCCCTTCGGGGTGAAGGAGTACTCCGTCGTCGTTTTCTTTAATAAACCTTTTATTTTTTTTGTACTGCTCCACTGTATTACAGTGGATAGTATGCCTATCTTCATTAATGCGTTTAATAAAAAAGTTGTTGCCTATGGCCGACTTACATAGCTCAATGGTGTCTTTTAAATCCATCTTGAAGGTGTTGATAGGTGGCACCTTCTCCTCTGCACTCCTCTGCTGCTGATGTTGTTATTGTTGCTGGTCTTTCTGTTGATGTTGTTGTTGCTGCTGATTCTGTTTTTGTTGTTGTTGTTGCCGCTGCTGCTTAGCTGGCAACTGTTTTTGTTGTGGCTGCTTTGTTGGCAGCTGTTGATGTTGTTCTTGCTGCTTTGCTGGCAGCTGGTTTTGTTGCTGTCGCTTTGCGGGCAGTTGTTGTTGCTGCTGCATATCAGGCAGCTGTTTTTGTTGTTGAATTTTTTTTTGTGACTGACTATCTTCTGCTCTTCTGGCTGTTTGTTTAGCCTTTATGGTCAGCACCCTCTGCTGGAGCTGCCGTATGCTATCATTGATGGCCTCCATGTCTTCGTCCTCATCCTCGGACTCGGAGGCCGCTAACGTGGCGAGCTATTGCTACCACCTTTGTAGCAATTTTCTCCACCGTCCGAGCCGAATGTACGTTGTTCTCCTGCTGCTGCTGCTGCTGTTGTTGTTGACGGCGCCCCCACCCTTACTTCTCCCGGCAGATTTTCAGTCGAAGCTGATAGGGAGGGGCGCTTGCCTTCGTAGGGCGTCAGCCTCTGCTTCCTCCTCCTCTTTACCGTAGTTCTACTTTCGACAATTGCCGAATGGCTTTCACTGTCGACCTCATCGGCTGATGTTTGTGCGTCCACTACTCCCGCTATGGGAAGCAGGGACCGTTCTTTTTTTTTTCATTGCCTCACTAATTTATACTAATTTTAGTTTCTATTTTTTTTTTCTTTAAAAAAAAAAAAAAAAATTCCAATTTTAATTCGAGTGGGAATTGAACCCGAACGTCTCAGTCACTGGTCGCTAACACTAGTTCTGCGCTGCCACGACACTTGATGCACCACTGTCTATTATTTTATTTGAAATCACGAAGAAATTTCAAGAGAAGCCGAAACACGTGTGATCTCCACTAAGGTCTGTGAACGACTAAGGTCTTGAGTTCGTATGAGTAAAGACGTTCACCACAGCAAGGGCCAAAAGGGAGAAGCGAAAATTACCGTTTTTCCTTGTTCAGATAACTCTCAACAGCAAACTGGATGGTCTAAGGAGTATTAATGTTCTAGGCTATTAATTTGTCAAATGGGAAAAAGTAAAGGGGGGCGATAACATTTTACAATGTATTCGCTGCCAAAGGTTCGGGCACGCCGCGCCGAACTGCGAAATGCAGCCTCGATGCGTAAAGTGTGGAAAGAACCACAAAGCAGAGGAATGTTCCCTGGGTAAGGATGGGGCGGCAGATAAAGGCCAACTCTCGTGTGCACTATGTGGGAACTCGGGACATACCGCAAACTATAGCCATTGTCCTAAGTTCCAGTACATGAAAAAAGTAAACCTGACTCGTCAGCAGAAAGTCGAAGTCAAGCGTCCACCTGTTTCTAGTCAAACAGCAGCCGTTACTCCCCAATGGACCTACGCCCAAATGGCGTCAGGCCGGAGAAACACGCACAGGCCCCAGTGCCTAAAGCACCTGAGGCTCAGCCTGATTTGCTAACTATTTTGCTCTCTATTCAAGGGCAAATGAGCCAGCTTCAGCGTCAGTTAGAAGAGCAGGCAAAATGGGTGGACCAGATCTACACATTTTTGCCGGGCCTAGCGCACCTCCAGTCGTAATGGATACGATGGCGGAGAAACCCTTAAAGATCCTTTCGGTGAATGTGAATTCACTGATAAGGATCGAGCGAAGAACCGTACTTTTTAAGTTGTTAGAAGATGAAAGCGCTGATGTGCTTTTGGTTGGCGAAACTAAACTATTTCTGGGATAGTTTAGTTTCGCCACACAAACTGAGCCATAATAAATACAATATTATAAGAAGAGACCGACCCAACTCTACTCAAGGAGGAGGTGTTGCGATCTTCATTCACAAAGACTTGCGATATAAGGCCGTGTACAGCGGTGTAGTGTGGAGATTCCAGGAGCTGGAAGCATGTATGGTGTGCATTGCTCTCTGTAGTGGAAAGAGGATGTACATAGTCGCGGTCTACGCATCTGGTTCTACTCAAACTACTTCATTTATTACAGAGCTCGAGACAATTTTTCGATGTCTAAGGCTGAAGTCATAGGAGAATTATTTCCTCAATGCCGGAGATTTAAACGCCAAACATAGTGATTGGGGAAATAACATACCAAATTCTAGGGGGAACCTACTATTCAATTGGTGGGGTCAACACAATGTCGAGTATAGACTCGATTTGATAGCTACATATAGCCCGTCGTATCATAGGAGCGGCTCCTATCTGGATTTTATGCTGTTCGACGTACGGTTACAACTGACCAACACGAACCGACAAACGAGAAACTGCCTACACACTTTTGTCTATGACAGTGACCATTGCGGACTCAGTGCCGAAATTTCAATTCCCAACGAAATTGCGGAATTGGAGGAGTTTGTACAAACGTACCCCTACAACAATAGTAGGATGCATTGGACACGCTTCCCCAGAGCTATGATGAGAGCACTCTCCTTGAATTCGCTCCACCCACCGTCCAATAGGAACCTGTAAAACGATTATATCGACAGGTACCTAAGATAAATGGACGAGACAATCAAACGAACGATGGACAGTACGATACCTTATTCGTATCAACACACTGACAACGTAGACATATTCCGCAATGCAAGAATCGACGCACTACACCAACAAAAAAGTACACTTCTGTCAAGACTCAAAACCTTGTACAGACAGTTTACGGACAGACAAAACTCGGAGGTTAGGACACTGAAGTCGATGACTAAAAATCTCCAGCAGTTACTTAGAGAAAATTACAGACTCTCTGTAAATTTGCATTGGAACAACAAAATTCGGGCTGTAAAATCCAACAACCCGAGTATGTTCCCGCAAATAAATAAAAATTTTCGGAAGAATAATCAAAACGACCTGCCGTGTCTTAAGATCCCTCGAACGACGAACAACGAACAAATACTAATAACAGCAGGCATAGATCCCGTGAACGCTTTCGATTATGACAACTTTTTCATGATCGCAGGTCCACAGGAGAAAGTAGAGGCTATAGGAGCGGCTTTCCAGGAAGTGTACAAGGTGAATGATAGCATTTGCCCGAACCACGACCTGGAAAATCGAGTCCTTGTGCACAACGTCTACCTTCGAAGTGATATACAGCACTAGCGATCAGAGAACATAGGTTTTACCGAGTTCAATGACGATAACATATCAAATAATGTCGTCGCCGATGAGGGGTTACATCCCCCGTTCATATCGAAGGTGGAGCTCCAAACGATCTTCGACTCACTGAGGAGGAAGAAATCAGTAGGTATCGATGGAATATCTAACATTGTGCTTCGACATCTCCCTCCAGAAGCGGTGGACATTTACACTACCCTGTTTAGCAATGTGCTGAATAATGCACATTATCCGGCGCATTGGAAGACAGCGGTGGTACAGCCTATTCCCAATAGAGGTAAAGATACATCCAGTCCGGCGAATCTCCGGTCGATAAGTCTCCTTCCGAACATTAGCAAGATATTCCAAAAAGTGATCAATAGAGCCCGAACTAAGTGGGTTGAGGACATGCATATAGTTCCGGATAACCAATTCGGTTTCAAGTATCTGATATCCAATGGAACAAAAGTAAGAAACAATGAACGAGTGCCTGCGTGGTTGACTTGGAGAAGGCGTTCGATACCGTAGGGCTAGAAGGACTCTTCTACGAGTTGAGCAGGCTGGGTATAAGTAAACTACTGCTGTACATGGTCTGTAATATGCTCACCAGTAGGTAGTCCATTGTGAAAAATGGCAATGTGACTTCTGCTGGGACGTTCGAAATCAGAAACGGTCTACAACAAGGTGCGGTTAATTCGCCGATCCTCTTTAACATTTACACGAGTGATCTCGTAGTATCTCTTCCCCAAGCTATTGCTTATGCAGACGACTTGATCGCGTATAGGTCAGGACTAAAGATCGAGGTCATTGCAATACTCTTGCAGCGTGATTTCTATAAGATCAGGATATACTGCGTCGACTGGGAGCTGAAGATCAACTTCCAGAAGACAGAGCCTATTCTCTTTAGAACGTCGTTATCTGGGGCCTCCAGGGATATCAGAAAGAATTGGCGAAAGTTCTCAATCGTGGGACAGCACGGGCAGCCACTAGCGAGTCGAAGTGTGGTTAGATACCTTGGGATCTGGCTAGATCAATATCTATATTTTAACAAAAATGTAGATGCTGCTCTGGTCGGAGCCAGAGGTGCTTTTACTCTTACAAAGAGACTCTTTTATAGCAGCCAACTCGATGAGGGCTACATGGCCCTCATTCGGCCCATGCTCGTATATGGATGTCCCGTGTGGTTCAACGTGGGAGCAAGCTGGATGGAAAGGATTCGGGTGTTTGAGAGGGCTTGCCTTAGGGCTTGTCTTCAGTTGTACATAACATCAGAGTCCCATTACATAAAATTCTATTCTAATGAGGTCCTGTATAACAGGGCGAACATAAACAGAGTGGATAATTTCCTGATCAATATGATTCGAAGGCACACTGTAAGAGCAATGTCCTCGATGAATAACCTAATCTCTTCGGCATACTACCCCAATGATTTGTATCACGAGAGCGTGCGTCTTAACGGCTTCATCCCCCCAGAGGCGTTCCTATATTTAGATAGGGAAGGTCTGATACAGGATAGAGTAGCGGTGCCGCTAATCTACCATGTTGCCCGAAATGCTGCGGACAGGCGACTTAACTACGACCGACACGTCGCACACAGCACCACGGAGCGTCTCCGGTTTAGTAGAGCTGTATTAGGTCGTGATATGGCAGATGTAGTAAGACAGCACCAGAAATTCTGGTGGCTCGGGGACGGAGAGGGAACTCCCTCGTCGTTTCCCTTTGATTCTGGGTAGCCTCACAAGGGGCAAAGTCGGTATAGCTTTTTATAGCCTGGCCGGCTTACATAGTTTTAAGGTCGGTTTAAGTAGCTTTAAAAAAAAAAAAAAAATGATTAAAAAAAAAAATTCAAAAAAAAATAAAATAAAATAAAAAATAAAAATAAAACCTTATACATATGTATATATGAATGTATACTATATGTATTTATGAAGGCATACAATATATCTATACATATGCACATAGATATGTGTATCAAAAAAAAATGTCCGTGTTTAATCACGTATCTTAGAATAAGTAGCTTTTAGGTAGTTTGTAAGTTTTATATATAAAAAAAAGAAATACAGTTCATTTACTAAGTTTTTGCTTAAATATTTTTTCTTAGTTTCCCAATATTTGTAAGTATAGATGTAATAAGTGTTTTAAGTTATGTTACGTCGAAAGTCATATTTTAAGCATTAGGTTTAGCTTAGAGCGCCCGCATAGGGCCATTAAGTTAGTATATAACATAGTTAAGTTAGTTAAGCTAGTTTTAAGCGTTTTTTGTATCTAGCTGTTAAGAGTTCATGAATTCCAAAAATAAAAATGCATTAAAAACGAACCGAGGGTATCTCGTAGGCGAGATAAGCTGATGCTAGATAATAGGAGCGCTTGCTTGTATCTAGCAACGCTACGGTTATATCCCGATCGCTGTAATTAGGAAGTAAAATTACTTTAATGTTACTTTTTACCAATATTCACGATCTAGGTTTACCTTTATCTTTGACATACAGGGAATAGTATCCATTCCTTTCCACTTGAGATGTTACGTTGTCCTCGAAAGCGTTGAATCCAAGCTGCAGAGCATATGAAATCATGATTTCTTAAACGTTTTGCAAAGTTTTCTACTTTAGCTTGTAATATTAGACCACTTATTGCCACATTTAAAATTCTTTGACTTTTTAACCAGCTGAATAGTTTTTTAATTTTCTCTTTTTGTTTCCAAATTGTGGCTATCGTTGAAGGCGATACAGAATATTCAGCTGCCAAACTTGTATTTGAATTACCAGATTCTTCCAGATTTTACTTCTTTTAGTACACATTTGGAAAGAAAAATATAACACGCACTAAAAGTCGTCTAAATTTAAAAATGGTATGCACGAGTATTTTATCTTTTCTTCTGGAATTTGGATGGTGACCTTGATATTGTTTCGTTTAGGTAAAAGCTGGCGGGTCGTGGTTATTATGGCGAGTATTCCAAGACAGGAGATGAGCGAGTAGGTGGTTACTTGATGTGCGTTGTTCTCTGTTTGTAATAATCGGATTTCATTCGTGTTGTTGATGTGGAGGTCCTTCATCATTTCCAAGGATACTTTTTCTCTTTTGGATTGGGTTGGAGTATTGCTGGTAATACTTTCATAATTGACGCTTCTCTGGAAATAAATGTTCTTCCATTGGTGTTTACAGTGGTGTTGTAGAATTTTATTAGGAACGTTCCATTGAGGCTGTGGGTAGTATTTTCGACTTGTAGGGTTCCGGTAAATTGATTTAGCAATAGGTTGCCAGTTGAGATCTCGTCTATGGTTGGAATATGCTGACTATTGACGGTGTTGCAGATAGCTGAGAGGCTGTTGAGCAAGTTAGGAATACATGTATCGTTTCTAATGTTAACAATATCTTTGGAATAACAAATGGATAGAGAGTTATAACTTTTACATTTTCTTACTGTTCCATACATTTCTTTATTATTTTTAAGAATTACATCAAATAAAATTTCTGTTACAATATTATTCCTTTTTACTGGTTTAATCACAAGACTTTCATAAATTTCATTTGTTGTTAAGGGAATGTTTACAATATAGAGCATTATTGAGCTATTGCTTATGACTTTTACTTCTGAGAAATCTAAAGCTTCTTCAATTGTGTTATAGGGCAACTGTTGCTTATTTAAAATATTTGTAGCAAGTTCTATTTCTTTTTTTGGTACAATAAGTGAATTGATCATACCTAGTTTAGCCCAGTGGATGGCATAGTTAATATTTTCTATTTCTTCTTTTAGAAGTTTAATTTTGTATTGAACATTTGTTATTACCTCGAAACTTAATTTATTGTCTTCTTTTAACAATTTCTGTATTTCATTTTGAACTTTAGTGATATTATTCATTCTCTCATTGTATAATTGATTTATGACGACCTGCTTGTTATTATTTGTTAGGACGTCCGTGATTTTTCTTTAATGGTGACAAAGTCGTCATGGTCTGGATTGCCAGCAATCCATTTCCATGCGCTGCCGATAAAATTTAGAGAACGTTTTGTTATTCACGGTTTCAAGTTATACAGGAGATTTTTAATTTGTTGCAGCTCATGTGATAGTAAAGGAGATATGGTATGGTTTTGGGTAGATTCGAGGTAAAGGATTGGGGTTATCGCTGATATGAATTTGTCGTATTGGTTCAAGTCAATTTTGTGTTGCGTAATCTTTAATGAAGCGGCGATAATATCCTGACATACCGAGAAATGAACGGAGGTCTTTAAGAGTTTTGGGGGTGGGTCGGTCAACAATCGCTTGGACTTTCTTGGGATTAGTTTTAATGCCATCTTTACCGATGACAAAGCCTAAGAATTCTATTTCTTCCTTAAAGAATTCACACTTGTCCAACTGTATTTTCATTTTGGCGGCCTCTAACGTCTTGAACACTATTTCCATTTTCCTAAGATGTTCAATCTCGTCTTTCCCGAAGATGACGATGTCATCGATATAAACATAACAGCACTTCCCGATGTATTGTTTCAGAATATCATCCAAAGCCCTTTGAAAAATGGAGGGGGCATTCTTTAGCCCAAAGGGGAGACGAGTGAATTCGAATTTCCCGTTATTCACTAAAAAAACAGTCTTTTCGATATCAGATTCTTTAAGTGGGATCTGATGAAAGCCACTTTTGAGATCAACTATAGTAAACCATTTATTTTTGCCAAGGTTGGCAAGAACTTCGTTAATCTCTGGGATCGGGTATCTGTCAGCGACGGTAACAGCGTTTAGCTTACGGTAGTCGATCACCATGCGATATTTTCTTTCCCCAGAGGCGTCCATTTTTTTGGGGACGACCCAAACTGGAGAATTGTAAGGCGATTTAGATGGCCTAATGATGCCATCTTTTAGTAGGTCATTTATTTGTTTTTCGACTTCCCCCTTGAGTGCCATCGGGTATGGGTATGATCTCGAATAAATGGGCTCGTTGGTTGTCGTTCGAATTTCCCCTTTTACGGTGGTGATGTAGGTTAATTTCTTGTCAGGATCAGAAAAGAGGTTAGGACAGTCGTTAATTATACCCTTGAGTTTGTCCAACTGTTCCCTGCTCATGTGAGAAGTTCTTAGAGTAATGTTATTAATTAATTGTGAAATGTGCTGTTTGAGTGGTATTGATATGTTTGGGTAAATAGTCATATAGCTATCTTTTGTATGAATAACCGCGTTTAATTTTCTCAGTGTATCATTGCCTATTATACCGTCGAACGAGATAAGAGTGGGAAGAATGAAAAATTTTATTTTATCTGTATTATGGCCAAATAATTGGACAAATGAATGGTGTGTGATATTTACGCTTCCCCCGACTGATTTAACGTAGAAACGTCTTTCATTCGGGAGAGGATTCCTGATATGCCTGGGTTGGATGTAATCTTTATTAGATCCTGTGTCTATTAAGAATTTTAGTGTCTCTCCGCTTCTTGCGATATGTTCGAAGTAAGGAAGCGAAGAGGACCTTAGTCTAAAAAATAGATATCGTCGAGTTATTCCGGTTCATCAAGTTCAGGGTCATCTTGTGAGTCAGTGTAATTCGTTAACGTCTGGTCATAATTTTGGTCTTCTCGTTCTATCTCACTTTCGTATTCTTCCGGTGTCTGCTCATCTGGATCGGGCCCTTCGGTATGGTAAACTCTCTGCATTTTGTGTGGCTGGTGGACCTGTTGGGAATGTTGGCGCTTCTGTGGAACAAACTGTTGGTTACGAGGTCTGTTCTGGTAATTAACGTTCTGGGATTTGATGGAATAGTCGATGTCCATTGGCTTGGGAGGTAGCATGCGTTGATTTGCCGGTGGTCGTTGCGGTGAGTATTGGTATTTCGGCTGGTACTGTGGTTCCTTGGAAAACTGGGGTGGCTGAGCATTTCGAGGGTTATGAAGTAACTCAGGATGAAATTCGCGCCTCGGTGCTGGAATTGGTGCTGGTCCTAAATGTGAAGAATGGTTCCTTCTAGGTGGAACTGGAGGCGGTTTTTGGTGGAACATTCTCCTGGTGCTTGATTGTGAATTGTTTGCATGCTGAGCCCGAAAATCTACATTTTGCAGTTTTAAGCGAAGGTGCAAAGCTTGCGGTAAGTCAGCGGGCTCTCGGATGCTGAGTAGCATAGGCAGTTCGCCTTGCAACCCTCTGACGAAGGTATCAAGGGCTTTGTCCCTATAACATTGGGTCATGTTATTCATGGATTCTTGACTCATATCCATTGATCCTAACTTATTTAGGATAAGCGACAAGTGGTGGTAGACGGCCTGATAGAATTCAGGTATCGTACTACTACCTTGTACCAATGTTGTCATTTGGTGCTCGAGGGTTCCTAAATCCCTCTTGTCTGCATAATGTAAGGTGAAACATTTTGACATTTTTTCCCAATTTAATGGGGTGTTGAATGATTCTAGGGCGACGTCTGCGTAGCCCGTAATTTTATTTCTGATAACCGATAGGATTCCATAATACTTGGGGGTACCATTCAAATGCTCATAGATTTTGAGTATCCTATCAACACTCTTTTTCCATGAGTTGAATTCGTGTGGCTGTCCAGAGAATTCTCTGAGGCTTTTCACCACATCAGGTATTTTGTCCATGTCGGACAAATTTCTATCGTTAACCAAGTCTATTGGCTGATCTACGTCATTGTTAATATCGGACGCAAGGTTCATGATGGAGTTAAAAAGTTGCCGTCCCTGTATTTGAAGGGTTTCGGTCACTAGTTGTGAAATTAGCCTAATCATGTCGTCGTTAATTGCGTTAGGAGCAGGGGGAGGAACGAGAGCAGGAGGTTGAGGAGCTGCAACGTTATCTGCGGGCAATTCTAGACGAGCTGGTCGATATTTGTTTTATTAGATGAGGGAATCAATTATATTACTCGTTCAAATAAAGATAATGGATGTTTTAGTTAACGTATTTGCTTCAGAGCAATAATTTAGCAAACAAAAATTGATTAAATCTATAATTTAGAATATAAATTTACTATTTAGTATTTTCACAATCGTTAAGGTAGTGCAAGTATTTTTCTTTTGTTCAGATAGATAGAATGTGGTTTATAGTTTTCGTACAAATATTACAAAAAATGTATTTTTATTGTTACTTATGTTGGTTACTATTGACTTACAGTAGTATAATAATTATTCCTTGTAGCATTTCTTCTTAACGTTTTAGTTTTGAAGGTGGGTTCTGGCTGCTTCTGCTGGTTAGGGCGGCTGTCAGAGGAGTTTTTTGACTCCTTTTTGTTCCTTTGGTTAGTAGAACTACTCGGGGGCCTCTGTGTTTCCCTATCACTACACTGTCGACTTAGTGGTCTGGTTATCCACTTTATTTCGCCATTTCGTGGCTTGGTTGTCCACTATTTTTTGTTTGTTTCACTGTTTAGTGGCTTGGTCCACTATTTTTATTTATTTCACTGTTTGGTGGCTTGGTTGTCCACTATTTTTATTCACTGTTTGGTGGCTTGGTTGTCCACTATTTTCATTCACAACACTTTCACTGATCGTAAGCTTGGTTATCGCTATAGTTCACTCGAGTTTGTGTTAACAGTGTTACAGAATGCAGCCCCACGTTGGGCGCCAGTTAATTAAAATACTACAAGATTTACAAAAAAAAATCCAAAGGCAGAATGCCTTGACCTTTATTCATTCGAAAGAAAATTATATCTAAACTAACAAACATTCGATTGCTTATATTTATCACCTAATTTTCCCTAACTCAGCTTCTGCTGTTGTTTGCTATCGTGGGAATGACTCGATGTGCATCGATTGCACCAGACGCTTGGTCAGCATTTCCGTTCCTCGGGGTTCGCGCGTGCAGGTGTTGTTTGCATAGTATGCTGTATATTTATATATATATATATATATATATATGTATATATATATATATATCAGATTTTCAAGCGGAATTTAAGCAGCCGAAAATGAAAAAAATCAGACAAAAGGGGGAGTATTTGCCATATGAAAGGATTTGCCACCCTTTATTTCGTACACTATCAAATGACAAAATTACAAAAAACTTTTATTTAAATACCCACTTTTATGCTTATAATCTACAGAAACTTTGACGGCTCTATTGTATTATGTATATATGCCGTTGTGTGCATCCGTTATGGAGTGTTTTGCGGTCTTTTATGAAAATGTTTTGTAGATGGGTATTTCGCTTTTAAATTAGTTATTATATTTGTAATACATTTAAATTATTGATGTAGATCATGTTTGAACCATAATTAACTTTCAGTGGACAAACAAAGTAGTTCACAAAGTTTTTCCATTAGGATTTGATAGGGACTGCTACGATCAAGTCAATATTATATATTTTTAAGTTTTACTGTCAAATAAAAAATTTCAAAGAAATATTATTTTATTCAAATGTAGGCGTTTTATTTACTGAAATCAAAAAAAAACCGCAATTTAAGTGAATACTCGTACAAATGAAATCTTGTTTAAAAATGTACCTCAAGATTATCAAAGCTATTATTACTTAACTTTTCTACAAATAAACTAAACAATGTTTGTGCAAAAGTATTTCCATTCGGAAAATTGTTTTATTGCGGTATGTTACTTAAATAATAGGTACTTCGCGCATACTCCTCACTCCCTAGCAAAACTGCTTCATTCATGGGTCAGTATTGCCACTTGGTAGTCTATAAAAAAATTAAAAAAAAAGAAAACATTCAGGAAAGTTAAAATCCTTTATAAACTGCAAATGAAAAAATCAAATGCAATAAAATCTTTTTACTTAGAGTATATTTTCTCGATGTTTAAGAGATTTTACCACATAATTTGTGGCTAAGTAATTAACCTCTTCTTAGAAGAAAATTTCCGAATGTCAAGGATATTAACAATAAAACTTAATCACCACCGTAAGTAGCTTTGAGAAAGTATTTTTATTTTTTACGAAAACTCTAAAAGTCGTCGTGGTATTATATAATGTATGGACGAACTGTAGAAAATGTGAACGTCTATAGACATATGTATGTATTTCAGTTTCTAGCAAAAACATTTATAAAAGGCAATTTTTATTTTAAAAAGTGGACGTGTCTGTGGTTGGATTTTAAAATTGTTTACGCTTGTAGTGCTTCGGGTCCTAAAAACGACATATAGGGTGACCAGATAAGAACGATAGGAAAAGAAATTTAAATAAAACAACAAAGGTGTAAGATATCAAATTGATTCTAACTTTATTTTAAAGCTACACTGGAATTGCACATCATTTAAATGGCTGCCTCGGCTTCGTTAGCAGTGCTTCAAACGGTCGGTTCAAGTTTTAATAACTCGGTCCAATATGTGCGGCGTTATTCAGGCAAAGCGTCTCGAATGTTGGCCTCGAGCTTGTCCAAAGTGGTTGGCTTGTTAGCTTAGACTAAGGACTTGACGTAGCCCCAGAGAAAATAATTAAGGGGTGTCAAGTTGCATGGTCGTGGCGAATTTTTGAGCTAGGACCATGAAATTTCATGTATGTATAGGCTTTTAAGAATCCGAAGGAGTACATGTGTACAAATCTTAAAAATCCGTTCGTAGGCATTCCCACTCTTCAAAAGATTAAGTTTTTCTCAATACTTTCGTTGGAAAGATTGTATTTGATTTACAAATTCCATAACCTCACGCTTACTTTATTACTGGTGAGTTAGAAGATTTGGGACAGGGTATCAAACGATCCGTTCTAGATGGGTTGTATTTTTCACATATATTTAATAAGTCTGTTCTTATTAATTTTTTTTTCTTTTTGTTGCCTGTTATTTTTGTTGTTCTTTTTTTCTATTTGGCGTACCCTTATACCTCTTATTTTTTTATATAATTTACACATGTTAAAGAGGATGAGAATACCCTTATACTAATTTTTTTTTTAGAACACGTGCGTTTTTACGGAAAGGAGAAGGGGCAGGGAGAAAGAGAGAGTGGTGTGGTTTGAAACGCAGATGGTATTATGTTTCTGTAAACTCCAAGGTGGCTGTTCAGATAACTGGGGAGTATTTTGTTTATTTTCGCTATTATTGTCGTTGCTTATGATTCACAGTATTTTTTTCAAGTTGCATTTTAGCCATATGACCACCCTACTGCCAGTGTTATGCCTTCACAGTAGAGTTGACTTAGCTTTCGCAAGTGATCGACTTTTTTATTTATTTCATGTGAAATAAATAGATGATTCTTGACATCAGGATTCGAACCGTGAATCAACAGCGTGACAAGCGATGATGTTACCACTACACCACTCTTTGCGCTCTTTTTATATGTTTCGAAACAAGTTTTAATAATATACATTTTTAAAATGAATAGCCTCTGGGTTGTAGGTTTGCTTGCACTTAGGCAATGTATTATTATATTTCTAGAGAGTTTGAATAGGTCTGTTCTTTGAGGGTCGCCCCGGATTCGCGCTGAAATTGCTCCAACGAGTTTTTTGAGAAACCTTCGTCCTGAATACAATTCTGCGTTGTTTGAGAAACTTAGGGTCGCTCTAAACTCGCCGCATTTAAAAACTTCGGTCTAAAAAATGGGGTGGTCAATTATGGTTTATTTTGGTTGGAAAAAATATTTTTAAGATTTTTTTTTAAAAAATAAATATATTGTAATACCTATATACATATCTGAAATACGTGTTCATAAGTGAAGGTAAATAACTATTTCTAAGCTACCATATCCTCCAAAAACCTTCGCGAAGCGAAAACTGTAATAAAAAATATTTCAGCAGAAGACCAAAAACCGAATTCAGAGAATGCAAAACAGCATGCACGCATTAATTACATATAATTCTCTAACCCTAATTACGGCAACAGTCATTATTATTTTAATTTTTTTTAGCTTCTTAAATCTTTGAAAGAAAATACTTTATTTGTGTTAACAATTTTTTTCTTCTTAACTTCAAAATGACCAAATGTTTTTTCTGGAAAGCGATCGACTAATTGAATGCACACCGTTTGGTCAACTGTAATTCAAATTTATAATCAGCTTGTCTTTGGATCAGTTCCGTTGCCGATGGGAGTATATATGTATACTGAAATATTGAAAATGTAAAGTTTCTTATATAAAAACGTCCTTATTATTCCTATATTACCAACAGATATTGTTTTCATAAATTTTTTTTTTATTTCGGAATCTATTGATATGCTATTAATTTGTTAAAAGAGATAGTAAAAATGATTTTAATAGATAATTTTATCGAAACATAAAATTCTGCGCTATCTGTTAAGTATAGTCAGCCATAACTTTTTGAAACCGGTTATAAAGCCTGAATTGCGAGTACACACATGATAAATAGAAAAAATAGTTCTGATGTGACTTTAGATGGCTCTTTAAACCAATCGGTTTTCTATTTCAATTGCACAGGTTGTTTTAAAATTTAAAAATCGATTGAAAAATGTTTTGAATTTCAGGTTGAAAAAAAAATAAAATTAATAATTAAACGAATTCCTAACAAATGGGGAGAAAATCATTACTAACCAACTTTTTTATTTATATTTAAATATTTTTTAAATATATGAAGTTATTTTATAAAATAATATTTATACACAATTTTTCAAAATAATAAACAAAATTTTAATAAAAATTTAACAAACAATAATGGCTAGAATGCACTCAAATATTGAAACATTTTTTATGTATCTTACAGAAGATATGGCTACATCCCATATCCTTTCGGCTGTAGATCCAGTTGTTCTTGGTAACTCAACTTCAACATCTATGAACAACAGTAGCGGAGTAGCACGTAGTCCAGGAGTAGACAAAAATCTCCATGTAACATTGGACGATCGAGACTTGTGGTTGAGATTTCAAAATTTAACAAATGAGATGATCGTTACTAAAAATGGAAGGTGAGACACCAATTATACTAATCATGAGTAATATGTGTACATATGTATGTACATATTGAACACTAAAATCCCTTAGCATTTTTGTTTTAATTGTGCAAAGTGTAAAGCGATAAATAGAATATTTTAATTTAAAATTGACTCACACTATTTAATTATGTTGTACTGTTCGTTATACAATCACCACCAAAGTGATTAGTGATAGTTTGTTAACTCAGGTAACACAGTGGGCGCTAATTGATTGGGTACAGAACATGTTACTACATTCTGTGAGCCCTGCCATTACACCAGAATTGCAATAATTTTTTTTTTAACATAGAGCATCGACTATTATTTTTATGATGAGTACCTTCACAGTTGTTCGAAATTAAATAAAGTGCATGAATGGGTCACACATACTCGTATTTCCAGCCACACACATTCATTTTATTTTTAATATTCTGCGTCACTTAAGACTATGTCGTTTAAAGTAAGTTTCATTTGCATATCACTCATGTTTGAAAATTAAATGGTATCTTTATAACGTTATTCTTAAATATAAATAAATAAATATTTTGGAGCTAACTGCCCAATACAGGTCCTGGCCTAACTTCTCGCAGCCACTCGTGCTGTTCGTCTGACGAATGGTTGGGACCTACAGTTTCATTCCGTTTCCGAAGGGCAATATTTTCATTTGAAGAAACTTTTTCATGACGATTTTACTCCCGGATTTTTGTCAGACGTTAGCAAGAGGTGAGACCGTGAGAAGTTTTATTTTTTTATTTTTGTTTTCTTAAATTCGAACCTTGAAACTCTCGCTCAGCGATCGCACACTTAACCACAGAACCCCACTGTTGTTCTTCCATGGTCTTATAAAGGACATGTAATGTTTTCGTGAAAAAATTAAATACAGAGATTTGTTTTCCAATTTTGGTATAACAATACTAGAGAAAATGATAAAAGTGCTGGCTACGGTGTAGAGGGTATATTGAGAAAAATTCACCAACAGTCACTACATTAAAAAATGCTGATATAGGGATAAGAACGATAGGAAAAGAAAAACAACAACGGTGTGAGTTATCAAATTGATTCAGGCTCTATTTTAAAGCTACATTCATGCCAATATGTATGGAATAGCACATTATTTAAATGGCTGCCTCGGCTTCGCTGGCAGTGCTTCAAGCGGTCTGTCCAATTTTTGACGACTCAGTCCAATATGTGCGGAGTTATTCCGGCAATAGCGTCTCGAATGTTGGCCTCGAGCTCGTCTAAAGTGGTTCGCTTGTTAGCTTAGAGTAAGGACTTGACGTAGCCCCAGAGAAAATAATCGAGGGGTGTCAAGTCGCATGATCGCGGCGGCCAATTGATAAACGCTCGGTGTGGATGACCCGCCAAATTTCTCCTTCGCCACTTCGGGCTTTGCGTCGCTTGTATAGCATGTACCGCAGTCTTGTTGGAACCAGAGTTCGGATAATCGATGCTGTTGACATATAACATTTGTACATAGATTGTGGTTGTTCCAATAATGGCAATTTTCTTGCTGATATAGCCGCTGAGCCAAAAATGGGCCTCCTCCGAGAAGATGATTTTTGGCCAAAATCCGGATCTCCGGCCAATATTTCCAGCACCAAATTTGCAAACTCACAGCGTTGTCTATAGTCGTCCGGCTTCAATTCTTTCATCAGCACAATCCTATACAGATGTAGGCCCAAATCCAGCCACACACTAAGTCTGGCTGACTCTTTGGCTATGCCCAATTCAGCTGATTGACGCCGAATCGTCATTTCTGCGTCTTCTTTGATACTGGCCGCTAATCGTACTCATGCTCAAACTTTTCCACGGTGCGACGAATTGCCTGTGCACTGAAGCCATGATGACGACCGACCTCACGACGAAATTTATGTTGCGTATTTACAACTGAGCCGGAATTTCGGTAATATTTTTTAATAATTTCCATACGTTCGGGAAGCGTCAAACGATGAATGATGAAATGGCAAACCTTACTGATTATTTGGGCAGTTGGATGTTATTGGTAACTTTGACAGCTACTGAAAAATAACAATTAAAAAAACGATCATTGCTATCTGATCACCCTTTGCAATAGACCGAAATCAAATTTGAGTGCTCTGGGATTTGGTTTCAATAAAAAAAAAGTGGTTCTCATAATTCTGTCCGTCTGTCCTTCTGTACCTCTGGCTGGATGGATTTACTTCAAATTTTATATCTGGGGTCCGTGGGAGAAGAAATTGGAATTCTAATCATAATTAACTAATAATAATTTAAATTAACAGTACTTTACCTAGGGTAAGTTGACCAGATTTTGAATGAAAAAGGAATACACAATAAAAGAAAATTAAAGTATCATTATGAAGAACCATACAGTCTCGTAATATTTTTTTTTTTTTTGAAATAATATTCAGCTGTGATTATAACATGCAGTAGTTGCGAGAAGGTAGGTCATACTCTGTGCAAAACATACAAAATATTTTATCATAATTACACTTAATATGGTGTTCAGTCACCATTATTTTTATTTTTCAGCGTAATCTTTACTCAAACTCAAGGTCATTTAGACCTTAATCGCCTGGATAAGTTGTCGTGCCGCACTAATTGTTTTCCCTTTAAGCCCATTCTTCATCAATGCCCACATGTTTTCAATAGGGTTCGAATCTAGACTTTATGACGGTCATTCTGAAGTCGTTACACCATTCTCTTTTTTCCAGGACATGCAGAGGCGACTTCGGTGTTTGGGATTGTTATCTTCTTGTAGAATCCAATCATTATTTTCGGCTCCATATCTGTAGACTTCAATGATCCTTTTTGTATAATTTCAGCATAAATTCAGAATTAAGGATTTGAGTACACGTAATTAATTTTTAAAAATTCAGATCCGTAAACGTAGACTTTTGTAGGACTTTAAACTATGCGCTGCAACAACTTGACGACAAAACTGGATTCATCTGTAAATATTACATTCCTCCAATCACAGTTCAAATTTCAAAGAACAACGCATTTTCATTGTCGAGCAATATTTTAAAAATAAAGAAGGTTTGGCAGCTAAATTTAGCAATTTTCGAACAATTTTTTTTTATAATTTGTGCGCCAAAGTGGATATGAATACCCTTATATTATATTTTTTCAGGGCACGGACCCTTTAGCACGTTGGCTTTAAATATTTCAAGGTTATAGTGATGAGGAAATATAGAGCCTGATAGATCATTCCACATTCGTTTCGTTCAGCTTATAAACGAATCCCTATATTTAACAGTACAATCGACATTGGGCTTGAGGGTGAATTGATGTGCATTTAAAGCATGATGCATATTAAGCGTGAAATGTTGAAGAGGAGAAATGCAACTGGCTATTTCGCTGGAGCATTTTTTGTAAAAAAAAAAAAGCGATAAACCAGGGAGAGACACAAGACATTTCTCCTATGTTTAAGTGAACGTATGGAATTTACAATATCTCTATCACCTATAAGTTATAATGCGTGATTCTGTACCCTATCTAGAATGTGCAGAACGGTCTTTGGTGCACCAGACCAGATACGGGCTTTATATTCCAGCTTAGGGCGGATGAATGCCTTATTAATTGAGGCCAGATCAATCGGGGTAAAATATTTCATGCACGGCTGTTGTCTTTGCAACATTTTGCGGCATTTTTGGCGACCTCGAACATGTAATCGCTCCATCGAAGATGGTTATTAACACACATACCGAGAATGGCAAGTTTTCCGGTTTCAGTGATGCAAGTAGGTCTGTAATTGGACAGGGAGGAAGATTCGCCTTTTTTAGGGATGGGCTGGACAAATGCTGTTTTCTATCTATGTACTTGTAAAAAGCCCTGAAGTGTAGCATAGACAGAAAAGCTTACGCAGAGATTTTACCAGCGTGGAAGAATACCTCTTCAACACAATGGGGGGAATACCATCTGGATCAGCGGATTTGTGTACATTAAGAACTTCGAGCACTCCTGCAAATATACGAGTGCAAAAGTGGACCTGTCCCATGGAATATTTGACGCTCTCAAATACAGGCGGAGGCAAAGCATTATCTGGCAATGTGGAGTTCGCTGCAAAGTGAGCAGCAAGCATATTGGTCGGAATAGTGATTTAACTACATCAACTGTGAAGAGATTAATTTAAGAATTCACGGAGACTGAATCTATTAGTGATCTTAGACGCTCTCGCCGTCCTCCAAAAAGTCGTTCAACACTAAACATCGAAGCAGTTCGTGATAGTGTTTTTAGGAGTCCAAGAACATCAATTCGGCACCATGGTCAAGAATTGCACATTTCGAGAGGCTTCTACAGCGTATTTTCACGAAAGATTTGCATCTTCATGCATACAAAGTGCAATTGATGCAAAAACTGAAGCCTCGGATTATGGAACATTTTTCAGACAAAATCATCTTCAGCGATGTGTCTCATTTTCATCTTGATGGCTTTCTTAATCGTCAAAATTGTCGAATTTTGGGTTCAGCAAATTCATGAGTGATTGCTAAAAAACAAACGCATACACAACGTGTCACTGTTTGGTGATAATTTTGACATGAGGGCATCATCGGACCATTCTTCTTTTTAAATGCGACTGGTCTGGCAATAACAGTTAATGGTGCTCGCTATCGCGACATGATAATCCAGTTTTTTGTGTCTAAAGTGCAAGATATGTATGTGGACGACATGTGGTTTCAACAAGACAATGTCACATGCCATACAGCCCGAGAAATAATTCAATTACTGCATGAGTCATTTCCTGGTCGTGTAATTTCCCGTTTTGGTTATCAGAATTGGCAGCCCAGATCATACGATTTAACACCGTTTGACTTTTTTCTTTGGGGTGTTTTGAAGTCTAGGGGTTATGCCAAGAAGCTCACCATCACCCACGCCTTGAAGGAGCAAATTGAGCGCTGTGTCAACGAAATTTAGCATTTAGTATTTAGTATTTATTTATTTAATTTAACATCATTTATGATGGATATTACATTATCTTTGTTCCATAAATGAGAATAACATATACAAAAAAATAAATATAAGAGGAAAACGATTAATAGTGTGCCTTCAAAGTGAATAAGAAAAAAACAATTATTCATTCATAATGACAATTAAAGATTGTTGTTAGAGTCCTATAAAGATATAAACTTGCACAAATAAAATGAAAAAAGTAAAGATTTCCTAGGACTAGTCTGCATATATAAGAGCTCGAGTTACCTGATAAATATTTAAATAAAATATCACAAAAACCATTCCTTTCATAAAGCCTTTTGATTCTGGGAGGCAGTGAATTCCAGAGGCGGATGGCATTGACGAAAAACTGTCGCTCAGAGACTTGGTATGAAACACGCGGGGGAATCAAACTTAAGGAGCGATTTGATTGTGAGAAATTAATTTTTTCAAATAAATATTTTGATTGTTTGCTAGTAATAATTTTATGTAGAAACTTAAGTGTACAAAAGTCAAGATATATTTCTAATGTACACCCAAGGATATTTTTGGCATATGACCGCAAACGCCTCAAATTATAGACATAACGAGTAACGTTGTTTACTTTTTAATTTTTTTTCTGATGCTAGCATTGTAGTAGTGAACAACTACACAAGCCGTAAGTAATAGTTGGGATAAGTAGATATCGTACTAGCATTAACTTAGTATTAATAGGTGTAAAGTCCTGTGACATAGAAAGATTTCTAAGTAAACTATATATCCTACCAATTACTGCACAAACACGCGTATCCCAATCCAACGTACAGTTAAACTATAAACCAAGGTTTTTGGCCTTCTCCACAAATTCAATAGATGAATTCCCATAGTATATAAATTTAGTAGGAAAACAATTTACATTTAACTTCGTTAGATTAATGATAAAGCATTTAGATTTACAAGGGTTAACTATTAAAGAGTTTTCTTCTGAATAGCATCGAATGTTTTGGAGATCCTCGTTGAGCTTATAAGCCGCATCTTCAACAAGTCCAAGCTACCAATTACTGCACAAACACGCGTATCCCAATCCAACGTACAGTTAAACTATAAACCAAGGTTTCTGGCCTTCTCCACAAATTCAATAGATGAATTCCCATAGTATATAAATTTAGTAGGAAAACAATTTACATTTAACTTCGTTAGATTAATGATAAAGCATTTAGATTTACAAGGGTTAACTATTAAAGAGTTTTCTTCTGAATAGCATCGAATGTTTTGGAGATCCTCGTTGAGCTTATAAGCCGCATCTTCAACAAGTCCAAGCTTACAGCTAACATATAACTGTATGTCATCCGCATAAATGTGTATATGTGAGTTTTTAATAGGAATATAGTAATATATGCAATTTTAGAGAAAAATACGAACAAAACCTCTAATTTAAGTAAGGGTGAATTTTTAATAAATCGAGGAAGATCATTAATAAAAAGGTAAAAAGCAAAGGTCCGAGTATAGATCCTTGAGGTGCACCCGCAGATGTTTTGATTAATTCGGACGCTACATCATTTACTACCACCGCTTTTTTGCGTCCATGGAGATAAGTAGAGATTAGATTATGGCAATAGATGAAAAGAAATAAAACATTCTAAGTTTAGAGATGAGTCGACCATGGTTCACCGTATCAAAGGCCTTAGAAAAATCTAGAAGTGTCAGAAAAGTTACCATGTCAATGTCCAAAGCTATTCGCAGATCTCCTCTTACTGTAAGTAGAGCAGTTGTACAACTGTGACTTCATCTAAATCCAGATTGATTTGAGCATAGTAACTTTTTGCACTGGAGGAAAGCAGAGGTTTGGCAGTGTATCAATTTTTCTAAAACCTTAGATAAGAAAGGAAGAATAGCAATGCTCTGTATTCAACTGGTGAAAAAGCTGAACCTTTCTTCTTCAGGATTGGAATAATTTTTGATATTTCCCATCCACTGGGAAAAATGGAGGTTGTTAAAATATTATTAAACACGTAGGTTATTGTCGGGAGAAGGTAAGGTATAGTTTTTTTTATAAAAATATGACGAATTCCAATTCAACACTAACAGCTTTGGATTTAATTTGAAGGATGGCTCTAAGTACATCTGCTTGCTCAACTGCTTGGAAATCAAACGAGATGTTACTAGTATGTGCAATTCTGGAGTGTTCTGTTCAATATCATCCATTTCATTGTTCATCAGCCGCCCAAGACCTAGCTCTCGCAAATTTTTCTACAGCGTTTTAGAAGGCAACTTAAAATTAAAGTGGTTTGCATAATAACGTCTTTTGGCTAATCTTATTTTTGCATTCACCAAATTTCTTAATTGGCGAAATATATATATAATATCAAAAAGGTGCAAAATTGTGTTTTGGAGATAGTTAACATGTCTATCAGGTGAGGTTTCAGAAGCTCAGTATTAATGTTCTTAAAATCCCTATATTCAAACTTGTTTTGCTGTCTACTACAGACAAAGGCAAATGTGTGAAATTCAAGATCATGCTTGGAGAAGCCCGGAGCAGAGGCTTGGCTGTAAAATCCGGCTTCAGAGTTACTGGTTAAAAACAAATCCAAGAGAGTGCTTGTACTCCCGACGAAATGCGTTGGGATAGTTGAGTTAACAACTTTTAAAAATAAAGTATTCACCCAATTGAAGAACGATTCGGAGCATTCACGGTTTAAAATATTGCAATTAAAATCTCCACAGATGATTGTTTGTGCGAAAGATGGTGAGATAGTTTTAAGCACATTATAATGACATGAAATATCAATATGACTATATGGTCGTCATACAACGTCAAGCTCACATTTATCTCTTTTTTTTCCAGCAATCTCAAGGAAACAATACTCAATAGGGCTATCAGCAACTGAAATTAAAAGAAGCTTTGTGGAAGATTTATTGCGAACATAAATAGCGATACCACCTCCCATTCTACTATGTCGGTCGGCCCAAAAATGTTGCATCCTTTTAAAGGGTAATCACTATTATGTTTTTCAATGACGTACCAGGTCTCAGAAACACATACAATATTGTAATATGCGCGCTACGGCTCGAGTAGATAAAACGATATTCTGTGAAATCTATTTCTTTATTTTTTTTCTATAGAACAATTCAAGTTCACACTATACTATTCTTCGCAAATTCTTTTCTTACAAGGTCTCTTTCTTCTCAAATCACTTTATCTCCTTTCAATTACTTAATTCACAAATCCAAACTAATTACTTCTTCTTGTTAACTCTCAACTTTCAATTTATCACAAAATTACAACTTCGCCCATTATCACTTTTCTAATCTCTTCACCACGGTTTTAAAACTACTGCCCCTTCTCGATCGCCATCTGTCCTTATATAGCAGAAGTTTCTGATATCCAGAAACTTCTAGCAAATTCTTCGACCACAAGAAAAATTCTGATGAAATAATTCCAAGATGATAATCATTTCTTGCAGTTATAATTCCCTTTTTTCCGTGATATTATCCGTCTCTTTCGTAGACATGAACTGTGGAGACTTAACCGCAGACACGAACCTCGAATGAAAGGACACTTCGGATCAAAATTCTGCCAGAATGAAAAGACACTTCGGAATGGATTGCATAGTCGTAGGAGCGAAGTTATTTTTATGCTACAATATCAACATTCGAACCAACAAACAGATTTTTAAATTCATAAATTTTTTTGCAAAGACTGTGCATTAATGTGACATACACGTAATCCCTCGAGTTGCTTACAAAAAATCTTTATCAGTACGCGCAGATTATCAGTAGCATCATCGCCTCTTGTAGAATATACACTCAAGTCAAATTTAAATGAATTTTACGAAATACATATATATGTATTTTAACATAATGTAGCATAATGCAACAAATTCCGAAGTGTCTTTTCATTCGAGGTTCGTGTCTGCAATTAGTCTCCACAGTTCGTGTCCACGATAAGAGACGGATAATATCACGGATAAGAGAGAACAAGAGATTATTGGCTGCAGCTGTCATCCTGGAATTATTACATCAGAATTTTCTTGTTCCAGTGGTCGAAGAATTTGCTAGAAGTTTCTGGCTATTAGAAATCCGGCTATTTAAGGACAGATGGCGATCGAGACAGGGCAGTTGGTTTTGAACCGCACGAGGAGATTGGAAAGTGATAACAGCCGAAGTTGTAATTTTGTGATAAATTGAAAGTTGAGAGTTAACAAGAAGAAGTAATTAGTTTGGATTTGTGAATTAAGTAATTGAAAGGAGATAAAGTGATTTGAGAAGAAAGAGATCTTGTAAGGAAGGAGTTTGCGAAGAATAGTATAGAAGAACTTCAATTGTTCTATAGACTAGAAAATAAAGAAATAATTTCACAGAATATTGTTTTATCTACTCGAGCCGTAGCTCGCCTATTACAGTATGTAAACAAAACCCTCGCGCAGAAAAAAATATACAACAGGAAATGAGTTGTGAAAATTATAAAAATTATTGAAAAATGAAATGAGTATAACAATAGTCGAACTCGAAGAAATGAGTGCAAAAAAGGGAACAATTTAAAACATAGTATTAGCAAAAAAATAAAATTATTTTTCAGTCATCTTAATAGCTGCAACTTACATATCATATCGTGCATTTTCATCTTGATTCATGACATTAGCAAGTGACTCCAAGCGTTGACAAACAATCAATCAAAAAAGCTCTTCCTTTAGGTGTTTGCCGCACATAAACTTGCCCACTGCGTGTGAAAACGAAAGAAAGCCCGTTATGCCAAATGAAAAGCTATGAACTAGTAGTCGAGTACTGAGCATGCTGTTCCGCGAATAAAGGTGTACTCTCCGCTAGGATCGCTTTCGCAACTTCCACTAAGAATTCGAAAGCATCTGCAAGTTCGATAATCCTGGAACTTTTATTGTCACAAATTTCACCTTTCGTTTTACGGGTTAAATTTGTAACTTCAGACTGAAATCTGCTTAAAAAATTGTTTTATGTCGAACTTATCCTTGGACTAAAATCCCCGATAAGTATGTATAGCGTGTTGTTATTCATTTTTACAGCCAGAACATTCGACTCTTCGATCCTCTTAAAATTAACAAACACGCCATCTGGGTTCTTACGAACCGAACAGCTCGCCTACACTTCTTCTTCCAAAAGTAATTGTTTGTACTCCATTTCATTTCATAGTTCATTAGTAAATTCTTAAATCTATCATCTTCATTAATTAATATGAGATTCATAAAGTAGAAAAATTCCAATTTTTTTATATTTTTAAAGAAATCAAATAACTATTTTTTAATTTCTGCTACGTTATACGAGTACGTTATTATAAACTTTAATTTGGGGAAATTTAAGTTGCTCCTGTAGACAAGCATGTCTCATTCAAACGTGTCGTGTAAACGTGTACTCGTATTTGTGGTGCCAGCGAAGTTGATTGCAGCGCCAGAGATTGTCTCAGGAACTACAACTGCTGTTGACATTTGTTGCCGACAAATTAAACCACCACTCACTTTGGGTGGAAATCTTAACGTTTCCCATAGAGGGCCAGCGGAAACTGGATCATTACCTCCGGGGTAAAACTGACTTTATAGAAGTGGGAGATGAAATGTAAAGTATGGAACGGGGTAAAAAGTTCATCCAGCGATGAAGTGGTTGAACATCGGGGGAAAACCAATAAACACATAAGTTGTCAATTACGAGGGGTAAAATACTCAGAAATACCACTACAATGAAAATCGGTTCATGTACTATAGCACAATTTCCCCCCGCATTATTCATTCAGTGTGCGATTGAAGTAAAAGATACCCCGCGGGAAAATTGATCCAGTGTGCGCTGACCCGAGGGTGTTCACACAGGATTGACCGACTGGATTTTTTTCTTTTTTTGACGTTTACAGGCAAAGGGGACTGGAGAGGTGACATATTACGTCAATCTGTTTTTTTAGATTTTTTAAAATGTTTGGATTTTTTCTGACGTTTGCAAATGTCAATCGATTGTCACGCAACAAAAGTGTTTAAAAAGAAATTGTGAAAACAAGAAAATAATTCCGTATTACTACTATAACTCATTGTTTAATTAAATTTCTTCAAATTTGCGAAGTAAGCAAAAACAGAAACGAAAACAAACCAATTTGATAGACACTGACAATTAATATGTCAAAAAGAATCCGCGGAAGTATATATATAGAACATTTATAAGTCTGAACACGAAATGTCAAACAAATTAGTCCGTCAGTCCAGTGTGAATACCGTCATACATTGTTTTGATTAGAAAATTCATTCTATGTTTTTATACCGATTGAAATTCTCCGATTAGCATTTTAATAGTGATCCAGCCAATGCTATCGCCGCATTTTAAGCATTCGGAGGGATCGCAGGTGAATATCTTATCAGTCACATCAAATTTGCCATCCCTCAAAGCGACTTTCAACTTTGGACTCTTCTGGTGGAGATCCTTCGTGATTGGTAGCAGCTGCCAATCGGCATGATGTCGAGTAATTTCTTTTATTTATTTATGTTTTATACATATAATATAAATCAAAAGAGAGTAGCTAGTACATACGTTTTATATCATAAAACAAAACAACTTATTGAGAAATTCGTCCTTTTCGCTCCCTTTATTGAAAAAAAAAATACTTCACATAATACGAATGTAGTCATGAGCACATCTACTCGTGCAACTTGGAGAAGACATTCGGTTTTAAGACTTAAACAGTATATAACAAATGAGTAGAAAGTTCGGCCTCCTTCCGCTTTTCTTTCTTTTCTGTTTATAGTCGTTAAATTTAATCCTGTGTGTACAAGAAAATATGATTTTAAGTCGCGTTTTATCAGAGACTATATAATACGAGTCAGCCCCGTAACCAGGAAAATACTGGACATGCACTCGCATTCAGAAAAGTAAAAAAAAAATCGACATTTCTAAAATCTGGTTTTATTCAATTGTTTTAGGCCTGATCACATGATACTGTGTGATTTGTATTGAATTTTGAAAAACTCATGTCTTAAGGCTTGTCTACACTAAAGAAACATTTTTATAAAAACTTTTAAGAAATATTTTCCGTAATGATTCTTTGGTGTGGATAAGCTTTAAGCACAGATATTCAACTACCCAGATGTCTCATTCATATGGGAAGAAGTGATATATGAAAACGAAATTCACTAAAAAAAAAGCTTTTTAAAAAGCTTAAACTTCTTACAAAAGGGAAATAATCAGAACACAGAACATTTGTTTTTTCTGCTCACTTTTTAGTCCATCGTGTCACTCACACATACCCTTGTTTACCTTCACTGCAAGAAAGAAACAAAAAAAAATATTTTGTGCGACTACGGTCACGGAATTCTGATGCCGACACGTTGGTAGGATAGATATGGAGTATCTGCATAGATCGTATATATATATGTGCAAATGGTTGGGCTTATGTTGTGTGCTTGTTATTTTGTCTGTATGTATGTGCCTTATTTTCAGCACTTGATTAAATAAATAAAAACTCTGTAAACTTTGTGGACATAAATTTGCTCTGGAAATGGGTATGAATATGACTTTTGCGTACTGCATTTTATATTTATGCACTTAAAATAACTGATCACTGCTCTTGGCATACTTAAGTGAAGGTGCCTAATCTTCGAAATTATTATAAAAAAACTAACTAACTTAACAAAATAATCATTAGCTTAAATTAGGTTAGTATTAAATTGCAGTTAAATCACCTTAATATGAGTCGCGTTAAGACTTATAGGTGATAGAGACATTGTGAATTCCATTCATTCACTAGAACATCGGAGAAATGTCTCCTGTCTCTTCCTGTTTTACCGTTTTTTTCACAAAAAATGCTCCAGTGAAATAGGCAGTTGTATTCCTCCCCTTCAAAATTTCACCCGCAATAGGCGACATGCCTCGAATGCACATCAGTTTACCCTAAAGCCAAACTTCGGTCGTACTGTTAAATATAGGGATTCATTTATAAGCCGAACAACACGAATGTGGAACGATCTACCAGGCTCTGTATTTCCCCATCACTACAACCTTCAAACATTCAAAGCCAGCGTGCCCTGAAACAATTAAAGGGTATTAATACTCCCCAGATTATAAAAAAAAAAAATATATTAACATACATTGAACCAATTCGGAAAATGTATATTTGTTGTCTTTACGAGTATACATTCTTTGATTATATTTTCTTTTAAGTTAAATGCAAAAGGTAGTTTTCGAAAATATTCGGAAAATATTTGTACATGAAGACGGCATACTTGAAAATCTTTTTCTGACGGCCAAAAAGAACCGTATTTTCTTTTAAAATTTCATATTCTTTTAATTTTATCAATACTTCCGTTAGATCGAAATTCTGTTTGTTCAGCACAATTTTAACAGATTTTGTTAATTTTTTTATTGTTTTAAAAATGCAATATCCGGCAAAGTATCTTGTAGCTAAGTCGTTGACCTGCGGTACCTTGACTGATATTGCGTCTTCATCTGGTGGATTAACTATATTGTTCGTATTCATGTTATTTTCAAAACATTCCTCATTCTTAAGAATGTCGTGATTTTGTGATAGCTCTTGGGTAAGTATTGTAATATGCGAGCTACGGCTCGAGTAGATAAAACAATTATTCTGTGAAATTATTTCTTTATTTTCTAGTCTATAGAACAATTCAGGTTCACACTATACTATTCTTCGCAATCCTTTTCTTACAAGGTCTCTGTCCTCTCAAATCACTTTATCTCCTTTCAATTACTTAATTCACAAATCCAAACTAATTACTTCTTCTTGTTAAATCTCAACTTTGAATTTATCACAAAATTACAACTTCGCCCATTATCACTTTTCTAATCTCTTCGCCACAGTTTAAGAACTACTGCCCCTTTCTCAATCGCCATCTGTCCTTATATAGCAGAAGTTTCTGATAGCCAGAAACTTCTAGCAAATTCTTCGACCACTGGAACAAGAGAAATTGTGATGTAATAATCCTTGCAGTTATAATTCCCTTTTATCTCTGATATTATCCGTCTCTTTCGTTGACATGAGCTGTGGAGACTTCATCCCAGACACGAACCTCGAATGAAAGAACAGTTCGAACCAAAATTCTGCCAGAATGAAAAGTCAATTCGGAATTTGTTGCTGATGATGATGTTCGTCCAAAGTCCTATTGAAACGCTCCACCATACCGTCCGACTGTGAATGAAGCGGTGTTGTCCTTGTCTTTTTGATTCCGAGTAGTTGACACATCTCTTGGAAGATTCTTGACTCGAAGTTCCGCCCTTGGTCAGAATGCAATTCCAAGGGCACACCGAATCTGCTAACCCAATTGTAGACGATCTGCTCCGCCACGGTTCTGGCTTCCTGGTTAGGGATCGGAAACGATATCTTCCTTCGCTTTTAACCAATAAAAACGTTCTCGTACCTTTTCTAGCATCTTATTCACTCCTAAGTGGCCTCCGGACGCCCCGCCATGCATTTCCTGTAACACCTCCTTGACCCTCGTCCGCGGTACGACAAGCTGCATTACAAACGACTTTCCGTCGGAGGATTCCCATTTTCTTCTCAGAACACCTTCTTGGATATGGAGGGAGTCCCACTGCGCAAAATATGCCTTTAAGGTCGGGCTTCTGTGAGAGATGTCCTGATGATCCGGTTTCTCTATGTTCTCCTTCCAGGCCAGAATCGGTTCGATATCCGGGTCTTCCTTCTGAGCGTTCCGGATCTCATCTACGATCCAGCCGGCGATAGGTTCGGCTCTCATTCTTTGGATGGAAACCAGCTCCCGTTCTTCCTGACGCGCACAATGTTTACAATCCGTTCTGCATGGTCTCCGGGACAGTGCATCCGCATTAGAGTGGAGCCTTCCTTTATGATGCTGTATTTCGTAGTCGTAGATTTGCAGCCTTTCGATCCATCTTGCGACCTGACCCTCAGGACTCTTGAACTGTAATAGCCATTTTAAGGCTGCATGGTCTGTGCGAAGAACGAACTTCCTCCCGTAGAGTTATTTGTGAAAATGCTTCGTAGCCAAGATCAAAGCTAGAAGTTCTCTCCTTGTCACGCAGTAGTTCCTTTCTGGTTTAGAGAGCACCTTGCTAAAGTACGCAACCACCTTCTCTTGGCCGTCATGCACCTGGGAGAGTACGGCTCCTACCCCGACATTACTAGCATCTGCATCCACAATGAACGTTTCCCCGGGAGTGGGGTAAGCCAGTATCGGGGCATCGCATAGCCGTTGTTTAAGTGCCTTGAAGCTCTTCTCACACTCAATGGACCATTTGAATTGTTTTCCCTTTTCCGTCAACTGGTGTAGGCTCTTTGCGATCCCGGCAAAATCCTTCACGAACCGTCTGTAGTAGGTGGCTAGGCCCAGGAAGCTCCTTAGTTGGTGTTTATCCTTGGGGACTGGCCAGTTTTTCACCGCTTCGACCTTCTCTGGATCGGTTCTCACTCCTTTCGCTGAAATTATGTGCCCCAGGTACTTGACTTCCGCTCTAAACAGGGCGCACTTCTTGGGGTTGAGCTTCAGGCACTTCGAAGCCTTTGAAACACATCCCTTAGATTGTCTCGGTGTTGCGCAAACGTTTTTCCAACGACGATGACATCATCCAAGTATACCAAACAGGTTTTCCATGTTAACCCTTGCAGGACACATTCCATCAATCGCTCGAAAGTCGCCGGAGCATTGCACAGCCCGAATGGCATTACAGTGAATTGCCATAGCCCATTTCCTGCGGTGAAGGCGGTTTTCTCCCGGTCTTCTGGATGGATCTGTACCTGCCAGTAGCCACTCTTCAAGTCGAGAGTGGAAAACCATCGGGCTCCTGATAGTGTGTCTAGCGTGTCGTCAATCCGTGGCAGAGGATAGCTGTCTTTCTTGGTGACGTAATTGAGCTGCCGATAGTCCACGCAGAACCGCGTGCTGCCATCTTTCTTCTTAACCAGTACAACCGGTGATGCCCACGGACTTTTGGAACTTTCAATCAGACCTTCTTTTTCCCTGCAACTTCTGTCTGCTTTGCCAATGGAAGGCGCCTAGCAGGCTGTCGAATTGGTCTAGTATCACCAGTGTCTATTCGATGTTGTACCAGGTGTGTTCGGCCGTATTCTCCGTCCTGTGAGGCAAATACATCAGCGTATTCATTGATAAGATTCTCTGCCATAGTTCGCTGCTCCTGATTCAGCTCACTGGACTGGAGAATCGTCTCTCTCGTTTCCGCTGTCCAAGGTGATGGGAGAGGTTTTGGAGCATCATGTTCAGATATTGTTGCGACGGCGGTAATCGGCGTGCATTTTCCAGTCACCTCCCCTCGCCTTAGTTTGACAGTGTGTGGTCTTGTGTTCAAAACTCTCACTGGAACCATGGTGTTCTTTGGTTCGACTAACGTCTTTCCCACGATGTAGTCTTGAGAATTCTTCTCTGGGTCTGGTTCTACTATGTAGAATCGGTGGCTCCCAAGATCACCTTCCAGCTTCGTCCAAATGATTGTCTCTGAAGAAGGCGGCAAAACTTCGTCTTTGCTGATGACTGTCCTGAGAGTTACGGCATTCTCGTTTCCGTACACCATCGGAATCTCCACATTTCGATACCTCAGTACTTGCATCCCGATGTCCAAGATTACTTCATTTGCTTTCATGAAGTCTATTCCGATGATGCACTCGTCGCATATATCTGCCACCAGAAACGCATAGGAAAACATCAGTCCTGCCAGAGTAATCGTAAGACGAATTTCTCCAAATACCTTCGCCATTTCCCCTGTTGCAGTCTTCAGGCAGTAGCTGTTGGTGTTGTGCAGCCAAGAGCTTTTGACGATATCTCTTCTTGCAATGGAGGCGGTGGCACCTGTGTCGATGGTGGCTACGCACTTCTTCTTGTTGATTAGTGCCTCCACTGTCAGGCTCTTGTTACCCCGTTTGGTTTGCGAAACTTGAATGGTGGTCCTGGGGGCCTCGATTCCAGTAACCAACTTCTGCCCCGCGAAGTTGGTCCTTACGCATTTCCCGACTGCTGGTTTTGGGAAGTCTGACTGACAGGATGGATGTTATCACCGCCAGATGCTTCCTCTCTGCTTCTCCTACTTCCGCAATGTGGACAATTTCCTCGTCTAGGTGCACTTCTGCACTGCCGTTGTAGGTGTCCTGTTTGGTTGCAATTCCAGCAACGGATTTGACTTCCGCGAGCTTTGTCTTCATCCATGACGGCTGTTCTCTGGCATGAGCATTCCACGACGGACATTTCCCTGACACGGTGTATTCCCTGGTATGCTTGGTCCGCAGCCTTCATTGACAAAGCGAATGCCAATGCCTCGGGGAGTGTTCGCTTTTCAGCAATCCTTACAGCCATTTGCAGTTGTCTGTCCTTCATGGCCTGAATAAAAGCTTCCACCGCCATTTCGTTGATAAGCTCCTCACCGGCTTTAGGGTATGAAAGATGGGCTAGTCGCTCTATATCCGCTTGCAACTGTTGGAGCGTTTCCCCCCTTTTCTGGACTCGACTACGCAGCTGAACCCTGTACACCTGCTGCACGTGTTCATCCCCAAACCGCATCTCGATAGCCTGAACCAGATAGTCGTAGTTCTGCTGTTTATCTTCCGGGATGGTCTGCAAGAGCTCCGCAGCTGGACCCCTCAGTGCAAGCGTGAGTGCAATGGACTTCTCTTCATCGTCCCAGCTATTGGTCATTGCGGCCGATTCGAATTGCCTTTTATAAATTGGCCATGATGTTTGACCATCGAAGATAGGAGGCTGCATCTCCTTTCTTCTCAGACCGTCAGTGGAATATTCCCGTGCTTTCTGTCTCTTCACGTTGCTGAGCTCCTTAATAAGATTTTCGACTTGCTTTCCTACTATCTCGAATTGCGTATCCACTTTTACAAACTGAGTCTCTATCTTCCCGAACTGAGTTTCATGTTTCTCAAAACTTTCATCGAATCTAGTTTCGACTTTTTCGAGTTGCGTCTCGACCTTCTCGATTTTCCCTTCGATCACTTCGAATTTGGATTCCAAGTTCTTGTTTTGCTCATCAAGTTTACTTTCCAGAGCATCTAGAGAATTCTTTTTTTCGTCCATTGCTTTCTTTTGTTCATCCAGCTTAAGTTCTAGAGAATTCTTTTGGTCTTCTATTGCTTTCTTTTGTTCGTCCATGACTAACTTAAGTTGCAGGAGCAGACTTATTATACCCGGGTCGGCTGCTGTACTTGCTGGTTCTTCTTCCACGTCAAACTCTACGTCGTGAGGATTTTCACCTT
The DNA here is from genome assembly GCA_963082735.1 of Pocota personata. Classification (NCBI taxonomy): domain Eukaryota; kingdom Metazoa; phylum Arthropoda; class Insecta; order Diptera; family Syrphidae; genus Pocota; species Pocota personata. Next base: position 92,814,112 of record OY720431.1, read on the forward strand.
CCTGCGTTACTGCTTCTTCCAGACGAATCAGCAGGGCATCTTTTCCCCCAGTTGTGTCGAGGTTCCGCTTACTGAGTTCTGCCTTTAGTTGAATTATAGTTAGTTTTCCCAATTTGCGACCCATTTTGCGAAACTAATTAACTCAACACGAAAATCTTTTTTTTTTTTTTTTTTGCTTGTGCAATTTCACACCACGGAAATAGTTATCAAACTTCTGACACCAATGTAATATGCGAGCTACGGCTCGAGTAGATAAAACAATTATTCTGTGAAATTATTTCTTTATTTTCTAGTCTATAGAACAATTCAGGTTCACACAATACTATTCTTCGCAATCCTTTTCTTACAAGGTCTCTGTCCTCTCAAATCACTTTATCTCCTTTCAATTACTTAATTCACAAATCTAAACTAATTACATCTTCTTGTTAAATCTCAACTTTCAATTTATCACAAAATTACAACTTCGCCCATTACCACTTTTCTAATCTCTTCGCCACAGTTTAAGAACTACTGCCCCTTTCTCAATCGCCATCTGTCCTTATATAGCAGAAGTTTCTGATAGCCAGAAACTTCTAGCAAATTCTTCGACCACTGGAACAAGAGAAATTCTGATGTAATAATTCTTGCAGTTATAATTCCCTTTTATCCCTGATATTATCCGTCTCTTTCGTTGACATGAGCTGTGGAGACTTCATCCCAGACACGAACCTCGAATGAAAGGACAGTTCGAACCAAAATTCTGCCAGAATGAAAATTCCAATAAATGTTTGCTGCATATATAGGGGGTTTTAAGGCTTTTTATGTGTTCCCGAGACTCCTCTGCTAAAGCTAGCCATTCATCGTATTTAACTGTTCCTTTTTTAAATAATTTATTTAAATAATTTTCCATCAGGCAATTCATTTTTGGTTATATAACAGTGTGCAATTGCGCACATAGTTCTTTTCCAAAAGTCCCACTAAACGTTTGCAAATTGCATTGAAGGCGCAATGAATATGTACAAGCACAGGAATTAAGGTCATACGATTAGAAATGTTCACATAGCCGCGAACTTGTTTGTGTTTGCAGCCACAATATACTACAGACAAAATGTTTGTAGTTCGAGCAGGGAGTAATAAGAAAAAGATACTTTTAAGGCCGACTATGATTTCCAGCAACATTGTAAAGAAATGGTCATAAATCAAAATTAAATAAACATTACTATTTTTTCAATTACTTATCTCCTCCTTTTCGTAATTGAAATCGTCTGCGCGAGAAAAATTGGAGAATGTGCAAGAAATATGAGCGACGGGTACAGGGTAACTGGCTGTCGTCAAAAGCGCACATAAATTTCACTCTCGCACCATTCAAAATCAAAGATTTCTAAAACTTTTGAAAAAGAAGACCAAAACCATTATCTTGACTCTATATATGTAAGTAAATATCGGTACTTTCTATTATTTAAATTAATTCATAAAGTTTCAAAAATGTTAAAAAAAACTTTATTTCAAATAACGACTGGCAGTGATTCTGCCTACAAAAGAACTGAACAGAATTTTCTTAAAACTATGGCTTAAATAATAACTTAATGCTAACGGAGGCAAAACATCCAACTGCGACGTGTTCCCACATCACCGGTGAATTCGGATTTCATTCCGTACGTGACGGAATGCGGGTCCAGCGATGTCGACGAATCAAGTTCTATACAGCACAGGCGCACTGTCAGCGAAATTCATTGCAGACTCATGGGAAGCGATGTTGAGCTTCGTATTTCTTCATGTGAGCATTCCACAATCTATTATGTGTTAACTCCTACACCCTTAAATTTGATTGTCCTCACTCGTGACCTTGTAAAATGGCGGATATTGGCTTAAGCCAATCCTTTTGATCGGTGATGGTCGTTCCGAAATCTCTGCCTGATTTTCTGTTGGTAATTCGGCTGCTGCTTGCATTTCTCTTGCTTCTACTGTTGTAGAGATTGTCAGGTTGTTCTTCCTATTTGTTAAAAACAGTATTATAGATATTACCACGACTGTGGTGATGATGATGGTCGACAAACTGTAAGTAACTATCAGGTGCGTTTTGTTTCTCCCTTCTATCTGGGTTATGTAGTGTGTGTTGTTCAAATGCAGCTCTTTCATCACTTCGAGGGTTAGCAGTTCTTCGATGGTTTTTGATGGTGAGTCCAATTGTACGATGGCCGGAAGAGGTCTTGAGATGGGAATCTCGTTGGAGGCAAAAGTGCGTTTATTTACCACGATGGTGGCATTATGGTACTGTATTACAAATGTTCCTGTTATATTGAGCATGTCGTTGTTGACTAAAATTGATCCGTTAAATTGGTTGAGTAGTAGTGACCCAGGAAGTACTTCCTCGACCGTTGGAATATGTTGATTGTTGACGTCGGTGCAATTTGCTGGTCTGCTTTGTAATAGGTTTGGTATGCACTCCGTGTCGCTTAAATTTATAATTTCATTAATGTTACAAATACTTAGATCGTTAAAAGTTTGACAGCTATTCTTAATTCCATAAAATTCACTTCCACATTGAAGTATATTACTAAAATCAATTTTGATTACAGCGGATTTCCTTTTTATTGGTTTAACTAATAATGTTTTACATTCTTCTTTTTTTATGGTTGGCACACTCACGATATAGATCATAGTTGTATTCTTAGAGGCTATTTTTACATTTGCGAATTCAAATGCTTCTTCTATGTTTACATAAGGCAAGTTACTTGTTTTAAAATGATCGTTAACTAAATTTAATTCTGTATTTGACAGTATAAAGGAATTTACCACACAATCTTTCGCCCACTGTAAAGCGTGTTCTATGTTTGTAATTTCTTCTTTTATTACGTCTAATCTGTATTTAATGCTGGCAAAATATCCGTTTTTAATTTCGACATTTGTTTTTAAAGCCTTAATTATATTATTGGTAACATTTGTAATATTGTTTAATCTCTCCAAAGATAGTCTGTTTATAACTAATTGCTTATTATTACTGTCTAATAAATTTTGGGTTTTAGATTTAATAATTTGAAAATCGTGGTGGTCCGGGGTACCGGCTATCCACTTCCATGCAGTTCCTAAAATGTTTATTGCTCTTTTTTTCCTAACTATGGGCTTGATGCGGTTGAATCGGTTAAGGATTTCAGTGATATCATAGGATAGGAAAGGGTAAATGGGATTGTCTTTACTTACGTTGGTTTGGATTTTTAACTGTATGTCATCAATTATATTCTGGTATGCTGCAAGGTCGATTGTGTGCACTAATTTAAACGTACCGGTTTGCAGTTTCGCTATTCCTGTGCTCAGAGTAACCAGTTTTGAATTTGAAGATATGAATGACCTAAAAAAGGGATATCAGGTTTTAATATTTGCCTTGTGGACGACTTTGCCTGATTGGGTTAAAATTGTAGTTGGGTTATTTTCCTTTACCGTTTCTTTTCTGTATTTTGGGGAAAGCTTGGTACCTAATCGTTTATTGATCTTTAAGGGCTGCCGAGTTTTGTTATGATAAACTAAATCCTTATTTTACTTAAGGCACCGCATGATTTCGGAAAGTGTCGAGTGAAATCTTTCCACTTGACCGTTGACGAAGCTCGAATACGGGGGAGTCTTATAGATTTCGATTCCCAATTGATCCCGGATCATGAAGCATATTGAAGCAGAATTGAAAGCTTTTTCATTATCGAAAACAATGACTTTGGGTACACCGTACAGGAACAAAAGTTGTCTTAATGGTTCTCTAATGTCTTCAACTGCTCTAGATTTCAAGATGCGATCTTGAGCATATTTAGAGAATTTATCGATCGCAGTTAGGACCAAATTTGTATCTGTGGAGTAAATATCGATGTGTAATATATGACCGGGATGTTCGGGGATAGGAGTTGCTTGCAGCTCCGGCTTATTTGGATGCCGATCATACTTGTGTTGTTTGCAAGTAACGCATTGCTTAACTATTGTATTAATTCTAGCCTTCATTTTCGGAAAGTAGAATTTTTGCAGTAACTGGATTTTATTTTCTAGACTATTGCGGTGAGCTCTTTTATGTTCTTTTAGAATTTCCTCTTCCTGATCAGCCTCATTCGGAAGGTCTTTGACCCTAACCCGACTAAACCTTGTTTTGTATGATTTAAAATGCGTGGGGTAGACTTTCTGAATTTTACCCATTATCTCTTCAGTTGTAAAAATGCCATTAATAACGCTTGGGTTTAAATGACGTTTAAGCAACTGGATTAAATCATCTTCGGAATAATTTTGTCTAGTAAGTGTGTGTCTATGGAATGTGGGAAAAGGAATTTGAAATTGGTAGCTATCTTGATTTCCAGTAAAAAGCAATAATTGGTTCTTAAAAACGTTTATCGGGATTTCGACAGTTTCTATTAATTCATGAGACGAACTTTCGCTGCTGTGTTGCGTAGCAGTCATCGCGTTCACTTGAGAGATCTGTGGAGGACGAGAAAGAGCATCTGCAACTACATTACTTTTTCCCGGCTTGTAGTGTAACTCATAATTGTATTCCTCTAGAATCGCTTTCCAGCGTTTCATCTTGGAATTATTGGTTTTATTACTCAGGGCATAAGTTAAGGGCTGATGATCTGTGTAAATTTTCACTCTTGAAGTTCCATACAAATAACTTCGTAAAGAGTTCAATGCCCAAATTATCGCAAGCAGTTCTTTCTCATTTGCTGCGTAATTTTCCACTGTCTTACTTAATGTTCGCGATATTAATGATATAGGTCTGTCGTCTTGTGCAAGGACAGCGCCAATGGCGACATTAGAATCATCCGTTGTTAATTCGAATGGTTTTCGAAATTAGGGTATGCCAGAATGGTGTCTCTCGAGACAAGAGAATTTTTTAATTTCTTGAAGGCCGCGATGGCGTCGAAGTTTAGATGAACCGGTTTTTGGCTGGATTTAGTTTTGGACATACGTCAAGTGCTCGCTGGAAAATAGACGGCGCGTTTTTTAGACCAAATGGGAGTCTCGTAAATTCGTATTTTCCGTTGTTAATGGAAAATGCCGTTTTTTCAATATCGGATTCCTTCAGCGGAATCTGGTGAAACCCACTTTTGAGATCAAGCACCGTAAAATACTTATTTTTGCCTAATTGCGCAAGCACTTCGTTAATTTCGGGGATCGGGTAACGATCCGCTATAGTGACGGAATTTAGTTTCCTATAGTCGATCACCATCCTATATTTCTTGTTTCCCTAAGAGTCGGGTTTTTTGGGGACTCCCATACTGGTGAATTATAAGGCGACCGTGAAGGTCTAATAATTCCGTCGTCGATTAAGCTTTGAATTTGTTTATCCACCTCATCCTTGAGAGATACAGGGAATGGATAATATCGGGTATATACGGGATTATCCGAGTTAGTGCGGATTTCACTTACTACTTTTGTAGTGTAAGTGAATTTCTCACCTGGCTCTGAAAATAAAGTGGGGAATTTGTTTACGAGTGAAAATACAGCGTCTTTTTGTGAGGGTAACATCTGACTATGTTTGAGATTTATTGAATTTATTGATTGAGATGCTTGTTGCTTTATCCTAACTTTTATACCATTTCCAATTTGCATATAATTTTGTTTAGTGTAGATGATAGCCGACAGCTCTTTTAAACTATCGTTTCCCAATATTGCATGGAAGGACTTTAGTGATGGTAAAAGGAAAAATTTAATTTTGTGGTTGTTTAAACCAAAGAGGTTCGTTTCAACGTGGTGACTGACCTTAATACTGCCACCTACTGAATTGGCATAAAAACATTTGTCGTTTGGTAATGGCTTGTCATTGCATGCATTTCCTGTAACACCTCCTTGACCCTCGTCCGCGGTACGACAAGCTGCATTACAAACGACTTTCCGTCGGAGGATTCCCATTTTCTTCTCAGAACACCTTCTTGGATATGGAGGGAGTCCCACTGCGCAAAATATGCCTTTAAGGTCGGGCTTCTGTGAGAGATGTCCTGATGATCCGGTTTCTCTATGTTCTCCTTCCAGGCCAGAATCGGTTCGATATCCGGGTCTTCCTTCTGAGCGTTCCGGATCTCATCTACGATCCAGCCGGCGATAGGTTCGGCTCTCATTCTTTGGATGGAAACCAGCTCCCGTTCTTCCTGACGCGCACAATGTTTACAATCCGTTCTGCATGGTCTCCGGGACAGTGCATCCGCATTAGAGTGGAGCCTTCCTTTACGATGCTGTATTTCGTAGTCGTAGATTTGCAGCCTTTCGATCCATCTTGCGACCTGACCCTCAGGACTCTTGAACTGTAATAGCCATTTTAAGGCTGCATGGTCTGTGCGAAGAACGAACTTCCTCCCGTAGAGTTGTTTGTGAAAATGCTTCGTAGCCAAGATCAAAGCTAGAAGTTCTCTCCTTGTCACGCAGTAGTTCCTTTCTGGTTTAGAGAGCACCTTGCTAAAGTACGCAACCACCTTCTCTTGGCCGTCATGCACCTGGGAGAGTACGGCTCCTACCCCGACATTACTAGCATCTGCATCCACAATGAACGTTTCCCCGGGAGTGGGGTAAGCCAGTATCGGGGCATCGCATAGCCGTTGTTTAAGTGCCTTGAAGCTCTTCTCACACTCAATGGACCATTTGAATTGTTTTCCCTTTTCCGTCAACTGGTGCAGGCTCTTTGCGATCCCGGCAAAATCCTTAACGAACCGTCTGTAGTAGGTGGCTAGGCCCAGGAAGCTCCTTAGTTGGTGTTTATCCTTGGGGACTGGCCAGTTTTTCACCGCTTCGACCTTTTCTGGATCGGTTCTCACTCCTTTCGCTGAAATTATGTGCCCCAGGTACTTGACTTCCGCTCTAAACAGGGCGCACTTCTTGGGGTTGAGCTTCAGGCACTTCGAAGCCTTTGAAACACATCCCTTAGATTGTCTCGGTGTTGCGCAAACGTTTTTCCAACGACGATGACATCATCCAAGTATACCAAACAGGTTTTCCATGTTAACCCTTGCAGGACACATTCCATCAATCGCTCGAAAGTCGCCGGAGCATTGCACAGCCCGAATGGCATTACAGTGAATTGCCATAGCCCATTTCCTGCGGTGAAGGCGGTTTTCTCCCGGTCTTCTGGATGGATCTGTACCTGCCAGTAGCCACTCTTCAAGTCGAGAGTGGAAAACCATCGGGCTCCTGATAGTGTGTCTAGCGTGTCGTCAATCCGTGGCAGAGGATAGCTGTCTTTCTTGGTGACGTAATTGAGCTGCCGATAGTCCACGCAGAACCGCGTGCTGCCATCTTTCTTCTTAACCAGTACAACCGGTGATGCCCACGGACTTTTGGAACTTTCAATCAGACCTTCTTTTTCCATTGCCGACACCATCTCTGCAACTTCTGTCTGCTTTGCCAATGGAAGGCGCCTAGCAGGCTGTCGAATTGGTCTAGTATCACCAGTGTCTATTCGATGTTGTACCAGGTGTGTTCGGCCGTATTCTCCGTCCTGTGAGGCAAATACATCAGCGTATTCATTGATAAGATTCTCTGCCATAGTTCGCTGCTCCTGATTCAGGTCACTGGACTGGAGAATCGTCTCTCTCGTTTCCGCTGTCCAAGGTGATGGGAGAGGTTTTGGAGCATCATGTTCAGATATTGTTGCGACGGCGGTAATCGGCGTGCATTTTCCAGTCACCTCCCCTCGCCTTAGTTTGACAGTGTGTGGTCTTGTGTTCAAAACTCTCACTGGAACCATGGTGTTCTTTGGTTCGACTAACGTCTTTCCCACGATGTAGTCTTGAGAATTCTTCTCTGTGTCTGGTTCTACTATGTAGAATCGGTGGCTCCCAAGATCACCTTCCAGCTTCGTCCAAATGATTGTCTCTGAAGAAGGCGGCAAAACTTCGTCTTTGCTGATGACTGTCCTGAGAGTTACGGCATTCTCGTTTCCGTACACCATCGGAATCTCCACATTTCGATACCTCAGTACTTGCATCCCGATGTCCAAGATTACTTCATTTGCTTTCATGAAGTCTATTCCGATGATGCACTCGTCGCATATATCTGCCACCAGAAACGCATAGGAAAACATCAGTCCTGCCAGAGTAATCGTAAGACGAATTTCTCCAAATACCTTCGCCATTTCCCCTGTTGCAGTCTTCAGGCAGTAGCTGTTGGTGTTGTGCAGCCAGGAGCTTTTGACGATATCTCTTCTTGCAATGGAGGCGGTGGCACCTGTGTCGATGGTGGCTACGCACTTCTTCTTGTTGATTAGTGCCTCCACTGTCATTCTCTTGTTACCCCGTTTGGTTTGCGAAACTTGAATGGTGGTCCTGGGGGCCTCGATTCCAGTAACCAACTTCTGCCCCGCGAAGTTGGTCCTTACGCATTTCCCGACTGCTGGTTTTGGGAGGTCTGACTGACAGGATGGATGTTATCACCGCCAGATGCTTCCTCTCTGCTTCTCCTACTTCCGCAATGTGGACAATTTCCTCGTCTAGGTGCACTTCTGCACTGCCGTTGTAGGTGTCCTGTTTGGTTGCAATTCCAGCAACGGATTTGACTTCCGCGAGCTTTGTCTTCATCCATGACGGCTGTTCTCTGGCATGAGCATTCCACGACGGACATTTCCCTGACACGGTGTATTCCCTGGTATGCTTGGTCCGCAGCCTTCATTGACAAAGCGAATGCCAATGCCTCGGGGAGTGTTCGCTTTTCAGCAATCCTTACAGCCATTTGCAGTTGTCTGTCCTTCATGGCCTGAATAAAAGCTTCCACCGCCATTTCGTTGATAAGCTCCTCACCGGCTTTAGGGTATGAAAGATGGGCTAGTCGCTCTATATCCGCTTGCAACTGTTGGAGCGTTTCCCCCCTTTTCTGGACTCGACTACGCAGCTGAACCCTGTACACCTGCTGCACGTGTTCATCCCCAAACCGCATCTCGATAGCCTGAACCAGATAGTCGTAGTTCTGCTGTTTATCTTCCGGGATGGTCTGCAAGAGCTCCACAGCTGGACCCCTCAGTGCAAGCGTGAGTGCAATGGACTTCTCTTCATCGTCCCAGCTATTGGTCATTGCGGCCGCTTCGAATTGCCTTTTATAAATTGGCCATGATGTTTGACCATCGAAGATAGGAGGCTGCATCTCCTTTCTTCTCAGACCGTCAGTGGAATATTCCCGTGTTTTCTGTCTCTTCACGTTGCTGAGCTCCTTAATAAGATTTTCGACTTGCTTTCCTACTATCTCGAATTGCGTATCCACTTTTACAACCTGAGTCTCTATCTTCCCGAACTGAGTTTCATGTTTCTCAAAACTTTCATCGAATCTAGTTTCGACTTTTTCGAGTTGCGTCTCGACCTTCTCGATTTTCCCTTCGATCACTTCGAATTTGGATTCCAAGTTCTTGTTTTGCTCATCAAGTTTACTTTCCAGAGCATCTAGAGAATTCTTTTTTTCGTCCATTGCTTTCTTTTGTTCATCCAGCTTAAGTTCTAGAGAATTCTTTTGGTCTTCTATTGCTTTCTTTTGTTCGTCCATGACTAACTTAAGTTGCAGGAGCAGACTTATTATACCCGGGTCGGCTGCTGTACTTGCTGGTTCTTCTTCCACGTCAAACTCTACGTCGTGAGGATTTTCACCTTCCTGCGTTACTGCTTCTTCCAGACGAATCAGCAGGGCATCTTTTCCCCCAGTTGTGTCGAGGTTCCGCTTACTGAGTTCTGCCTTTAGTTGAATTATAGTTAGTTTTCCCAATTTGCGACCCATTTTGCGAAACTAATTAACTCAACACGAAAATCTTTTTTTTTTTTTTTTTTGCTTGTGCAATTTCACACCACGGAAATAGTTATCAAACTTCTGACACCAATGTAATATGCGAGCTACGGCTCGAGTAGATAAAACAATTATTCTGTGAAATTATTTCTTTATTTTCTAGTCTATAGAACAATTCAGGTTCACACAATACTATTCTTCGCAATCCTTTTCTTACAAGGTCTCTGTCCTCTCAAATCACTTTATCTCCTTTCAATTACTTAATTCACAAATCTAAACTAATTACTTCTTCTTGTTAAATCTCAACTTTCAATTTATCACAAAATTACAACTTCGCCCATTACCACTTTTCTAATCTCTTCGCCACAGTTTAAGAACTACTGCCCCTTTCTCAATCGCCATCTGTCCTTATATAGCAGAAGTTTCTGATAGCCAGAAACTTCTAGCAAATTCTTCGACCACTGGAACAAGAGAAATTCTGATGTAATAATTCTTGCAGTTATAATTCCCTTTTATCCCTGATATTATCCGTCTCTTTCGTTGACATGAGCTGTGGAGACTTCATCCCAGACACGAACCTCGAATGAAAGGACAGTTCGAACCAAAATTCTGCCAGAATGAAAAGTCACTTCGGAATTTGTTGCATAGTCGTAGGAGCGTAGTTATTATTATGCTACAGTATTATTTGTTCTTCTATATCAATCTGCAAAATAGCATTCCAGTCCACCTGTAGATATTCCGAATCGTCTTCTTCGCAGTTGGAACATTTCGATTTGAATACAAATTTTATCGAATACCGCAGGGGCGATAATATTGTAGCATAATAATAACTACGCTCCCTAAAAGTATGATTAAACAAATTCCGAAGTGACTTTTCATTCTGGCACAATTTTGGTTCGACCTGTCCTTTCATTCGAGGTTCGTGTCTGCGGTTTCCACAGTTCATGTCTACGAAAGAGACGGATAATATCACGGATGAGAGGGATTTATAACTGCAAGAATGATTGTCATCTTGGAATTTCTCTTGTTCCAGTGGTCGAAGAATTTGCTAGAAGTTTCTGGCTATCAGAAACTTCTGCTATATAAGGACAGATGGCGATCAAAAAGGGAGCAGTAGTTTCTAAACTGTGGCGAAGAGATTAGAAAAGTGATAGTGGGCGAAGTTGTAATTTTGTGATAAATTGAAAGTTGAGATTTAACAAGACGAAGTAATTAGTTTGGATTTGTGAATTAAGTAATAGAAAGGAGATAAAATGATTTGGGATGACAGAGACCTTGTAAGAAAAGAATTGCGAAGAATAGTATAGTGTGAACCTGAATTGTTCTAGAGACTAGAAAATAAAGAAATAATTTCACAGAATATTGTTTTATCTACTCGAGCCGTAGCTCGCATATTACAATATATAATCCTTCATTTCTTGAAATTAAAGTTTTTTTCATTTAGATTAAGTTTACTATATAAACTACGATTTGTGGGTCCTTGATCACAGCAAATATCTCTAACGGTTAGTTTCAGCTCCGTGCATATATCAAGACAATTATATACCTCAATCTCAAGTTGGTTCACAGGTATATTGCTTGGACAAACGACATGATATAAAACTTGCTTAAAACTTCCGCATACACTCCGAATCATAAAAATGCACACAAACTTAGCGCATATATTAGATCTTTGATTCCTTCCGTAATCAACAAAACCTGCAATTTCGTCTTTGAATTTATTGTAGGTTAGCTTCGTCTGAAGGCTCATCTCATCAAATATAATCGCGACTTCTTTTTCTTTTGGTGATAATGTGAAGTTATTTTCTTTATTTCCTCTAGAACATTTATATTTATTCCAGGTGACAGACTTTCCATCTTAATCCAACTATGTAATGAAGACGGGTGCGGCAAGTGTAGTCCAAGCCGATCCCGTAAAAAGTTGTATCTCTACTCTGCTTTTCACGCACTTGCAGCCTTTTTTTATTTTAAACGATGAATTCTCTGCAGCAAATTTATTTTCGATTTGCGATTTCCTTTTATTGTTACCCTTAAGCTATGGTTCAATTTCTTAAGCCTCTCAATTCTTTTAATATAAATAGATTGCCTTTTTATATGAGTCTCACAGTTGGCGCAAGTAAATTCAACGTTATCATTGAATCTTTTTCTTGATAACCTTTTTGAAAACAAGTTTAGTTCTTCTACGTAACATCATTCGAATCCAGTACTAATTTATTGCAGTTTTCATATGTAACCTTAGATCCCGTTGGATCAAAACAAATGAACTCATCATCAGATATAGCAACACTTCGTTATAACAAGAGAGAATGGTAAGAATTTTTTTTTTAAATATTTCTTTCCAATAAAGGCATTCTTAAAATGTTTGCTGCATATATAGGGGGTTTTAAGGCTTTTTATGTGTTCCCGAGACTCCTCTGCTAAAGCTAGCCATTCATCGTATTTAACTGTTCCTTTTTTAAATAATTTATTTAAATAATTTTCCATCAGGCAATTCATTTTTGGTTATATAACAGTGTGCAATTGCGCACATAGTTCTTTTCCAAAAGTCCCACTAAACGTTTGCAAATTGCATTGAAGGCGCAATGAATATGTACAAGCACAAGAATTAAGGTCATACGATTAGAAATGTTCACATAGCCGCGAACTTGTTTGTGTTTGCAGCCACAATATACTACAGACAAAATGTTTGTAGTTCGAGCAGGGAGTAATAAGAAAAAGATACTTTTAAGGCCGACTATGATTTCCAGCAACATTGTAAAGAAATGGTCATAAATCAAAATTAAATAAACATTACTATTTTTTCAATTACTTATCTCCTCCTTTTCGTAATGAAATCGTCTGCGCGAGAAAAATTGGAGAATGTGCAAGAAATATGAGCGACGGGTACAGGGTAACTGGCTGTCGTCAAAAGCGCACATAAATTTCACTCTCGCACCATTCAAAATCAAAGATTTCTAAAACTTTTGAAAAAGAAGACCAAAACCATTATCTTGACTCTATATATGTAAGTAAATATCGGTACTTTCTATTATTTAAATTAATTCATAAAGTTTCAAAAATGTTAAAAAAAACTTTATTTCAAATAACGACTGGCAGTGATTCTGCCTACAAAAGAACTGAACAGAATTTTCTTAAAACTATGGCTTAAATAATAACTTAATGCTAACGGAGGCAAAACATCCAACTGCGACGTGTTCCCACATCACCGGTGAATTCGGATTTCATTCCGTACGTGACGGAATGCGGGTCCAGCGATGTCGACGAATCAAGTTCTATACAGCACAGGCGCACTGTCAGCGAAATTCATTGCAGACTCATGGGAAGCGATGTTGAGCTTCGTATTTCTTCATGCGAGCATTCCACAATCTATTATGTGTTAACTCCTACACCCTTAAATTTGATTGTCCTCACTCGTGACCTTGTAAAATGGCGGATATTGGCTTAAGCCAATCCTTTTGATCGGTGATGGTCGTTCCGAAATCTCTGCCTGATTTTCTGTTGGTAATTCGGCTGCTGCTTGCATTTCTCTTGCTTCTACTGTTGTAGAGATTGTCAGGTTGTTCTTCCTATTTGTTAAAAACAGTATTATAGATATTACCACGACTGTGGTGATGATGATGGTCGACAAACTGTAAGTAACTATCAGGTGCGTTTTGTTTCTCCCTTCTATCTGGGTTATGTAGTGTGTGTTGTTCAAATGCAGCTCTTTCATCACTTCGAGGGTTAGCAGTTCTTCGATGGTTTTTGATGGTGAGTCCAATTGTACGATGGCCGGAAGAGGTCTTGAGATGGGAATCTCGTTGGAAGCAAAAGTGCGTTTATTTACCACGATGGTGGCATTATGGTACTGTATTACAAATGTTCCTGTTATATTGAGCATGTCGTTGTTGACTAAAATTGATCCGTTAAATTGGTTGAGTAGTAGTGACCCAGGAAGTACTTCCTCGACCGTTGGAATATGTTGATTGTTGACGTCGGTGCAATTTGCTGGTCTGCTTTGTAATAGGTTTGGTATGCACTCCGTGTCGCTTAAATTTATAATTTCATTAATGTTACAAATACTTAGATCGTTAAAAGTTTGACAGCTATTCTTAATTCCATAAAATTCACTTCCACATTGAAGTATATTACTAAAATCAATTTTGATTACAGCGGATTTCCTTTTTATTGGTTTAACTAATAATGTTTTACATTCTTCTTTTTTTATGGTTGGCACACTCACGATATAGATCATAGTTGTATTCTTAGAGGCTATTTTTACATTTGCGAATTCAAATGCTTCTTCTATGTTTACATAAGGCAAGTTACTTGTTTTAAAATGATCGTTAACTAAATTTAATTCTGTATTTGACAGTATAAAGGAATTTACCACACAATCTTTCGCCCACTGTAAAGCGTGTTCTATGTTTGTAATTTCTTCTTTTATTACGTCTAATCTGTATTTAATGCTGGCAAAATATCCGTTTTTAATTTCGACATTTGTTTTTAAAGCCTTAATTATATTATTGGTAACATTTGTAATATTGTTTAATCTCTCCAAAGATAGTCTGTTTATAACTAATTGCTTATTATTACTGTCTAATAAATTTTGGGTTTTAGATTTAATAATTTGAAAATCGTGGTGGTCCGGGGTACCGGCTATCCACTTCCATGCAGTTCCTAAAATGTTTATTGCTCTTTTTTTCCTAACTATGGGCTTGATGCGGTTGAATCGGTTAAGGATTTCAGTGATATCATAGGATAGGAAAGGGTAAATGGGATTGTCTTTACTTACGTTGGTTTGGATTTTTAACTGTATGTCATCAATTATATTCTGGTATGCTGCAAGGTCGATTGTGTGCACTAATTTAAACGTACCGGTTTGCAGTTTCGCTATTCCTGTGCTCAGAGTAACCAGTTTTGAATTTGAAGATATGAATGACCTAAAAAAGGGATATCAGGTTTTAATATTTGCCTTGTGGACGACTTTGCCTGATTGGGTTAAAATTGTAGTTGGGTTATTTTCCTTTACCGTTTCTTTTCTGTATTTTGGGGAAAGCTTGGTACCTAATCGTTTATTGATCTTTAAGGGCTGCCGAGTTTTGTTATGATAAACTAAATCCTTATTTTACTTAAGGCACCGCATGATTTCGGAAAGTGTCGAGTGAAATCTTTCCACTTGACCGTTGACGAAGCTCGAATACGGGGGAGTCTTATAGATTTCGATTCCCAATTGATCCCGGATCATGAAGCATATTGAAGCAGAATTGAAAGCTTTTTCATTATCGAAAACAATGACTTTGGGTACACCGTACAGGAACAAAAGTTGTCTTAATGGTTCTCTAATGTCTTCAACTGCTCTAGATTTCAAGATGCGATCTTGAGCATATTTAGAGAATTTATCGATCGCAGTTAGGACCAAATTTGTATCTGTGGAGTAAATATCGATGTGTAATATATGACCGGGATGTTCGGGGATAGGAGTTGCTTGCAGCTCCGGCTTATTTGGATGCCGATCATACTTGTGTTGTTTGCAAGTAACGCATTGCTTAACTATTGTATTAATTCTAGCCTTCATTTTCGGAAAGTAGAATTTTTGCAGTAACTGGATTTTATTTTCTAGACTATTGCGGTGAGCTCTTTTATGTTCTTTTAGAATTTCCTCTTCCTGATCAGCCTCATTCGGAAGGTCTTTGACCCTAACCCGACTAAACCTTGTTTTGTATGATTTAAAATGCGTGGGGTAGACTTTTTGAATTTTACCCATTATCTCTTCAGTTGTAAAAATGCCATTAATAACGCTTGGGTTTAAATGACGTTTAAGCAACTGGATTAAATCATCTTCGGAATAATTTTGTCTAGTAAGTGTGTGTCTATGGAATGTGGGAAAAGGAATTTGAAATTGGTAGCTATCTTGATTTCCAGTAAAAAGCAATAATTGGTTCTTAAAAACGTTTATCGGGATTTCGACAGTTTCTATTAATTCATGAGACGAACTTTCGCTGCTGTGTTGCGTAGCAGTCATCGCGTTCACTTGAGAGATCTGTGGAGGACGAGAAAGAGCATCTGCAACTACATTACTTTTTCCCGGCTTGTAGTGTAACTCATAATTGTATTCCTCTAGAATCGCTTTCCAGCGTTTCATCTTGGAATTATTGGTTTTATTACTCAGGGCATAAGTTAAGGGCTGATGATCTGTGTAAATTTTCACTCTTGAAGTTCCATACAAATAACTTCGTAAAGAGTTCAATGCCCAAATTATCGCAAGCAGTTCTTTCTCATTTGCTGCGTAATTTTCCACTGTCTTACTTAATGTTCGCGATATTAATGATATAGGTCTGTCGTCTTGTGCAAGGACAGCGCCAATGGCGACATTAGAATCATCCGTTGTTAATTCGAATGGTTTTCGAAATTAGGGTATGCCAGAATGGTGTCTCTCGAGACAAGAGAATTTTTTAATTTCTTGAAGGCCGCGATGGCGTCGAAGTTTAGATGAACCGGTTTTTGGCTGGATTTAGTTTTGGACATACGTCCCTCCTCCCCCCTTAAAAGGGATGTCAGGGGCTTTGCAAGTTTCGCGTAGCCTTTTACAAAGCGACGATAATATCCTGACAGACCAAGAAATGATCGGAGCTCTTTAAGTGTATTCGGGATTGGAAAATTGGTAATGGTCTCTACCTTTGCGGGGTTTGTTTTGATACCGTCGGAAGATATCACGAAACCTACGAATTCGACTTGCTCTTTAAAGAAATCACACTTCTCCAACTGTAATTTCATGTTGGCTTCGTTAAGAATATTAAAGATTTCCTCAATGTGCTTGACGTGGTCTTTTTGGTCTTTGCTGAAGATGATAATGTCATCTATACACACGTAACAAATTTTGCCGATGACATTGCGCAATATGTCGTCAAGTGCTCGCTGGAAAATAGACGGCGCGTTTTTTAGACCAAATGGGAGTCTCGTAAATTCGTATTTTCCGTTGTTAATGGAAAATGCCGTTTTTTCAATATCGGATTCCTTCAGCGGAATCTGGTGAAACCCACTTTTGAGATCAAGCACCGTAAAATACTTATTTTTGCCTAATTGCGCAAGCACTTCGTTAATTTCGGGGATCGGGTAACGATCCGCTATAGTGACGGAATTTAGTTTCCTATAGTCGATCACCATCCTATATTTCTTGTTTCCCTAAGAGTCGGGTTTTTTGGGGACTCCCATACCGGTGAATTATAAGGCGACCGTGAAGGTCTAATAATTCCGTCGTCGATTAAGCTTTGAATTTGTTTATCCACCTCATCCTTGAGAGATACAGGGAATGGATAATATCGGGTATATACGGGATTATCCGAGTTAGTGCGAATTTCACTTACTACTTTTGTAGTGTAAGTGAATTTCTCACCTGGCTCTGAAAATAAAGTGGGGAATTTGTTTACGAGTGAAAATACAGCGTCTTTTTGTGAGGGTAACATCTGACTATGTTTGAGATTTATTGAATTTATTGATTGAGATGCTTGTTGCTTTATCCTAACTTTTATACCATTTCCAATTTGCATATAATTTTGTTTAGTGTAGATGATAGCCGACAGCTCTTTTAAACTATCGTTTCCCAATATTGCATGGAAGGACTTTAGTGATGGTAAAAGGAAAAATTTAATTTTGTGGTTGTTTAAACCAAAGAGGTTCGTTTCAACGTGGTGACTGACCTTAATACTGCCACCTACTGAATTGGCATAAAAACATTTGTCGTTTGGTAATGGCTTGTCATTGCATGCATTTCCTGTAACACCTCCTTGACCCTCGTCCGCGGTACGACAAGCTGCATTACAAACGACTTTCCGTCGGAGGATTCCCATTTTCTTCTCAGAACACCTTCTTGGATATGGAGGGAGTCCCACTGCGCAAAATATGCCTTTAAGGTCGGGCTTCTGTGAGAGATGTCCTGATGATCCGGTTTCTCTATGTTCTCCTTCCAGGCCAGAATCGGTTCGATATCCGGGTCTTCCTTCTGAGCGTTCCGGATCTCATCTACGATCCAGCCGGCGATAGGTTCGGCTCTCATTCTTTGGATGGAAACCAGCTCCCGTTCTTCCTGACGCGCACAATGTTTACAATCCGTTCTGCATGGTCTCCGGGACAGTGCATCCGCATTAGAGTGGAGCCTTCCTTTATGATGCTGTATTTCGTAGTCGTAGATTTGCAGCCTTTCGATCCATCTTGCGACCTGACCCTCAGGACTCTTGAACTGTAATAGCCATTTTAAGGCTGCATGGTCTGTGCGAAGAACGAACTTCCTCCCGTAGAGTTATTTGTGAAAATGCTTCGTAGCCAAGATCAAAGCTAGAAGTTCTCTCCTTGTCACGCAGTAGTTCCTTTCTGGTTTAGAGAGCACCTTGCTAAAGTACGCAACCACCTTCTCTTGGCCGTCATGCACCTGGGAGAGTACGGCTCCTACCCCGACATTACTAGCATCTGCATCCACAATGAACGTTTCCCCGGGAGTGGGGTAAGCCAGTATCGGGGCATCGCATAGCCGTTGTTTAAGTGCCTTGAAGCTCTTCTCACACTCAATGGACCATTTGAATTGTTTTCCCTTTTCCGTCAACTGGTGCAGGCTCTTTGCGATCCCGGCAAAATCCTTCACGAACCGTCTGTAGTAGGTGGCTAGGCCCAGGAAGCTCCTTAGTTGGTGTTTATCCTTGGGGACTGGCCAGTTTTTCACCGCTTCGACCTTTTCTGGATCGGTTCTCACTCCTTTCGCTGAAATTATGTGCCCCAGGTACTTGACTTCCGCTCTAAACAGGGCGCACTTCTTGGGGTTGAGCTTCAGGCACTTCGAAGCCTTTGAAACACATCCCTTAGATTGTCTCGGTGTTGCGCAAACGTTTTTCCAACGACGATGACATCATCCAAGTATACCAAACAGGTTTTCCATGTTAACCCTTGCAGGACACATTCCATCAATCGCTCGAAAGTCGCCGGAGCATTGCACAGCCCGAATGGCATTACAGTGAATTGCCATAGCCCATTTCCTGCGGTGAAGGCGGTTTTCTCCCGGTCTTCTGGATGGATCTGTACCTGCCAGTAGCCACTCTTCAAGTCGAGAGTGGAAAACCATCGGGCTCCTGATAGTGTGTCTAGCGTGTCGTCAATCCGTGGCAGAGGATAGCTGTCTTTCTTGGTGACGTAATTGAGCTGCCGATAGTCCACGCAGAACCGCGTGCTGCCATCTTTCTTCTTAACCAGTACAACCGGTGATGCCCACGGGCTTTTGGAACTTTCAATCAGACCTTCTTTTTCCATTGCCGACACCATCTCTGCAACTTCTGTCTGCTTTGCCAATGGAAGGCGCCTAGCAGGCTGTCGAATTGGTCTAGTATCACCAGTGTCTATTCGATGTTGTACCAGGTGTGTTCGGCCGTATTCTCCGTCCTGTGAGGCAAATACATCAGCGTATTCATTGATAAGATTCTCTGCCATAGTTCGCTGCTCCTGATTCAGCTCACTGGACTGGAGAATCGTCTCTCTCGTTTCCGCTGTCCAAGGTGATGGGAGAGGTTTTGGAGCATCATGTTCAGATATTGTTGCGACGGCGGTAATCGGCGTGCATTTTCCAGTCACCTCCCCTCGCCTTAGTTTGACAGTGTGTGGTCTTGTGTTCAAAACTCTCACTGGAACCATGGTGTTCTTTGGTTCGACTAACGTCTTTCCCACGATGTAGTCTTGAGAATTCTTCTCTGTGTCTGGTTCTACTATGTAGAATCGGTGGCTCCCAAGATCACCTTCCAGCTTCGTCCAAATGATTGTCTGTGAAGAAGGCGGCAAAACTTCGTCTTTGCTGATGACTGTCCTGAGAGTTACGGCATTCTCGTTTCCGTACACCATCGGAATCTCCACATTTCGATACCTCAGTACTTGCATCCCGATGTCCAAGATTACTTCATTTGCTTTCATGAAGTCTATTCCGATGATGCACTCGTCGCATATATCTGCCACCAGAAACGCATAGGAAAACATCAGTCCTGCCAGAGTAATCGTAAGACGAATTTCTCCAAATACCTTCGCCATTTCCCCTGTTGCAGTCTTCAGGCAGTAGCTGTTGGTGTTGTGCAGCCAGGAGCTTTTGACGATATCTCTTCGCGCTACGCACTTCTTCTTGTTGATTAGTGCCTCCACTGTCAGGCTCTTGTTACCCCGTTTGGTTTGCGAAACTTGAATGGTGGTCCTGGGGGCCTCGATTCCAGTAACCAACTTCTGCCCCGCGAAGTTGGTCCTTACGCATTTCCCGACTGCTGGTTTTGGGAAGTCTGACTGACAGGATGGATGTTATCACCGCCAGATGCTTCCTCTCTGCTTCTCCTACTTCCGCAATGTGGACAATTTCCTCTTTCCTTCCTCTTTCCTTCCTCTTTCATCGGTGCACTTCTGCACTGCCGTTGTAGGTGTCCTGTTTGGTTGCAATTCCAGCAACGGATTTGACTTCCGCGAGCTTTGTCTTCATCCATGACGGCTGTTCTCTGGCATGAGCATTCCACGACGGACATTTCCCTGACACGGTGTATTCCCTGGTATGCTTGGTCCGCAGCCTTCATTGACAAAGCGAATGCCAATGCCTCGGGGAGTGTTCGCTTTTCAGCAATCCTTACAGCCATTTGCAGTTGTCTGTCCTTCATGGCCTGAATAAAAGCTTCCACCGCCATTTCGTTGATAAGCTCCTCACCGGCTTTAGGGTATGAAAGATGGGCTAGTCGCTCTATATCCGCTTGCAACTGTTGGAGCGTTTCCCCCCTTTTCTGGACTCGACTACGCAGCTGAAACCTGTACACCTGCTGCACGTGTTCATCCCCAAACCGCATCTCGATAGCCTGAACCAGATAGTCGTAGTTCTGCTGTTTATCTTCCGGGATGGTCTGCAAGAGCTCCACAGCTGGACCCCTCAGTGCAAGCGTGAGTGCAATGGACTTCTCTTCATCGTCCCAGCTATTGGTCATTGCGGCCGCTTCGAATTGCCTTTTATAAATTGGCCATGATGTTTGACCATCGAAGATAGGAGGCTGCATCTCCTTTCTTCTCAGACCGTCAGTGGAATATTCCCGTGCTTTCTGTCTCTTCACGTTGCTGAGCTCCTTAATAAGATTTTCGACTTGCTTTCCTACTATCTCGAATTGCGTATCCACTTTTACAACCTGAGTCTCTATCTTCCCGAACTGAGTTTCATGTTTCTCAAAACTTTCATCGAATCTAGTTTCGACTTTTTCGAGTTGCGTCTCGACCTTCTCGATTTTCCCTTCGATCACTTCGAATTTGGATTCCAAGTTCTTGTTTTGCTCATCAAGTTTACTTTCCAGAGCATCTAGAGAATTCTTTTTTTCGTCCATTGCTTTCTTTTGTTCATCCAGCTTAAGTTCTAGAGAATTCTTTTGGTCTTCTATTGCTTTCTTTTGTTCGTCCATGACTAACTTAAGTTGCAGGAGCAGACTTATTATACCCGGGTCGGCTGCTGTACTTGCTGGTTCTTCTTCCACGTCAAACTCTACGTCGTGAGGATTTTCACCTTCCTGCGTTACTTCTTCTTCCAGACGAATCAGCAGGGCATCTTTTCCCCCAGTTGTGTCGAGGTTCCGCTTACTGAGTTCTGCCTTTAGTTGAATTATAGTTAGTTTTCCCAATTTGCGACCCATTTTGCGAAACTAATTAACTCAACACGAAAATCTTTTTTTTTTTTTTTTTTGCTTGTGCAATTTCACACCACGGAAATAGTTATCAAACTTCTGACACCAATGTAATATGCGAGCTACGGCTCGAGTAGATAAAACAATTATTCTGTGAAATTATTTCTTTATTTTCTAGTCTATAGAACAATTCAGGTTCACACAATACTATTCTTCGCAATCCTTTTCTTACAAGGTCTCTGTCCTCTCAAATCACTTTATCTCCTTTCAATTACTTAATTCACAAATCTAAACTAATTACTTCTTCTTGTTAAATCTCAACTTTCAATTTATCACAAAATTACAACTTCGCCCATTACCACTTTTCTAATCTCTTCGCCACAGTTTAAGAACTACTGCCCCTTTCTCAATCGCCATCTGTCCTTATATAGCAGAAGTTTCTGATAGCCAGAAACTTCTAGCAAATTCTTCGACCACTGGAACAAGAGAAATTCTGATGTAATAATTCTTGCAGTTATAATTCCCTTTTATCCCTGATATTATCCGTCTCTTTCGTTGACATGAGCTGTGGAGACTTCATCCCAGACACGAACCTCGAATGAAAGGACAGTTCGAACCAAAATTCTGCCAGAATGAAAAGTCACTTCGGAATTTGTTGCATAGTCGTAGGAGCGTAGTTATTATTATGCTACAGTATTATTTGTTCTTCTATATCAATCTGCAAAATAGCATTCCAGTCCACCTGTAGATATTCCGAATCGTCTTCTTCGCAGTTGGAACATTTCGATTTGAATACAAATTTTATCGAATACCGCAGGGGCGATAATATTGTAGCATAATAATAACTACGCTCCCTAAAAGTATGATTAAACAAATTCCGAAGTGACTTTTCATTCTGGCAGAATTTTGGTTCGAACTGTCCTTTCATTCGAGGTTCGTGTCTGCGGTTTCCACAGTTCATGTCTACGAAAGAGACGGATAATATCACGGATGAGAGGGATTTATAACTGCAAGAATGATTGTCATCTTGGAATTTCTCTTGTTCCAGTGGTCGAAGAATTTGCTAGAAGTTTCTGGCTATCAGAAACTTCTGCTATATAAGGACAGATGGCGATCAAAAAGGGAGCAGTAGTTTCTAAACTGTGGCGAAGAGATTAGAAAAGTGATAGTGGGCGAAGTTGTAATTTTGTGATAAATTGAAAGTTGAGATTTAACAAGAAGAAGTAATTAGTTTGGATTTGTGAATTAAGTAATAGAAAGGAGATAAAATGATTTGGGATGACAGAGACCTTGTAAGAAAAGAATTGCGAAGAATAGTATAGTGTGAACCTGAATTGTTCTAGAGACTAGAAAATAAAGAAATAATTTCACAGAATATTGTTTTATCTACTCGAGCCGTAGCTCGCATATTACAATATATAATCCTTCATTTCTTGAAATTAAAGTTTTTTTCATTTAGATTAAGTTTACTATATAAACTACGATTTGTGGGTCCTTGATCACAGCAAATATCTCTAACGGTTAGTTTCAGCTCCGTGCATATATCAAGACAATTATATACCTCAATCTCAAGTTGGTTCATAGGTATATTGCTTGGACAAACGACATGATATAAAACTTGCTTAAAACTTCCGCATACACTCCGAATCATAAAAATGCACACAAACTTAGCGCATATATTAGATCTTTGATTCCTTCCGTAATCAACAAAACCTGCAATTTCGTCTTTGAATTTATTGTAGGTTAGCTTCGTCTGAAGGCTCATCTCATCAAATATAATCGCGACTTCTTTTTCTTTTGGTGATAATGTGAAGTTATTTTCTTTATTTCCTCTAGAACATTTATATTTATTCCAGGTGACAGACTTTCCATCTTAATCCAACTATGTAATGAAGACGGGTGCGGCAAGTGTAGTCCAAGCCGATCCCGTAAAAAGTTGTATCTCTACTCTGCTTTTCACGCACTTGCAGCCTTTTTTTATTTTAAACGATGAATTCTCTGCAGCAAATTTATTTTCGATTTGCGATTTCCTTTTATTGTTACCCTTAAGCTATGGTTCAATTTCTTAAGCCTCTCAATTCTTTTAATATAAATAGATTGCCTTTTTATATGAGTCTCACAGTTGGCGCAAGTAAATTCAACGTTATCATTGAATCTTTTTCTTGATAACCTTTTTGAAAACAAGTTTAGTTCTTCTACGTAACATCATTCGAATCCAGTACTAATTTATTGCAGTTTTCATATGTAACCTTAGATCCCGTTGGATCAAAACAAATGAACTCATCATCAGATATAGCAACACTTCGTTATAACAAGAGAGAATGGTAAGAATTTTTTTTTTAAATATTTCTTTCCAATAAAGGCATTCTTAAAATGTTTGCTGCATATATAGGGGGTTTTAAGGCTTTTTATGTGTTCCCGAGACTCCTCTGCTAAAGCTAGCCATTCATCGTATTTAACTGTTCCTTTTTTAAATAATTTATTTAAATAATTTTCCATCAGGCAATTCATTTTTGGTTATATAACAGTGTGCAATTGCGCACATAGTTCTTTTCCAAAAGTCCCACTAAACGTTTGCAAATTGCATTGAAGGCGCAATGAATATGTACAAGCACAAGAATTAAGGTCATACGATTAGAAATGTTCACATAGCCGCGAACTTGTTTGTGTTTGCAGCCACAATATACTACAGACAAAATGTTTGTAGTTCGAGCAGGGAGTAATAAGAAAAAGATACTTTTAAGGCCGACTATGATTTCCAGCAACATTGTAAAGAAATGGTCATAAATCAAAATTAAATAAACATTACTATTTTTTCAATTACTTATCTCCTCCTTTTCGTAATTGAAATCGTCTGCGCGAGAAAAATTGGAGAATGTGCAAGAAATATGAGCGACGGGTACAGGGTAACTGGCTGTCGTCAAAAGCGCACATAAATTTCACTCTCGCACCATTCAAAATCAAAGATTTCTAAAACTTTTGAAAAAGAAGACCAAAACCATTATCTTGACTCTATATATGTAAGTAAATATCGGTACTTTCTATTATTTAAATTAATTCATAAAGTTTCAAAAATGTTAAAAAAAACTTTATTTCAAATAACGACTGGCAGTGATTCTGCCTACAAAAGAACTGAACAGAATTTTCTTAAAACTATGGCTTAAATAATAACTTAATGCTAACGGAGGCAAAACATCCAACTGCGACGTGTTCCCACATCACCGGTGAATTCGGATTTCATTCCGTACGTGACGGAATGCGGGTCCAGCGATGTCGACGAATCAAGTTCTATACAGCACAGGCGCACTGTCAGCGAAATTCATTGCAGACTCATGGGAAGCGATGTTGAGCTTCGTATTTCTTCATGTGAGCATTCCACAATCTATTATGTGTTAACTCCTACACCCTTAAATTTGATTGTCCTCACTCGTGACCTTGTAAAATGGCGGATATTGGCTTAAGCCAATCCTTTTGATCGGTGATGGTCGTTCCGAAATCTCTGCCTGATTTTCTGTTGGTAATTCGGCTGCTGCTTGCATTTCTCTTGCTTCTACTGTTGTAGAGATTGTCAGGTTGTTCTTCCTATTTGTTAAAAACAGTATTATAGATATTACCACGACTGTGGTGATGATGATGGTCGACAAACTGTAAGTAACTATCAGGTGCGTTTTGTTTCTCCCTTCTATCTGGGTTATGTAGTGTGTGTTGTTCAAATGCAGCTCTTTCATCACTTCGAGGGTTAGCAGTTCTTCGATGGTTTTTGATGGTGAGTCCAATTGTACGATGGCCGGAAGAGGTCTTGAGATGGGAATCTCGTTGGAGGCAAAAGTGCGTTTATTTACCACGATGGTGGCATTATGGTACTGTATTACAAATGTTCCTGTTATATTGAGCATGTCGTTGTTGACTAAAATTGATCCGTTAAATTGGTTGAGTAGTAGTGACCCAGGAAGTACTTCCTCGACCGTTGGAATATGTTGATTGTTGACGTCGGTGCAATTTGCTGGTCTGCTTTGTAATAGGTTTGGTATGCACTCCGTGTCGCTTAAATTTATAATTTCATTAATGTTACAAATACTTAGATCGTTAAAAGTTTGACAGCTATTCTTAATTCCATAAAATTCACTTCCACATTGAAGTATATTACTAAAATCAATTTTGATTACAGCGGATTTCCTTTTTATTGGTTTAACTAATAATGTTTTACATTCTTCTTTTTTTATGGTTGGCACACTCACATATAGATCATAGTTGTATTCTTAGAGGCTATTTTTACATTTGCGAATTCAAATGCTCCTTCTATGTTTACATAAGGCAAGTTACTTGTTTTAAAATGATCGTTAACTAAATTTAATTCTGTATTTGACAGTATAAAGGAATTTACCACACAATCTTTCGCCCACTGTAAAGCGTGTTCTATGTTTGTAATTTCTTCTTTTATTACGTCTAATCTGTATTTAATGCTGGCAAAATATCCGTTTTTAATTTCGACATTTGTTTTTAAAGCCTTAATTATATTATTGGTAACATTTGTAATATTGTTTAATCTCTCCAAAGATAGTCTGTTTATAACTAATTGCTTATTATTACTGTCTAATAAATTTTGGGTTTTAGATTTAATAATTTGAAAATCGTGGTGGTCCGGGGTACCGGCTATCCACTTCCATGCAGTTCCTAAAATGTTTATTGCTCTTTTTTTCCTAACTATGGGCTTGATGCGGTTGAATCGGTTAAGGATTTCAGTGATATCATAGGATAGGAAAGGGTAAATGGGATTGTCTTTACTTACGTTGGTTTGGATTTTTAACTGTATGTCATCAATTATATTCTGGTATGCTGCAAGGTCGATTGTGTGCACTAATTTAAACGTACCGGTTTGCAGTTTCGCTATTCCTGTGCTCAGAGTAACCAGTTTTGAATTTGAAGATATGAATGACCTAAAAAAGGGATATCAGGTTTTAATATTTGCCTTGTGGACGACTTTGCCTGATTGGGTTAAAATTGTAGTTGGGTTATTTTCCTTTACCGTTTCTTTTCTGTATTTTGGGGAAAGCTTGGTACCTAATCGTTTATTGATCTTTAAGGGCTGCCGAGTTTTGTTATGATAAACTAAATCCTTATTTTACTTAAGGCACCGCATGATTTCGGAAAGTGTCGAGTGAAATCTTTCCACTTGACCGTTGACGAAGCTCGAATACGGGGGAGTCTTATAGATTTCGATTCCCAATTGATCCCGGATCATGAAGCATATTGAAGCAGAATTGAAAGCTTTTTCATTATCGAAAACAATGACTTTGGGTACACCGTACAGGAACAAAAGTTGTCTTAATGGTTCTCTAATGTCTTCAACTGCTCTAGATTTCAAGATGCGATCTTGAGCATATTTAGAGAATTTATCGATCGCAGTTAGGACCAAATTTGTATCTGTGGAGTAAATATCGATGTGTAATATATGACCGGGATGTTCGGGGATAGGAGTTGCTTGCAGCTCCGGCTTATTTGGATGCCGATCATACTTGTGTTGTTTGCAAGTAACGCATTGCTTAACTATTGTATTAATTCTAGCCTTCATTTTCGGAAAGTAGAATTTTTGCAGTAACTGGATTTTATTTTCTAGACTATTGCGGTGAGCTCTTTTATGTTCTTTTAGAATTTCCTCTTCCTGATCAGCCTCATTCGGAAGGTCTTTGACCCTAACCCGACTAAACCTTGTTTTGTATGATTTAAAATGCGTGGGGTAGACTTTCTGAATTTTACCCATTATCTCTTCAGTTGTAAAAATGCCATTAATAACGCTTGGGTTTAAATGACGTTTAAGCAACTGGATTAAATCATCTTCGGAATAATTTTGTCTAGTAAGTGTGTGTCTATGGAATGTGGGAAAAGGAATTTGAAATTGGTAGCTATCTTGATTTCCAGTAAAAAGCAATAATTGGTTCTTAAAAACGTTTATCGGGATTTCGACAGTTTCTATTAATTCATGAGACGAACTTTCGCTGCTGTGTTGCGTAGCAGTCATCGCGTTCACTTGAGAGATCTGTGGAGGACGAGAAAGAGCATCTGCAACTACATTACTTTTTCCCGGCTTGTAGTGTAACTCATAATTGTATTCCTCTAGAATTGCTTTCCAGCGTTTCATCTTGGAATTATTGTTTTTATTACTCAGGGCATAAGTTAAGGGCTGATGATCTGTGTAAATTTTCACTCTTGAAGTTCCATACAAATAACTTCGTAAAGAGTTCAATGCCCAAATTATCGCAAGCAGTTCTTTCTCATTTGCTGCGTAATTTTCCACTGTCTTACTTAATGTTCGCGATATTAATGATATAGGTCTGTCGTCTTGTGCAAGGACAGCGCCAATGGCGACATTAGAATCATCCGTTGTTAATTCGAATGGTTTTCGAAATTAGGGTATGCCAGAATGGTGTCTCTCGAGACAAGAGAATTTTTTAATTTCTTGAAGGCCGCGATGGCGTCGAAGTTTAGATGAACCGGTTTTTGGCTGGATTTAGTTTTGGACATACGTCCCTCCTCCCCCCTTAAAAGGGATGTCAGGGGCTTTGCAAGTTTCGCGTAGCCTTTTACAAAGCGACGATAATATCCTGACAGACCAAGAAATGATCGGAGCTCTTTAAGTGTATTCGGGATTGGAAAATTGGTAATGGTCTCTACCTTTGCGGGGTTTGTTTTGA
Source organism: Pocota personata (assembly GCA_963082735.1). Lineage (NCBI taxonomy): Eukaryota > Metazoa > Arthropoda > Insecta > Diptera > Syrphidae > Pocota > Pocota personata. The sequence continues at coordinate 92,842,148 of OY720431.1, forward strand.
TACCGTCGGAAGATATCACGAAACCTACGAATTCGACTTGCTCTTTAAAGAAATCACACTTCTCCAACTGTAATTTCATGTTGGCTTCGTTAAGAATATTAAAGATTTCCTCAATGTGCTTGACGTGGTCTTTTTGGTCTTTGCTGAAGATGATAATGTCATCTATACACACGTAACAAATTTTGCCGATGACATTGCGCAATATGTCGTCAAGTGCTCGCTGGAAAATAGACGGCGCGTTTTTTAGACCAAATGGGAGTCTCGTAAATTCGTATTTTCCGTTGTTAATGGAAAATGCCGTTTTTTCAATATCGGATTCCTTCAGCGGAATCTGGTGAAACCCACTTTTGAGATCAAGCACCGTAAAATACTTATTTTTGCCTAATTGCGCAAGCACTTCGTTAATTTCGGGGATCGGGTAACGATCCGCTATAGTGACGGAATTTAGTTTCCTATAGTCGATCACCATCCTATATTTCTTGTTTCCCTAAGAGTCGGGTTTTTTGGGGACTCCCATACTGGTGAATTATAAGGCGACCGTGAAGGTCTAATAATTCCGTCGTCGATTAAGCTTTGAATTTGTTTATCCACCTCATCCTTGAGAGATACAGGGAATGGATAATATCGGGTATATACGGGATTATCCGAGTTAGTGCGGATTTCACTTACTACTTTTGTAGTGTAAGTGAATTTCTCACCTGGCTCTGAAAATAAAGTGGGGAATTTGTTTACGAGTGAAAATACAGCGTCTTTTTGTGAGGTAACATCTGACTATGTTTGAGATTTATTGAATTTATTGATTGGGATGCTTGTTGCTTTATCCTAACTTTTATACCATTTCCAATTTGCATATAATTTTGTTTAGTGTAGATGATAGCCGACAGCTCTTTTAAACTATCGTTTCCCAATATTGCATGGAAGGACTTTAGTGATGGTAAAAGGAAAAATTTAATTTTGTGGTTGTTTAAACCAAAGAGGTTCGTTTCAACGTGGTGACTGACCTTAATACTGCCACCTACTGAATTGGCATAAAAACATTTGTCGTTTGGTAATGGCTTGTCCACTAGTTGGGGTTGAATATAATTTCTGTTTGATCCAGTGTCTATTAAAATTTTGATAATTTCTCCGATCTTCGTCCTACTTTCGAAGTAAGGTAGCGAAGAGGCGGCTAGTCTAAAAAATGAATGTCCGTGAAATCAGTGATTTAATCAACATTCGTGTCAGCAGCATGGTCAGATTCTTCCAATGGCTGAATATAATCATCAAAGGATTGGCCGTAACTATCACCTTCGGACTGCAAAGCTTCTTCATATTCGCCATTGATGTGAAAATTTGGTTGTGGTTTGGTGGAATTAAACGCAGGTTGTTTTGGAACAAATTGTTGGGGTTTTGGCGTCGGTATTCGCTGTGAAAATTGGTGAGTCCTAGCCTGAGCACTCTGGCCTAAGGGCTCTGCCTTAAACTGTTGGTTTGAAGGGAAGGAATGCTGTTGCCTTGGTGCAAACGATGGTCTGTGACCTGTTTGGGGTTGATATTGATACCTTTGCACGTTCTGCTGCTGTTGAAATGATGCTCGTGGAGGTGGCTGCCTGGAAAGCAGAAAGCTTGTCTGCGTGTTAAATGGTTGCCTGTTTTGCGGATTCACATAATTATTAGGCAAATTCCTACGTAGGGGTTGCGACAGTGGGTTTGAGTTGGGATGTCTTCTCATGCCGTAATTTGGAATGTGTCGTGATCTGTACCCCTGGTTTTCCAACTTGAGGCACAAGTGGAGTGCCTGTGGTAAATCAACGGGTTCGCGTACCCCTAGCAACCTTGGAAGATCATCTTTAAGGCCCCTAATAAAGGTGTCAAGAGCCTTGTCTCTGTAGGTCTGCGTGAGTAATTGAGTTGATTCTTGCGAAATTTCCATACAGGAAATTTCCACAATTTAGTGGAGTATTGTAGGACTCCAGGACAACGTCAGCGTCTCCAATTATCTTATTTCGGATGACACTTAAAATACCGTAGTATTTCGGGGTTCCTTTTATGGGTTCGTATAACTGGAGGATTCGGTCTACACCTTTCTTCCAGGAGCTGAATTCAGTTGCGTCGCCTGAGAAGTTCCTGAGACAACGAACAACATCTGGGGTTTTATCCAGGTCCTCCAACCTGTTTCGGTATTGTGCAGCAATTGGCTGATCGACTCCGGAATAGAAATCAGCGCTTGGGTTTAGAATACTATTAATAAGCTCTTTCCCTGATTCCGTAAGGGTTTTACAAATTATGGGCGAAATGAGGGAGTTCAATTCGGGAGTTCTCCTTACCCCCTGATCACCATCTACGTGCACAGAACTTGATGTGGATGAGGTATTAAGGCTCTCGCCTACAGGAGTAACAGTGTTTGCTCTTGTGGAAGTGCTAGAATTCGGAAGTAAGGTAGGGTTAATGTTGATGGCGGGAGCATCGCCATGTGGAGGGTCAGTAGATGCTCCTGAACGTAAATCCAGGTATGGTTAAAAAAAATTAATAGAGAAAAAAAAGAAATATTTATATTTTTTATCTAAAACCCTTAATTTTCCTTTCCTAGATTTGATTAATTTTTCGATTGGTTTTATATTTATTTTGATATTAATTTATTTTGAGTTAACAACTTAATACATAATTTTTCTTTGCGATTTTCAATTTTTAATTTTTGCTTTTAGCTCGAATTTCGATTATTTACTCTTCTTTAATTTTGCTTTTTAATTCTTAATACTCTTCTTAAGTTAACTTTTGCTTTTAGCTTAAATTTCGATTATTTGCTTTTCTTGCTTTTTAATTCTTAAATCCTTCTTAATTTAATTCACTAATACATCTATGCTTACATCAACCACCATATCTCCATGCTGGTCCGCTGGACCGCTTTCCAACGGTAACTCGGGCTCCCTCGTTGACTCCTACTGCAGGTTCACTAAAGGAGATTTTTACTACCTTCTAGTGATGATGGTTCACACCTCTGTTTCTCACTGTCAATTCTTTTCAGAACACTTCACTTAGTCATTTTTCTTTTAGACCTTGTCACTTGTTCTTAGGACCTTAGCGATATGTTTTCACTTAAGAAATTCACTGCTTATATTCATTTAAGAAATTCACTATTTATTTTTCCGCAACCGGTATTTAATGATGGTACTAAAATCTAAGCGCGGGAGCTACTTGAGGTCACTGGCTTTATTTTGAAACGGCACTACAGCTACTTCAGGTCATTGGCACATATTATTCACCACCACAATACCGGTCCCTGCTCGGGCGCCAATTAATTCATAAAGTTTCAAAAATGTTAAAAAAACTTTATTTCAAATAACGACTGGCAGTGATTCTGCCTACAAAAGAACTGAACAGAATTTTCTTAAAATTATGGCTTAAATAATAACTTAATGCTAACGGAGGCAAAACATCCAACGGCGACGTGTTCCCACATCACCGGTGAATTCGGATTTCATTCCGTAGTGACGGAATGCGGGTCCAGCAATGTCGACGAATCAAGTTCTATACAGCACAGACGCACTGTCAGTGAAATTCATTGCAGACTCATGGGAAGCGATGTTGAGCTTCGGATTTCTTCATGCGCGCATTCCACAATCTATTATGTGTTAACTTATACATACATACGTAGGAATCGACCTCATTACCAATACAAATAGGTAATGAAAGGGATATAAAGAGAGAGATTCGCTTAATAGAAGCCTAATAGTGACCTACATACTTATGTTGCTTCTATAGATACTACCATGGCAGATCCTCAGAAGGAGCACCTATATCCATAGAAATGCGACATTACGTGTTTACAACAGTTTGATGTAAACGTGAGGATTACAAATGTACACATAGTATACATAGTTTATGAGGATTTAATACTCAAATTGGGAAAATAACTAAATAAATCTAAACAAAAACATTACTACTGTAGTAAAAGTCAGTACAAAATCAAAATCATGGGTGAAAGTATTACCCCAGGTAAATTAAATTTTTTACCAATAGACGCACGTACATGAATACAAATATGTACATATGTATATACTTGCGTCTATTACTGAATGTTCTTAGACATTCTAATGTATCTACTAGTACAAAAAAAAGTGAAACTAAATTTTGTTCTACGAGGGAAGTCTTATATAGTACTCGTATCAACCCTGTACAGTACGGCGTGGTACGGCTGCGCATGTCCAAAGATCAATTGCGCATGTCCAGGAAAAAATATTCTCGCATGTCCAGATGACAATTTTATAGCCAGAAGCACAGCTAATAAACTACCCAGATGTCGCACGCCCATATAAAAAAATTAAGCATATTTTTGTCCTGGCAGACAGAGAACTTTCAGAATAAGTACCACAAATAAAGCTTTTTCTTTCTCCTCACTCCGTTCGCTCGTGTGGGAAAATTTCTTTTTCTCCTCGTGTGTTGTGACATGGAAACGAACGAGGTGATGAAGTATAAAGAGGTATGCGGGAAGGGGCATGAAGATGCATGACGGTGTGATTTCCATACCACCGCAGCAAAAGAATAAATTTTCATGAATGGAAGTTTTGTAAACGCGTATGCGTTGTATATGAAGAGAAGATTTGAGAGATTTTGCTCGAATATCAATCATTTAGATTTTCAGATTAATTACTAACATATATATATATTACATACATATACTAAAAAATTAAAAGGCCGGATTTACCATCTGACGATTTAGCACTTACAAGTGCAACGCTAAGGGAACTCAAACATGAGATCGGGAATCTAAAACCTAAGAAAGCTCCTGGTTATGACTTGATCACCGGAGAAATTCTCAAAGCTTTACCTAGAAAAGCATTGACTAAGCTTCTGCATATTGTAAATGCTGCGCTCAGATTAAAACAAGTGCCTAACCAATGGAAAATTGCGGAAGTTATAATGGTTTTAAAACCAGGAAAGCCGCCAAATGAGGCAAAATCTTATAGACCAATTTCGCTACTTCCAGTTATATCCCAAAATTTTCGAGAGGATATTACTAAGGCGTCTCCAACCGGTTATAGAAGGAAATAATCTTATCCCTGACCACCAGTTTGGGTTCAGAAGTAAGCATTCGACGATTGACCAGGTGCATAGAATTACTGATGTAATCGAGAAAGCACTTGAAGAGAAAAAGATTTGCTCAAGCGTATTTCTTGACGTCTCGCAAGCCTTTGATAAGGTGTGGCATGATGGCTTGAATTGCAAATGACGACAAGTTCTCCCTGTATGCCTATACGACATTATAGAATCATATCTCGGGAATAGACTCTTCCGTGTTAGACAGGAAAATGAATACTCGGAGCTCAAAGAAATTTCGGCCGGTGTACCGCAAAGAAGCGTTCTTGGGCCACTTCTCTATCTGTTATACACTCGAGATATACCGAAAGGAGATGGCATTATCCTGGCTACGTTTGCCGATGACACCGCTATCCTAGCCGTAGGTAAAACAATAGAAGAAACGACTGCAAAACTGCAAAACGCACTGAATAAAGTAAATGAATGGACGAGGGACTGGCGGATCGCCCTCAACGAATCTAAATCTGTTCACGTGAATTTCACTTATAAGAAAACTAATGTTTTGCCAATTTTCCTAAACTTGGCCCGAATACCTTTTGCAAACGAGGCCAAATACCTTGGAATGACACTTGACGCAAAACTGAAATGGAATTCTCACGTGAAAATGAAACGTAAGGAACTCGAAATCAAATACAGAGAAATGAACTGGTTGCTCGGAAAACACTCCCAGCTCAGTACTGAGAACAAACTGCTTTTATACAAGCAAGTGCTAAAGCCGGTGTGGACTTACGGTATACAACTTTGGGGCTGTACCAAGAAAACAAACGCCAATATTTTACAAACTTTTCAAAATAAAGTGATGAGAGAAATTGTCCACGCACCGTGGTATACTAGAAACGATGATATCCATAGCGATCCCGGAATTCCGACAATCGAAGCTGAAATTAGAAGCTTCGCGAGAAAGCATAGAAACCGACTAATCGGACATGTCAACAATACAATCCTACAAATTCTGGATGAAAGCAATTTATTGCGCCGACTAAAAGGACGAAACCTTTTGACTTGGTGAGATAGGAATCAACCGCGCCTAGATTGCGGAACATGTAGGATCTTTCAGTGGAAAGTAGCCTGCCAAACGTGTTTTTTTTTTTCATGATAGAAAAATTGCTTGATAAGGTAGTTCTTAGTTGCAATATATAACAAATTAAATCGCAGGGTGGTTTTTTTTAGTCAGTAAGAATCTGACACTACTATGAACACGCGCTTGCTATCCTCATAGTGTCTATGGAAGATTTTTTCACCAACCCTCGGAAAAAATAAAAAAAAAAACTTCACTTAAGTAGGCCAAGAGCAGTGATCAGTTATTATAAGGGCATAAATATAAAATGCAGTATGCAGAACTCATATTCATACCCATTTTCAGAGCAAATTTGTGTCCACAAAATTTACAGAGTTTTTATTTATTTAATCAAGTGCTGAAAATAAGGTAGATACATACAGAGAAAATAACAAGCACACAACGTAAGCCCAACCATTTGCACATACATATATACGATCTATGCAGATACTCCATATCCATCCTACCAACGTTACTGCATCAGAACTCCGTGACCGCAGTCGCACAAGATATTTTTTTTGTTTCTTTTTTGCAGTGAAGAAGGTAAACAAGGGTATGTGTGAGTGACACGTTGGAATAAAAAGCGAGCAGAAAAATCAAATGTTCTGTGTTCTGATTTTTTCCCTTTTGTAAGAAGTTTAAGCTTTTTAAAAAGCTTTTTTTTTAGTGAATTTCGTTTTCATATATCACTTCTTCCCATATGAATGAGACATCTGGATAGCAGTGGCGTGGGTTGAAATTTCAAGAGAGGGAAGCCGAAAAAATTTTAATTAAAATGTTTTATTCAAGACTTACCATTTTGGTGCTTATTCGAAACACAGACTTAAGATATGCAATCTAAGCCAACTTTGTTATACTTTAAGTCATTGGAATTTACGTAGACAATGAGCTCATCGCATAAAAAAGTGGCTTCGAAAGAAGCCGTTCTGGGCAGAATAATCTATATAAGTTATTGATAACTCGGCGAGTTGTTAAATATAAAAAATTTAGCAATTACAATTATGTACTACCTATTTGTACTCTAAAGCTATCCTACGATTCTTTTTTACGGATTCTGCTAAAACTCTTTCATAAAAATTTGAGTTATTTCGAATTTCTAAAAGAAGGTGCTTTTCGATAGATAAAAGTGTCAGGTCTGAGAGTCTTTCTTCTTTTTGGGAATTTCTTAAGTAAGTGTGGACTCTTTTCAAAGTCAAAAAAGATCTTTCGACAGAGGTCACAGTCAAAGGCAGGGTTAAAAGGATTTCACACAATGTTACAGTTTGAAAAAGAGTACGAGTATCTCTAAGCATTTCCGTATTAAAATGCTTATAAAGTTGAAAAACATCCAGCTTTAAAGTGTATAAAACTTTGAGTTCATTTTTTTAAAGTGGTAAAATTAAAAATACCAGGAAATAGGGTAATTAAAGAAGAAATTTTGTCATCCGGTATTGAATTAGAATAATATTCATATGTTGATTTGTTTAATAAATCAAAGAAAATATATGAACTAAATGAACTACACCTATTCTTAATCTGACTTGTAACATTATCTATAATTGCTACAAAAATTCGGTTAAAATTTGTATTTGATTCAGTATTAAGTAGTCGGGGTTTGAGTGGAGGTTCTGAGCAGTCACTTACGCTCTCATACATAGATTGAGTCAAATGAGTTTAAAAATTCAGAATGAATCCATGACTCAAAACCCTCGATCTGTTGGTTCTCAAGCTCTATGTCTTCTCTGCAATTGAATAAGAAGTTCACTATACGCGAATGATATTGCCATCGAGTCTCTGATACCCCGAAATGCCAGCTCTTGTTTTCCTAGAAGAACTACAGTGTCTATGAAACGCTTCATTAAATCGCGATTGCGATCAACTTTTCTATTATGAGCCTCGTAAGTATTCCGTAAAGAAGTCTCTATGTGATATTCGCCAAATTCATGCAAATGCAAGCAGCTGTTTGAATATGTTTTTTTGGAAGAATTAATAAAATTGTTTATATCAAAGAAACCTGTGTGACTCCAAACAGTAGGAGAATTAGAAAAAAGAAGACAAGGACAACAAAACATTCTATTTAATTTGCAACTGCCAGTCAGCCATGGATTCTTTTTGTAAAAAGACTCATGAAAATGTTTCTGATACCCATCCTTGATGGTGTCGAGCGACCTACACGTAGTTCTACAACTTTTTTTTTGCAAAAAAGAAAGCTTACTGAATTCGTGGGTTCCTTTTAGAAGAAAATCAGTTAAACAACACTCAAAATTAACTAGAGGCACCTTGTTTAAGAATAATAAGAATGTTCAATGGGGCACCTCTTGAGTAGATTTATTATTACTTACTTGGTATATAGCTAATAACTATTCACTTAGCTCACTCACTATTTTATAATAATTTAATAATTTAAAACACTAACTTAACTACCAATATGTAATTGCTAAATTTTTAAAATTTTCTAATAATTAGCAGTCACAAAAATCACAAAAATTTGTATCCAATTATACCCAACAAGTTTAAGAAAAACCTCCACAAAAGCCGAGAAATCCCGGGTTATTTTCCTCATAAGCGAATGTATGTTAGACAAAGAAATCGCAAATAAACTTCTACTATATGCCAGAAAGGAACAGAGTTGAAAGTTTGTACTGTGAAGAAATGAATGCATACCCGTAAGCCGGAAAATGAACGGCTTTTGAAAAAAAAAAATTACACGCTTTTCTTTTGAAAAAGAAGTTGTCTCTCGCTAGCGGAGTTCATACTTGTCTCGGCTATGTGTGCGAGTTTGTGTATGAGAAAAAATGGATAAACAACCGAAGTGGTCGCAGCATTTCATCTTCGAGCGTGTATAAGGTTATGATTTATGAATGAAAAATTGTTTGATGAACAAATAATTGAATGTGTTGATTGGCAAGTGGCAAAATAAATATGTTTCATATTTGAAAAGGGAAGCCGGAAGGAATCGGCTTGTATGGACGCCACGCCACTGCTGGGTCGTTTATTATCTGTGATTGTAGCATGAGTCTTGCAAGAGTAACACAATGCTACAGCATTCTCCATCAAAGAAGAAGTTTCATGGGGAAAAACACAGCACATCAGAGGCGATGTTTCTGATGGCTTGCTGGCTATTATACCACTTGTTTTGTGAGACTGAATTGGAATTTTACTTCTTGAGAGGTTAACGGATACTAAAGCGGAAAAGACTGTGGTAATCTCTTGTGACTGCAGTCGTTTCATATAAGGTAAATCTTTCTCACAGTAGTATTTATTCGCTTTATACTTTAAGCACAGATAATAAACTTACCCAGATGTCGCATTCCCATACAAAAAAATTTTGATCTTTTTTTGCGCTGAACAAACAACGATGGGCAAACAAAAAGCTTTTCTGCTTGCCAAAGAAAAAAAACGGAAAATAAATTTTCTGTGTGAAAAGCTTCACCACCAGCGTAGAGTTTGTGACATACCCACAGCGAAATATATTTTTTGTTTTGTTTTGTATTCTCGTATTTTTTGTCCTTGCCTGCGACTTTGGCACGGTGAGGAACAGACAGAGCAGAAATATACCTATATATGTATGTATACCTACATATGTACATTAAATTAGGGTAAGTTAAGATAAAGAATAATTTTAATGCGATCTGTGATGATGTTAAGAATTTATAGGTACGGTACAAAAAATTTAAATAGTAGGTACTGTAGGTATTGTAGGCTAACTTCATTTTACTTTACTTTATTCATATTGTAATATGCGAGCTACGGCTCTAGTAGATAAAACAATATTCTGTGAAATTATTTCTTTATTTTCTAGTCTATAGAACAATTCAGGTTCACACTATACTATTCTTCGCAATTCTTTTCTTACAAGGTCTCTGTCCTCTCAAATCACTTTATCTCCTTTCCATTACTTAATTCACAAATCCAAACTAATTACTTCTTCTTGTTAAATCTCAACTTTCAATTTATCACAAAATTACAACTTCGCCCATTATCACTTTTCTAATCTCTTCGCCACAGTTTAAAAACTACTGCTCCTTCCTCAATCGCCAACTGTCCTTATATAGCAGAAGTTTCTGATAGCCAGAAACTTCTAGCAAATTCTTCGACCACTGGAACAAGAGAAATAATTCTTGCAGTTATAATTCCCTTTTATCCCTGATATTATTCGTCTCTTTCGTTGAACATGAGCTGTGGAGACTTCGTCCCAGACACGAACCTCGAATGAAAGGACAGTTCGAACCAAAATTCTGCCAGAATGAAAAGTCACTTCGGAATTTGCTGCATAGTCGTAGGAGCGTAGTTATTATTATGCTACACTGCCCCCCTCTTAGATGTGTTCGTCCCGAACAAGTGCATCCTCATTTCGGCCATTGTATCGACTCAGTCGGTCCACATGAACCACTTTCATTTTGGCCCTCGGTCCTCGCTGGATGCGGTAGACAACATCGTTGATGCGGGTTACTATTCTGTAGGGACCTTCCCAGTTCCGCTGTAATTTAGGTGATTTCCCCTTTTGGCGATGGGGATTATACAGCCACACCAGATCTCCTTCCTGGAATCCTGACGTTGTTGCCTTGGCATCATACCTGGTCTTCATGCGGTCGCTGGTCATCTTAATCTGGCTTCTGGTCCTTTGGTGTATGTCCCTAAGCCTTTCCCTAAGGTCCGCCACGTACTCTTCTTCATTTCTGGGCTCATTGGTAAGAGATCCAAATTTCAAATCACTGGGTAAACGAGCTATTCCACCAAATAAGATTTCGAACGGCGTATGTCGAGTAATGCTATGCACGGCACTTCTATAGGTCATCAAAAACAAGGGAATCTGCCGGTCCCAATCCCGTTGGTAGTCACCTACGACCTTCGAGAGATGTTCGTCCAAAGTCCTATTGAAACGCTCCACCATACCGTCCGACTGTGGATGAAGCGGGGTTGTCCTTGTCTTTTTGATTCCGAGTAGTTGACACATCTCTTGGAAGATTCTTGACTCGAAGTTCCGCCCTTGGTCAGAATGCAATTCCAAGGGCACACCGAATCTGCTAACCCAATTGTAGACGATTTGCTCCGCCACGGTTCTGGCTTCCTGGTTAGGGATCGGAAACGCTTCCGGCCACTTACTGAAGTAGTCCATCACTACGAGTATATACCGATTACCATTGTCGGTTTCCGGAAAGGGCCCTGCGATGTCAATGGCGATTCGTTCGAAAGGTGCTCCCACGTTGTATTGGTGCATCTTACCTCGAGTTTTGATTCTCGGACCCTTGCTAGCTGCACACACGTCGCATTTTCTGCACCAGTCTTCGATATCTTCCTTCGCTTTTAACGAATAAAAACGTTCACGTACCTTTTCTAGCGTCTTATTCACTCCCAAGTGGCCTCCGGTCGCCCCGCCATGCTTTTCCTGTAACACCTCCTTGACCCTCGTCCGCGGTACGACAAGCTGCATTACAAACGACTTTCCGTCGGAGGATTCCCATTTTCTTCTCAGAACACCTTCTTGGACATGGAGGGAGTCCCACTGCGCAAAATATGCCTTTAAGGTCGGGCTTCTGTGAGAGATGTCCTGATGATCCGGTTTCTCCATGTTCTCCTTCCAGGCCAGTATCGGCTCGATATCCGGGTCTTCCTTCTGAGCGTTCCGGATCTCATCTACGATCCAGTCGGCGATAGGTTCGGCTCTCATTCTTTGGATGGAAACCAGCTCCCGTTCTTCCTGACGCGCACAATGTTTACAATCCGTTCTGCATGGTCTCCGGGACAGTGCATCCGCATTAGAGTGGAGCCTTCCTTTACGATGCTGTATTTCGTAGTCGTAGATTTGCAGCCTTTCGATCCATCTTGCGACCTGACCCTCAGGACTCTTGAACTGTAATAGCCATTTTAATGCTGCATGGTCTGTGCGAAGAATGAACTTCCTCCCATAGAGGTATTTGTGAAAATGCTTCGTAGCCAAGATCAAAGCTAGAAGTTCTCTCCTTGTCACGCAGTAGTTCCTTTCTGGTTTAGAGAGCACCTTGCTAAAGTACGCAACCACCTTCTCTTGGCCGTCATGCACCTGGGAGAGTACGGCTCCTACCCCGACATTACTAGCATCTGCATCCACAATGAACGTTTCCCCGGGAGTGGGGTAAGCCAGTATCGGGGCATCGCATAGCCGTTGTTTAAGTGCCTTGAAGCTCTTCTCACACTCAATGGACCATTTGAATTGTTTTCCCTTTTCCGTCAACTGGTGTAGGCTCTTTGCGATCCCGGCAAAATCCTTCACGAACCGTCTGTAGTAGGTGGCTAGGCCCAGGAAGCTCCTTAGTTGGTGTTTATCCTTGGGGACTGGCCAGTTTTTCACCGCTTCGACCTTCTCTGGATGGGTTCTCACTCCTTTCGCTGAAATTATGTGCCCCAGGTACTTGACTTCCGCTCTAAACAGGGCGCACTTCTTGGGGTTGAGCTTCAGGCACTTCGAAGCCTTTGAAACACATCCCTTAGATTGTCTCGGTGTTGCGCAAACGTTTTTCCAACGACGATGACATCATCCAAGTATACCAAACAGGTTTTCCATGTTAACCCTTGCAGGACACATTCCATCAATCGCTCGAAAGTCGCCGGAGCATTGCACAGCCCGAATGGCATTACAGTGAATTGCCATAGCCCATTTCCTGCGGTGGAGGCGGTTTTCTCCCGGTCTTCTGGATGGATCTGTACCTGCCAGTAGCCACTCTTCAAGTCGAGAGTGGAAAACCATCGGGCTCCTGATAGTGTGTCTAGCGTGTCGTCAATCCGTGGCAGAGGATAGCTGTCTTTCTTGGTGACGTAATTGAGCTGCCGATAGTCCACGCAGAACCGCGTGCTGCCATCTTTCTTCTTAACCAGTACAACCGGTGATGCCCACGGACTTTTGGAACTTTCAATCAGACCTTCTTTTTCCATTGCCGACACCATCTCTGCAACTTCTGTCTGCTTTGCCAATGGAAGGCGCCTAGCAGGCTGACGAATTGGTCTAGTATCACCAGTGTCTATTCGATGTTGTACCAGGTGTGTTCGGCCGTATTCTCCGTCCTGTGAAGCAAATACATCAGCGTACTCATTGATAAGATTCTCTGCCATAGTTCGCTGCTCCTGATTCAGGTCACTGGACTGGAGAATCGTCTCTCTCGTTTCCGCTGTCCAAGGTGATGGGATTGGTTTTGGAGCATCATGTTCAGATATTGTTGCGACGGCGGTAATCGGCGTGCATTTTCCAGTCACCTCCCCTCGCCTTAGTTTGACAGTGTGTGGTCTTGTGTTCAAAACTCTCACTGGAACCATGGTGTTCTTTGGTTCGACTAACGTCTTTCCCACGATGTAGTCTTGAGAATTCTTCTCTGGGTCTGGTTCTACTATGTAGAATCGGTGGCTCCCAAGATCACCTTCCAGCTTCGTCCAAATGATTGTCTCTGAAGAAGGCGGCAAAACTTCGTCTTTGCTGATGACTGTCCTGAGAGTTACGGCATTCTCGTTTCCGTACACCATCGGAATCTCCACATTTCGATACCTCAGTACTTGCATCCCGATGTCCAAGATTACTTCATTTGCTTTCATGAAGTCTATTCCGATGATGCACTCGTCGCATATATCTGCCACCAGAAACGCATAGGAAAGCATCAGTCCTGCCAGAGTAATCGTAAGACGAATTTCTCCAAATACCTTCGCCATTTCCCCTGTTGCAGTCTTCAGGCAGTAGCTGTTGGTGTTGTGCAGCCAGGAGCTTTTGACGATATCTCTTCTTACAATGGAGGTGGTGGCATCTGTGTCGATGGTGGCTACGCACTTCTTCTTGTTGATTAGTGCCTCCACTGTCAGGCTCTTGTTACCCCGTTTGGTTTGCGAAACTTGAATGGTGGTCCTGGGGGCCTCGATTCCAGTAACCAACTTCTGCCCCGCGAAGTTGGTCCTTACGCATTTCCCGACTGCTGGTTTTGGGAAGTCTGACTGACAGGATGGATGTTATCACCGCCAGATGCTTCCTCTCTGCTTCTCCTACTTCCGCAATGTGGACAATTTCCTCGTCTAGGTGCACTTCTGCACTGCCGTTGTAGGTGTCCGGTTTGGTTGCAATTCCAGCAACGGATTTGACTTCCGCGAGCTCTGTCTTCATCCATGACGGCTGTTCTCTGGCATGAGCATTCCACGACGGACATTTCCCTGACACGGTGTATTCCCTGGTATGCTTGGTCCGCAGCCTTCATTGACAAAGCGAATGCCAATGCCTCGGGGAGTGTTCGCTTTTCAGCCATCCTTACAGCCATTTGCAGTTGTCTGTCCTCTATGGCCTGAATAAAAGCTTCCACCGCCATTTCGTTGATAAGCTCCTCACCGGCTTTAGGGTATGAAAGATGGGCTAGTCGCTCTATATCCGCTTGCAACTGTTGGAGCGTTTCCCCTCTTTTCTGGACTCGACTACGCAGCTGAACCCTGTACACCTGCTGCATGTGTTCATCCCCAAACCGCATCTCGATAGCCTGAACCAGAGAATCGTAGTTCTGCTGTTTATCTTCCGGGATGGTCTGCAAGAGCTCCGCAGCTGGACCCCTCAGTGCAAGTGTGAGTGCAATGGACTTCTCTTCATCGTCCCAGCTATTGGTCATTGCGGCCGCTTCGAATTGCCTTTTATAAATTGGCCATGATGTTTGACCATCGAAGATAGGAGGCTGCATCTCCTTTCTTCTCAGACCGTCAGTGGAATATTCCCGTGCTTTCTGTCTCTTCACGTTGCTGAGCTCCTTAGCAAGATTTTCGACTTGCTTCCCTACTATCTCGAATTGCGTATCCACTTTTTCAAACTGAGTCTCTATTTTCCCGAACTGAGTTTCATGTTTCTCAAAACTTTCATCGAATCTAGTTTCGACTTTTCCGAGTTGCGTCTCGACCTTCTCGATTTTCTCTTCGATCACTTCGAATTTGGATTCCAAGTTCTTGTTTTGCTCATCAAGTTTACTTTCCAGAGCATCTAGAGAATTCTTTTGTTCGTCCAGCTTAAGTTCTATAGAATTCCTTTGGTCTTCTATTGCTTTCTTTTGTTCGTCCATGACTAACTTAAGTTGCAGGAGCAGACTCGTTATACCCGGGTCGGCTGCTGTACTTGCTGGTTCCGCTTACTGAGTTCTGCCTTTAGTTGAATTATAGTTAGTTTTCCCAGTTTGCGACCCATTTTGCGCAACTAATTAACTCAACACGGAAATCGTTTTTTTTTTTTTTTTTTTTTTTTTTTTTTTTTTTTTTCAATTTCACACCACGGAAATAGTTATTCACAGAATAAGTTTTATCCCGCTTCTGACACCAGTGTAATATGCGAGCTACGGCTCGAGTAGATAAAACAATATTCTGTGAAATTATTTCTTTATTTTCTAGTCTATAGAACAATTCAGGTTCACATATACTATTCTTCGCAATTCTTTTCTTACAAGGTCTCTGTCCTCTCAAATCACTTTATCTCCTTTCCATTACTTAATTCACAAATCCAAATTAATTACTTCTTCTTGTTAAAACTCAACTTTCAATTTATCACAAAATTACAACTTCGCCCATTATCACTTTTCTAATCTCTTCGCCACAGTTTAAAAACTACTGCTCCTTTCTCAATCGCCATCTGTCCTTATATAGCAGAAGTTTCTGATAGCCAGAAACTTCTAGCAAATTCTTCGACCACTGGAACAAGAGAAATATTTCTTGCAGTTATAATTCCCTTTTATCCCTGATATTATTCGTCTCTTTCGTTGAACATGAGCTGTGGAGACTTCGTCCCAGACACGAACCTCGAATGAAAGGACAGTTTGAACCAAAATTCTGCCAGAATGAAAAGTCACTTCGGAATTTGCTGCATAGTCGTAGGAGCGTAGTTATTATTATGCTACAATATGTACGTGTTATAAGATTGAGGCTGAGACAAATAATTATGTTTATTTATTTCCTAATTGTTTGAATACATCTGTCTTTTACAAATCCTTGTGGTACTCCTACTCTCATTTACAGTATGTTTGATGTTTGGTCCTTATATTTTACATAAAATACGAGGTCCGATAGGTAGCCATAGCCACTCTTTTATTATTTTTTTGTACATGCACGTTAAACAATAGGAAACAAAATCAACTCTGCTCTTAGCCCACTATAGTTAAATTCATTTATGTAAAAATGCATTTGCAAAAAATTTTTGTCTTTAGACATTTACATAATACATATTAGAAGTATGATTTTTAGCTATTCCCAGTGCTTTAACCAAAGTGGTTTCCAGGGGATATGTATGCGGACGTGGCAGAATATTGACCCCCACCACCTCCCTTAGCTCACCACCGCCTTAGTTTTTTTTTCAAATATTCATACATTATGTACATATGTAGATATTTATTTTAGTTTACATATTCATTAAATTTTGCAACTTTCTTGTCTTTTATTTTGGATTCCTTTTCTTGTTTATGCTCTTGTCAATAAACCACTTACAACTTTTCCAAAGCAGAACTACCACAAGGAAATTGACTGTATCAATTTTGTGCGAATAACATTTATTTGTCGTTTCAAACCAATCTGGATAGTGCAAATTTGTTTCTGAGATACATTGATTTACTATATTTGCTCTAAGATTAGATGCAAATGGACATTTCTGAAAGCAAGTGGTAAATACTTGTATATGAAGTTGACATATTTCGAAGTCCTTGTCTGATGGCCAGACAAGTATCGGATTTTCATTCGAGTGTTCATATTCTTTTAATTTGAATAATATTTCCGTGAGATCGAAATTGGTTTTGTCCTTTGTCATTTCTTTGATACAGTTCTCACAAACTGCATTAATTTTTTATGTGTTTTATAAAAACATTAACCTGCAAAATACCTTGTGGCTATGTCATTCATTTCTGTCATTTCTATTGAAATCGTGTCTTCATCTGGTAATTCTATCGCTAGAAGTTCGGATTCACAATATTTGGCTAGATCGAATATGTTTTCATTTTTCTCTTGCTCCTGTGCTAGGACAATCTTCGTTTTATTTTCAGTATCCAACACAGCATTCCAATCTAACTGTAAATATTCAGAATCTTCTTCTTCACAGTTGGAAAATTTTGACTTAAACAAAAATTATAGAGCCTTAACTTTTTGAAATTCTGTGTTATCTATATGAGCATATTTTAGTTTTGGACACATTTCTTTGGTATTATAGATATACTGTATTATAGATATACTCAATTATTTTCCAGCCTACAACTCCATCCAGAGTTTGTAAGTCTGTTCTTAAAAGATTGTTTCTTACACTTTTGATTAAATGTAGCACATCATACACTCCATACACTTTTTTTTCTTTATAAGGAAAGGAACTGTTTTCCTCATTCAGCTTTAATTTATTGAAAAGTCTTCGATTCGTAGGACCTTGGTCACAGCAAACTCCTCTTAAGTTTAGTCCCAGATTTCTACATATGTCAATACAGTTGTATACTTCAATTTCGAGCTGTTTTGTTGGTATATTGCTTGGACAGGTCACATGATAAAGCACTTGTTTGTATTTACTACATATACCACGAATCATGAACACGCAAACTGATTTCGCACACAAATCTAATCTTTGATTTTCTCCATAATCAACGAAGCTCTCGATTGTGTCTTTATATTTGTTGTATGTTAAATTCGCCGGGATATTCATCTCATCGAATATTAAAATGACTTCTTTGTCTTTTTGTTCCAATGTTAAAACATTTTTTTGTATTTCCTCGAAAACATTTTCGTTTAGACCAGGAGATAAACTTTTAAGTTTTATCCATCTATGCAATGAAGCTGAGTATGACAAGTGCAATTGCAGCTAATCGCGAAGAAAATTATATCCAGACGACGAGCGGAAAAATATACATTGGCAAATCCACCTTTTTTCTTGGGTAAATTGTCGTTTGTCTTGTGATAAAATAAGTTTGCAAAATGTTTTCGAGTTTTTATTTATATCATGTAAGAAATCTATTTTGTATTCTATTGTTTGCTTTTCATATTCTCTAAGCTGTGCTTTATCTTTTTTTAGCCCGCGGACTTTAATTGCCATGAATGAATTTTATACTTTTCTTAGCTCTCTCTTTGAGGATTTTGTTAATTTTTTTCAGTCTATGTACTTATTTGTTGAATATAAAAAAAATGTTTTTTTGTGTTCGCTTCGCATTTCTTGCATACAGATTCTATGGAATCTATCGGTCTGTTGCAGTCTATAAGTGCTGAAACTTCATTTAGTTCATCGATGGATATATCGGTACTCGTTTGCACTTTTAATCTTTTGTGATTAGAGTAGTTTATTTTGGCTTTCTTAAGATCAAAAGCAAGTTCATTGTCATTAGATTCCAGCGTCGTGTTTTAATTTTTTTTCCCAAAAAATTTCAAATCGAAATGAATACTACAAATGTATGGCCGTTTATGATTTTCAACATTATCACGGGATTCTTCTGCCTGTGGTAGCCAGTCATTATATTTCTTAGTTCCCTTTTTAGGAAATCTAAACATTTTCTTTTATGGAAATTGGGCAGTTGTTGCATTGCAGCATACAATAGCGCACTTTATTCGCCACGACATTTCCTCTAAGTCGATTTTTTTCGCAACTTTTTTGTATTTGTAAGTACCAAGGTACCTAATCAACTTGAAATAAACTTAAATAATATATTTTACCTTTCCCAAATTAACTCTTCAAAATTTTTACTGGACACACACAGTAAAATATCACTTCGAAAAAATACAATTTAAATATTTTTTTTCCACACCACAGATCTACACAGATCGAAATTTTGGTCAATATAGCAAAATGAAAAGGGAAAATACGTACCCACATATGAATATATGTACATACATATGTATGTATAAATGAAATTGTGTTTCGCAGTCGCAGGTCGCAGACGGTACAAAGAGTAGCAAAAGAAAAAGCTTTTTGCATAGGAAATTTATTTTCCGTTCATCGCAAAACAGATCAAATTTTTTTTTGAATGGGGATGCGACATCTGGGTAAGTTTATTATCTGTGCTTTAAACTTCGAAAGCCCTGCAACTAATAATCCACCAAACTAAGATTGTAGAAGCACATTAATGTCTTTTTCTGAGTGCTGAATATGATATCATGAGAATGAACTTCAATAAAACGGTTAAAACACTGAAGGTGGAATGATTAACATATATGTATGGTTTTATGTTTTTGGCTACATATCCGATAATATGAAGAATTGCGTATTGGGAGAAGTTCGGAAAAATTACAATTGCCAAAGCATGTAGTACCATCACAACTGTATTTGCCTAGGAAAGTTTGCCCACAAACCGACGCAAAATTCATGTAACAATTTAGCACACTGCTTAGTTTATGCCAACCTATGAATGAAGATATGATACTACAGACTTTAACGATATATTAATTATTTGATATAAATTTATTTACTGACGAGTATATGGCATCAGCAACAATTACAGTAATAGTCTCACTGGCAAAAGGTCTGTAATGTGGCATGAATCATTTCCAATCTCAAAGATTATTAAGATTGAATAACATTGCAACAACATTTGAAGTGATAATGTACGGTTTTTTGTCGATCTTGCCAAGCTTGAAGAATCTGATAGAGTTCTGAGAAGAGAGAAATTACAAATCATCAAAACAATACATCATCGAAATATTTTTAATTTGCCTACTCTGAAGAATATCAAAAAAGCACACATTTGGAGGTAATCTAATCAATGTCTACAGCGAACGTAACGATATAGATAGGTATCCAGTTTTTAGTTTTCTTTTATTTCTTTTTCTAGTCATCATAAAGACATATTTATGCTCATATGTCAATTTTTTGAGCCAAACATCGCTGTGTGAGAATTGTTTCATCTAGCGGAATTTAATTCATAGTGATGTCAAATTAAAGCTTTTATTATTTTTTTTTTTTTTCAATTTACTTACTAAAATTAAATAAGGAATTCAATCAACAATTTTTACATAACTGTACATATTTTTGGAGAAAATAACCTTCAAAATACATGACTTATTTCGGTTGGTATCATTAAAAGTTGCAGGATTTCATGTTCAATCAAACCCTTTTTAGTTTTTGGAATGAACCTCAGACTTGCTAAAAATGGATCTGAGGATGTTGAAAGTCTATTTAGAAGATCCGTCATCGTGTCCACCCGCGAAGCTTTTCTGGTGAAAAGCTCACGATATCTTCTGTTGTATTTATTCCTAGCCTCCTGTGCTTCTCCCGAAAGATGACCAATTGGAAGAATACAAGTATCAATTACTTCTTTGCCATGAAATAAAACCTTGTGAAGGCTTACTGGCATGTAAAACCACCAGTAAATTTTTAAATACAGTTCCCTTGTTTCTGTTGCATAGGTATCGAAAGACCCAAGAGCTTCTAAAATAATATGGAACCGTTTGATGAGCTCTACATTTATACAGAAATCTCTGCAATTTTCTTTTCGTCTCTAAAAAATCGTCTAGCAGTATTCCTATCGTTAGTATTGCCAGATTGTTGTGTTGGCATACCAACCAGTAAGCCAGTTTCACTTCTAAATCTGTTTTGGATTAGTTGTTTTCTGGCCTTGTACTTTTCCTTACTCTCTTGGTTTAGAGACCAAACCTTCACATCAAGTCTATATGCGATGTGAAGTATACACTCCATGAATCTAATCCAAGAGTGAAGAGGACTTAATCCGAATGACCACTTGATTTGTAGATTTGCTCGAAATAATTATTGGGCTATTCATTTCGGATGGCTTTGCAGCACAAATGTAACACGTTTGCGATGAAGAGGTGACAGACGATAACGCAGTGCATATTTTACCGTCTATCATTCTGAGCAAAAAAACGAGTTTTACTAGAATGTGGAAGGCACCATCATGTATCTCAATAGGTGATAAAGAGTGAATTTGCTCTTGAAATGAATCTACTTCTCGTTTTATTAACTTTGTTGTTTCCTTTGCAAAATTAAGTTTCATAGGTCGGGAGTAGCTTGTTGAAAATGGGGCTGGATTTTGCCAAAGTATGATTTTACTTTCATCCCTGTAAAAATGCATCTGGATGGGCACCATTGAAATGCTGAAAAGGTTTTCATCAAAATGATCTCCTGATGCAAATTTTTGCTTAAAGGGCTTTTGTTGGGCTCCATCACAACTCGATTTAATTAGCAAAGATAGCTCTTTCAACCCAGTCTTTAGGTCTTCAGTAGAACTTAATACTTCTTTTTGAGCCAAGCATAAACGCTTTACACTGTGATCAACTAAATTCTGCAGATTACATACAGCAGTTGACTCAGTCACAGTTTTTTGGGAAGGATAACATTTTTTTAGCCTATTTTATTTTATCATAGGAGGGCAATAAACACGGAACCGGTTTGTTTGTTTTTTGGCGTATAATTTCATACTGATGAGTTGATAATTTTGAATCAATAATCATAACTAACGCTTCGTCCGCAGAGATAGATATTTCTACCGGAAAGAACTGTTTCGAGAGTTTTCTTAACAAACGTACCTTATTAAAGATATATAATAAAAATGAAAACAATATTAAAAATAATATTACAAACAAACCTCTTTTTGGTGAACTCATTGAAAGTTGCTACACGACAGCAGCAGTATCTCTTTTTCCCTGTTTCCTAAGGCTTACTTCATAAGCAATTTCTATTTCTTCAACGCTAACTGAATCCAAAAGACCTTGAACTTATTTCTTTTTCATTTTTTCACAGCACTCCACCAAGTGTTTTGGTGCTTTATTGAAATGAGATGAAGGAGAAATTTCATCCAAAACCGTTTGTGGTAGTTGTAGAATTTCATTTAGCCATGAAAAATATGTACTTTCGAAGCGATCACGGTGTCGACCACTTTTAGCCCACATTTTTGAAAAATTTAAACATAGTGTTCTTATGGTGGGCTTAATTAACTTAATTGAGTCTTCGGAAAACGTAATACAGCATCAAAAAAAAAATGTTTATCTTAGAAATCCAAACATCATATAATTGTTTTTTGGTGATTTCGATAGACATTCTGAAAAATTAAAATTGTAGTATGGGTGTCGCACCTGTGCGCAAAAACTTAAAACGCTATCTGATAGCTTGGATATCAGACTATAAAAGGTATGTAATTGCAATTTGAATAACGCTGTATAACTTAAGTTTTGTTGGCATGAATGTTCACTTTCACTTAAAACATCACTCTTCTTATCCCTTCCACCCAAGTCAAAATATGTGCGCCTTTTTGTTAATTTTACTTACCTTTATAATTCTCTGATATGGTATTTATAAAATAAGAACACTTCTTTAAATATAAATCGCGTAACACTCGGAAAATAATTTGAAAATCGACCTTCTTAAAACTGCCTCTACACCAATTGTCGCCAACTGCAATTGCAAGACCAAATGATTTCGTTTCATTTGTCTTCCACATAATAGTTTCTTCAAAAACGTTAAATGAGAGTCCAAAACTACAAGAAAAAACAGTTTTTGTAGTAATTTAAGCAAGTTAATTTTTTAATTAAATTGCGCTAGATGAGCTAATTCTCACACTGTGCATCGGTCAGAACATTTTTTGTTGGGTAGTAATTCAGAAAAATGTGCTTTCCTTCATTTACTGTTTAAGCGCTTTGATTTAAAATTTCATCAGATAAATTAACGAGCTGCGTCACAACTTCTGGGAGTAAAGACGAAGAATGTGTTATAGCAAATGCAGTTGCATTTTGTTATCACACAGTAATGCGCTCGCATGGCTACGATCCACATATTGTAAATGATGCCTTAAATACGCTAAAATTTTAAATAAAAAAAATTTTAATCACTTATATAACATTCGATTTTTATTATATCCACATTATTACGCTACTACACTATGACTGACTCCCTACATCGATCATCGTTCACCTTTCTACATCATTCTCTCTTCATTCTTTGGCCTGCTACAACTTGGCCGTCCTGACTCCCAATCGATACCGATTTTGGTTAGTATTCGTCATCATCGGTGTCTGGCTTGACGTGACATACCTGCTTGCTCGTCTTCTTCTTGGTGCAGGTGGCTGCGAAGTGTCCAATCTCCCCACAAACATTGCATTATCCCCATTCGCTTTTCGGCTTGTTGCACTCGTGGGCCATATGTCCCAATACGTTACACTTGTAGCACCTGAAAGACCTGGTTGCCTGTCCGTCGGCTGCTGTACTCCGTCGTGATGTTGAGGGTAACATTGCCCTCGGTTCAGTAGCTGAATCTTACTAAATACCTTCAACAGCTGGTGTTTAGTACGGAAACACTGCATCCTCGCTTGGGAACGCAAGTAAGGATCAGGTCTCCCTTCAATGATACACTCGAGCAACTCCTCATCCTCCATCGAAATTTTGTTCGCCAATATCACCTTCTCGTGAAAATATTGCTGGAACGTCTCTGTGATCAGCCATTTCCTACCCTCGACTGCCCGCTTCAGTGCTAGCCGGCTGCAGCTATCACCAAACATTTCTTTCATCCCAATCAATAGTTGTTTGGTTCAGATGGTAGTCACGTCCGACCTTGAGTCGAACCACCTTTTCCCCTCAAACGGCAGGAAATAAGCACCCTCAAATTCATCAGCTGTGCTTCCCAATGCGAGAAACAATTTTCTTCCCCCGAAAATTCTGCTAATAGTTCCTTCAAATTGGTGAAATTCTCTTTCATCCTACTGCCTTCACCGCTGTCGTCATTGTTTCTATACTTCTTAGCCGCTCATTTTCTTTCATTTTCTCGCCTTTGGCACTCAATTTCTTTAAGCACCTCTTCATCAATTTCCATTCGTCGTCGTTCCAAATATCCTCGCTCATCTTCATGCACTTATCCTTCGACTCTATTTCAACTGCGTCACTCATTTTATTGGACGTCGTTTTGATCCCCTTTTTACTTTTTTTGTTGCTCCGCTCATCGTCAACTGCCTCCTCTTATGATGAGTATTGCATCTTCGTATTCCTCTGATGATTCATCGTTTGCTGTCTGAACATTTGCCCCGCCGCACAGTGGTTTGAGAGCGGAAAAAAGGTCTTTGGAGAAAGTCATATGTAGCCTTTTTAGTTTTATGTCTAAGTACTCTTAGATAACCCGGGCGTATGATTTCAAAATATTTTTTTAATATATAATATATATTATATGTACTTATTTACAAGCACTCAAAGTTAAAAAAAAAATTATTCAAGTCGCGAACCATATTTTAAACTAAATTTTAAAATTAAAAAAAAGATAATTCATAAAAGAAGCCTCCTATAAGTAGCTCCAAACATAGGTACTAAAAAAAATGGTTTTTATGAAAACTTTTTGAGTTTTAAAATTAGCTACGCCAAGCTACGCATAATGATGTATATCAGTACTCCATACTTTCAAGTTACAGTACAGTCAAAATCGAGTGCATATTTCGGAGTTATGTTCAAATTCGTCTCACTGAATCTGGTTTCAAAAAACTCGCTCTTGACGGCGGTATATATCAATTGTCAGCACGAACTGGTTAAGTCCATTATTTTTAGAAAAAATGTGTACCTTTATTTAAAAAATTAAAGAAAATTAATACATTTAGCCAGGTCAGAGTAATTCGATTTTTAGCGAAACCATTTATTTCTGCCTGCAAAATTTTTCAACTGTCCACTCAATTTTCTTGGAATAAATATATGAAAAAATATTATTATTTTAAGATAAGTTTAATTATATAATAGAGCTTAATAAAGAATAAACAAAAGGATTAGGGATAATCCTACAGTTTTTCTGATTTCACGCAAAAAGTAGGGGCAGGTAAAAAAAAAGGTGTTCCTTCTGATTTTTGTCTGTGAATGGGTTTTTCCCTGTTAACCTGTTGCGTTTTCCATATAAATGAAAAACAAACAATTTTTTTTATTGTTTTTTTAAAGTTTTATTGCATTGTTTTTGTTGTATATTGCTTAATTTTGTATGGCTTTTAAGAATGTTTATGCTCTTACATTAAACTATATATATAAAGGATTAAAAATAATAAGTCAGTGATTGTGCATTTGCGAACCGTGCGCAAAATAGAAAAAATAATAACTCTTTGATCAACTAATAAGTGAAGTGAAATATAAGTACAAGCAGAGAGTTCAATGGATTCAATCGCAATTCCTTATTCGGTATTGTGTAGCGAACTTAGGATCAATGGTCATAATGTACAAAATCTACGTCCATATTTTGAAAGGGAATACCCCAATTTATCTTCTGAACAAATAGAAACCGTGATATCAGAAGTACATAAACGTTTTATTTCTCAATTTTCATTTCGATGGACCTCAGTTCATAGAATCAAAAGTATTTTTGAAAATAAATACAAGGATTGGCTCAAAGGAGTTTTCGAAGTAGAATTCACCCAAAATTTACTGCCCAAAACGTCAACTAGTACTGGAAGACCGTATAAGAGGGAAATAAACATTACGGAAAGCTCAGCAAGTGTGAAACTACAAGAATTGTTAGACCACACTACAACAAGGTTATTAGAAAGAAAGATAGCAGAAGAGATAATCAGAATTGAAGGAGAGTCTTTAACACTATACCCTAAATGGGGATGTGATGGTGCCTCAGGACAACCCCAGTACAATCAAAAATTTGACCATGGAGAAACTTCGGACGCTAATATATTTATGACATCTTTGGTACCAATTCAAATGACTATGAGGAATAATAAGGATACTATGGTGTGGAGTAACGATCACCCTCCACAAGATACTGCAGAGCCATCCAATTTTTTTTCTATTAAAGAAACTGCCGAAATCATACGAGATGAGAAGCAAAGAATTAACACGGAAATCAGTAATTTATCTCTGACGATAGTTCAAATGGGCAATCGTCAGTTCACAATCAACCACGAACTCATGTTCACAATGCTAGACGGGAAGACAGCCCAATCTGTAACAGGAACTCCTGCAGCTTCTTCCTGTTTCATATGTGGAATTACAACTTCGGGAATGAATAACTTGACACAAATAAAAAACAAAACTGTAAACAGCGAAGCTTTGAAATTCGGAATGTCTCCTCTCCACGCTCGTATAAATTTTATAGAGTGTATCCTCCATGTTGCCTGCAATTTGCCATTTAAAGCATGGAAAACTAACAGTGAGACCAGCCGAATTAGAGACGCTCAGAAAAAAAAAAAAAAAAAAAAATTCTGCAGGAATTTCGTGAAAAACTGGGCATCATTGTTGATGTTGTAAAACAGGGTATGGGGACAAGTAATGACGGCAACACATCCAGCAGGTTCTTTGCCAACCCAACGATGACTTCAGAAATTACTGGAGTCAGCGAAGACCTAATTCAGCGGTTTGCTGTTCTTCTTGAAGTAAGAGCAATAACATCGAATGAAAATGTAGATTTCAAAAAAATTCCAGAGTACGCGTGGGAAACTGCACAACTTTTTGTTGAGATTTATAAATGGTACAACATGCCAGCAACCGTACATAAGGTTTTGATTCATGGAGAAGAAATCATTAAAAATTGTGCATTTCCTGTTGGATCACTCTCTGAGGAAGCCCAAGAATGCCGAAATAAGGATTATAAGGTCTACCGCAGTTTTAATTCGAGAAAATGCAGCCGAATGGCTACGAATGAAGATGTGATGCATTGTATCCTCATACCCTCAGACCCACTAATAACAGGCTTAAGGCCACAGGCAAATAAGAAAATACTACCAATCAGCGCAGACGCTAGAAACCTCATTTTAGCATTATAAAATAACTACTACTACTTTTTTTTATGCTATTTATTAATTGAATGCAATTGTTTTATTTATGTTTTATATGTTATTTTGGAAGTAATTGTTTTTGTTTATGTTTATAATATACATAGTTTATAATATTTTATTCAAAATAAAGAGTTTAGATTTTACTAAGAAAATACTACCAATCAGCGCAGACGCTAGAAACCTCATTTTAGCATTATAAAATAACTACTACTACTTTTTTTTATGCTATTTATTAATTGAATGCAATTGTTTTATTTATGTTTTATATGTTATTTTGGAAGTAATTGTTTTTGTTTATGTTTATAATATACATAGTTTATAATATTTTATTCAAAATAAAGAGTTTAGATTTTACTAAGAAAAATAAATGTTACCCGTCGTTTTTAGTTCAATTTCGCCAACCAATTTTTTAACCGCGACGCAGTGTAGATTTT
Organism: Pocota personata; assembly: GCA_963082735.1. Classification (NCBI taxonomy): domain Eukaryota; kingdom Metazoa; phylum Arthropoda; class Insecta; order Diptera; family Syrphidae; genus Pocota; species Pocota personata. Next base: position 92,869,373 of record OY720431.1, read on the forward strand.
ATATTTTTCGATGTCTGCAATTTGTCTGGTTGTTTAATTAACTTCCGTATGTGTTGTGCAATGAGAATTTACACTGGTAGTCCCACTTCTGATGTTGTAAGGTATGCCTTGAATACGATAAAACTTTAAATAAAATACTTTTAAGCAGTTGTATAACACTCGATTTTTATTACATCCGCACTGGTACGCTACTACACTGTGACTGACTCCCTACATTGATCATCGTTAACCCCTTTAAATCATTCTCTGGTCTGCTATAATATGTACATATGTATGTATGTTTGCATCTCCATAGTCACCAATTGTGGACGCACACAAATTTCAATAATTATTTCAAATGTTTACGCTCCATCGTCCTAGATTCTGATCCCAGACGGACAATCCTTTTCAGTAACCACAGGTGCTTATAATGAAGGAAACTTTCAAATGTTGCCTATAGTTTTGCGATATTTTCGCAAAGAGAAAGAAATGCAAATTGCATCACTGTCATTTTACTTTCTGGAAAGTGAGCGTTCGATAGATATTAGAAATTAGACTTACTCGTAATTTGAAAAATATAACTTCCTTTTGCGCTGGTAATGCTTCCGTCAATTTTGGTAAACATCAGAGCGTATTGACTGAATTAAAAAAAAAAAAAAAAAACATATTAGACGTTCGGTGTCTATTGCATATTATTAACAACTCTGCCCAAAAAGCGCTAATATGCTGACTGAGGTAGACAATTTGCATTAAAATTTGTAATGAATTCCGCCCTTCAACCAAATTACTGCTTTAAAATATTTGATTAATGGATGTATGTACATATGTACATATGTATATTGAATGAGTGATTGAAACAATTGTTTAATATTCTGAGCCAATAAAAACCTACATACCAGTATGTACTTCTTTTCACAAAATTCGTCTCACAGCTTCCGTAATTTCTTTAATGATGTCTTGGGACTGGGGTATTTACATAAGATTTGCCCTGAATACATGTGCTATTTTCCAACCAGTATTGACCAAACTTTTGATATTATGAGGGATGTTGGTCAATCGCTAATTAAACGAAAACAAGAAATTTTTTTTTTATCAATTGCCAGAGGGGAGCTGCAAAAATATCGTAATGGTACAACCGTCGACCGTTTTCATACGAAAGACATCAATTTTTTCAAAGTTGCTATCGACTATATCGAAAAGTGGTTCAATTTTGAAGATAATAATTTAAAGATATTAAGGGAACTTGATTTGGTTAATAGCATAGAGTTCAAAACCTTGGAAATTATTATACAAACATTGTTAAATTAAATGTATTTATTAAAAATTAAAGAAATAAAAATAACATGCTACGAATGGTACAGAAGTGCCAACAATGCTTTAGAACGGAAATTTATGCCTATCCCATATTTCCACGCAATATCTGAGACAATTCTTAGTTTAATGGGGATGTACGAGTATTAGAGGAAAGAACGGAACAAACTTGTGCTTACGAAATTAGAAGTAGAATTCATGATAGAAGAACATTTTTAAATGACTTGCAAGGAGTTTGTATAATTTCTTAATTCTGCAAAAGGAGCATTAATTTTGAGATGCAAAATCAAAGAAAATGTACTTACATATAACTTACGAAACAATGTATATATGTATATGTATATGTGAATATGTTTTAAGTCTTTTATTGCGTAAATGAAAAATCAGTTGCATGTATACGTACATTAGTGATTCTCCACTTATAAAAGAAGACAAGACTTTTCAGTTAAGTGAGTATTTACTACTTTTCGTTATTTATTTTTTTTTTACTCTATTTAGAGTATTGTTTGATAAGTAGTTTGTATCATATAGAAATAATACGATATCGTAACTATAAACCCCCAAATGAATAAAAAATATTTGTGATCATCACCAAAAGTTATGTCGATCTATCCATGTCTGTCCCTCCTTTAGGAACATGAAATTGGGTATATAAGCTTTCTGGAATCCAAATTAGTACAAGTGTACAATTTTTTAAAACCCACCCACAGATACGCCCGCTTAAAAACAAATTTGTTTCTCATTATTTTTTTTTGCTGAAAACTGAAAAATATTGTCTTTAATGTTGACCTCCTTCCACTTTCAGCTAAGAAAAGATTGTAACATCAGTTTTGTAAAATAATTTCTTAGAAATCTCGGAAATATCCCCTGCATAGAAAGATATCATTATATATGTATATGTACATATATAAAGATATTATTATTTGTTTTAAAAATTTCGCAACTCCACGCTCATTTTATTAGGGGTGAATTAAAAGATTGGGGATAGAGTATCATACAGCGTTTTTTTTATATTCCAGGTCGATGTTGTTTGGCCGCCATTTTGTTTTGGTTGGCATTTGTTAGTTCACATTTGGCGGTCCTGAAGACTAGTCAATAACAATATATTATGAAGCATCTTATGCCTCGTCTTGAAGTTATTAAAATGATTTATCTTAATATCGGTTCAATTGTCAAAACACGAAGAAATTTACATTATCTTTTTGGTTTAAATATGCGCCTAGCAAGTCAACCATTCAATGCTGCAGTGCAATATAATGTTGATAAAAGTCCGGTCACCTCCGTTAGGCGTGCAAAAGAATTTAGAATGTCACTGGCAAGTTTGTTTAAAATAATTCAAAATATTTGCATTTATCAACTAGGGAAATATGATCATATGACCCAACGAGAGTACAGTGAAAAGATTTCACAGCCCTATATCCAACTTTTGGGGAAAATAATCATGAGTGACACAGCTCATTTCGACTTATCTGGCTTTGTTAATAAATAAAATATCAGCTATCGGGGCACTAAAAATTCTCAATTGATATACCAATGACCAGATGGCATAACACCTGCTGAACTACAAATGTCATCTGATATTATCCTGGCAGTTCTAAAAAAAATATTGTTCAGAGCTGTCTGGACTGGTACAGACCTATTACTCTATCATTTTTCCTTCTAAAAACACTAGAATGACTGATTGATATTTATTTACGTGATAGTATTGACACACAACTACTGACCACCGCTAAACATGCATACTGTAGGGGCAAACCAGTAGAAACAGCATTGCATACATTAGTCAATAAGATCGAATACTCCATGTATCATAAAAAGTACACTATGGTAGCTTTCTCGATATTGAAAGCGCTTTTAACAACGTCTACTCATCTGCGATAATCAAAGCATTGTCAAATCTGAAGATAGATAGCTCACTTGACGAGCTTAGTTAATTTACTGCTCAATAGTCGGATTATCAACTCAAAGCTGGGAGGGACATCTGTTAAAAGATATGTCAGCAGGGTAACCCCCTCAAGGGAGCGTCCTATCTCCACTTCTTTGGAATCTGATGGTTAATGGACTACTGTTAATCCGGGAAACTGAGGGTTGCGAAGTTATCGCCTATGCAGAAGATGTTTCCGGGAAAACACCTCACCATCTTCAAAACGCTTTGAATAAGCTATCTAGATGGACAGCTCGGTGTGGTCTAGGTGTGAATCCCCACAAAATGGAACTACTCCTCTTCTCAATGAAATATAAAATCCCACCTATTGACCCTCCATCCCTTAATGGAACAAGCTTAACTTTCTCCATCGAAGCAAAATATCTTGGTCTTATTTTCGTTAGGAAACTAAGTTGGATAATACACATGAGAGAGTTAAGAAAGATACTGTCGCACTCTTCTCTTGCAAAAAAAGCCATTGCGAGCAAATGGGGCTTACAACCCAGACTAAATCACTGGCTCTATATCTCGGTCATTAGACCGATCCTTAGGTACGGGGTAGTTGTCTGGTGGATTGTCTTGAACAAGGCGATATACCAGAAGTTATTAAGCAAAGTCCAATGATCAGCTTGTCTGTGCATTAGCGGGCGACACCTTCCGCAGCTATGGACATTCATTTAATACCTCTTGATATTTATTAATGGCAGCTAACTCAGCTATTCGCCTTAAAGATATTTCGCAGTAGTCCAAACAAGTATATGACCACGCCTCCATCTTAAACAAGTTTAATATCTTCCCTGAAGACATTGACTACACCATACCTAAGTTAAATTTTGACAAAAACTTCCGAGTTACCATCCCTTCCAGAGCATTCTGGGGAGAGAATTTTTTACGGAAGATAATTTGGTACATTTCTATACCGACGGTTCAAAAACTAACGACAGGGTGGGTAACGGGGTCTTCTCTGATAGGCTTAAATTAAACCTCTCTTTTCGTCTCCCAAACCATTGTAGCGTGTAACAGGCGGAGATAATGGCAATAAGGGAAGTCTTGTCTTGGCTAAAGAAAAACGTGATATCGTCCATTAATATTCACATCTTTTCAGACTGATTTGGCCTAAGCTGGATCTGAAACGCTCTAAGAATTTGATTTCTCTCAATTGAATGCATATCAGCACTGTTCTAGGTGTCTCTAATTGGACACTGTCTAATAGGCAAGAATACAACAGGGCTTGGCGACTTCTTAAATGATTTCTGCAGAAGCTGCGTGGACGAGGAGGAGCAAGAGACTATTTTTCACCTTCCTTGCATCTGCCCAGCTCTCTCCCAAAGAAATAAATTCCACTTAGGAGCCCTCTGTATCAACGACCTAACGACAGACTTCTTCCTTTGGGGGTACTTGAATGAAATATCAACGGCAACAATCTAAGCATAATTCCGGTGCTAGCAGACAACATCATTAAAAAAAAAAAATGGTGGAATAACACCCGAAATGTGACAAAAAGCTAAATCCTTGCCCGAAGTCATAACGCGGCGAGATAGCAATAAAATAGCCCGACTGAGAAAGAACAGTTAGACAAATTAAACGCACGCACCAAAGATACGATGCGTAAAGAACGATCGCCGCCACCAATAAATGTGATTGGAATTGTTGAATACAATAAGTTACATACAGTCCTAAAGACATTGCTGACATCCGACTTTAAGTTTATCTGCTCGCAATAATCAATACAAAGTCATGGCTTAAGATCTTGACAGCTACCTCTTAGAATCCAACAAACTGATCTACGACAAAATTCAATGGCATACTTACGAAGATAAACCAGAAAGACCGGTGCGAGTAGTAGCTGGAGGTCTTCATGCTTCATGCTCAAAGGACGATATAATGAATGACATGAAAAACCGAAATCATTGATGCAGTTAACAGCAATTGGATGGTGAGCAAACTACGGTAAAGCCTAGGCTACCTCTTTTTATGTTTACCTTTGGTAAAGTCGAAAATTTTGAAAAAATGTATGACATAAAAGCGATACTCAATATGGCAGTAAAAATCGAACCCCTTCGTAAGAGTACGAGGTCAGTACCTCAATGTAAGCGTTGTCAAGGATTTAATCACACTCAAACATACTGTCAAAAAGAACTGCGATGTGTTGAATGCGTTGGAAATCACTTATTAATTATTAAACCAAAAATTACCAAAGAAAAGCCATCGGTTTCGGGAAATATAGCTCTTGACTCACTAAATAAAGAAACGCCTAAAAGGCCTGAACAGAAAGTGGTAAAAGGAAAGCCATCTGAGAGTAATGTGCAAACATACACACAAGCTCAAACATCGGAATGCAGTAAAAATAGTAATAATAATAAAAAAGGTATTTGACGTCTTTTCTATTATTCTTGCCAACCTTGAGGCACGCTAGAGCCAACAAACTTATTTTGGAGAGATTGGTTAAACTTGAAAGTAATGCACACCCTAAAAAGAACATGAAAAAGATGCTTAAAATACTTACTTGGAACGCCAATGGGCTTTTGCGACGAAACGATATTGACGTAAGTTTAATTTCTGAAACACATATGACGAAACAATCGCACGCAAAGATTAAAGAATATTGTGGGTATCACTGTTGTCACCCGCTGGAAAGGGCAAGTGGCGGATCATCTTTATGTACCTATAAAAGAAAGTATCGAAAATTCGCCAGAACTAAAAATAAAACTAAGTATAATGCAAGTATGCACTGTACGCGTAAAAAAGTAGACACTATTCTTTTAATAACTCGTCGATTTATTGTCTTAATCGAATGGTGATTGAAAAAAGTGATTTCATAAACATTTTTAACTCGCTTACATCACGTTTTATAATCGGTGATTTTAACGCAAAACACATTCTGGGGGTCAAGATGTACCTTACAAAGATGCTGCTATGCAATATAGCTGTGACTTTCACTCGACAGATAAGCCTGCTTACTGGCCAACTGATACCAACAAAACACCCGACCTGATTGTTTTCTTCATCGTAAAAGAAATGCCTTACAATTGTTTAAAAGTTGAAGAGAGCTATCCTAATCATTCTCCAGTCGTTCTAATGATGAGTGAAATCCTGATTAGAAAAGAAGTAGGAAATTAAAGAATTGGTGAAAGAAAATACACGCAGACTTGTGCTCAATGCAACCAAATCTATTTATGTAAAGTTTATCTATATACAATTAAATATTTTACCTATCTTTATTAATTACATTGGAAATACTTTTTTAAACGAGGCTAAATACATACGAGTACCTCGGGATGACACTTAATGCAAAAATTAAGTGGAAGCCACACGTGAAAAAGAAGTGCAAAAAAACTCGAAAATACTCGTAAATACAGAGAAATGTACTGGTTAATTGGAAAAAATTCCAACCTTAACATAGAGAACAAACTGCTTTTACACAAGCATACTTTTGAAAATAAAGAGCTAAGAGGATTTGTCAACGCACCGTGGTACATAAGAAACAACCATATCCATATCGGAATTGTTGTGGAGGGCAAAATTGAAAACTTTGCGACAAAACACAAAATTCTTCTAATCGAAGGACACGCGAAAAATGAATTTCTACGAAATTTATTGCGTCAATGCTTAGTTGCAGTAAGAAAAAACAATTTTTGAAAGGAGGTTTTTTTGGTGGGTAAAAATCCCACACTACTATGAGTATGCGTTTTACGGTCCTCAATTTTTAATAAACCATAGGGGATAGCTTATAAACAAAGAACGTAAATGTCATAAAATACACATTTTGTTATTAAATAAAATTAATTATCAATAAAAAAGCAATTCAATGCATTAAAATAAATTTCGCAAGTGTGAATCGGACTTCGCGCGGTTAGTTTTCCTTACCGCTACTTTAAATGTTTCGTAATTTGGCTTAATCGTAAATCTGGAGAAAAGGAATATCTATCATCGGTCAGCTAAGAAACATCACTTCACTACAGTAACCATTTAGTTTTTTTTTTTTTTTTCATTACGCTAGCAATGTGCAGTGTAGTTAAAGTAAAGTGAGATCTGTAAGATATATTAAATTCAAGCATTAAAGTATCCTCGCTTCTCACCAATCCGTGGGTCTGTTGCTGCTTCACCGCTGAACACTGAAGTTCATCACTACCATAGCTGAATTTTGTGTTCTGAATAGTTTGCATTAAAATAAAAAAACAACAACCAGGCAACAGAAAAAGCTTTTCAAATGAAAGTCAAAATTACATGCATCTCATTCCGAATTACTGACGAAGGAGATCCCTTTAGACGTAAATCCGGGGTTATGCGTTCGCTAACTTCAAAAATTGCCACCACCGGTGCAACAAGAGCCAATACTGGTTTAAATCAAAAATGTTAAGCATTACCAGCCAACAATATTGTACAGCAAAAGAAGACCGTGTTCCAGGAGAACTATTAGAGACCTCAAAAAAAGCAAGTCTTGCTCGATGCGTGGAAGGCCTCTGAAGCAGGAAAAGCTGGCATGAAAAATCAGATAAAAGCTCTGCAACAGAAAGTGAATAACTAAAGATAGAACTGGAAATGAACCAAAGAAGGTCAAGTTCTTCAGAAATATACCATACCTGTCTATCTGATAGATGAAAAGGATATTAGTAAAGAATCAGAATGGGCATAATAAAATATAAATAATATAATACACTTTCTCCCCATCCAGGGACGGGTAAAGAATATCACCGCAGCGCCTCCTACAAATATCATATATAGCGGTTGTCTTAGAAGGCGACTAAGGGGAAAATCACATCTAGGCAATTTTTTTTAAATATCCAGGTCAGTCTAGCGACACATATACAATCTTAAAACTGTCCCTCAAGTGTGCATGCGAATCCGTGAGTTAATATGACTGGAGATCACCGGTAACAATAAGATCTAACATAAACCAAAAATCAAGAGCAAAAATCAAATTGCAGCCCAGAGAAGAAGAAATGCGCAAGAGATTCGTTCCCCAAAGTTAATTAACAATGCTCAAGACCAGCTTCTTGTGTAAGACGACAAAATTCTCCACAGATGAGATACTCTCTGAGTTCTGGAAAAAAATGGCAGACATTGGGTCCAGATGGCTCATGGTTCTTATATCCAAACTTATGAGCAGTGATCCAATGCCTAATCAGTGGAGGGAAAGTTATCTTCTTCCTTTCCTTTGCACAAACGAAAGGGCGATATGCGAAACTGCGATAATTACCGTTCTGTCAAACTGATGTCACACACCATGAAGATCGTTGAGCGGGTATTAGATGGCCGACTGCGGAAAATAATACTGTTATCTGATGACCAGTCTGGTTTTGTCTCGGGTAAATCAGCAACAAATGTAATCCAAAGTATAATAATCATAACGGAAAAACATCATGATTCCTTAAATGACTTGCATGTGGTGTTGGTTGGCTTTGGAAAAGCCTTTGATAGACAACCAAGAGATCTCTTATGGGTGGCGCTAAGATAACGAAAAGTTCCAGAAACCGCACGTAGGTTCATGTATGAGGGAGCACGGACAAGAGTAAGATGTCCCGCAGGAGTCACTGAAGGGTAACCGATCAAAGTCGGTGTATACCAGGAAAGCGTCCGCAGTCCTTTGTTATTTATTGCAGTCCTTGATGATCTGCTTGAAGGAAAAGTGACGGACCCCAAAGTGCATCAGTTATTCTTTGCTGACGATGGAACTACGTGTCCCTGCAATGATCACTTGATGTATGGGTGGATGTTTTCGAGGGAAATGGGTACCGTATTAGTTCAAAAAACACAGAGTATTTCTGCTGCCCCTTCTCTGATCCAGACATTTACTTGAATTAAAAAGTACTTGCCAAGTCCGAAATGTTAAAATATCTGGGATCTATGATCTATAGCGAAGCAACTGGTGATGATGACATCAATCATGGCGTAAGCGTAGGGTGGCTGAAGTAGCGGGAAAACTCCGCAATCTTTTGTAACCGAAAAATGTCCCCCAAAGCTGAAAGGAAAGCTCTACACCGCAGTTATACGTCCAGCGCTCACATACGATTCACAATGCTGAATAATGTACAACAAGTATGAGGGCAAATTAACCGCAGTTGAGATGAAGATGCTTCGCATGACAGCAGGAGTAACAAAGCTTCATAGAATAAGAAGTTCAAAGATTCGAGGAAGCCTTCATGTAAAAGAAACCATCACAAGCAAGATAGAATACGACCGGCTCAGTTGGTATTGTCATATTTAAAGGAGAGATCCTTCGAGCCCCGTCAAAAAGGCAATCAACGTTCCTCCACAATCGCAGAAAAAAGGCAGACCAAAAAACAACTGGATCACACAAATGCAAAAACACCAGCATTTGATTGGCCTCAGTAACGAAGTGATCCGAAACCGGGAAGATTGCCGGTATTTCCTGAGGTCAAACCGGCAAACCCCACAGGCGAACCAGTAGGGATGCAGGGAAGTGGGAGGGTTGTGATCCTTCTACTCCGGATCATAACCTCACCGTAAGGAAAAGAAGAAGAAGAAGAAGAATACGCTTTCTCTGAATTATTCAGCTAATCGACAGAAGAGGGTTAGCAAGCAGGAGAATAAAAAAAAGAACAACCTCATCCAAACCCAGTAACGATTGATGAAACAAAAAATATTAGTTAAATTCTTATATCAAAGGGGCTATACGGAAGAGAAGTCTCAAGTAAAAAAAAAAATGTAAAAAAACCAGACACATTAGAGTGATGGCATAGAACATAAGCGGGGTCTTCGACATTAAGAATATCTTAGAATGCAAAGAAGAAATCCAGCCAATAAAGAGCTCAAAATTAATACCACAGTGTAAAACTTGTGAAGCCTTTGGACACACACAAAAGTTCTGTGCTAAACAACCAAGATGTGTCAAGTGTTTAGAAGGACACCACATAGAAAAATGCTTAAGTCATTAAAAAAAATGTTATAGAGTGCAAATGGACTGCTTCCACATCAGCAAGAGTTGCAAGCAGTTCTTGATATAAATAAAGTCGATGTTTGTCTTATATCAGAGAAAAATTTTACCAAACTACCCTTCATAAAGCTAAGAGGGTACAAAGTATATCGCACCATTACCCTGAGAATTGTCATGAGTCATAATTAAAGAAACATTGCACAATGGCGAGTTATAATTTCAAAAATAAGAAATACAGCGGTCAATATCAAGTACAAGAACTACACTATAACAGTAGTAGGATTCTATAGCCCACCAAAATATACACTTCAAAAAAACAATACGATGAATTCTTTATAATCGCCAAAAATGGAAAAAAATTTAATTAACAATTCGTCTCCAAACTACAGAGCAATTATACCTCGAGATAGTGCAATTCTTTAATGATATCCAGCAAATAGCGCGGGAAAGCACTTCCGAAATCAAACGGAAACTCAAAGAAATAATTACCCAAGAGAAATAAAAGAGTTGCTTGTAGAGAAAAGGAAAGCAAGAAGGAAGTAGCATAAAAAACGAGAGCCCGTCGAGAGAATTCTAGACTGAATAATCTTACCTGTCTACTGAGAAAAGCGTTTAAGAGACTAAAAAATTATTAGTAATTATCTGAAACAACTTACCAACTGTAAAATCATAAATTATTTTTTGCGGAAAACAACAAATTGCTTGAAGAAACCTATCAAGCAAATTTCACAAATAAGGAATCCCAGTGGAAACTGGCCTAGAAACAACGAGCAAAAGGAAATCTTATTTGCAGTACATCTTGAAACCATATTCCAACCATACTTGGGAGAAGATGAATATTTAATAACCCCATAAACTACCCACAACAGAGAGAAAATCACCTATACACCCCCAGCCAAAATAATGAAAGTGATTAAAAACAGTATAAATCGGAATTCGGATTTACCTGAATTCGACTTAATAAGTGGTCAACTGGAGCTACCAAGAAAGCAATAGTCAAATTAACCCATAACGGCTAAAATACGTACCCCAGTTGTGGAAGGTGGCTGAACTCATCATAGTCCCTAAGCCAGGAAACCACAATATCTCTGATACGGGTAATATCCAAACTATTGAAAAAGCTTCTGCTTTAGAGACTAGAACCAATAATCGATAGGAATAATCTTATATCCAATCAACAATTTGGATTCAGCAATAAACTCTCTACTGGATCGAGTCCATCGGATAACTAACGTTATAGAAAAGGCTCTAGCAAAAAAAAAGTCTATTGTACGATCTTTCTAGACGTCGCACAAGCTTTTGATAAGCAATTGGTGAGGGCAATGCTGAATCCACCGAAAAACTCCAATTAGCTATCGCCGAAATACTTACATGTAGACATTACTAATAAGAGATTTGAACACAAACCGATTTATATACATCAAAAAGTAATTCCCTACTCAAACTAAACTAAATATTTGGGAATGACGCTGGACGCCAAAATGCACTGGAAAAATCATGTCAAAAAGGAAAAAAAAGAGGAACTCAACCTCATATACACAAAAATGTTACCCCTTTATCAACAAGTTCTTAAACCAATATGGACTTATGGTCCATATCATGATCATATGCCCCGGCGAGAGTAGAATGAAAAGATTTCACAGCCCTATATTGACGACCCCAACTTCCGGGGAAAAATAATCATGAGCGACGAAGCTCATTTCGAGATTTCTGACTTTGCTAATATATAAAATGTCAGCTAACGGGGTACTAAAATTTCAATATTGATATACCAATGACCTTTACACCCTCGTAGAGTTACTGTATGGTATACCACTTGGGCTGGCGATATCATGGAGCCACATTTGATTGAAAACGCGAGGGGATATGCTGTAACAATTACTGATTATCGCTGTTTTCACATGTTGCAAAACGACTTGGTGCCCGAATTTACATCACACAGCTGGATATTGTGGGAGACATTTTTACCGGCCGCGTAATGTCAAACATAAGTAATGTCCATTGGGAACCCTCGATCCCCTGAATTGACCGCCCAGACTTATTCCTTTGGGGGTACCTGAAGGGAAATGTCTATGACAACAAGCCAAGCACAATCCCGGTGCTAAAAGAGAACATTATTCAAACAAATGGTGAAATAACAATGGAAATTTGTCAAAATGTTACCAGGCAAAACACGCAAAGATAAGTTCTCGTCCGAAGTCATAACGCGGCGAGAAAGCAATCAGAATAGCCCGATTGAGAAAGAACCACCGCAACCAATAAACGTGATTGGAATTGTTAACTGCAATAAGTTACATACAATCCAAAAATGATGACATCTGACTTTAAGGTTATCTGCTCGTAATAATCATGGTTAAAGATCTTGATAGGTACAGCTTAGTATCCAACAAACTAAATGCCGAAAAAATTCAATAGTATACTTACGCAAATAAACCAGAAAGACCGGTACGAGTAGTAGCTAGAGGTCTTCATGCTTCGTGCTCAAAAGACGATGTAATAAATGACATGAAAAACCGAAATCATTGACGCCGTTAACAGAATGGTGAGCAAACTACGGTAATGCCGGGGCTACCTCTTTTTATGTTTACCTTTGGTAAAGTCGAAAACTTTGAAAAAATTTATGCCATAAAGGCGATACTCAATATGGCAGTTAAATTCGAACCCCTTCGTAAGAGTACAATATCAGTACCTCAATGTAAGCGTTGTCAAGGATTTAATCACACCCAAACATACTGTCAAAAAGAACTGCGATGTATTGAATGCGTTGGAAAACACTTATCTATATATATTGGTGTAAACAGAACTCCTGCAGCGTGCATAACCTGCAAGGGAAACCACCCTGCTAATTATTGAGGCTGTGAAGTAGCTAAGGAGGTGCAAAAAAGGCGCGATAAATTAATGAAACTACAAAATCAAGCCTCTAGCTAAACAAGAAAGGGTAAACTAAAAATTACCAAAAAGAAAAAGTGACGAAAGAAAAAGTATTAAAGGAAAAGCCATCTGACAGTAATGTGCAAACATAAGCACAAACCGTAACATCTGAATGAAGTAAAAATAATATTAATAATATTAACATTAAAATAGTTGACAAGCCCCGGTATCTAACGTCTTTTCTATCATTCTTGCCATACTTGAGGAGAATGCTAGAGATAACAAACTTATTTTCGAGAGATTAGTTAAATTTGAAAATAATGTTCATAGTACACGCACCCTAAAAAGAACATGAAAAAGGTCCTTAAAATATTTGCGACCGCCAATAGGCTTTTGCAAAGATAAAACTTTTCTATAGCTATATTAATAGCTATAGAAGGATTACATAGCTATATTAATAGCTGTAGAATGATTAATTAAATAAAATTTATTGATTGTTGTAATTATAATTATAAAAGTGAGAACTTAAGCCACCATCAATGGATAATTGCTTAATGTAATTAAAAAAAAAAAAAACAGTAACAGAATAAGTCATAAATAAATAATTTATTAGTTTATATCTATACTAGATTGTAAAAATGATCACCGCGAAGACGAAATTAAAAATATTTGCTAGATCCGTTCAGTTAGTAATTGAGCGGTTAGTGATTAAGCGATGCAATTTATCATAGTGCTTAGGGCAACTGAACCTGCCCCATGGTTTCATTGTGAAATGTTCATGCTCTCTGACTATATTCTTTGACAGAAGGTGCATTCACAATAGTCAATCTACAAATTAAAACGGGATACTATTATACATATTATGAGCATAAAAAAACTTTTTACTTGCACCTACATATAAGGGCAGGTATTGGTTTCCTGAAAATTTTCGATCTCGAAATTTTGATCAGACTTGATATTACTATGATAGAGAAACCCAATAAAGTGGGTATCTCAATTCGGTCTGCCTGTATAATGTATGGTCGACTGCAGCCTAAACGAAAGGACGGATTTCCTTCAAACTGCATATCTAGGATCACAATTCGGGGCAAAATTTCAGTTTTTATCCTAACCCTAAAATTAACGGTATTTTATTAATTACCGTATTTCAAAGAAATCGATTTTCTCGAGAACGGCTATAACGATTTTGATCAACTTTGATATTTGTTTTTACATATCTATGCTATTAAATGGTGTACCAGGTTTTTTTCAGGAAATATATTTGACGGCACTTCGTTTATTAACCAGTATGTGAAAATTGGATATTTTTCAGCTATTATTCGAAATCAATATTTGAACTATATGTGATATATGCAAGATTATGGAGTACCAAGTTTTGGAAAATGTTAGAAAATTGTTCAAATTTTTAACAGATTTTTTTTATAAAAAAAATAAGTGATTTGCTATTAAACAGCATACTCGTACATACTCGTACATATATATATATGTAAGTGCAAGTTCAAACAATAAGTTCTTAAAGTCGGTAGATTAAAAATTAGAATTTTGAAATGTGACCTGAAAAGCCCAAAAATCGCCGATTGTAGTCAGGTATAGCACATTTCAAGACAAATTAAATTTTTTAAAAACTTGGTAGCCAAAATAGCAGTAGAGCAACTTTCGATAAATAGCCCAACCTGGTAACGCTGCCCGTGAGTATTATGGACAATTGCTTGTTATTTTCATATATTATGTAACATTTTCTAAGAACTGTGAAACTTTCCACATATATTTGTCCGTTTGAGATTTGAATACTGCGTAAAAATTTCGTTTCACTTGAGCAGCGTACTTTTCTTTACTTATAGTGTTTGGAAATATGATAAGTTATTTATCCTCATCCGACATTTGAGTATCACTACGTCACTCGATGAGTTTATCAAACTCAGTACTCAGTATACTTTACTTTTGGACACGGTTTAGTGGGTAATGTGTTTGCTTGTGATTCGAGCTGTGCAGGTTCAAGACCGAGGGGTAAACAGCAATAAACAGCCACTGAGATTAAAAGATAAGCGAATAAAATCTAATAATCTCTAACCGCTAGACAAAAAGGGAGTTTATGAAAATCGAGTCTGGGGGCCTAGGCAAATTTTATAAAAGAAACATGCAGAGAAATTAATATTATTACTACTGTGAAGGGTTGTCTTTGCACTGCGATCTAATGGTCTATTGTGCCCCTTGCTAATACCTAGGAGAAGTTTATTAGAGTTCCCCTCGGAAAGCAATTCCTTCAAAATTGTGTTCGAAAGTCAAACACTAGTTCACCGTAGAGCACCCTCTCTCGTAATTTCTCTGAGAATGAGAAGTGGGTCCATGGTTGGAATATCCTCAGCTGATAGTTGGTACTTGCCTAGGTATTTCAATCTTTTGTGAGTCAGTGCCCTACAAGACTTCAGAAATTGTCCTGGAATCTCACTGGACTCATTGCAGAATCTGGAAAAGTTATTCCTTTATTTTACCTAGTTTCCTTAGATGCTCTCCGTGTTTAGTGTTTACAGTGAAAGCCTGTTAGGATTCGTAGGTTATTCTTTTTAAGGCAGATGCACGCTTTGAATCTTTTCCGGTTGTAATGTTCCAGACTTTTCTTAGCTTACCTCAGACTTGAAATGTTAATTCAGGTTCTCATCTTGTCTTCGATCTCCATCTCCCTGAAGTTTTTGCATATCAGGAGATTTCTTCTTCTTTGCCCTCTATTCCGACGTGCCTGGGTACCCAATAGAGGGTTGCCTTGTTACTTCTACCCAATTCATTAAATTTGTA
This sequence comes from Pocota personata, assembly GCA_963082735.1. Lineage (NCBI taxonomy): Eukaryota > Metazoa > Arthropoda > Insecta > Diptera > Syrphidae > Pocota > Pocota personata. The sequence goes on from OY720431.1 coordinate 92,885,149, forward strand.
TAGACATTCCCACACAAGTTTTTATTTAATGACATGGGAGTCAAGTGCTTTGATTGCAGCCTTACTCTTTGACAATATTGTTATGTCGCAGTTATTCTATATTTTATCGAGATTGAATTGGACACATCTATCTATAGCATACATTTCGGCTTGAAAGTTGCTGGTACCTTTGCCCATAGGTGCTGAGTGCTTTGTTCTTGGCCCAAATGTACCTGCCCAGTTCTTGAGCTGTCTGTATACAACTTTATTGTGTGGTTACTCAATTCATATATTATGGATTCATTGCTCCAGTTCTTCTTATTACTTAACTTCGTACGGATTTGTTTATCAAAGTTAAATTTTTTGATACTATCGACACTAGGGATTGCTGGAAAGGGAAGTTTCTTGAGAAGTACATCATATTCTTTCGAACTGATGTATTTTTCCCTCTCGATACCCTCCTTTCCCATCTTTAAGATCATCCGCTTTGCATTTTACTCAACTACGAAGTGAAGCTGAGTTAGTTCCAAGAATACTTCCATGGATGCAGTTGGACATGTTCTCGTGGCCCCAGTAATACAGAGTCTTTGCACTTTAGTGAGTGTCTCCCTCGTTGTGGCTAGACTAGTCCCTTTGCCCACGCTATAGCTCCATATGTGATCATTGGTTTCACAATGGCGATATATATTCACCTTAAAATGCTTAGGCTAAGTCCCCAAGACTTACTCGCTAGGTTCCTACATGTCATGAGAGCACGGTTGGCCTTTTTGGATATTTCTTCTGTGTACTTTTTCCACATGCGTTTACTGTCTAGGTGTAATCCTAGATATTTAACTTTTTTTTACTACTGTCAGTTCCGTGAACGACTGCCAGATTGACTTCAGTTCAAGCATCCTTTTTCTCGTAAATTGTACTATTGTAGTTTTTGCCGGGTTTATGTTGAGCCTAGCAGTGTAGCATCATTCTTAAGTTGCTATTAGACGCCTTTGTATAATATCACAAAGGGTTCACTTAGATACTGTTTAGCTGACACTTTTTCTGTCCAGGGTGAGTTTAATGGCTTCGTTCGAAGTGTCCCCTCGATGTCTAGGAAGGAGCAGCGAACTATCTCTTTGCTTTCAAGAGCTTTCTGTATGGTTTCCGTCAACTAAAATATATAGAGCCGTCTCAGTGGATCTGACCACCTTGTATGCCTGTTGACGGTAATGAAGTGGGGACGTGTTTAGTACGTCCTAGCTTATGTAGTTGTCCACAACTTTTTCAATTGCCTTGAGAAGAAATGATGTTAGGCTGATTGGTGTATGACTTCGGCTGTGTTGGGTCCTCTTCCCCACTTTTGGTTTAAACATAACCTTTTCCCGTCTTCACTGCTTTGGAATATACCCCAGTGCGAGGCTACTTTCCCCAGTGCGAGGCTACTTTCAGTTCTTTGTTGTACTGTGCAAGTGCCTCTCTGTATCTTTGCCAGTCTCCGTTACGCTTTGCCCTATTGAACAATATGCGTAATAACAACTTGTTCTAAACGCGTTTGTGATACCGCTACTAATGCCCTCTACGTTTTTTTTTGTTTTTTTTTTTTAATATAATTTGCGCGCCAATCTAGTATGAATACCCTTAAAGTGTTTCAGGATACGGACGCTTATGAAAATGGGGAGGAGGAACAGAGAAGAAGTCTGTGAACGTTGGCTTTGAATATTTGAAGGTTGTAGTGATGGGGAAATACAGAGCCTGGTAGATCGTTCCACATTCGTGTCGGCTTATGAACGAATCTCTATATTTGACAGTACAACCGAAGTTGGGCTTAAGGGTGAGCTGATGTGCATTCGATGCATGAAGCATATTGCGGGTGAAATTTTGAAGGGGAGGAATGCAATTGGCTATTTTGCTGGAGCATTTTGCATAAAAAAAGTGATAACATTGGGAGAGACACGAGACAATTCGACGATGTTCAAGTGAACGTACGGAGTTCACAATGTACCCTATCTAGAATGTGCAAAACGGCCTTGGGTGCACCAAACCAGATATGGGCGTTATATTCCAGCTTTTGCTTATAAATTGAGGCCAGATCAGACGGGGTAAGATATTTCTTGGACCGCTTGAGAATTCCCAGACATTTTGCAGGGTTTTTAGTGATATCGAATATGTGATCAAGCTATCGAAGATGGTTATAAATACACATATCGAGAATAGCAAGTCATTCGGTTTCATGGGTCGGTAATTATACAGGGTGGAGGGTTCGCCTTTTTTAGGGACGAGTTGGCCAAATGCTGTTTTCCATCTACTCGGAAAGAGCCCTGAAGAGTAGGATAGACAGAAAAGCTTACACAGAGGTTTTGCCAGCGTTGAAGAACACATCTTCAAAACTATCGGGGGATACCATTTGGATCAGCGTATGGTCCAACCGACTGCGTTTTCTAACTCTAAGTAATAAGTTGGAGCTCTACTTCTGCCGATATGCTCCAGGTTATTACCTAGGGTTTCTTCAAAGGTCTCGCAGTTGGTTTTTCTTTGATTTCTCACTAGATTTCTCATGATGCATATATGTCTACGTCGAACACAATTATTCTGTGGACAGACAATTACGACTCATTGAATACTTTCCAGTTCCTAGCGTGCGATCGATAACTTCCTGTCTAACTCTACATCTCACTCTTAAATATATCCCAAATTTTGCATCCTTACATGATCCTTTGAATATTCCTTTCAAGATCCATGGCTCTTAAAACAGTGCTATTTCGCTGCTCATTTTTGTCGCTGCTCCTAATGTCGGAGCTGTTGGTGGTTCTAGTACTGGTGTTGCTGAGCAGAACATTGAGAGCAGAAAAAAATTGAACGTGCGGCCGGAGGTCATCCTGGGAACTAACGAAAATGCTACTGATATTCATGTTGTTCGCAAATTGAAGTGGTATCATGTATCTAGCTTTCACCCCGATACTTCTACGGATGCTATTATTACTTACGTCGCATCTAAGTTGAACATTAATTCTGCATATTTTTCGTGCTTTAAATTAATTAAGCTAAATGAAAGTAGTCAATTTCTAAAATTTGTAAATTTTAAAATTGGAGTTCCTGCTCAATATACAAGCTCTGTCTACGACGGGAAGTTCTGGCCTAATGGGGTAAAAATTCGCCCTTTCGTCCAGAAACCAAAAAACTAAATTCTGTTAATGCTAATGTTGTTTGTACGAGTAAGCCCTCAGTCAATACTGATCCGAGTCAAACCAATAATATTCTACAATCGGTTCGGGTTTACTATCACAACGCCAGCGGCTGCAGAACAAAGACTTTGGATTTGTTTACGGCTTCAAGTCACAATGATTACGACGTAATAATAATTACGGAAACCTGGTTTCATCATGGAATTCTGTCAACTGAAATCTTCGACAGCCGAATCTACGATGTATTTCGCCTTGATCGCTGTAACTTGGTTGAGGAACGTGGTGGAGGTGTGCTGATTGCTGTTCGGACAACTTTTTCCTGCAAGCAGATAGAATTGCCGATCTTAGATGTGGAACAAATCTGTGTTTCTGTTAATGTTGAGGGTACTGGAAAATCGATTTTCTTCATTGTTACGTATATACCATCAAAAAGTAAACTAGACACTTATGAAAAGTGTATTGAAAATGTTGAATTTGTGAGTAGTCATTGTTCTGATTCAGATAATATTTGCGTTTTTGGTGACTTTAACATTGGTGATGTAGTTTGGTTGTGGTCTGAAGACAACAAAATGCTTATTCCACATAATGTAATAAAAGATTTCGAATTAGCGATTATTGACCTTTTGCTTTGTTGTAATCTTTGTCAAATTAATTCTATAACGAATTCTCAAAATAGAATTTTAGATCTTGTTTTTATTAATACAAATGACTTTAACGTTAATGTTTTTGAAGCTCCGTTTCCTCTTTTAAACAATTCAATTTATCATAAGCAGATCTATGTTGAAATTGAGATGTATAATTATCTTAAGAGGGATACGATTTCAAATAGGTCTTTTAACTTTTTAAAATGTGATTTTGGTAGGTTAAACTCATATTTCAATTCACTTGAGTGGGATCTCGAATTTGAAAATCTATGGCTTTCTGAAATGTACAGTCGTTTTATTGCAATTATGAAAATTGGATTTACCACGTTTGTTCCATGCGAGGTGAAGAGAAAACATTTCGAAACCCCCATGGTATAATAGGCGGCTTCTTAATTTAAAGAATTTAAAAAATAAAGCACACAAAAGATTTATAATTTCTGGAAATGAAATTGATAAAGTTCTATTTTGGAAGCTCCGAAAAGATTTTACTGTCCTAAGCAAGTTCTTGCACAATCTATATATTAATAGCGTAGAAAATAAACTAAAATGTAATTCCAAGTGTTTCTGGTCATTTATAAATCATAAAAGATGTTCTATTGGGTTGCCCAAAACAATGGTTTATAAAAATGTTGAATCCAATGACACCTATACAACAGTTGAATTATTTGCGCAATTTTTCGAATCCGTTTTCTCGAAATGCAGTATACCCAGTAGTTTTGAGCTGTATTCAATGTCCAAGATTGATTTTGGTCTACTGGTTTTAGAGTTGAAGGATTTACAGTCTGCGGCTCTCACCCTTAAGCCTAATTCTAAGCCTGGTGCCGATGGTATCCCGGAAATTGTATTAAAAAACTGCTTTGATTCCCTGTGTACACCTGTACTCACAATTTTCAATGCATCCCTTTCATCTGGCATTTTTCTCGATGATTGGAAACTGTCGTTTTTGGTTCCTATTTTTAAATCTGGATCCAAGAATAACATTGAAAATTACCGAGGAATATGCAAACAGTCCGCTATACCAAAGCTTTTTGAAAGCATCGTTAAACATAAATTAGAATTTCATGTAAAAGAACATCTGTCTGAGTTTCAGCATGGTTTTGTTTCTGGACGTTCGACAACATCAAATATAGTCCATTTTACATCCTATGTTATTAACGCTATTGAAAATAGATTCCAAGTTGATGCTGTCTATACGGACTTTAGCAAAGCATTCGATTCAGTGAATCATAAGATTTTGCTAAAGAAACTGGAACATTTTGGATTTCATTCAGCAATGCTGAAGTGGATTTCATCGTTTTTAGTTGGTCGATTCCAAAAAGTTTACATAGATAACTGCTGTTCAAGACTAATCTCCTGTACATCTGGAGTTCCGCAAGGTAGTCATTTGGGCCCTCTGCTTTTCATAATTTGTATTGATGATATTGTTCAATGTATAAAATTCTGTCAATGTTTAATGTATGCGGATGATGTCAAGTTATTTCGTAAGATAAAAAGTTTAGATGATTGTGGAAAGATGCATATCGACCTTAGCAACCTATCCAATTGGTGTATTCATAATTGCTTGAAACTGAATATTCAAAAATGCAAGGCAATTTCTTTTTTTAAGATCGCAAAAGCAATACACCTATGATTACTGCATTGATTTAACTCCTTTAACAATGGTTAATCAAATGAAGGACCTTGGGATCATTATCGACAACAAGCTAACCTTTGCTCCTCACGTTGAGTACATAGTTGCCAAAGCTAACTCACTTGTTGGGTTTATCAAAAGAAATTCGAGAGATTTTTCTGATCCACACACTTTAGTATGTCTATTCATCTCACTGGTTAGGTCGATACTTGAATACGCTGATGTTATCTGGAACCCCATTTATCAGATCCACTCAGATCGTATAGAAAGGGTGCAGAGGCGATTCAAATATATTTTCAAAAAAATGCGTTGGGACTTTGAGCCCTCTTACAGCGCACGTTGCCAATTACTGGGTATACTTACCCTGAATGTGAAAAGATATGCCCACGATGTATTATTTATTAGAGATGTTTTGTGTTACCGCATAAATAGCCCTGCCCTTTTATATCAGGTGCCCATTTATGCTCCCGAAAGGCGCCTAAGAATTCGAAACGTTTTTTTTTCAACCATTACATAGAACAAACTACGGTCGTAATGAGCCTATTTCTAGAGCTCTTATGTCTTTTAATGAAGTCAGTAGAGATGTAGATTTTCATTACTCTAGAGATCGCTTTAAAAGCATTTTGTTTGCCTTATTATTGCCCTAATTTGTCATCGCTTTCCTCCCTCTTATTTTTTATTTATTTATTTATTTTTTTTTTTTTTTAAAGGCTATAAAAACTTTATTACATTAATCATGTACATATATATATATATATATATATATATATATATATATATATATATATATATATATATATATATATATATATATATTTATATATATATTAATTTATCTTTTTTTCTTTTATATTTTAAAAAATTTAGGAATCTGTAAACCTATGCTTGTAGATGAAATAATAATAAATAAATAAATAAATAAATAAATAAATATTTCTATATGACTGGGTTCTATATGGTACCTTGCACTGCACTCTCCTCCAATCTCCTGAGTTAACTCATGGCACCCCTACCAAACCGTTAGCTCAGAGAACCGTTTTTAGCCAGTATTTGCCCAGTTACCTAGTTACGGCCATGCAGAACTTTCCAGGCCTTGATATTCAGGCTACAGTTTTGCGCTTCCAGGAGTGACAAAGAAGTTTGGTACTCTTGATCTGCACTTCTTGACAGGAAAATTGTGATGGAATAAGCGCGTGGCATTTTCGTCCCTCTGAATGCAGTAAGGCCCACTCCTTTCCAACTCCTTAACCTGGAAGCTAAAGTCTTGAGTCATTCCATCATCTGCGGAGCTTCGCACTCAACCAATAGCATCCCCTTTTTGAAATGGATGCCCTGGAAATTGAGCTTGTGCTCTCATCCCAGAACCATTTCTGCCACGATGGCGTTCTCGAGTGACTTCAGGTCCTCAGCATCGAGCATTTTCTGAGAATATTTGGCTGGTAGTACCATAACCTTCTCAATCACAGCATGTCTTCTCCCAGCAGGAGACAGGACATGATGTGTCCCATCATAGACACGGTGTCTGCCCACTTCCGGTTTAGCTTATTTTTTAATTATTTTTGGTCCTTTTTTCCACATGAACTCACGAGTAGCGCAGGAAAGGGTTATCTGCTGCATCACAGCCCCGTATAATGCAGCAAGACCATGGTTACTCAAAAATTCAAAACTGCGTTGGCTCGTGCGGTTTTCCAACACTCACGAAAGTACATATTGTGCTATTTGAATTTAAACTCAAGTTGATTGTGAGGATGCACTTTTTTGCAGGAGAATATTGAATTCAAAATATTGAATAGTAGCCCATAATATTAATAGTGAACCCCTTTCCCCCCCAGCATACAAAGATTTGTTGCCAACTGCTTCTTGTCTCTCATTACATAGCCATATTGTATGGAATTGTTAAAACCAGAGCCCAACTTAAGATATATTTTCCAACAAAATTTTCTAATTAACCGCACCAAGTAGTACATCAACGCTTGTCCCGCTCTTGGTTCACGGCTCAAATCCTGAAGTCAACAATCATCTATTTCGTCTGAAATAAATAAAAAAGTCGATCAATTGCGAAAATTAAGTCAACTCTACTGCGAAGGCATAGCACTGTCAGTAGAGCGGTCATATGGTCGAAAATGCAACTTGATCGTGATGATGACATCAGGAGGACGGAAAAAAATACTGTGAATCATGAGCAACGGCAAAAGCAAAAACAAACAAGCTCCCCAGTTATCTGGACGCTACCCTTGGAGTTAACAGAAACTTAATACCATCTAAGTTTCAAACCACTACACTAAATCTTTCTTTCTCTCTCTCTCCTTCACAAACGCCCGTGTCCTGTAATAGTATAAGAGTATTCATATCCTTTTTGGCGCGCGCAAATTATAAAAAAAAGTGATAAATTGTTAGAGGACTGTACATTTAAATTCCCATTAACTTTAATTTGTATTGTATTAAACTGGAATAAAAACTGCAAGCTTACGGAAGGCTGGAAAATGATGTGTGAAATATTCATGTATGTCCCGGCCCACTTTTTTGGATGTGTGATTATTTCAAAGTGGGACGATATTTTCTCTCTGGGTGTAGGCTATTAGTGCTGACTCACAAGCACTTGAAATAAACTATCTACGTGTGTACCAGTATTTTATATCAGAAAAGTGGGTCTGTCAATTCTGTATATTTGTCTGTCTCGGAATACAGAATTGACAGAATTGATCCGAAGAAGCGAGATCTGTCTGCATGACTTTTTTTCATTCTACGGTTTACCGGGTTTTAAAACCATTATAACTTCTGCGATTTTCTATTGACTTGGAACATACTTTAGTCTAAGAGCAGCGTTTATAATATTCAAAAGTTTAATTATCGCTTTTCTAGGTTATGTTTTGAGAACCTCTCCTGCGATTAAGTCGTATCCAGGAACTTTTTTAGGTTTCTAATTCTTTATTTCCTCTTTGTGTTCAACTAGCGTTGCACTTGCTATTGTATAGTTGTCAAACGTTATGTCCCATGCATAGAATTGTTTAAAAGTTTCTTCCAGGTGGGCTGCAGAGATTTCCCCGTTTCCTTATCATTTTTGGCGCACACTGTAAAATTTCAATGAAGCGATCGACTTCAATTTCTAGTTCGTAGTGTGTCTTAAGTGATACGCTTAGATCTGCATATTCTTCAATGTCTTTCTTAAAGTGTTATTAATTAGTTTTACCGTTAGTTAATCTGGCTTGTTCTTTTCTTGTCAGGATTTCACTCATCATTAGAGTGACTGGAAAATGATCAGACTCTCTTTAATTTTTTGTACAGTTGCGAGGCATTCCTTTTACGACAAGTCGGGTATTTTGTTGGTGTCAGTTGGCCAGTTCACCCGTCGAGTGAAAGTCAACTATGTATATTGCATAGCAGCATCTTAAAGTATTCAGCCTTTTAGTGAGGTACATCTTGAGCCCCAGAATATGTTGTTTGTGTTAAAATCACCACCGATTATAAAACTTGGTGTAAGCGAGTTAAAAATGTTCATGAAATCACTTTTTCCAAGCACAATTCGATTAAAACAATAAACAGACGAGTTATTAAAAGAATAGAGTCTATTTCTTACGCGTACAGTGCATACTTGCATTGTATTAAGTTTTATTTTTAGTTCTGCGGAATGTTCGATACTTTCTTTTATATATTGCATAATGATGATCCGCCCCTTACCCTTTCCGAACGTGATAGGCGTAATACTCACATTGTCCTTTAATCTTTGCGTGCGATTGTTTCGTCATATGTGTTTCAGTAATATCAATATCATTTTCGCGTATAAATATTTCTAACTCATCGAATTTGCAAAAGCCCATTGGCTTTCCAAGTACACGTAAGTACTTTAAATATCTTTTTCATGTTTTTTTTAGAATGCGGTTAATGCGAACATTATTTTCAAGTTTAACTAATCTCTCGGAAATAAGTTTATTACCACTAGCTTCCCCTTCAAGTTTGGCAAGAATAACAGAAAAGATGTGAGATACCGGGTCTTTTCTTTTTAACATGAATTCGAAAAATAGGCAGGCAAGGGTATGACAGTATAATAGAAGGTATCGAAACCTACAGAGTATTTCTTATTAACATATTGTAACATCGTCTAAAAGTATGCAACAATAATGTAGAATAATAACTACGCTCCTACAGCCCATTCCAAACTGTACTTTCATTCGAGGTTCGCAACAGCTGACAACGCCACGGATAAAGAGAGAATTATAACTGGAAGAAATGATTGTCATCTTGGAATTATTTCCAGTGGTCGAAGAATTTGCTAGAAGTTTCTGGCTATCTGAAACTTCTGCTATATAAGGACAGATGGCGATCAATAGGAAAGACAGTGATTTTTAAACTGTGGCGAAGAGATTAGAAAAGTGATAATAGGCGAAGTTGTAATTTTGTGATAAATTGAAAGTTGAGAGTTAACAAGAAGGAGTAATTAGTTTGGATTTGTGAATTAAGTAATAGAAAGGAGATAAAGTGATTTGAGAGGAAAGAGACATTGTAAGAAAAGAATTGCGAAGGATAGTACAGTGTGAACCTGAATTGTTCTATAGACTAGAAAATAAAGAAATAAATTTCACAGAATATTGTTTTATCTACTCGAGCCGTAGCTCGCATATTACAATATAATTTGAAAATAACATTTAAATTCGGCACTTGGTAAAAGTCTGTATACTCGTATGTGCGTAAAAAGGCTTAGACATGTGGCAAATTGAATTTGAAAAGGCATAGATGCAAGTTGAACTTGGCACACTTTGTGTCTTACTCCTTTTGTACAAGAGAACTTGAGCCGCTTTTTACGTTAATGTGTTAGATATGTTGTTAACTTCAACTGATGAAAGAAGTGATATTGCACCTCTGGTGTACAATATTTGGTGTAAAATATTAACAAACAACCATATTCCGCTTTTTTGAATGTAGTTAAATAAGATATTTTCTATTCCAGTTTCAAATAAAATAAAAATGGACATGATTAATGATCATTATTATATTAATAATGATAATATTGTAATATGCAGGCTACGGCTCGAGTAGATAAAACGATATTCTGTGAAATTTATTTCTTTATTTTCTACTCTATAGAACAATTCAAGTTCACACTATACTATTCTTCGCAAATTCTTTTCTTACAAGGTCTCTTTCCTCTCAAATCACTTTATCTCCTTTCAATTACTTAATTTACAAATCCAAACTAATTACTTTTTCTTGTTCACTCTCAACTTTCAATTTATCACAAAATTACAACTTCGCCTAGTATCACTTTTCTAATCTCTTCGCCACAGTTTAAAAATCACTGTCCTCTCTATTGATCGCCATCTGTCCTTATATAGCAGAAGTTTCAGATAGCCAGAAACTTCTAGCAAATTCTTCGACCACTGGAAATAATTCCAAGATGACAATCATTTCTTCCAGTTATAATTCTCTCTTTATCCGTGGCTTTGTCAGCTATTGCGAACCTCGAATGAAAGTACAGTTTGGAATGGGCTGTAGGAGCGTAGTTATTATTCTACATTATTGTTGCATACTTTTAGACGATGTTACACTGCCCCCCTCTTAGACTTGTTCGTCCCGAACAAGTGCGTCCTCACTTCGACCATTGTATCGACTCAGTCGGTCCACATGAACCACTTTCATTTTGGCCCTTGGTCCTCGCTGGATGCGGTAGACAACATCGTTGATGCGGGTTACTATTCTGTATGGACCCTCCCAGTTCCGCTGCAATTTAGGTGATTTCCCCTTTTGGCGATGGGGATTATACAGCCACACTAGATCTCCTTCCTGGAATCCTGACGTTGTTGCCTTGGCATCATACCTGGTCTTCATGCGGTCGCTCGTTATCTTAATCTGGCTTCTGGTCCTTTGGTGTATGTCCCTAAGCCTTTCCCTAAGGTCCGCCACGTACTCTTCTTCATTTCTGGGCTCATTGGTAGGAGATCCAAATTTCACCTCACTGGGTAAACGAGCTATTCCACCAAATAAGATTTCGAACGGCGTATGTCGAGTAGTGCTATGCACGGCACTTCTATAGGCCATCAAAAACAAGGGAATCTGCCGGTCCCAATCCCGTTGGTAGTCACCTACGACCTTCGAGAGATGTTCGTCCAAAGTCCTATTGAAACGCTCCACCATACCGTCCGACTGTGGATGAAGCGGGGTTGTCCTTGTCTTTTTGATTCCGAGTAGTTGACACATCTCTTGGAAGATTCTTGACTCGAAGTTCCGCCCTTGGTCAGAATGCAATTCCAAGGGCACACCGAATCTGCTAACCCAATTGTAGACGATCTGCTCCGCCACGGTTCTGGCTTCCTGGTTAGGGATCGGAAACGCTTCCGGCCACTTACTGAAGTAGTCCATCACTACGAGTATATACCGATTACCATTGTCGGTTTCCGGAAAGGGCCCTGCGATGTCAATGGCGATTCGTTCGAAAGGTGCTCCCACGTTGTATTGGTGCATCTTACCTCGAGTTTTGATTCTCGGACCCTTGCTAGCTGCACACACGTCGCATTTTCTGCACCAGTCTTCGATATCTTCCTTCGCTTTTAACCAATAAAAACGTTCTCGTACCTTTTCTAGCGTCTTATTCACTCCCAAGTGGCCTCCGGTCGCCCCGCCATGCATTTCCTGTAACACCTCCTTGACCCTCGTCCGCGGTAGGACAAGCTGCATTACAAACGACTTTCCGTCGGAGGATTCCCATTTTCTTCTCAGAACACCTTCTTGGACATGGAGGGAGTCCCACTGCGCAAAATATGCCTTTAAGGTCGGGCTTCTGTGAGAGATGTCCTGATGATCCGGTTTCTCCATGTTCTCCTTCCAGGCCAGAATCGGCTCGATATCCGGGTCTTCCTTCTGAGCGTTCCGGATCTCATCTACGCTCCAGCCGGCGATAGGTTCGGCTCTCATTCTTTGGATGGAAACCAGCTCCCGTTCTTCCTGACGCGCACAATGTTTACAATCCGTTCTGCATGGTCTCCGGGACAGTGCATCCGCATTAGAGTGGAGTTTTCCTTTACGATGCTGTATTTCGTAGTCGTAGATTTGCAGCCTTTCGATCCATCTTGCGACCTGACCCTCAGGACTCTTGAACTGTAATAGCCATTTTAAGGCTGCATGGTCTGTGCGAAGAACGAACTTCCTCCCGTAAAGGTATTTGTGAAAATGCTTCGTAGCCAAGATCAAAGCTAGAAGTTCCCGCCTTGTCACGCAGTAGTTCCTTTCTGGCTTAGAGAGCACCTTGCTGAAGTACGCAACCACCTTCTCTTGGCCGTCATGCACCTGGGAGAGTACGGCTCCTACCCCGACATTACTAGCATCTGCATCCACAACGAACGTTTCCCCGGGAGTGGGGTAAGCCAGTATCGGGGCATCGCATAGCCGTTGTTTAAGTGCCTTGAAGCTCTTCTCGCACTCAATTGACCATTTGAATTGTTTTCCCTTTTCCGTCAACTGGTGCAGGTTCTTTGCGATCCCGGCAAAATCCTTCACGAACCGTCTGTAGTAGGTGGCTAGGCCCAGGAAGCTCCTTAGTTGGTGTTTGTCTTTGGGGACTGGCCAGTTTTTCACCGCTTCGACCTTCTCCGGATCGGTTCTCACTCCTTTCGCTGAAATTATGTGTCCCAGGTACTTGACTTCCGCTCTAAACAGGGCGCACTTCTTGGGGTTGAGCTTCAGGTGGGCACTTCGAAGCCTTTGAAACACATCCCTTAGATTGTCTCGGTGTTGCGCAAACGATTTTCCTACGACGATGACATCATCCAAGTATACCAAACAGGTTTTCCATGTTAACCCTTGCAGGACACATTCCATCAATCGCTCGAAAGTCGCCGGAGCATTGCACAGCCCGAATGGCATTACCGTGAATTGCCATAGCCCATTTCCTGCGGTGAAGGCGGTTTTCTCCCGGTCTTCTGGATGGATCTGTACCTGCCAGTAGCCACTCTTCAAGTCGAGAGTGGAAAACCATCGGGCTCCTGATAGTGTGTCTAGCGTGTCGTCAATCCGTGGCAGAGGGTAGCTGTCTTTCTTGGTGACGTAATTGAGCTGCCGATAGTCCACGCAGAACCGCGTGCTGCCATCTTTCTTCTTAACCAGTACAACCGGTGATGCCCACGGACTTTTGGAACTTTCAATCAGACCTTCTTTCTCCATTGCCGACACCATCTCTGCAACTTCTGTCTGCTTTGCCAATGGAAGGCGCCTAGCAGGCTGACGAATTGGTCTAGTATCACCAGTGTCTATTCGATGTTGTACCAGGTGTGTTCGGCCGTATTCTCCGTCCTGTGAGGCAAATACATCAGCGTACTCATTGATAAGATTCTCTGCCATAGTTCGCTGCTCCTGATTCAGCTCACTGGACTGGAGAATCGTCTCTCTCGCTTCCGCTGTCCAAGGTGATGGGAGAAGTTTTGGAGCATCACGTTCAGATATTGTTGCGACGGCGGTAATCGGCGTGCATTTTCCAGTCACCTCCCCTCGCCTTAGTTTGACAGTGTGTGGTCTTGCGTTCAAAACCCTCACTGGAACCATGGTGTTCTTTGGTTCGACTAACGTCTTTCCCACGATGTAGTCTTGAGAATTCTTCTCTGGGTCTGGTTCTACTATGTAGAATCGGTGGCTCCCAAGATCACCTTCCAGCTTCGTCCAAATGATTGTCTCTGAAGACGGCGGCAAAACTTCGTCTTTGCTGATGACTGTCCTGAGAGTTACGGCATTCTCATTTCCGTACACCATCGGAATCTCCACATTTCGATACCTCAGTACTTGCATCCCGATGTCCAAGATTACTTCATTTGCTTTCATGAAGTCTACTCCGATGATGCACTCGTCGCATATATCTGCCACCAGAAACGCATGGGAGAACGTCAGTCCTGCCAGAGTAATCGTAAGACGAACTTCTCCAAATACCTTCGCCATTTCCCCTGTTGCAGTCTTCAGGCAGTAGCTGTTGGTGTTGTGCAGCCAGGAGCTTTTGACGATATCTCTTCTTACAATGGAGGCAGTGGCACCTGTGTCGATGGTGGCTACGCACTTCTTCTCGTTGATTAGTGCCTCCACTGTCAGGCTCTTGTTACCCCGTTTGGTTTGCGAAACTTGAATGGTGGTCCTGGGGGCCTCGATTCCAGTAACCAACTTCTGCCCCGCGAAGTTGGTCCTTACGCATTTCCCGACTGCTGGTTTTGGGAAGTCTGATTGACAGGATGGATGTTATCACCGCCAGATGCTTCCTCTCTGCTTCTCCTACTTCCGCAATGTGAACAATTTCCTCGTCTAGGTGCACTTCTGCACTGCCGTTGTAGGTGTCCGGTTTGGTTGCAATTCCAGCAACGGATTTGACTTCCGCGAGCTCTGTCTTCATCCATGACGGCTGTTCTCTGGCATGAGCATTCCACGACGGACATTTCCCTGACACGGTGTATTCCCTGGTATGCTTGGTCCGCAGCCTTCATTGACAAAGCGAATGCCAATGCCTCGGGGAGTGTTCGCTTTTCAGCCATCCTTACAGCCATTTGCAGTTGTCTGTCCTCTATGGCCTGAATAAAAGCTTCCACCGCCATTTCGTTGATAAGCTCCTCACCGGCTTTAGGGTATGAAAGATGGGCTAGTCGCTCTATATCCGCTTGCAACTGTTGGAGCGTTTCCCCCCTTTTCTGGACTCGACTACGCAGCTGAACCCTGTACACCTGCTGCATGTGTTCATCCCCAAACCGCATCTCGATAGCCTGAACCAGAGAGTCGTAGTTCTGCTGTTTATCTTCCGGGATGGTCTGCAAGAGCTCCGCAGCTGGACCCCTCAGTGCAAGCGTGAGTGCAATAGACTTCTCTTCATCGTCCCAGCTATTGGTCATTGCGGCCGCTTCGAATTGCCTCTTATAAATTGGCCATGATGTTTGACCATCGAAGATAGGAGGCTGCATCTCCTTTCTTCTCAGACCGTCAGTGGAATATTCCCGTGCTTTCTGTCTCTTCACGTTGCTGAGCTCCTTAGCAAGATTTTCGACTTGCTTTCCTACTATCTCGAATTGCGTATCCACTTTTTCAAACTGAGTCTCTATCTTCCCGAACTGAGTTTCATGTTTCTCAAAATTTTCATCGAATCTGGTTTCGACTTTTTCGAGTTGCGTCTCGACCTTCTCGATTTTCTCTTCGATCACTTCGAATTTGGATTCCAAGTTCCTGTTTTGCTCATCAAGTTTACTTTCCAGAGCATCTAGAGAATTCTTTTGTTCGTCCATTGCTTTCTTTTGTTCATCCAACTTAAGTTCTAGAGAATTCTTCTGGTCGTCCATTGCTTTCTTTTGTTCGTCCAGCTTAAGTTCTATAGAATTCTTTTGGTCATCGAGCTTATGACTTTGATCTTCTATTGCTTTCTTTTGTTCGTCCATGACTAACTTAAGTTGCAGGAGCAGACTTGTTATACCCGGGTCGGCTACTGTACTTGCTGGTTCCTCTTCCACGTCAAACTCTATGTCATGCGGATTTTCACCTTCCTGCGTTACTGCTTCTTCCAGACGAATCAGTAGGGCATCTTTTCCCCCAGTTGTGTCGAGATTCCGCTTACTGAGTTCTGCCTTTAGTTGACTTATAGTTAGTTTTCCCAATTTGCGACCCATTTTGCGCAACTAATTAACTCAACACAGAAATGGTTTTTTTTTTTTTTTTTTTTTTTTCCTTGTGCAATTTCACACCACGGAAATAGTTATTCACAGAATAAGTTTTATCCCAGCTTCTGACACCAATGTAATATGCAGGCTACGGCTCGAGTAGATAAAACGATATTCTGTGAAATTTATTTCTTTATTTTCTACTCTATAGAACAATTCAAGTTCACACTATACTATTCTTCGCAAATTCTTTTCTTACAAGGTCTCTTTCCTCTCAAATCACTTTATCTCCTTTCAATTACTTAATTTACAAATCCAAACTAATTACTTTTTCTTGTTCACTCTCAACTTTCAATTTATCACAAAATTACAACTTCGCCTAGTATCACTTTTCTAATCTCTTCGCCACAGTTTAAAAATCACTGTCCTCTCTATTGATCGCCATCTGTCCTTATATAGCAGAAGTTTCAGATAGCCAGAAACTTCTAGCAAATTCTTCGACCACTGGAAATAATTCCAAGATGACAATCATTTCTTCCAGTTATAATTCTCTCTTTATCCGTGGCTTTGTCAGCTATTGCGAACCTCGAATGAAAGTACAGTTTGGAATGGGCTGTAGGAGCGTAGTTATTATTCTACATTATTGTTGCATACTTTTAGACGATGTTACAATATACTAAAATTAACTTCAAGAATTTTTTAAACAGAGAGGAAAGACTGTAGAGAAGAGTTAAAGATTAAAAATTAGATCATAGCCGACCATTTTGGGTCAGACACTATGGATTATGGCGATATTTGCTCGTCTTCTCGACATTGTACCCAAGTATACATATCTAGTTCATGTTTATCATATTAAATAGCTAAGCCAAATTGTAAAATGCTCCACACCTATCCAAAGACAGGAACGCTTTACGTTTCGTTCTGCAGACAAGCAAATCAATTGCCACAAAAAATTTAATGCCCCTATTTTCTACCTGAACTCTCGATTGTTTTTGCAGGAATCTCCCGATATATCCCAAAACAAAGTCGCCATACTTAATATCGACTAAAGGCTTACCAGCTGTTTATAGCCCGAAAAGATAAAATGAAGTGAGAATGTTGGCTTTTAAAATTATTTTCGCAACAAAAACTGAAATTAAGGGATTACATATTAAAAAAGTTGATAAACCAAAAGTGTTCCAAATAGACTACAGACAGTTTACTCAAGACTAGTTTTGTCTGAAGTTTGCTTGGATTTTGTCGGGCGATTTAGAGGCAGCAATTTTGTTTTGCTCGGACAGCATGCTAGGCTCTATTTTTTGAAATACGAGTTTCGCTTGAAAAAACTGTGATAACAAAATTTTTAAACTTTCTCTAAATTTTCTCCCATACTGTGGAAAAGCATACTTAATTATTGTGATTTTTCTTAAAATATGATCGCCAAGTGTACCATTTTTTTTTAGAAAAAAGTATGTCTATGAAATAAGGTGAACAGAGAACATATAAATCATAACCGTAAAGACTTCATAACTGTAAAAAATTGAAGCTATTTTTAGAATAAAAGAAAATGTTTGCAACATTGTACACATTTAATGTTTTGTATTTTCATACTCAAAAATTACAACCGTCGAAAATTCGTTAAAACTCAATTTGTCATAGATTGAAATACCGCGATAACTGTCGAAGATATTATTGCACTGATGAACGTATTCAAGGATGTCAAGCGTCAATTGTGACAACGTGAGCGCTCTATCAGAGTGATCGTCGTAGAGGTTGGATTTTCTTTTTCTTTCTGTCTAGCGAACACGTTCTTTGATTGTTAGTTCCTCTACCTTGTTTTAGATCCAATAAAATTGAATAGATCCAGGTAATTTTGTTTCAACTAGTATCAGAAGTCTGGTCGTCAAAAGATGGCAGAACAAGTAGGAGAAATATTTCAGCAAATTCTTCATCAATTATCGTCTTTAAACCAAAGCCTCGCACAACAAAATCTTGAAATGAATCAGATCAGAAGCGAGCAGCAACGTCAATCCGTGGAGCTTAAAACAATGGGAGCAACAACATTTCCTGGAAGAGTTTTCCAGTGTTCCACTCCTGATGGAAGTAATACGCAACCAGGCAACTCTCAGAGGCACCTCCACAAACCGGTCAATTGCACGAGGCAGCTTCGAAAAAAGACTTCTCCCCAGTCACTCATAAAAGCGTAGTGATATGCGACCCATACAAACTGGTGCCTCAGTCTTTCGACAGCAGCACTGCCGATTGGAGTGATTATCTTGTGTAGTTTAAAATAGTCGCTGAATGGAACGGTTGAGATGATGAGCAGAAGCTCGCGTGTTAAGGCTGAACTATAAGGCCGTGTTTATGGCGACGCGATGGCTTTTCGCGCGATTGCAAGCGACATCGCTACCAGCGAAATCGGAAGCGATTGAGTGTTTATGGCAGAGCGATTTCGTCTATTTTCATTCGTGCTTAGACAGTGGTAAAGTGAACAACATGCGTGCTAAAATAAGGCGCTTATTGCTATTGGAAAGCAGATATTTACTGCTCAAAAACTATTATATTTGAATGAATAATATGTACACAGCAAATTATGTTTTCCAATCATTATGAAATAAAAATAATTTCTTTACTTACTCCGCTAACCGCATTTTTTTCCACTTCCCCATAAGAATTTTGTATTAATTGTGGCTATCAGAATGCCGAAGATGCAACAAACATTGCTTTTCACGCACAAGTTCAATAAATATGTCCATGTCGAACGAGCGATTCGCTAAACTGATTCAAAATTTGTCGTCGCTCGCCGTCGCTTCTAGTCGCTTGCAGTCGCTCAATTTGCTTTTCGCTAAATCGCTGCACAATAAAAACCTCCATATGTACGCATGTAATTGATAGCTAGCAGCATCGCGCGACGCGAATACGCTTCGCCATAAACACAGCCTAATAGCCACAAGCAATCGGAAAAATTCTACGTTAAGTTTCCTTTAGTACTGTCAATTGCTCAAGTAGCCCATAATAGGCGTATGTATTCGAAAGCAAATATTCTCGTTCAATCACCGAAATCAAGCATCGTCGGGCGCGGTTAGTACTTAGGTGGAGGACCGCTTTTCGAATTCGTACGAAAGAGCAAATGAATACGCACATTCGTAAATGAGCGAAAGTGAACGAAAACTTAACGAATCGAAGCAAAAAGCTATTATGGTCACATGCTCGTAATACAAATCCTTTGTATTCGCTCTATTTTGGAAGTAGTCGTAAGAAACCATTCTTCTATTATAATTCAGCCTTTAACCTCAATGCTCCACGGTGAAGGTAATTCAGTGTTAGCTAATCTAGGGGAAAATGACAAAACGGAATACAGTAAACTGATCTCTGCGTTAAACTTAAGATTCTTAGGTCAGCAAAAATATGTGAATTAGACTTTGCTGCGGAATAGGCGGGAGAATCGTAAAGAAGTTTTTGGGGCATTTGGAACTGATCTTCAGCAACTTACGCGAACGGTTTTTAATGACCTGCCGCTCAGGAACGAATTGTAGTCATGCAGTTCATTGATGGAATTTATGATCATCGAATTCAGAATGCGGTGCATATGACTAAACCATTAACAATGGTTGATGCTGTTACTAAAGCTATTTCATTGGAGTCATCTATTTTAGCAAGAAGGGGTCATTAAAGGGAGTTAGTGTCACCGGATTCTCGTCAAAGATTGAATAGGCGGACTACTCCACAAATTGCAACATTTGCTTCACAAGCAAAACCGGGAAACGATCAACCATCTGCGTAGAAGGGTAAACGCTGGAGGCTTCCCCTTGCCCTAAAATCATCAACGTTCATTTGGAGAGTCAGCAGCAGGGTCTCTTGGTTTCTGTTTTGGTTGGAAATATGTCATGTAAGCTACTTCTAGATACGGGGTCATCTGTAAAATTGGTGAGTCGACAAATTTTTCCCCCAAATGTTCGCCTACAAACAGGTACTAGTTCGATAGAGACAGTAAGTAGCCAGACACTTAACATTAGTCTTGAGTGGCGTACAAACATTCATCCAGAAAAATTCACCCGCCGTCTTAAAGTTATGGTGGTAGATTTTGATCTTCTGGGGAGCGGTCAAGGCATTCTTGGAATTGATTTTCTCAAGGCTTCTAAGAGTGTCTTGAACTTCGGAAATAATATTCTTTCCGTTTAAAATTTTTAGATTCCTTTGATTGCTGAACATCCAATTTCCCAAGTTAACTATTTGACAATTCGAGCTAGCTACCTCGCAGAGAATCTTTTATTTCCACCCGCACTCTTGGTGTAGGACATTCCTCGAAGAAATGGTCAATCCCATTTTGGAAAATTTGCCGAAAGGAATTTTTGTTGGAAAGTTAATCAATCGCAATAGGCAAGGAAATATTTTTGGGTCTACACGCTTCTGCGTAGACTATCGCAAGTTGAAATTCAATTCCTTTTTTTTTCAATTCAATTCGAACTTTATTGAGACATATAAATCAATTACATTTTTTCTTAAAACTAAAGGATTATTTTTGGTCGACTTAAAGATATGTCTGAGACTTAAATTATACATTAAACAAAATGTTTTCAACTTTTTAATCATGGAATTCAATAAAATACATTTATAAATATGTGTATGTGTACACCTGCTCTCGGCATACAATCGCAACATTGCTCTTTAAGGCATTCTTAACTTATGACTAGAACTTAAAACTAAAATAAACTAAAACTATATAAGGATTACCCCATCTTCTTAAAAATATACCATCTAAAGAAAATTTACAACCTTATGCATGGTAAACAATGGTTTATACATTTTTTGCTTGTTTTCTTTTTCAAATCAATGTCATCCCCGAAAGTTTAAGGAGGATGCTTTAACATAAAATAGCACGGAGAGTGTCGTACTTGCATCTGGTCTTAACAGAGACATAGAATGGTCATTAGCAGATTTAAAGGAGACAAATAATAATTGTCATATAAACTTTGGTCAATATTAGAATCGATTAAAGATCTAACAAGTGGGTTGGGATGTGAACTGATTTGTTCCATCTTTTTAAGAGAAGTTCAATTTGGTATATCATTGAAGGTGTTACTTTTGTTGATTCACTTTATTAGAAAACCATTTTTTGTTCGGTTTTCTGAATTTTCCACAGCAGAATCTCAGCAATTTTCGTTCAAAGATTTCCATTTCCTTGCATACAATAGAGTATATTATAAACCAAATTGAAAACCGTATGTGAGAATGGGTCAATCAGAGTCTTATACATCAGTGCTTTACTTTTCCCCGACATTTGCTTACAGTTAGGTAATGGTTTCAACGTCATCGTTACTATTTTTGCCCTGTTTAGGACTTTTCTTGCATGCATATTAAAAAGAAGTCGGTATGAAATTTATACCTAGATACTTAGTTTCACAACGCAATGGTATCAGTCTATCATTTTTTTTTTCAATGAAAAGGATTTACTTTTCTTAACCGCTAAGTAGTATCCTTTTCCACTGGCATTTCTAAAACACTCAAGACCACATTTGTCAGTGCTGATTTTGAGTATCAACTTTTTAAAATAATTTTCAACATGTGGAAGTTTTTGCTTAATTTTATTAAGAGCAACGCTTAATAAAATTCACTAGCTAATATAGTGGTATCATCAGCATAGTGAATAGATCCAGGCTCCACTGCAATGGGATCTGAAAGAGGGAAGTCCTGGAGGTAAATGTTAAATAAGGATGGACCAAGGATTGATCCTTGCGGAACACCTGAAGACACAAGGAAAGAGTCGGATTTCTCAGATTCAATAAAAATTGACGTACTTCGGTGAGTCAAAAAGGTGTATATAAATTTTATAAGCCAAGCTGGATATCTTAATTTCATGAGCTTGAAAGTAAGACCATTATGCCATATCGAGTCAACAAATTTGTTCAAGGTCAATATCCAAGCACACAATACATTTTTTATTCCTTAGGTTTTGGATCACTTTATTCTGAATAATAAGTAATTCATGCTCAGTTGAACTTCCTTTTCTAAAACCGAATTGGTTATATGGAATAATGCCTGCTTCTTCAGAAAAGAAGTTCAGGTGATCTGCCAAGACTCTTTCAAAAAGTTTTCCAATATTGGATAGAAGTGAAATGGGACCGAAATTTTTAATACCTTTCGCTCCTCTCGTTTTTGCTATCGGCAAGACTTTTGCCTGTTTCCAAACAACAGGAAAGTAACCATTGTTTATACAGTGATTAAATATTAAAGATAGAATAGTATCTAGGGAATGGGGGCATTTCCGCAATATGAAATTGGAGATGTTATCAATACCAGTAAGTAAATATCGATAAAGCGGGGCTTAATGCGACATTAGGTGGAGAAAAGTTTGTAAGTGTTTGCCAAACTGCGCTGCTTTGAATTCACTTTCAAGGCTAAGAGAACTTCACTTTCAAGGCTCCAACAACGCTTGGGAGTGTTGCGGAGTAAACTGAAGAATAAAAATCTTTGAACGCATATAATTTGGTTTCAATGTCGCTCAACTGTTGTCCATTATATGTTAGTATATCTTTCGAGAGGCAACAAAATTGGAAAAAAGTTCGAAAGTTTATTTCTAAAAGGATTTCATGATGATCAGAGACAACTGGGAACATCTTACATGTTGGAGCTTCTGAAGAATTGACCATGTTATTTGTCAGGCTTAGTGTTGAAGACATAAGAAAGAAATCTAGATATTAGGATGATCTTGGGAACGTTGGACTATCGATGGAACTATATCAAGATTCAAGTAAGGGCCATTAAAAAACAGTACAGTAGAGTCTGCAACTATAATGGAAAGCATTTATTCCATTATAGTTGCAGACTCTGTCTCCCCATGTTATATGACGGGCATTAAAGTCACCCCCAATTAATACTGCATCAAATCCACTAATGAGAGTATATAATCTATCCAGTTCAACAGATAAACTCTGTCCAGCATCTGTAGGTACATAAATACTTCCAATTAGTAGGCGGAAGTTTGAACCGTTTGCATTTCTTGAAGAAATAGGTGCAGCACAAACTGAAAATATATCGCTTTGGAAAGAAACTACGTTGAACTTGTACCTTTTATCCAACAATTTTGCTGTTCCTCTTCCCGAATCGTTTCTTATAATATTAAAACCCTCAAAAGAAGGTTTGTATCTTGCATTCAGTCGAGTTTCAGATAGGAAACATATTTGTTTTTATTTTTTAGTGTATCTAAGAGTGCGGTCTTTTTGCATTGGAAATTAAAGAATTAAGATTAATCGATATTATTTTAAGGTTGAAGGTTTCCATCATTATATAACTATTGAAGGTACAAAGTTAAGGTAGGAAAACCTTTTCTCCTCCTTACCTTGCAATTTTTGATATGTAGGACAAAATTGTCTTATTTTGAGTAACAAATCTTTGAAAGATACATTGACAAGATTTTTAGCTCAATTTAAAAACTCATTTAAATCTGCTTTTGGTGCATTACCACAAGTATTTAAAGATGGCCGAATATTACTAAACCCCGGTGTATTTGGCTTAAGGGCTTTCGCTTGATAAATTGAGGTTTTTGTCTTTTCTGCGGATGAAACACTAGCATTTGTAAAGTTCCATATTCAATTTTCAACAAATGATCTACTATTAGATGCAAGTTGCCTCGTTTTTTTGTGTTGACAACTATTTTTTCTCTTTATATTTTAGATACGAGGGACAGCCCTGATAACTAGTTGGTTGACCGATTACACTGCAGTTAACGCATTTAGATTGAGGCACTTCTTAATTTTTTTCCAGAGCTTTAAACGAATCTATGCATTCACTAGAGTCGTGAGATTCCCCACATATAACCCATCTACTGCGATAAGCACAACATTCCTCTGACACCGATAACTATGTATCGCTTCCCTATTGTATTTTTTTCCCAATAAACCCTTTGAAAAAGTAAATACCTGACACTTGTTAGCTCTTTAATTGATTCACCTACCTCAAGCTGCACGAGAAACATATTTAGTTTCAAATTTAGCTTTTTAGTACGAGAGGTGGAAAAGGGTGCAATTTTACTAATTTTCACATTCGGAACAATTTCCCCTAAAGCTTTTTTTAATTTTTTCTAATCGTGTGTTCCCATCAAGACCTTTCAGCAGAATAGATACCTTCTTCGTATCTTTCGGAGAGAACGAAAATGTTCCAATACCCGTATAGCGTAATCGATCAATAATTATTATATGGCCATCTGAGTTGTTAACATAAACCTTTGTTTTTCTGTACCCAATGTTAACATTTGTGTACTAAATCAGAGACCTTACATTCAGTTGCCGCGAGTTTTAAAAGGTCAGTTACTAGAGTGCAATTGGCACAAAAATAAATATTGGAGGACAAAAGGATGCCTTCTTTACTTTATCATGTAATAAATTATCATTATCAGTTGATTGCTGAATAGAATATGAACAGGTTTCTCTCGTGCTGTGGGTGGAAGAGTATGACATTCAGCAGAATCAGCTAAAGGACCATATGTGTTGTTCGATAGATTTAGATGGTTCTGATGAGAGTTTGAAGGTGACTCATTTATGTTATGCTTTTTTTTTCGGAGTTGGATTGGATACTACTAGCCGAATGCTTTAATTTATTAATGACAGTTGTCCGTTCAGATGTACTATCATCGATATTAACGTCCATCGATTCATTATTTGAAGCAAAATTTGCATGGTTATTTTCAAATGTCTTTGCTGGTTGATGATCAGGGTTTGTTTTAATCGGTGATAAGATGTCACCTCTTTTTGATTGGGTAGTTTTCATATTGAAGAAAAACTTAGGCGGAGGTTTGCATTATGCGCACTAAGCAAATTTATTTTTTTTGTTTTAATGGACTTATTCTAAGATGTACTGTAAAAGAATTTTTCTGTGGAAATTTTTTTTTAAATTTTTTTTTTTTTTACTTTTAAAGTTTTCAATTTTCACAGAAAAGTGCATGTATACAAACTGCACAATTGGACGCGTCACTTCGCATAATGCTTGTGCTAAGTGATTTCTGTTGCTGAAGAGGGAGTGGTGGGGTGAATGTAGTGAATGTTAGAAAATATTATAGGTATTGCCATATGTCCCAAAGATAAAAAAAATTAAAGTTAATTTTTTCTTTTTTGATATTTTTTTTTTTTTTTTTATTGACTGTAAATATTATACTGCTAAATACCCCAGAGTGAATTTAATTAAAGTTTATAGCCCCAGGCGCCTGTCTGACAGTTGTTGACATACCCTTAGCGGAGCGACGAAGTCGCTTGAGCGTCTAAACCCTGCGGAAAAAAGGGTTAAAATCCTGTTAGCGAGCGAAGCGAGCCACCTACCCCACACTTTAAGTACACTAGACTTTTTTACAGGCGCCTGCCTGACAGTTTTTGGTATACGCTTATTCAACTATGTAACTTCGTTTAAAGCGCCAGGTGATTTTCACTTAAACACTGTTCTCAACTATAAACAAATGAAAAACATGCGAAAAATTTTTTTCATTTCCTCAAGAAAAAAATATTATATTTATGTTTTTTAGGCCATTTTAACCCAGAAAAAAAATAAAAAATTTTGCTCAGTGCGCATAATGGAAACCAGCCCCGAAGTTTATTTGTCTCTAATGTTTTAAGAGAAATTGTGTTTGTGTTTGCACCACTGCCCATGGGTAATGCATTTCTACTTTGTAAAATGTCATATGATTCACTTTGGCTGTTTTGTGCAATACACGGATCACTATTTTTGTGCCCCAGCAAAGATACTGGAGTATTATTTATGGTTTCTTCACAAATTTTCAATTAATAAAGTCACTGTCTCAGAGAAAATTTATAATATGCGGCACTAGCCGCTTGATCAACTTATAGGAGCACTTTTTAAACACGTCTATCCACTACGTCTGTTACAATGCGAATCTATCGAGGGTTGAATGATGTCACCGTAAATGAATCTTTGTTGATGATAAATGAATTTATTTTGAGTTTATTAAATGAAAAAAAATCTTTATTTATTCGGGCAGAGTTTGCTCTTACACTTCAAAATTACAACTACAAAAATTGTATTATACCTTAAATACTAATCTGCTTGCTTCAACGATCCATTAGCCGACGATGTGTTCCCACAGTCGTACTTCAGTTACAGTTGAGTACGTGATGGAATGCATGTAGCGTCCGGTGGCGTAGACGCGGTGTCAGCATCTTAGCTGTCCCATTCGTGGGAAATGCTGTCGCAGTGTTTCAATGTTTTCGGCGTTAACTGATACATTGGATGCTGTTGCGGGCTCAAAATGGTTCAGCACGTTGGACTGCCAGTCTGGCTACTGGCAAGTGGAAATGCATCTAGACGATAAGGAGAAATCAGCATTTGTGACGCGAGATGGACTGTGGCAATTCAATGTCATGAGTTTCGGCTTAACTAACGCACCAGCCACCTTTGAACGTTTAATGTCGCACGTGTTAAGAGGCCTATAGTTGGAAACTTGTTTGGTATATCTCGATGACATTCTTGTTCACGGTAAGACATTTGATGAAATGCTGTCTAATCTGAGTTCTGTTTTTAGCCGCCTGAAAATCACACGACTTAAAGTAAACCCAATGAAGTACAATCTGTCGCAGAAAGAAGTTCAATTCCTTGGCTACCTAGTTTCTGAAAAGGGGCTTTTACCCAACCCTTTCAAGATTGAGGCAGTGCGTAGTTGGCCAAGACCGTCCAACGTTGCCGAGGTTCGAAGTTTTTTAGGTCTGTGCGCGTACTATCGCAAATTTGTCCCCCATTTCGGGGAGGTTGCTCGTCCTCTTAATCGATTAACTAAAAAAAATGCTTCATTTGATTGATCCGAAGAATGTGAAGAAGCATTCGATTCCTTGAAGAAAAGTTTAACTTCACCTCCTATCCATGGCCGCGCACGCTCAGATTGCGTGGATTCAGATGCTTGCGATGCTGGCGTGGGAGCTATTGTCCCAAATTCAGGATGACTGTGAAATTGTTATTGCCTACTTCAGCAAGACATTAAGTAAGGCGGAACGTAAATATTGTACTCGTACTGCTCGTAAAGAGCTTCTTGCAATAATTAGGGCAATCGAATACTTCCATGTGTACTTATATGGACGGAAGTTTGAAGTGTGGACAGACGACGCAGCGTTTAACTGGTTGCTCACATTCAAAAATCCAGAGGGCAGGCTAGCCCGGTGGTTGGAGAGGATTCAGCAATATGATTTTAAGGTTAAGAATCGCACTGGAAAAGCCCATTCCAACGCTGATGCTCCCTCACGGCGACAATGCCGTCATTAGCGTCAAAAGCGTTATGAAGTAAACGCTATTATTGAACTCCAAAGTAACATCGTCTCTGATCGCTTAAAGCAATCACAGTTAAATGACAATGTACTCGCGGAAGGAACGAAGTGGGTTAAAGAAGGTAGTAGACCGAACTGGCAGGAAGTTTCTGGAGAAGACAATCTCAAAAGAGCATACTGGGTTCAATTTCCTGCTTTACTGATGCAAAATGAAATTCTATGCGATCAGTGGATACCAGTTAAGAAGAAAGGATCTATCCGGTTATTTCCAATTGTACCTAAAACACCCGTGAA
This sequence comes from Pocota personata, assembly GCA_963082735.1. Taxonomy (NCBI): domain Eukaryota; kingdom Metazoa; phylum Arthropoda; class Insecta; order Diptera; family Syrphidae; genus Pocota; species Pocota personata. Next base: position 92,912,695 of record OY720431.1, read on the forward strand.
AGAAGTACTTGCTATGTTTCACGACTCGTCCTTCGGTGGACACTTCGGTGCAAGTAAGACATTCGAAACAGTACGAAGTCGTTTTTATTGGATTGGAGCGAGAAAGGATTCTGAGTTATACTGCGCAGAGTGCGTTACTTGCGCCGCAAAGAAGGGACCGAAATCTAGAACAAAGGCCCAGCTGTAAATTTATTTATCTGCTTACTTATCCAATGGCCGATACAGTTGCTCGGGAATTAGTCAACGAAGTCTTCAGCCGTTTTGGAGTCCCAAGTGAACTTCATTCAGACCAAAGAAGAAATTTTGAAGCAGATGTTTCAAAGTGTTATGAGGATATTAGGCATCATTAAGATGCGAACTACTCCTTTTCATCCTCAGTCCGACGGTTTAGTAGAGCGAATAAACTTCACTATCCTTCATTACCTTTCAAAATTTACGTATATAAATGACGGTCAGGATGATTGGGCTGATTTACTTTTGCTTTTCGCAATGGTCTATCGGACCGCCCAGCAGGAGTCGATAAAGGAATCTCCGTATACAATGTTGTTCGGGCGAGAAATGAGACTCCCACCTGATCTACTTTTTGGAAAACTGCAAGATGAAGAATTTACTGCGTTCGGGTATGCGAAGGACTTGCAGGAGCAGCTGGCAGTCGTTTATGAACAAGAGAGAGAGCAGATGCATAAGGCTAAAGCTAGAATGAGGACGGGGTACGACTGTTCAACTAATATTAATCGTTTCCAGGTTGGACAATTCACCTGGTTTCATAACCCTTAGAGAAAGGTCCGCCGCTGTCCGAAATTTGAGTCAGCTTGGGATGGACCATTCCGAATAATAAAACTTCTTACTGATGTCACCGCCAAAATTTAGCCAAAAACAAAACCGAAAATTGTATATGTGGACCGGTTGGCCGTATATCGTGGGGGAAATACCAACGCCGTGGGAGAGGAACCACATAAGGGATGCTTTACTTCAAGAGGGGGAGTGTGATGAACGTACTTGAAGATGCCAATTGTCAATTTTGACAACCTGAGCACACTGTCAAAGTGATCGTCGTAGAGGATGAACGTACTCGAAGATGTCAAGTGTCAATTTTGACAACCTGAGCACACTGTCATAGTAATCGTCGTAGAGGTTGGATTTTCTTTTTCTTTCTGTCTAGCGAACACGTTTTTTGATTCACTACCTTGTTTTAAATCCAATAAAATTTAATTTATCCGAGTAATTTTGTTTCAATATGTTAAATGGTATGAACTAAAACAGTCTTCTTCTTCTTCTTTTTACGCCGAAGTTATGATCCGTAGTGGAAGGATCACAACCCTCCTACTTTACTGCATCCCTACGGTTTGACCTCAGGAAGTACCGGTAGTCTTCCCGGTTTCGGATCACTTCGTCACTGAGGCCAATCGAATGCTGGTGTTTTTGTATTTGTGTGATCCAGCTGTTTTTTGGTCTGCCTTTTTTGCGTAATTGTGTAGGAACGTTGATTGATATTGCCTTTTTGACGGGGTTCGAAGGATCTCTCCTTTGAACATGACAATACCAACTGAGCCGGTCGAGATCTATCTGGCTTATGATGGGTTCTTTTACATGAAGGCTTCCTCCAATCTTTGAACTTCTTGTAAAACCAAAACAGTAGAGAATGAAATTTCCTAGACAGAATTATTGCCTACAATTATTAGCTATAGATTACTAAATTGTACATCCATGTTTATCTTGGTATTTAAATATGAAACTAAGACGAATGGAGTATTAACGTATTTTTAACAGATTTAATATAAAAATATATATGACTTTGTAATTGTTGAATGAATATGCATGTATGCATACATATATTACTCTCCAGCAATTTAATTAGTCCAATTTATTTCACTAATTCTACTGAATTAAAGATGAATGTCATACCATTTTCTAACTAATAAATTATGTAAACATTATTATTTGTTGATACTTTGCAAAAAACTGATAAACCGGCCTACACCCTACCCATGCAATACATCCATATATACATATACATATATACATAATGCACTACACATTTTCTTACGATAAAATATGATTTGGAAATGTGAAAACTTACGATCCGAAGAAAAATGTTATAACAGCACTGATGCGAAGAGAATTTGAATTTAAACTCGAGTTGATTGTCGAAAATATTGTTCTTGTGTCCAATTACAGTCCCTAGTCATATTATAGTGATGTACTTTTTTGCATGAGAATATTAAATTCAAAATATTGAGTTGAAGTCCATGATACTAATAGTGAATGCAACCACACCTCCTTTTCCCCTAGCTGAAAATGGACCGTACAAAGATTTGTTGTCAACTAAAGGCTGGAATATTATGCTTCGAGCATTCATGTTGTGTTCCGCTCCACCTTACTCTGAAAAGTGGAATCTTTATATGCCACTTCAGTATTTTAAAATTCCACTTGGTAATACATTAACATATTATAATACAAATAAATTAAAGACAAACAAATGTAAAAGGTGTTGTTTTTATTTTTTTGTTTTTTATAATTTGCGCGCGCCAAATGGGATATGAATACCATTAAATTATTTCAGGGCACGGGCGTTTGTAGAAATTGAGAGAGAGAAAAAGAAAGATTGGTGTAGTGGGTTTGAAACTTAGGTGGTATTAAGTTTCAGTAAACTCCAAGGGTGGCGTCCAGATAACTGGGGAGCTTGTTTGTTTTGCTTTTTGTCGTTGCTCAAGATTCACATTATTTTTGTCCCTCCACCTGATGTCATCATCACGATCAACCCTACTGCCAGTGTTATGCCTTCACAGTAGAATTGACTAAGCTTTCGCAATTGATCAACGTTTTTATTTATTTCAGACGAAATAAATAGATGATTGTTGAGATCAGGATTTGAACCGTGAACCAAGAGCGTGAGAAGCGATGATGTTACCATTACACCACGGCCACCCATTTGTATTGTATGGTATTGTTAGGCTTCAACTGAGGATCGTGAGGTGCATGAAAAAACGGGATTCTCCCAGAAAAAAGGGAGAAATGGGAACCTTAGTTGGGATATACATACATAGACATATTTTGCATATTTTGGGTTAAAAAAATGTTCAACTGCAAAGCAATTCATTTTGTTTAATACGTTCATGTTTTTTTTAGAAGACGTTAATCTATTTGCTTTCACAGTTTAAAAACAAAAGATTGCATATATTTCTACTTTCAGATTTTACCTTTAAGATTTCCTTCGACCTAAATACGGGTTTTCGAAAGTATTTTCTTCTAAAATATCACATATGTTCTGAGTAGTTGCGTCATCGGGAATAATTATCTTCTTTAATAAATTTACCAAAATCATTAAATCAGTCAATATTTTGAAACCATCTGAATTATCGCTTTCAAATAAAAAGTTTACTCTATATATTTTTTCGTCATTGTAAACAAACATGGTACTAAAATGAGACTAGGACAATCTAACAATAATTTTTTATAAACCCCGTTATTTATGCCAATCATTAAACTAGTTAGTAGGCAACACCAACATTTATCAAAGTGGTGGTAAATCTTCAAATATTGTTATTTTAACGCCGCTGTCTTAAGGTCAACTCAATAAATTTTTATGAAATTTTGGTCTGTGCAAAGCAAAGTGCACTTCATCGCTTTGGAGATGTTTTTCTTTCTTTGTTATCAAATAAAGTTTGAAGTTCTATGTAAATTTAAAATAATTTTGTACGTTCTTTTTTATGTATTTTTATGCAAAGAGAAAAAAAAATTGGATACAGTTTTTATTTTAAATTTAAAAAAAAAGTCTGCAAATATTGTGATTGACAATATTTTCCTCGCCACACACTTAGCTCAAAAATCACTGGAATAATATTGATAAAATTTGGCCCTTTAGCTTTACCCTTCGTGCAGGTGATTTTATCTGAAAATTATCACTGTTGAACAAATGTGCCATTACTTAGCATATGTTTTTCCTTGAGGCACGTATAATATCTACATACATGTACATATATATCACCTCAAGTAAAACGTATCCCAATATATGCTTCATACATAATTTTTGTTATAACACTAACTAATAATTTAATTTCAGGCGAATGTTTCCTGTAGTCAAGGTCACGACAACGGGGCTAGATCCTGCTGCAATGTACACAATATTACTTGAATTTGTGCAGGTAGATAGTCATCGCTGGAAATATGTAAACGGAGAATGGGTATGTAAATTATAGCAATAAAAACAAAATAAATATGATACAATTTAAAGGTTCCTGGAGGTAAAGCCGAAGTTCCCCCATCAAACCCTATTTACGTTCATCCTGAATCACCAAATTTCGGTGCACATTGGATGAAGGAACCTATATCTTTTGCCAAAGTGAAACTGACAAACAAAACGAATGGAAATGGACAGGTTAATGTTAATCTGTTTCACATAAATTTTTAAATAAAAATAAAGGCAATTATTTACTTCTTTGATCCAGATAATGCTTAATTCCCTACATAAATATGAACCCCGCGTACATCTAGTTCGAGTTGGTTCGGAGCAGAGACATGTAGTTACATACCCATTTCCAGAGACGCAATTCATAGCAGTTACTGCATACCAAAACGAAGAAGTAACATCTTTGAAAATTAAATACAACCCATTCGCTAAAGCTTTCTTAGATGCTAAGGTAAGTCTTTGCATCATATTGATAGCTTATCAATTTTGGTGAGGCGACATATTTATTTCACGTACTCTTTCATTTTAAAGGAGAGGCCAGACTCTATATACAGCCATGATGCCCATTATGGATGGTTTATTCCACCACCAACACATTATCCTCCTACGCATTCTCAAGTCCAGGCAAACACTTGCGATCGCTATGTACGTCACACGCCTAGGGCTGCTAGACCAACTCCATATGCAAGGCCTCGCATTGTATCAGGATCTTCAAGTAATGCTGGTACACCACCACCCACCACACCAACAACATCTCATTCACAGTCTGGTTTTCTTCCTGTTGAATCAACAACAACGACTGTCTTTTCATATCCTACAAGTTGGCAAAGCAATGGTGGCTATTGGAGCAATCCACCAAATCCTAATTCTCCAATAAGTAAGTACACTTCTCTGTTTAACTTTGTGTTCTTATATAAACATATATACATATGTATGTATGTATGTATATTCATAGATTACTTAATACGTTTTATATTTTAAGCCTCAAATACATCACCGACTCCATCAAATGGTTCTCCTAATTATACAAGCCCATCTCCTGGCTATACAATACATCACTTGACGTCACATGCTCAATACAGTGCTACTGGTAATCAGTCCGATATGTACCAAAATGGAGCGGGGTCATCTCCACAGCCATATGCAACTAGTGCTCACCAAATCTACCACCCTACTCCAGCATCTCCATCGCATCAGTTGTACACAAATGTCTTAAATCCATCCACTAGCCTTACTTACCCCAGCGGTTCATATTACAATGGAACAGAATATGGGCTTTACCAAAATGCGTACACATATCAGCCTGAATACATACCGCTAGTGTCAGAAATGAGGTAAGCGTTCTCCAAGTGGTAACCGAAATTTAAATTTGCTACAACTTACGTCATTTATAGTACTTATAATCACCCACTTGAACCAGTTGAAGTTCCTAAGTCGATTGAAGAAAATTCATCTATTTACAAAGAATCAGAAGAAGGGTCAGTATTAACGTTAGAATGCTCAAGTTTGAAGACGTCTACTAAAATTGAAACATCACCACAAAATCAAAGAACTGAGAATTGGACTCCACTTACTCCACCACAAAGCACGATCCAATGATAGAGAATATGAAGTGCATATTTTTCGATTAATTTCAAACGACTAATGTGCTGAAGATTTTAGTTATTTTTAATAGGTAATACATTACAAAACGTTCAATGAAGTGTATATTGTAATTAAAAGAAAGAAATTAAATTTTATTATTTAATCGTTGTTTAGTGAAATATGTAGATATTGAAATAGTATTAACAGCAAATTTACCACGGCATGGAGTCGGCTGTATACTGGAGCGTCGTATACGCCAAACACTACATTCGAGAAAACGACATCAAAGTTTAAAACTTAATAAAAGGAAAACTGCACATCGAATTTGTTTCTTTTCTCCGATCATCATAGAATTTTTTTTTTTGTTCAAAAATAGTAAAACTTTAAAACAAAGAGACCAATGCTCAGTTTGTATGCAGAGTTTGCGGTATACACCAACATATGGATTATACGGTACTCTACGCCCCTAAAGTATGGGCGTGACTCTATACAATGTATGGACGAATAGAAAAAATTACCATTCATACTTATATATTTTATAAGGCAATATTTTTCAGTTTCTAATAAAAATAGTGAAAAAAATTATACTTTTTGAGCAGTTGTCATGTTTGTGGGAGGATTTCAAAAATGTTTATACTTGTACTGCTTCAGATTTTGAAAGGCGTATACATAAAATATCCTGTTTCTATTTCAAAATTTAAGGCCCAAAAACTGGCGACGCTAACTTTTAATGATAACTAACCTTTATTTCAAGTGGTTGTTTTAACAATTCATAAGTTTATACTTTGATTTTTACAATGCTTGTTCACGAGATGACTCTTCCACTAGTGGGGACTTCTGTGTTGGCGTTCTCCTCTGTCGCTGACGCAGTGTGCGTATTCGTTTCGTCCGCTGTTGTGAGTCGCGTTCCCCCGCTGGTTCCGGCTCTGACGACTACTAATAATTGTCCTACTGTTACTACCACAACTACTACTACTACGACCACTACTACCACCTCCATCATGCTACTATTAAGGAGTTTGGGTACCTGGAGTGTATTAGCTACACCTCCTCTGCCCCCATTTAACACTCTTGCTACGGTGACCCGAGGGTATTGTAATGCCGAATCTTCTATTGAATCTAGCAGTCCAGATAGGAGATTGGCTGCAACACTGGAGCAAGCCAGCGTATGGTGGTTACCAAATGACTGACTTTGCTTTCGCTTGTTCCTCGGCTGCATTGTGGTGACATCGAGAAGTGAGGAAATGACTGTGGCGAACTGATGGTGGTTCCGTAGTGCATGCATGCCTGGGTGTGAGAGATGAACTGATGGTGCTGGCGTAGTGTGACGTCGGTAGGGTGCGTGTAATGACGTTACTGTTGTCGGGTAGCTGCCCCAGTGGTGGATCGGGAATATTGTACGGCGATCACGAATGGATTCTCTCTTTCGTAGGATAAGTTGGTAAGGTTGAAGTGGCTGTCAGCAAAAGAACCCAACACACTTAGACCAGTATGTAATAGGTCCATTGTGATACCACATGTGTTTGAGATGCGGCCTCTAGCCTACTCGTTGAACCATTTAGAGCTTTCGATAAAGCGTAGAATGTACATAACGTTATAATATTATTCAGATCATCTAGGGCATTGAAACAGAAGGCTCCTAAGTGGAGTTTTCTTCTTTGGGAGAGAGCTGGGCAGGTGCGAAAAGGTGAGGAATAGTCTCTTCCTCCTCCTCGTCCATACAGCTTCTGCAGAAATCGTTAGAGAATACGTCAAGCCTTGTGGCATGCTTGCCTATTAGACAGTGTCCAATAATGACACCTATAAAGCACTAATATGCTTCCTATTTAGAGAAATCAAATTCCTAGAGCGTTTCAGATCCAGCATGGACCAAGTTTGGTTTGTCGCTAGACAAGTTGTACTCCTTGTCCACCTAGAATTTGTCTTTACGGTAGCATCCAGCTTTAATTTAAGTTTGCATGTAGCGATAGGCATACCCAGTAAACTTTTGCCTGGAAGGATGGGTATTGTTGTTCCAAGTCTGGCAAGTTCGTCAGCTTTACAATTCCCTGGAATATCCTTATGCCCCGGTACCCAAATTAGGTGAATATTAAACTGCTCCGCCATCTCTATAAGAGACGATCGGGAATGGTGTAGTCAATGTCTTCAGGGAAGTTATTAAATTTATTTAAGATGGAGGCGTGGCCATATATTTTTTTAGACCACTGTGAAGTAGCTTTAAGGCAAATAGCTGAGTTAGCTGCCATTTGCCTGCCATAAATATCAAGGGGTGTTAAATGCCAATGTGGGGTGTTAAAAATGTCCATAGCTGCGGAAGGTGTCGTCCGCAGTGCTCCACTAATGCACAGAGAAGCTGAACGAAGCACCCAATGGCTTTTTGCAAGCGAAAAATGCGACAGTGCCTTTCTTAACTCTCTCCTGTATATTAGGTTTCCAGCTCAGTTTCCTATCCAAAATAAGACCATGTATTTTGCTTCATTGGAGAAAATTAAGCTTGCTCCATTAAGGTATGGAGGGTCAATAGGTGTGATTTTGAATTTCCTTGAGAAGAGGACTAGTTCAGTTTTGTGGGGGTTCACTCCTAGACCGCACCGAGCTGTCTATCTACATAGCCTATTCAAAGCGCCTTGTAGGAGCTCTTTTCACGTAGTGAGGTGTTTACCGGAGACTGCTATAGCAACATCGTCCGCATAAGCGATAACTTGGCAACCCTCAGCTTCCAGGATTAACAGTAGTTCATTGACTACCAGATTCCAAAGAAGTGGGGATAGGACGCCCCCTTGGGGGGTACCCCTGGTGACATATCTTCTAACAGATGACCCACCCAGCTTTGAGTTGATAATCCTACCATTAAGCAGTAAATTAATCAGCTCGCCAAGTGAACTATCTATCTTCAGATTTGACAGCCCTTTAATTATCGCAGATGAGTAGACGTTGTTAAAAGCGCCTTCGATATCTAGAAAAGCTACCATAGTGTACTCCTTATGATACATGGAGTATTCAATTTTATTGACTAATGTATGCAATGCTGTTTCGACTGATTTGCCCTTACAGTATGCATGTTGAGCCGTGGACAGTAGTCGTGTGTCAATACTATCACGTAAGTAGATATCAATCATTCGTTCTAGTGTTTTTAGATGGAAAGATGAGAGACTAATAGGTCTGAGGTCTTTTGAACTGACATGTCGCGAGTGTTGATGGGGTCACGTCGTTTGAGAATTACTCCCAAGTTTTATTTCTATTAATTTAAATCTTGTTTATTAAATAATATAAAAAAAACAAAAAAAATACAATAAAATTGTTTGTAATTTTAAAAGAAAAGCAAAAAAATTAATTCAACAATGAAGTGCCCACTGTGCAATTATAAAGTTGACAGACATGAACTTAAAATAAAGTGTAAGATGTGCAATGAATATTCACACGCTAAGTGCGCGAAGCTTGAGAAAAGAGATGTTGAATTTCTCAAATAGAGTAAACAGGGTCACAAATGTGAGTCTTGTCTTGGTCAACGAAGAAGACCTATTTTGGAAATACCATCTTCATCCATGCCAAACCTCTCTTCGACTCGTACTCTTGATTCAGCTATGAGGTCTACTGAATCCAACACCTCAACAACACCTAGCTCTGTTTCTGCTGTTACTGCGCCTCTTTCTACTATACTGCCTCATCATTTGGCACTCGCTAATGTCACCGGAGACGCCGGTGATTCCACTGAGATAAACAATCTAACAACTTCTGCTGCTGCTGCTGCCACTCATCAAATAATAACGCTGGATATGCTTTACACCGAAATTATTAAACTCCAGAATCTTAACAGTGATGCGCTCACTAAGATCCGATCTCTTGAAGATCGTAATATCACTCTTACCGCCACGGTTAATGTTTTGGAGTCGAAATTAAATGCGTTAGAACAAAGAGAAAAACAGTGTGCCGTTGATATTGTTGGTATCCCAGACTTGAATTATGGCAATGCACGTGAGAAAGTTATCCAACTTATAACCAACGGTGTGGGTGAGGTAATAGAGCGAAATGAAATTAAATCATGTTACGTTAAAACTATAAAGAGTAAAAACAATGTCTCCATAAATAATGATGCTGTATCAAACATCGTATGCGTCAAGTTTAGTTCTCTCGTATGTAAAGAGCGAATAATGAATACGTTGCGGGTGAATAAAGTTAAATTATTTGATAATATATTTGGTGAGCATCATAAAAACAAAGGCAAAATATTTATCAACGATAGTCTTACTGCATATACACGATCTCTTCTGCTAAAGGCTAAACAGCTGAAACAAACCAATAAAAGCAAATACGTCTGGATAAGAAACTCTTCAGTACTACTCAGAAGGAAGGAAGGTGACAGGGTGATAAAAATTAATAGCTATGAGGACTTTTCTAAATACGATTTTTGATATCATTTAAATAATCTGCATCTGGTGGGGTAGCAGTATTTTACAGGAGTGATATGGTGTGTGAAATTATTTATCCTAAACTTAAAACTGCTGATTTAATTGTTGTAAATTGTGATATAACTGGTGCCCGATTCTGTTTTATTGCTGTTTACAATTTGCATTTGTGCACGGTAAAGGCTTTTGTGGATGAGTTTTAAAGAAATTTATATTTACATCTAAAGCATAGTGGAAAATAGAATTTTTTACAAGAGGAAAATCTGATTTCTCTACTGATACGTTAATCTCTTTGTCAACAAAAAGTAAATCGAGTATATGATCGAAATCATTAGGATAACTATTTGTTTGAATTAAATCATACTGACTAAAATAATCTATTACTGTCATTTCAATTTCAGTAGTAACATTATAAAGCACAATAGGAATCTAATAACTATACCTAGCATAAATAAATCGCACTTTTCTCACTTTTATAATGTTACTGCACCTCTTTTATTTAATAGCCTGCCAGAAAGTCTCAGATGCGAAAGAGTCAAAACAGTTTTCTTAAGTAAGGTACCAACTTTGTAGTTCAGCAGGTGTTATGCCAGCGGATTTATATGGTTTGAAGCTATGTAGCGCCCAAAGGTTTTTGTCCTGTGCAATCAGACTTGACAGGTTGGTTTTTAGAGCATTTGACTTGATAGAAGCAATATTGTTGGCAGTCAGGGAATTACTTGGGAAGTGTATATCAATAAGTAAATTTAATGTGTCTACACTAGAAGTTGTCCGAGACCCATCTGTTTTTAGTAAACAGCTAGGCACTGAAAGATTTGTCGAGATGATTTTTCTAGATTTTTCTATTTTACCACAAAAGAGTCTCCAAGAATTACGTTTGCCTTTCCTCAATTTTTTTATATAAAATGTTTTTAGGGATTCTTTCTACTAGTCCAAGTCAGATGCTCCTCTTGTACTTTTGCCTTTGTTGAAAAGTTGTCTGCAAGTATTTCTGAGTGGTCCAAGATCAGAGGTCCACCAGTGTGGTTTTTTCTTGCCCCTAACCCTAACCAAAGGACAAGAGGAAGACAACGCTTTATTGAGGGCCAAGGTTTTTTTTTAGAGGAAGGAGAGATCTTCAAAAGATACTGATGATCCGAGTAATCAGCATGTCGGATTTTTACCGACTCAAACCACCTCCCACATAATTGCGATCTAGTCACTTGGACTAATAAGCAATTTTTTCCTGAAATCTTAGTCTTTGTATGAGTTTCACCCCCTGGTGACTCTTTGTTTCGACTGTGTATGTATTTATAAGTAAGTATATAAATTTTTATTTTTCTTATATAAAGCTAAATCGAGAGGTTTTGTTCTTTTAAGCCTTCGTAATTGTTTTTCGTTATGCAGTAGTTTTCTTGCATGTAAGTTTATATGCTTGCATGTAAGTTATTAGCATTTCTTTGTGTTTTTTTGCATGTTTTAGAATTTCCGCAGATACACTTTCTACCTTCAGGTCTCGATGAAAGTCAGTATTTCTTATGTACCGAGGTGAATTTACTATATTTCTAAGCATCTTATTTTCGACAGCACAACCCCATAGTTGGATTCCATGTGTCCATGTTGGTTTCAGAATTTGATTATATAAAAGCACTTTATTTCCAATAGATACGGATGAGTTTCTTCCTATCAGCCAGTGCAGTTTTCTATATTTGATTTCTAACTCTTCTTTTTTCGTTTTTACGTGTTCTTTCCATCTCAACTTTGCATCTAGAGTCATACCTAAATATTTCGCTGTATTTAATATTATTAAATTTTTTTTATTAGTAAACTCAACATGGACTGACTTAGTCTCATTTAATTTGATTCTCCACTTATTAGTCCATTCAGAGATTTTGTTTATGCCAATTTGTAGTTTTTCTATGGATTCTTCATTGGTTCTTCTTACTGCTAGTATTGCAGTATCATCTGCAAATGTTGCCATAGTATGGTTTTCTATATAATTAGTGTAATATTGGGCCCAGTACACTACCTTGTGGTACGCCGGCCTTTATTTCTCTTAGATTTGAATAAGTACTCTGTTGTTTTATTCTGAAATGTTTTCGATCTAGATACGATTTCAGAATGGAAGCATACTGATTTGGCAACACACATCTCAGTTTATAGATAAGTCCTTCGTGCCATACTTTATCTAAGGCCTGCGCCACATCTAAGAATACAGCCGAGGAAACTTTCCTTTTTCTAGTGCTTATATATTATGCTTAATTAAGTAGCATATTTTTAGGAGTTGTGAGCAGAATTTCTTCGCTTTCTTCTTCTGAAGGTCCTATTAACGTAGGTTGTAGATTTCCATTTTCAACTGGTGGTTTAAATATGTTTTCTATGTAACCTGCGAAGAGAATGGCTTTTTTCTCTTCTTGCCCAGTTTCCATCAGTTGCTTTGATTGGAGGTATTTGCACAGTAGGCTGTTTTAGTCCTTTTGTTGCTTTCCATAGAGAGTAATTTGTTGTTTTGAAGCCTCTCCAATCTGTTCTGTTATTTTTTAAGGTTTTAATATTTGTATTTTTAATTATATGTTCACTCATTTGGAGAATTATAGGTGAATCGTCAGAGTTTAGTTACTCGAACTCATCTATATGTATTTAACTGCTTGACAACATTTTGAATATGAAAAAAACAATTAGATCTGGTATCTTATTTTTGTCTGTAGGCCAGAACGTGGGCCTTCCTGTCGAGAGAATTTCGAAATGATGTTTTTGAATAGCAGCATAAAGTTATTTTCCTCTCGTTGTTGTTAATCTGGATCCCCAGTTAAGGTTTTTGGCATTAAAATCTCCACCTATTATATATCTGTTTCCTAGTTTTTCAAAAAAATCTGAAAATTCTTCTTTTTTAATTGAATGTTCTGGAGGACAGTAAATAGCAACGATATTAATTTTTTTATGCTTAGCTTTTACGCACGCTGCTGTAGCTTGTATTTTCTCTGCAATATACTTCAACTCCTTATATTGTTGGATATTATTTTTTACTATTACTGCGCTTCCACCCTTAGCTGTGTTTTCAGGGTGAGCGGTGTGGTAGATTTTGTAGTTTTTAAATTTTGTTTGCGTGTGTTTTGTAAAATGGGTTTCTGAGATAAGACAAATGTCTATGTTATTTGTTTCAAGAATCACCTGCAATTCCTGTTGATGTTGCAGGAGGCCATTTGCATTCCATCATATCACTTTAAGATTTTGAACCCCGATTATACTTAGATACTTTGTCGCTGGTATTTTCTAACTTTTGAAGTCGCATATCTAGAGCATTAAGTTTGGTTAGGATCAGTTGTAGTGTTTGATTCATGCCATTGCTTGGTTGAGTCTTTTGTTGGTTACACTCAGGTTGGTCCTTTTTCTGCATAGGATGCTGTTTTTTATGTGCAACCACTTGACCATATGACATTATACCCGCGCTGGTTTCTTTAGAGTTCAGTTTTTTGTTTTCTTTTATAATGGGTTTTTTAATCTCTAGTTTTGATAGTTCCATATCTAGTTTAATATTTTCTGGTGTTTCTTGTTTTTTATCAAGAATTTTGTTTTTGGTGTTTAGTTTTTTAATTAAAATATTCTCCAGTTCCATGGCAACAGTGCACCCCCGATAGCTTTCGGGGTGGGGTTCCCCGCAGTGCACGCACTTAGGCTGCACATTTTGGGGCTTTGTGCATTCTGTTGTGTGGTGTTTTCCAGCGCATTCGCATTCTTGCCTGTCGATTGCAATATTTTTGGGTATGCCCATATGCCTGGCATTGCTTGCATTGGGGTACTAATTTTGATTTTTTTAATATGTTCAATTTCAACTCTGCATCCCAGGATGTTATGATAAACCTTTTCTATCTCTTCTTCTGCACTGATTGTTAACATAAACATGTTTAGAGGTTCCTTGTTTTCCCGCTTGTGCTTAATTGTAGCATCAATAATCTTGAAACCTTTAGATTTAAGATTAGTGGTTATATTTTCAGACTTGCATAAGTGGTGCAGATTTTAAGCCATTACTATAATGGGCGGGCATGGTTTGCTTATTTTCGTAGGAGTGCCAAGCATAGTTTTCTTCATTTAGTAAGGCCGTGACACCTCTGTAAATTTCTCCGTCTTCGAGATTTAGTCGTATATTGTTTTTGTTGATGATTTTTAGATCGAAATTTTCTACCAGTGTAACTGATTTCATCTTTACATACAGATTATAATAGCTAATTACCTCATCAATTATTATTGGAGGTGGTGGTAGAGTCTTTTTCGATTTCTTTTGGGTGTTTAATTCTGCCGATTCTGTAACTTTAGGGGGATGAATTGAATTAAGTTTCCTCTTTTTTACTCTCTGAGTATCTCTAATCCACTCTGTTTCTTTTGCCAATTCTTCTTCATCTGTTGCATATATTAGTCTTTCGACATTTTGCCGAGGAGTGCTGTGGATATCTTGAATATTCTCTGGCTGTTTATTTTGTAACTCGTTTTCTCTCGATTTTAATTTGTTTTCTAGATTTGTTGCAAGTTTTTCATTATTTCGTTTAAATTTCTATTCAAATTATTTGCTTCTATTAACGCATTGTTTACCTGCATTAAAGCCTTTTGTGGTCTTTGCTCATTTTGAGAAATACTTTGGTTTTGGTTAATTGAAATAGTTTCTGTTAACTTACCTTGCCTTTTTTCTTGACTTAATTTTCTCTTAGCATTTTCATTTTCTATTATTCTCCACTGGCGGAGTGCGTAAAACTTTTGGCATATTTATTGGCCCGTACTGTGGTCTTACTTATTGTAAAAATAAGTTGCATACTCATGGGCTGTATGCGTTTTTGTATTATTGTTTTAATTAAGATACTGGAAATGGGTTCGTATATTAACTATAGGGGCTTTTAAAAGCACAGCTTATACACACCAGCCCGATTTTATTTGATTATTTATATTTGTAAAGTTCAAAGATCACTATCAGTCCACAGAAGCACCTACCTTTTGGTTACAATACAAACTGGTCTGAAAACTGAAATATTTGGCAGGAGCCAATG